>CM042325.1:33696989-34329489 GCA_023566125.1 Zingel zingel | reverse complement strand
TTTCCCCTCTGATTTGAACTCCTCTTCCTCGTTGGCCTGCTCCTCTTCCTCCTCTGATTTGAACTCCTCTTCCTTGTTGGCCTGCTCCTCTTCCTCCTCTGATTTGAACTCCTCTTCCTCGTTGGCCTGCTCCTCTTCTTCCATGGCCAGCTCTTCTCCCTCCTCTGACACGAATTCCTCTTCCTCTTCCTCTGACTCTGCCTTCATCCATTGTGTTTGTTTGGAATCTTCAGCAAACTGTGCACTCTGAACTTGCCTTTATACACGTGGTCACAGCATTAGCAACAGGTGTCTTCAATTTTGAGTCGTTGTGTGTAATGAATGACGCCAGGTGTGTTCATTGTGTTCGAATATTGCTGAATGTGGCTAGTGTGGTAACTTTTAATATTAATGCTGTGATGCTGTATGAAGAGGAATCCGCCGACACTGTTCTTGATTATAAAAGGTTTTATTCTAATTCAAGATTTTCAGCATCAATGTTAACAAACTCCTGCAGAGAGTTTGGAGAACAACCAACCCAATTCTTCCAATAAGTCATTCTGCCTTTTCTTTGTGTGCATATGGTATATATTCTGTGCATTGCATTAACATGATTGGGTCAGAACTGACCAATGATACCTTCTTTTCTGGCTCATCTCCAAATAAGGACTATTCTGTCCAAGAGGGCTCTTCTGCTCATGTTAACAGTTTCCAGATGTTTCAGTAGAAGTAGGGTAAGGGTCAAAGGAATCCCTTACAAAAATCTTAAGTACAAATGTATATAAAGTTATGAACTGTTCAGATACTACATTTCCCCCCTTCGAGACTTAATAAAGTCTTGAAAACAAAAAGAATAGGATTACCACAAAATAGCACCTCTCATTACATCAGGTTCCTTATAGTATAACCTTTTGGTGTGTAAACAAATAGATATACAGTATATCAAGATTACATTTTGGAGTGTGAGAGCGAAAAACCCATCTGGCAGCTTTCTTTCAAAATAGCCATCAATCATTCACGATAGGAAAATTCTCTCACGGCCCCTCCGCCCTAGGCGACCACCTCAGTACTCCAGATCAATTAGAAAATAAATCTTTATCAATTTATGTAGAGCTATGGTTTGAGCAAATACATGTGAAAACTTCAGAAAGTGAAATCAAATCAAACATGTCCAAATTCAGGCAGGTCAACCCTTCGGAGCTGAAAAAGGACTTTCTTCGCCCTGCCTAGACACCATTTCCCTAACCGTCAAAAAAAAAAAGAAAAAACATCTGAGGTCCCCATATATTCACTCCATGACAGAAAACATCATTCTCCAAACACTTAATGCAAGAATATGATACAAAGTATGTGTTACCCATGCAAACATGTATATATATCAGACAAACACAGGAATGTAGTCCACTACACCGCAGCTCCTCAGCAGTGTTGATTATCAATGCAGTATTGGTGTGATGAAATCTGAACACTTCCACACCGTCCTAGTTCAGAGTTCTCAGTCCATTCATATTGTCCATGTTTGGTCCATATTTGTATCTGAACCCCTTCTGCACATTCCCCCATATGTTCTGGAAGAAAAGAAAACACTGACCAGTATCTTTTTGCAAAACAACACATGAAAATGAAACATCAAATAAGAATAAAATGAATCAAGAAAAATATGAATCAAATATCAAGAATTGCATAACATGAATCACATTCATTTCCCCCCTTTGATTAATAAGAAGACACTAAACATCACAACAACCGGCAAAGAGGAAAAGTCGTACTCGGTGTTGCTGCTTCAGTCGATGTATTGACACTCTCAATTGTTTCTGAGGGCAAAGTGACAAATGTCCTCTGTGTATTAGTTACTCTCGAAGTGATTACTGTAGTATATTATTCCTGAACTCCTTTGTGACTGTAGGAACTTCATCATGCTCTAAATCTTTCCTCATAAGCGTCACTTTACGAGTCACATGACCTGCTATCCAATGATTTTGAAACGGAACAATTTTAAAGTCCGGCTCTGAATAAGTACACACATATTCCCCTTGGTCCTCCTGCTGGGAATTATACACATAAAGACTGCAATCACCTTTAATCTTCAGTCTTCTCAGTTTATGTCCAACTATTATCAAAAGTATCATAGTCAATTGTCATGCTATTCGTCTGAGTCTTAATAAATGAATCCTTGGTAATCCTCACACTTAAAGGTTCTTCAGTAGATGAGATCATAGTATTCTCAAATTTCTTACTTTTAACAAGAACCATCAGTTAAAATATCATAAACAGCTTAAAATGTTCTTTACGACTGTGACTTCTACTCCCTTTAAACTGATACTTAAACTAACATCTCAACAGATAAGTGTAAACATCTTGAACTGTGAAAATGATCCTAAACTCTTCACATTTAACATCTTTTACATTTTCATTCTGAACACAAGACAAACCAAGTCTACTTGCAAATGTAATTGTGTAATCTGCTGTTTGTAACAACTTTACATCAATCCAAATTTGTATCTGAGATCACTTCCCAATACATTATCTAGGCAGCACTCAAATAATAGAAGCCTGTTCAAAAGTTGCCTATGTCATTAGAGCACAACAATAAAACAGTGAAATGTTCCTTTAACATTTCCTGACACACCAGCTGAAGTAACATATTTGTCACTAGTCTTGTTAGAAGCTGTCACAGGATGTATATCACCAGGTACTGACAAAAGTTAAGCTTTTCATACCAAGTTGCTTAATTTAGATGCATGTCTCAACCCTTCATATAGGTGTATTCACATAGGAGTAACTCTATTTTAAAAAGTAAAAATAATTACTTGTTTAGAGTATGTGTTTTTTCAAAATGTGTGTTTGTCGGTACATTACCTCCTTTTTATGTGTCAATGCGTCAATACGTCGATGCGTCGATGCGTCAGAGCAAATCCAGTCTCTCTCACTCCCTCCTTCTCTGGTCAGCTGACATCAACGCTCTTCTATGGAGATCTGTCCCAACTTGTGACTGTCCTTGTCCTTGAGCTCAATTGTTGGATCTCTTTACAGCCCTGATGACACCCCCCTTTCAGGTCTTCTGGGCATCTCTAGAATCCTGGCTCCAGGCTCCTATAAGGGTTCACCAGTCCTCCAGATGACCTTTGGCACCTGTATCCTCCTCTGTAGTTTCCTCTGGAGTTTCCTCCTGGTCTATTGCAATCACGGGCAAAGTGTCCATCCTGTCCACAATTAAAACACGCTTGTGGAGATTGCATAAAGTATGGATTACATCTTCCTCCTCTTCCTCTGCCTAAACTTCCTCGTCCTCTTGCTCTCCAGTTCTGTATCTGTCCAAAAACTGACTGTGGATATAAAACAACTGGAATCACTAGTGGACGTTGTTGATTTGGTGAACACTGATTTTGCATAGGCAAAGCCTGCTTTTTCTCCTTCTTCTTATTCTCCACCAGTTGTATTTGATTGAGTTTTCTGGGAGTTTCTTGGTCTTGTTCTTTCTGCTCATTTCTATATAGCTCCACTTGATGGACTATATGATTTGTATAGACAGTTTTTTCCATGGTTCCAAGTCCAATCACTTCTGCCAGTTTACTCCTTACTGGTAGGGGCAGTCCCTTCTGTAACTTGGTTCGCAAAACTGACTTTTACAGTTGACTTGCATCTGGATCATTTCCTGTAACATTCCTCCACACCTGATAAACTCTCGACACAGGCTCTCGGATTTTCTTCTTGTCCCAGTGGTTCGATCAAAATGTTGTTTGGATCCACATTTGTCGGAAACTCATCTCTCAGCGCTCTCCACAGTCGACCTCTACTTGCAGCCAACAACTCAGGATCATATACAGAAGTCCCCATACATCGATTAAGTCCAGATTTCTGTAGAATTTCTTCCATAGATGGAACCCCAATGAGATTAGCCAAAAGTCTCTTAATATCTCCCATGGCATACTGTGTCCCTGTCGACATTTCTTCCAACTTTGCAATCCAAGGATGTGCTCCCTCTTGGAGAGTAGGCAACTTATCAAGAATATCTGACATCTCAGCATTCTGTAAAGGTTTATACTCCAAATTCTGTCCTCGAACGATCACTGGAAGCATCTTCCCGCTTGCTTTTCCTTTTCTTGAGCGCAATGTGTATTTCTTCTCCACTTTCTGGGATCCTTTTTTCAGCAATTTGTCCCTCTGTATCTTCAGCTTCTCAAAGTATGACACGCATCGCTCCATGTCTCTTTCAATCTCTTCTATGCTAATCGCTGCAGGATGAAATCCTGTAGCTCCTCTACTCTCCAAATCTTCATCGCTGTCTCCATCTTCACTTTCATCAGAGGTCTGATCTCTTATGTCTTTTTGTCTCTTCCATTTTTCATCACCTCTCTTTTCCACTCTAGAAAGCACTCGTCTGATTGCAGGGTCATATCCTCCCATGATCTCTTCTGATTCATTCTGATCATCATCATCATCGTCATCATCCTTCGTCTTTCTAAACCTCAGTCTGCTCTTAGTTTCCAGACGTTTCATTTTCTTCTCACTTTTGGAGTTTGGATTCATCTTTATAGTCGTTTCAGCTTGTCCTCTCTCAATTATTAGTTAATCTGTGAATGTTTCACCAAAGTACTTTGTAGGCATGTGTAACGTTGCTTCTTAATGTCAGTCTCTGATCATGCCCTGAAAACCATCTGGGTGTCCACTTCAACCACTCAATCATGGGCAGTTGTAAATCTGTCGCCCCTCCTTCTCAGCTGCTCCAGCTCCAGATGCTTCCTGGTGCAAGTATGTGGGGGATGGGGCCAAAGTTGCCTACAGAATGGAACGCTGAATACTATGTCTGTTGTTTTGGACTGATGTAGTTCAGGATCTGGTACTGTCCATCACCGGTCTCGCAGCTTGTAGGGAGAGTGAGACAGGTCTGCTCTGACATCCACCGAGGCACACTGAATAAACACAAAACACAACACCTCCAAGAAGCATTACTTCTCTTTGATCATACTCATTTTAGTTTTCTTGATTCTAACCTATAACATCATTAATTCAAAAATGTTACTATCAAATTAATATTACCTAAGTAAGAAAAGTATCATAAAATATATACTTCAAGTACTAAAAGTAACAACACAGAAAAGTCCCCTCATTTTAAACTGGAAATGATCACCGTAGTTCTATCAATCAAGTATTTAAGCAGCTGATCATTTCAACTAGAAACATATGTTTATTCTGCACAAATCCTAATTCATTTTTTTATTTATGATATATTAAATCACAATAATATCTAAAAGCAATTCGTCTTGTAAATTACCATTAGTCATTCCTGAAAATTACATAATTTATCTCTTTCTCCTAAGTTTCGGTGCTTGTGATATAGCAGTTTTTTACTATTCTCATCTAGACGTTTACCTTCCTTTAGATTGTAACCCAAATGTTACAGTTGTCTCTGTAACAACAATATTAATATGAACTCCATTATCCTAATTCAAAAGTACATTTATCTCTTTCTTTGTCATTTATCTCTTTCTGTCTTTCTGTCACTTTCACAACACTCTCTTTCTGTCTTTAACCAACTTAGTACACTCTTGTACCCTTAACTTCCCTTAAAGTCATGTCCTTTCTTTTCTCTTTTTACAGCATACACTTACCATCTTCTTCTCTCAACTTTCCTGACTATCTTTTGTAACAGTTGTTACCCATTTAATATACAAAGTATATGAATTAACTCTGATGTTTCATTAGGATTGGATTAACTCACTGTTTCTTCTCAGGAATCAGATTCATTCGTTCTGTTTTCCACCTTCACAAATGCAACTCATTTCCTTGGCACAATAACGTGACCACATGTGACAGTGGAGAACCTTAGCTAAGTCAAAAACCTTATAACATTATCAAATTTTGAATTTAGTTTATTCAAAGTAAAATCATTTTAGATGTCTCGCCACTCAAAACAAGTGGTCCAACATTTTAGAATGGCAGAGGTGACAATCCTGAAGCCCATCCATCAGTCCTCTCATCTCTTACTTTCAATAGAGGTACAGAGGCTGGACTTTTCTTAATCCAGGGTGATCAATCACTGATATGGGTTCCAGCTAATCACTTATGCCAGCTATTAATCCCTTTCCTTTTTTTGTTCTTGTCTTTATTTTATTCTTCTTTTATCTTTTTCTTTTATTTTAATGGTTTCGGCAACTACACCAATTCTCCTCAGGAACTGACAAACTCAGTTCCAACTACCTCTTTAGTACTCATGTACAGATATAAATGAAAGATTAAAGATTCAATGTCTTGTTGAACATATTTGCTTCATACAAACTCATTCAACCTTGCATATTGATTAATTATTTATATCATCAACTAAAATTAACCACATTTTTCTTGAAAATACAGTTGTTGACTATTTGAGTAATTACAATATATTTTCCCTATCTTTTTTTTAAACATACCTGTATTTACTTTGAAGATAATAACATTTTCTTATTTATCGGTCAACATAACTCTCATTTATAAATTTAATGAATTTCAGTCCAATAGTTACATAGTCAAACAACTGTAACCAAAGATTTTCTGGGCTACACTCAAAAACTCCACCTTCTCCTTCTAATCTTCTCTGCCTCTGCAGCTAACAGCCCCCAGTGCAGACAGAGGCGTAAAAAACCTAAACTCCTGTGCGGAGCTGCAGCTCAAAGCAATTACAGCACCTCACACTCATCTCAAGCTGCACCTCTGCAAGACAAGTCTCCCCCTTTCTCATCTTCACAGCACAGATCTACAGGCTGCAGCACCCCAGTGCAGACAGGGAGTGGCTAAAACTTTTTGTGAAAACTTGAATTCCTAGAATTCTTGGACATGCGCAGATCAGTCAGCAGTGTGATTTCCCAGTGAGAACAACTCTCCAAATCACACCCACAACTCAGTAAAACAGCAGCACGAGACAAGACGCACAAACTCACACAAAACATACAACACAAAACCTAGTTTTGAAACTTCTTATTCTTACTATAGCCTAATCTATTCTCACGTCCTCCAAAGGAAGCTCATAGGTGTTAGCAATTTTGAAAACGTTCTCCTCTAAAGAAGACTCATACCTTTTTAAACAAAGTCCTTCCTAAGAGGCTCATATCCATTTAACTTTTTTTTTTTTTAAACGCTCTCTTCAAACAGAGACTCATAGTTTTAGCCATAAACAGAATATCTTTCCTCAAAGATAACTAAGACTCCTGTTCTCAACCAAAACATATATATATATATATATATATATATATATATATATATATATATATATATATATATATATATATATATATATATATATATATCTAACATAGGATATCCTTATGACAAATCACGCATGCACAGCCACACACTCTCTCTGGATCCTTCATTCATACTATTTTCCCTAAAGGCCCGCTTCTCCGCCGCTCCTTTTCCTTCTTTCCTGTATCATTTCTTGTGCTCGCTTTCTGTTACCCGAGTAGTAGATATCAATGAAAGGCCACTTCGAACATAATTCATCAACCATGAATCGAGTGTGAGCCTACAATTAATTTTATTCTACAAACTCTCAACGTCCTGGAACTTCCTAGCTCCTAACGCGTCCTGGAACTTCCTAGCTCCTAACGCGTCCTGGAACTTCCTAGCTCCTAACGCGTCCTCGAAAGCGCACCTAGTGTCCTGGAACTTCCTAGCTCCTTTTGCGGACCTCAAAATCGCACCTAATGAATTTCCAGGATTTAATCGGCCCATCTAGAAGGCCCTGACACACCAACGTCCTCACCATGGCCTCAAGTTGTCAGTTTCCTTGAGGGCGTTATTCCTCATAAGCGGCGTCCTAAATAATCAGTTTTTCTTTTTTTCCTCTTATCCTCTCCTTTCTTTATCTTCCTTAAGCCTTCACTTTATATTAAGCCTTTGCTTTATTTTCCTTTGCTTTATCTTCCTTTTATTGTTTTTATTTCTTTTTATTTCCTCTTATTTCCTCTTACTTCTCTATCTTCCCTTATTATGCTCACCTTCCCCCCTGTTTGCAGTGATTACAACGCAAACAAATTTAGAACAGAACCTCCACCATACAGCAATCACAGCACAGCACACACAGGTTCGACTCGGTGCAACCCCACAACGCACACACAGAGCCACACACACACGAACTGACCAGCGCTCAAAGTTGTGAAAAAGCTCACCTTAGAAACCGGCCAATGAAGCGGGAGTCAGTCCGGCAGTGCCCCATGATGAGACAACAGGCCTGCAACACGTCGCACATCCTCGTCGTCAAATTTGTGGTGACTTTTAATATTAATGCTGTGATGCTGTATGAAGAGGAATCCGCCGACACTGTTCTTGATTATAAAAAAGGTTTTATTCTAATTCAAGATTTTCAGCATCCTCTTTAACAAACTCCTGCAGAGAGTTTGGAGAACAACCAACCCAATTCTTCCAATAAGTCGTTCTGCCTTTTCTTTGTGTGCATATGGTATATAGTCTGTGCATTGCATTAACATGATTGGGGCAGAACTGACCAATGATACCTTCTTTTCTGGCTCATCTCCAAATAAGGGCTCTTCTGTCCAAGAGGGCTCTTCTGCTCATGTTAACAGTTTCCAGATGTTTCAGTAAAAGTAGGGTAAGGGTCAAAGGAATCCCTTACAAAAAATCTTAAGTACAAATGTATATAAAGTTATGAACTGTTCAGATACTACACTAGCATTTTGCATCACATGAGCTTTCATTTGAGAACATGAGCAGAGTTCTTTTGCAACTTGTGTTTTAGCAAAGAAAAATGTGTTAAGATTTATGAGAACGGAGGATTGTGTTTTGTGAATTGTGTCTTCATGAGAAATCTGTTTATGATATTGGAAAATGATGGCTAGATTTAGGAAATGTGTTTAGACAACTGGTCATTTGGTTTAGAGGATTGGCTTTTGTGTTTTAGCATTTGAGAAAAACTGTAATACGTCCATGGTATTATCTTATAAAGTTATGACATATCCGAGGGATGTTTGTAGCTATACTGTAAAGCCTGTTAGCTACGTGGATGTAACGTCATTAGCGTTTCCCAAACTGGCGGGCTATCGGCTAGCTAGCTAGTTGCTAACATCAGGGGTAGCTAGCATGGGTGTATTAAGATCTATACATAGCTAGCTATATGCCTACATAACTTTACTACAGACATAGTGATTACATCGTCTTGGTGCTCTCTTATGATACATCCGAGGGCTGTATGCTGTAAAGCTTGTAACGTGGATGAATTCACGAAACTGCGGGCTAACTGCTAGCGCTATTTAGTAGCTAGCTAGTAGCGCAACATAATTATTAAATCTCCCTGGTTGTCTAGCTAAAGACATCTATCGTTTATTTAGCTAAGCATGTAAACGATCGGGAACAACTAAAACACAGTGTTTAACGTTAGTGAATATTTTGGACAATGAAAATGGCGAGTTCTAAGTTCGCCACTTGTAAGAGACACGAGAGAGGAGCTCATGAACGCGCATGTTGCTACCGGTTGCTACGACAACACAAACAAATTGTTGCTAGTGCGCATGCCCATCGTGAGGAGCCAACCAGCGTTAAGGGCCAACAATGCGGAAGAGCGAGCTTCATGTTTGCTTTATGCGCTTTTGAGCACTCTCATTGGAATGTACGGGGCTTCCGGCCGAACGTTGTATCCAGTTCTCTTAATACATCTATGGTTGAAATACTCTGCCAACAGTTTAATACATTTTAACACACTGAGTTTGAGATGTAAATGTGCACACTGGAACTGTAAACCCTTTAGAGAGGACTAGATTTACTCTACTTATTCTCCTTTTGGAAGCTCAATCAATGCATTGATGTTGATGTTTTTTTTTTCGTATTATTTGTTATATTCATTAGTTTGACAATTGTGATGACCCCCTCCCACTCATTTGAGCTGGGTAGGAGGCAGGCAGAAGTGTGGTAGTCTACACCTGGTTACCATTTGCTTGATTGACTCTTTTGTTTACTTTATTCTTCACACATTCACTTACACTCATGCACTCTGTACACCACTGATGATACTGATATACATATCAATAATATTTGAGTATAATTAAAGGTGCACTATGAGTTCCTGCGTGGTTTCAGCGCGATTCTCCTGTGACGTTTGGCTTGCTTACACTTTGTTTTGCACTGCGTAGTTGTTTGAAAAGCCCCGAAATCACCGTCACCAAACTCCACCAGACTCCATGTAAATAATCAGTTTTTTTAGCGTGTATAGAGCCAGCACATTTCCACCAGACTCCATGTAAATAATCTGTACTTTTAGCGTGTATAGAGCAAGTATATTTCCACCAGACTCCATGTAAATAATCAGTACGTTTAGCATGTATAGAACCAGTATATTTCCACCAGACTCCATGTAAATAATCAGTACTTTTAGTGTGTATAGAGCCAGGATATTTCCACCAGACTCCATGTAAATAATCAGTACTTTTAGCGTGTATAGAGCCAGCATATTTCCACCAGACTCCATGTAAATAATCAGGACTTTTAGCATGTATACAGCCAACATATCTCCACATGTAAATGGGTGAATTAAGGGTTAATTTCAACCAAACCAGAGTGGTGATTGTTGGAACAGTGGAAAGATGAACCAAGACGGCCTTTGGTTTTAGTTTCATTTTGTTTCTGATAAAAGAAACAAATAGTGAAGAGATGTTTTTTACAGTGTGTTCAGGGGACAGGCAGCTTGCGGATAGTGAGGAGATATTTTTTTACAGTGTGTTCAGGGGACAGGCAGCTAGCAGATAGTGAGGAGATGTTTGCTCTATGTGACAAAAAATGTTGTAGCCTAAAAAACATGTGACATTGCTTAGAGCACCTTTAAGTAAAAGTACTACTTCCATAATGTAAAAGTACAAGTCCTGAATTGATAATGTTACTTCAGTAAAAGTATCATCAGGCAAATGTACTTAAAGTATAAATGTAAAAGTACTTCATGCAGAAAAATTCTCACATTTCGGAAACTGGAAACAGTTGATTACATACGGACTTGTGTCTTCTACAGGAGCAGAAACTTTGTTTCACAACCTCACAGCTCAGGGTCAGTCTACACACACACACACACAAAGTTGTTTGCTGTTGATCGCTGGCAGCAGCAGAATGTTTTCAGGATATTATCGACCTGTTTTTGAATGTATCTTTAGCATGAAGGAAGTTTAGAGTTATTGATTTTGATTTGTAACCTGCCTGCTCTGACCTTTGAGCCTGCGGACTGAGAACTAAAAACAACGGAGGAGAAATCAGTAACCAGAACCTGAAAACACCACAGAGGGAAAACGTTGGTACTCTGCCTCCAAATCAATCTTTCTTATTTGTTACAAACATGCTAAATAAGAAAAGATAAACCTTTATGGATGCACAGAGCAGTACAAAGACCAAAATACAGTCTCTAAAAACTACAGTGAGCATCTGTTCTGGGAAATTACTGATGAAACTTGTATCTCTTATTACAGTTAGTGCAACATGTAATACTGACAGCTAGTGTTTGAAATAGTTACTGCGGCACAAATTCAAAATACTGGAGAGCATCGTCTCCCCCGCACCCTCCTCCCCAGACTCAAAGTTCACGGAGGTTGCCAGGCTGATACCGGAGCATCCACAACAATGTTGCTAGATGCTTATCTCACATATAAAGAGGAAGATACGTTCTGAACCTCCTGGGCCCTTAGGCCCTTAAAATCTGACTCCAATTATCCAACCCGGTCTCACGGCAGTTCGTGTAAATGTCATGTTATTTTTAATCTATTGATACGTGTTTGCGGTGACGTTTTTCTCGTTTTTTTCATGGTGGCCAGCACAAAATACCCTACGGGGAAAGGACACCTCACACACCGGGAGATGGCCGAAAAGGACGCCTCATATGCTGGGAGGCGGCCGCAAGGCGGCCACTGGGGACGCAACTATGGGGAAAGGACGCCTCACACGCCGGGAGACGGTCGCGGGGGACACGCGACAATAACGGGATGGCGGAGGTTGGGTTTAGGAAAAACACTACGGAGAAAGAACGCCTCACACGGGGGGAGATGGCCGCTGGGGACGCGCGACAATAACGGTTATGATTAGGAAGACTATGGAAAACAAAATGCCACACGTGTGACACGATCCCCGCTCGCCCGAGTGAAAGTCCTGTATTGTTTGACCCATCCACCACCCCGACCAATCTCCCTACGCGGATTTTCGTTTTTTTATACCACTCCCTACCATTTTCCTGCTGTAACCACGAAATATGCTTCCCATTGAAATACATTACTTCACATTTTCGTGCTGGCCACCACGAAAAAAACGAGAAAAACGTCCCCGTGAACACGTATAAATAGATTAAATAACGTGACCATTTCGCGAACTGCCGTGAGACTGGGCTGAATTATCTCTAATGTTTTTTCGTTGATGGTAAGACCAGAAGACACAAAATAACTTCACGGAGACGACAGAGATCAGCTTCACAAATTTAGTAATCAGTATTTCAAGAATTACAAGACGTATGCAGGTTTCACAATCTCAAGACTAGACCCGCCCTAGCAATCAGACAATGCTGTACGGGTCTCCGGTTCGTCCAGTCTCTCCCAGAATGTGAACCCAGTTCCTAACTCTGCCTACAGTTTTTATCAAGCCTGCCGCTCCTCTCCGGGCGGGTCATCACCCCAGCCACCGGCTCCTGTACCCAAGGTGGAGCGATGGTTCATCCTCCAGATATTCCTGTTTTTCACCACACAATCTTATCCAGCTGTTCCCCTTTTGATCATATTTTAATTAAAGGTCAAGCTGAAACATTTTGTGTTGACTCAGACATTCTTAAATAATGAAATGCTTTATGCCTCTCCACCCAACCTTTAGTCTAACACACAACTCTTAATGCTCAGTAAATTATATATATGAGATTAGCATGATTATTGTCAGTGATTACTGTCAGATTATTCCTTCACATAGCCAGATATTACTCCACAGCACAGCGGAGTAGCTAACATTAGATGCTGGCTATATTAACAGTCATAAAAGCCCGTGCTCACGCAGAGCTCTGTACTTAACTGAATTTCCTCAGCTTAGAATTACTGTAGGAACCACTAAAAATACCACGACCTTGCCGTCGTTTTTCACCTGACTGAAATACACACTTCATTGGCCTAGAATTACGGCAACAATTGCTAAACACACTGCAAACTCACGGTCCTCTCTTCACGAAGGACAGCCCCCCTCTCTTGGTCTTCTGGGGCTCAAGCCGAGAATGGTTCGTCAAAAGCCCCGAATCTTTTAGGGTTTTATAATTAACTTCAGCTTTGTGTCATTCCACCCCCCCGCATGCGGGGGAGTAGATGCGCATCTTCAAAAAAAAAACAAAAGCGTTGAAAAAATCTTCTAAAAAACACAATGTTACAACTTTCATGTTTTCCCGAACGGAGTGAAGATTTTTAGGCATTCTTTTAAGAAACAGCTTGAAGAAGAGTGCAGACAGCCACCGTAATGCTTCCAGTCTCTGGCTCAGGGGCGATTCTAGGATTTGTTGCCTTTTTGTCGCCTTTTTTTGCTGCCTTTTTTTTCTGCCTTTTTTGCCGCCTTTTTGTTGCTGCAGAGAGGGACGGAGCATGCAGCGTGTGCAGAGCAGGCTTAGCAGGGAGGGGGGCAGGGTGCGGGGGGCATCAAGTGCAATGATGCAGTGTCGCCGACAAAAGTGGTCGGAGCACGTTTATGCAATTTGAAATGTAAAAAAAACTAAAATCAAAATTTCAAACAGCCAGCAGGACTGTTTGAAGCCGGGATCAGGAAACATTTATAGAGACGGGTGTGTGTTGCATAATCAGCTTCACTGTACGGATACACACACACACACACACACACACACACACTGTGCAGAGGAGATACCAGTGCTTTTAGAAACTCCCCTGGTTGCCAAGCAACTGGTCCAAAAGAGACAGATGATTGTCTGATGTTATGAGTGTGTGATATGATATGCCGAGGCTGTGTGTGTGTGTGTGTGTGTGTGTGTGTGTGTGTGTGTGTGTGTGTGTGTGTGTGTGTGTGTGTGTGTGTATGTAAGTGTGTGTGTGTGTGTGTGTGTGTGTGAGACCCCCATCATGTCCTGGATTGTTGATTACCTGACGGGGAGACCACAGTACGTACGTCTAAAGAACTGTGTGTCTGACAGGGTGGTCAGCAACACTGGGGCTCCACAGGGGACTGTCCTCTCTCCCTTCCTCTTCACCTCGGACTTCAACTATTGCACTGAGTCCTTCCACCTTCAGAAGTTTTCTGATGACTCAGCAATAGTTGGCTGCATAGAAAGGGGTGATGAGAATGAGCGGAACCATCTTCAGCTCAATGTGACAAAAACAAAGGAGCTCGTAGTGGATCTGAGGAGGACGAAATCACCTGTGACCCCTGTTTCCATCCAGGGGGTCTCTGTGGATACTGTTGAGGAGTACAAGTACCTGGGGGTGTACTTAAACAACAAGCTGGACTGGACTAGACACGCCGAGGCTGTCTACAAAAAGGGCCAAAGTCAACTCTTTTTCCTGAGGAGGCTGAGGTCCTTTAACATCTGCCGGACGATGCTGAGGATGTTCTATCAGTCTGTTGTGGCCAGTGCTATCTTCTTCGCTGTCACATGCTGGGGCAGTGGGATGAAGGTCGCAGACACCAACAGACTGAACAAACTGATCAGGAGGGCTGGTGATGTCGTGGGGGAGGAGCTGGACACACTGACGACCGTGGCTGAGAGGAGGATGCTGTCCAGGCTTCAGTCCATCTTGGATAACGTCTCACACCCTCTCTACGACTACTGGCCCAGCAGAGGAGCACCTTCAGCAGAAGACTCCTCTCACCCAGATGCACCACAGAGCGCCACAGGAAATCTTTCCTGCCTGTGGTCATTAAACGCCTCCCTTGGAGAGTCGAACACCCCCTCTCTGTAATCTCTGTAATCATCTCAAACATAGACAATCATTTCTCTTTTTTATTGCACTATTTGCACAATAACACTGTACATTTCATATTTTATATATTATTACTATTTGTTTTCATTATATATGTTAAAGTTTTAATATGTTGTTTGGATACCTGGAGTGGTAACAAAAATAATTTCCCCCTGGGATTATTAAAGTATTTCTGATTCTGATTCTGAGTGTAAGTGTGTGTGTGTGTGTGTGTGTGTGTGTGTGTGTGTGTGTCTGTAAGTGTGTGTTTCCATCTTTTTGTTGAAGTTTTCCACATAATAACACTAATGATAATATTCCAGTCGGTTAGCTTAGCTTAGCATAAAGACTGCAAACAAAGGGAAACTGCTAGCATGGCTCTGTCCAAATGTCAGGAAGGATTGTGTTGAGACTGTCCTCCCCATAAAAACGCCCCGTAACTCCTTTTATATTGCACTCCCCCCCCCCCGGATAAAAAAGTCATAACGTTGAATATTGCACCGAGATCTAATAATATCTGTTATTGGGGGTGTAACGTCATAGAGGCACGCAGGACACACTCTACGTTACACACAGAGAGTGTGTGTTGTTGTATTTTAAGAGGTCAGGATACACAAGATGGTTTCTTTAGTCTGTGGGAGTCTGCGCATGGTAAACAAAAAGTTAACACAAAAAATCAGCTACACACACACAGACAGACACACACACACACACACACACACACACACAGAAACACACACACAGACACACACACACACACACACACAGTCAGACAGACACAACACAGACACACACACACACACAAACGCACAAACATACACACAAACAGACACAAACACACAAAGACAGACACACACACACAGACAGACACACAGACACACACAGACACAAAGACAGACACACACACGCAGACAGACACACACAGACACACAGAAAGACACACACACACACACACACACACTGAAGGAAAAGATGTGACCGGTTCTGGTCTGGCCCAAAATGGTCAGAGTCGATCTGACTCCATTTTGTTCGTTGAAATGGTAGACCAGAAGAATTATACTCAGGATTCGCTCATTAAATGTTTATACTCTGTTTCAAAATGTTTTATGATGTGTATTCTGATCAGGACATAGTGCATGTCTTATCCTTCACAGACACCGAGAGAAGGGAGAACAAGGTCATTGATGGCTCTTTTTACTTCTACTATTACAAAATACATTTTACCCAGAAGCCCTTTTGTTGTCTCTGCTCCTCTGTTCATGAGAATATTGGCTTCCAGTGTTGATTCTTTTCCCGGGTAGCGCTTGATTCTACACTCCCTACAAATGTCTTATCACTCCATATGCCATGTGCATTCCTCACAGCCCAGAGAAGCAGAGAGGACAAGGTCAGTTCATGACTTTAAGGCCCACTCACTACTATGAAAATATATCCTACAACACACACACACACACACACACACACACACACGCACACGCACACACATAGTGCGTCTCACTATCTTTGTGGGGACCCGTCATTGACATAATGCATTCCCTAGCCCCTTACCCTAACCTTAACCATCACCACTAGATGCCTAACCTTAACCCTTACCCTCACCCTAACCATAACCTAATTCTAACCCTAATCCTAAAACCAAGTCTTAACCCTCAAACAGCCCTTTAACCTTGTGGGCTCCAGCATTTTGGCCCCACAAGGCTGTCGGAACCCCACAAGTATACTGGAGTCCCATTTTTTTTTTTACCACACGAATATAGTTAAAGAACACACACACACACACAAACACATACAGACACACAAACACAGACACACACAGACATAAACAGACACACACACACACACACAAACACACACATTTAATAAGAAAAATGTTGTTCATATCTAAGTCACATGTAAGATGATGTGTTTGTGTGATTGTGTTAAAAATTATGGCTATGATATAGAGTAGAAGTGCTCCTTCTCTCTCTCCCATATTTAGAGTCTGGAGGACTGACAGTGGTTGCCCCCTGCTGGTAGAAACAAACATCACATCCTACAGATGCATGGGGGGGCTGCAGAGGTAGGGGGCCCACTGTCACTCTCTCACAGTAGTGTTAACCCTTAATTGTGTTGTCTTCCCCGGTCGACCATGCAACTTTTGTTTTTTTTGGGTCAAAATATAGAAAAAAATGTCCTACGTTTTGGTTGTCTTTTTCAACACTTAAAGTTTCTGTCAATATTTTTCTGCGCTTTAATGTTTTTTTTTTTTATAAGCTTTTCCCATGTTTTTGTAACTTTTTTCGATGTTTTTGTCACTTTTGACATTTTTTTCCCCTACGTTTTTCAACGTTCTATTATCAATTTTTCTTCACATGCTATAAAATTGAATAAAAAACCCAAATTCAATGAAAGTAGGGAACTGATCATTTATTTGACATGCGAAGAGCGTCATAAGGACCCATCAACGTTATTTTCTTTTGAAATATGGTTGAAAGAAACCCAAATTTCTGATATAAAAACTTTTTGAAAATGGGTCAAATTTGACCTGAGGACAACAGTAAGGATAATCATTTATTATTTTCATCCCTAATGTTTATTTTATTTCATTAACTTTTATTTGGAAGTTATTTTTAGTCTTGAAAATTGCAATTATTGTTTATTCTATTTTTTTATCCATGCAATGTGCATGTTTATCTTTATAAATAAAGTTGAGTTGAAGTTACAGTTCTGTACATAAGAGTATTGTGAATTCATATCTTCTGAAATGTACTTATATTCATCACAGTATTGAATTCAGAGGTGAAATTAATACAACAGAGTCGAGTCATTTAAGAACTGGTTTTAATAGTAAAAAAAAAACACTTGAAAATGTGAATGTCCCGCCCTACTCTGCGTCTGATTGGCTAGCACTCATTGCCTTCGTTGGTTGGATTGGTTAGGTTTTAGGCACAGGAAGTAGGATTGGTTATAGAATGCCAGGGTAAGCCAATCAGAGGCAGAGTTATACCTTCATTTATAAAGCGCTTTTCAAAAACAAATTTCAAATTGCTTTACGTTATTTAAAAAAAAAAAAAAAAACACGTAATATAGGAAAAAAAAAAAATCCATTCAAAAACTATCACCATCAGCAGAATCGCTGCGTGCGCACGCCGCGGTCCGCAAGGGGCACGGCGCCGCGGTCCGCAAGGGGCACGGCGCCACGGGCGAGTTCTTCACAACAACCTGCGCAGTGGCCGGAGGAGTCGCCACAATGAAGAACTCCTCATCTGGAACATCTGGATCTGCAGCCTCCGCGTGGCGCCCTGCAGGTCAAACTGGACGCTCCCACCGTCTGTACATCTTGTTCCGTCGCCATGGAGGCCAGGGTCGGTTTCCGGGATGAGCCGTCCGAGTTGCCCTGGGTTCAGTAAAAAAGATACTTTACTGAACCGGAGACAGTGGTTCGGGTAAAAGCATCCAGTCCTCCAAACCATATGAGGATTATGGGTTAGGGTTCTGTATTAGCGCCCCCTAGTGGTGGCAGGAAATACATCCTCTTATTTAAATTTTTTTTTTAAATTTGCAGACTTTGTCTGTTTACATTTTTTTTTGCCTCTATGCATTTTTCCCCTTAGAAAACATTTTAAAAAAGGTCCCTGTTCCAAATGTCATTCAGAAATTGGCTAATTTAAAGTATTTAGTGACTCATCAAGGCACAGAGCACAT
The DNA here is from genome assembly GCA_023566125.1 of Zingel zingel. Lineage (NCBI taxonomy): Eukaryota > Metazoa > Chordata > Actinopteri > Perciformes > Percidae > Zingel > Zingel zingel. The sequence goes on along the minus strand of CM042325.1, from coordinate 34,310,935 downwards.
AAAATGAGTCAGCATCTTCACTGATTATGCATCAAATAGTCGTTCTCAAATTCGGCGTATGGTAAACAACACACACACACACACACGACTGTGTAACATCCACAAATTGGAACGTCAAAAGTTCCACATGCCAAACGTCATTTGGAAAATTGCCAATTTAAGGTTCGTTCAACTTACTGAAATCACATAGCATATAAAATGATTCATCAACTTTATCAAAAACAAGTAAAATAGTCCCTCTCAAATTCGGCGTAAGGTTACATAGATGTACAAAGAGTAAACACTTCTCCCAGTGTAGGTTGGCAGCAACGTCCACTAGTGAACTGTGAAGGATGGGCAGTTAAAGGAAGAGATTCTTAAAGGGAAAGTTCAATTTGGTGACTGAGTTTGTCAAAACTAAGAATCATCAACACTGAGTTTTTCTAAACTTTCTACCTAGGTTTTAAAATTGCATATGCCAAACCTCATTAAGAAATGTGCCAATTTTACGTTTCTGCTGAGTGGTGAAAGTATGACGCACATACAATGATTCAGAGACTTAACCAGTCAGAACAATAACAGGGACGCTCTAATTCGGCGCAGGATTATAAAGACATGAACAAAAAGAAATAACACTAATGAGAGAATTTATTAAAAAAAATGTAAAAAAAAAAAAAAAAAAATCAGCCTTTGAGTTACAGTCGCGTTCCGTGTGCCAGATGTCATTCAGAGATTTGTCAATTTAAACTCTTGACGATTCTGTTAAAGTACAGAGCTCATGAAATGAGTCAACAACTTCACCGACCTCACATATCACACCCACACCTAAATTCGGCGTATAGTTAACGAGACATAAACACAGATGTAGCGCTCTTTTCGGTACATAAAATCGGTCTCACCTCAGCATTCACTCCTTGGCTTTCTTCTCCGTGTTTTGGAGCTTCTCCACAATCTTGCGCTCGTGTCCGGAGGGGCTGTGTCTGTTGGTGTTGTCGCTGGCCTCCTTCTTCGTCCTGCCTTTACGGGCTGAGCCTTCTGTGAAGAAAAGTTCCTTTCAGTCAAGATTTTGCGGCTTCAAAAGTAGCCAGAATGTAAGAAAAACAAAAAGAGTAACGCCATATCTTACCTGTGTATTTATCGGTTAAGTTATAATATTCATATTTGTCGTAGTATTCGCCTTCAAAGTTGGAAGGCTTCAGGTTCTTCACGTCGACGTGACTCATGTTTGTTTCTCTGAGGTTTTAGAAAAGTTTGTCAAACTTCAGAAACGACAACAACAAAAGTCAAAAAAGTCTCCGAACTGGAAGCCACTCTTCTCTTCTCTTCTCTTCTCTTCTCTTCTCTTCTCTTCTCTTCTCTTCTCTTCTCTTCTCTTCTCTTCTCTTCTCTTCTCTTCTGTCCGGGCAGAAAAACAAGCTGTCACTGCAGAGATGTCCCGCTGTTTTTATAACGGAGACACGGAGCTCCTCCTCCACACACACACACACACACACACACACACACACACACACACACACACACACACACACACACACACACACACACACACACACAGGTCAGAGCGGTGTGATGAGATGACAGCACACACACACACACACACACACACACACACACACACACACACACACACACACACACACACACACACACGTACACAGACAGACACACACACACATATAAACACACACACACATATAAACACACACACACAGGTCAGAGCGGTGTGATGAGATGACAGCACACGTACACAGACACACACACACACACACACACACACACACACACACACACACACACACACACACACAGGTCAGAGCGGTGTGATGAGATGACAGCACACACACACACACACACACACACACACACAGGTCAGAGCGGTGTGATGAGATGACAGTGCACACACACACACACACACACACACACACACACACACACACTAAGATAGGGTCGCCGTGGCAGCAGCCAGCAGCAGGATGTTTTCAGTCAGCAGGTTGATCTTTTCTCCTCCCTGTTTTTATTAGATGGTATTAAACTCGGACTCTGCAGAGGTTGTTGTTGTGTTTTTGAATGTTATTGATTTTGATTTGTTTCCTGCCTGCTCTGACCTTTAAGCCTGTGGACTGCGAACTAATTCTTTCTTAAACAAACAAAACAAAACCAACGGAGGAGAAGTTAGTATCCAGAACCTGAACACAACACAAGCATGAGTGACCTACTTACAGTAAAACAAGGTTATAATGCATGCAGACTGGCTCAGTCAGACCGTACAGCTGATATGCTATCTGTGTGTACTCTGGCTGTTACAAGTTCCTGCACACACACACACACACACACACACACACACACACACACACACACACACACACACACGCACACACACACACGCACACACACACACACACACACACACACACACACACACACACAACTGAACCGCTCAGCTCATGTTTGTGCAAATATTCACAGTCTCAGCGTGTTGAGATGACTGCGGGGAAGACCGAAAAACAAGAGTTAACAAGTGCAGGTTAGAGGAATTACTAAAGCTGCAGCCAGCGCTGGAATGTAACTAAGTACATGTACTCCAGTACTGTACTTCAGTACCAAATGTTGAGGTACTTGTACTTTACTTGAGTCTTTCCCTTTCATGCCACTTTCTACTTCTACTCCGCTACATTTCAGAGAGAAATATTGGACTTTTTAACTTCACTACATTACATTCAAAAGTTCTATGTGCCAAATGTCAGAAAACTGACTGCTTTGTGAAGTCACATATCGTATAAAATGATTCAATGACTTCATCAATAACTGAAAAATGAGTTCATCTGAAATTCGGCATGTCATTTAAGCGGCTGGTCGTCTTTAATTCCCTACCTATCAGTGATGGAGAACAGAAAGCAACATGCAAGAATATGGGTAATGTCTTTTGTGATTTAAATGTATTTATTCTAGCATTTTTTATGGTTGTTTATGTGTTTGACAGCAGAGACAAAGAATAAAACATTAGCCCATCAGTTCAAAGAATCAATATTCATGAACAGAAAACTTATCTTAGTCAAGTTATCTTAGGTCAAATAAAAATACCTTTAATATGATACGATTGTCCCAGAAAAGGGAACCAGATCTGATCAGGATTCACTTTAAGGTCCTGAAAGGTCTTAATAATCTTCACATGTCTATAAAGTGTTTGGAAGATGTTTTTCATTGATTATATTGAGAGAAAAAAAACACTGGAATGAAGTCATAAAACTGCCACTAATGTGAAAGGATTGAATCAAATAAAATACAAACAATGTAACGTGAGTTGTAGTTCTGCTTTGTGTTGGTTTTATGGACTCTGGAGACTGTTGAACGTCTCACATGTGACTCTGACCTTCATATGTTAACAATCTTGTTAGAATCAGCAGCTGCACTCTTCACACCGCTCTGACACGTGTGTGTGTGTGTGTGTGTGTGTGTGTGTGTGTGTGTGTGTGCTTTTATCTCATCTGATCGTTGTCAACAACTCGTGACATTTCCATCTAAAACAAACTTTGGACTGAACTTATCAGAGAGTGAAAGGGCAGAGAGAAACAACTCGTCTGCAGACACGTTTACATTTTCTGTAATCAAACAGCAAAATAACAGTTTATGTTATGATCCATCTGCCTAGTCCATGTTACTAGTAGCCTAGTAAGTAAGTAGGTAGGTAGGTAAGTAAGTAAGTAGGTAGCCTAGTAAGTAAGTAAGTAGGTAGGTAAGTAAGTAAGTAGCCTAGTAAGTAAGTAGGTATAAGTAAATAAGTAAGTAGCATAGTAAGTAAGTAGTTAAGTAAGTAGCCTAAGTAAGTAAGTAAGTAGGTAGGTAGGTAGTTAAGTAAGTAAGTAAGTAGCCTAGTAAGTAAGTAGGTATCAGTAAATAAGTAAGTAAGTAGCATAGTAAGTAAGTAGTTAAGTAAGTAGCCTAAGTAGGTAAGTAGGTAAGTACCCTAGTGAGTAGGTAGGTAAGTAGGTAAGTAAGTAAGTACCCTAGTGAGTATAGGTAGGTAAGTAGGTAAGTAAGAAAGTAGGTAGGTAGCCTCAGTAAGTAAGTAGGTAGCCTCTGTAAGTACTGTAAGTAGGTACCCTAGTAAGTAAGTAGGTAAGTAAGTAAGTAAGTAAGTAGCTAAGTAAGTAAGTAGCCTAGTAAGTAAGTAGTTAAGTAAGTAGCCTAAGTAGGTAAGTAAGTAAGTACCCTAGTGAGTAGGTAGGTAAGTAAGTAAGTAAGCATGTAAGTAAGTAATAGCGCTTTTCCATTACATGGTACCTGCTTGACTCGCCTCGACTCTACTTGCCTTTTTTGGTTTTCCATTACGAAAAAAAGTACCTGGTACCTGCTAACAGGTACTTTTTTTAGTACCACCTCAGTCGAGGTTCCAAGCGAGCTGAGCCGCTACCAAAAGGTGGCGTGAAAGCGACAGACGGGGGTGTCCTGAACAAACCCGCTATTTTTAAATAGTTTAGCCAGCTGTGTTATTTTTGCTGCCTCTAGCTTCATTAGAAACTAAATGTGTCTTCTGGCAACAACACACCTTCCACGTTCTGTGTGTGTGTCGCGTTAGGTCACGGCAGTTTACTGCGGCGCCGCTTGTTTACAATCCTGCAGAGGCTCCAGGCAGAGCTTTCGCCGTAGCCTACGTACACACACACACACACACGGCTGGCTCGACACACACACCAGCGCACAAGTATAAACATCAGGCCACTTACATAGGCTTCGGAGAAAGCTCTGCGTGGAGCCTCCACAGAACTGTAAAACAAGCTCAAGATGGTTATACTTGTGCGCTGGTGTGTGTGTCGAGCCGGCGTATAAGACGACCAGCCACGCTGAGGCGGTACTACAATCTGCAAACGGACGCACAGTGTGTCGAGGCGAGTCGAGGCGAGTAGAGTCGAGTCGTGCAGGTACCATGTAATGGAAAAACACCATAAGTAAGTAGGTAGGTAGCCTCAGTAAGTAAGTACCCTAATAAGTGAGTAAGTAGGTAGCCTCTGTAAGTACTGTAAGTAAATAGGTATACCCTAGTAAGTAAGTAAGTAAGTAAGTAGGTAGCCTAGTAAGTAAGTAGGTAAGTAAGTAAGTAAGTAGGTAGCCTAGTAAGTAAGTAGGTAAGTAAGTAAGTAAGTAGGTAGCCTAGTAAGTAAGTAGGTAAGTAAGTAAGTACGTATAAGTAAGTAAGTAAGCAGGCAAGTGACTAAGTAAGTATAAGTAAGTACGTATAAGTAAGTAGGCAAGTAAGTAAGTAAGTAAGTACGTATAAGTATCAGTAAGTAAATACATAAGTAAGTAGGCAAGTAAGTATAAGTAGTTTAAGCAATGTTTATTTCTAGAGCACATTTAAACACAGCTTAAGCTGTACAGAAAAGTACTAAGATGGTGTATAAAAGAACATTGAAATATAAAAAGAAAAAGTAGAAAGAAAACAAAACAACCTCCCAAGGACGACAACAAGCAGCAATTCACACAAACAGAAACACGATAACAGTTTGAGAGATTATTGTGTTTAAATATGTGTCTTTAGCGTTGATTTAAAAACAGAAATGATCTGATGTCTCACTTCAGGAAAGATTTTAATGTAAGAAGATGCTTCCTGTTGCAGCTGTAAACACAAAGACGGTTTCTAACCGCAGAAGGAAAATTCACGTCCCGCTCTGAATTTAAACTCCAGTCATCATGCTGTAATTACAGGCCATCTAAACTCCAGATGGTACAGTCAGAGCTCTGCTTTTAGTCTGGAAGAAATATGTCACAGTGGAAAACACTTAAATACCTGCACGTATACCTTTCCTTCATTTAAAGTATTATCAGTACTAAAACAAACTCAAGACTTCCAAACCTTGTGACGGTGAAGAAAAGAAAGGTTCAGTTGTCCACACAAGAGGAAATCCATTTACCCAAAAAAGTCAGAGGCTCCACTTTAAAGTTAAAAAAAATCCTACTTACTGACTTACTTACCTACCTACTCACTTACTAGGGTATTTACTTACTTACTTACTTAGGCTACTTACCTAACTACTTACTAGGCTACTTACTTACTTACCTACTTACTTACTAGGCTACTTACTTACTTACTTACCTACTTACTTATTAGGCTACCTACTTACTTAACTACTTACTTACCTACTTACTTACTAGGCTACTTACTTACTAGGCTACTTACTTACTTACTTACCTACTTACTTACTAGGCTACTTACTTACTTACTTACTTACTTACTTACTTACTTACTTACTTACTTACTAGGGTACTACACAACCTGTCAGATAAACGTAGAGCAGTAAGAAGTATTATCTCTGAGACGTAGAGTCGTAGAAGTATAAAGTAGCATCAGATGTAAAGTACAAATAAAGTATGAGTTCATTTCATAACACCTACTTATAAGTAAATAAGTAGGTAAGTAAGTAGGTAAGTAAGTAAGTAAGTAAGTAGGCAGGTAAGTAAGTAAATAAGTAGGTAAGTAAGTATGTAAGTAAGTAGGCAAGTAAGTAAGTATAAGTAAGTATATAGGTAGGCAGGTACGTAAGTGAATAAGTAGGTAAGTACATAAGTAAATAAGTAAGTAGGTAAGTAAAGTTTATTTCTAGAGCACATTTAAACAGCTTAAGCTGACCAACAGTAGTAGTAGAGAAAAGTACTAAGATGGTCTATAAAAGAACATTGAAATGTAAAAAGAAAAAGTAGAAAGAAAACAAAAAATTTCACACACACACACACGCTGCATGTCAAGTTAGATGTTACAAACTTAAACTCTGAATTTTAACACTCATGTAGTAAAAGTATCAGCAGTGAAAGTGTCAACACTAGTTTTCATGAGGACTGTTTGTGTTATTAAGTTTTGAGTAAAGTCAGTAGCTATGTGTCCAGCCACTTTGTCAATCAAATTATCTGAAGTTCGCTACAAACATTCATGAGAATAAAGCCGGTGAAGGGTTATTCTATCATCAAATGGCTTATGAATATAGCTGCCGTATATGAGAGGATAAAAATCTCCCTGGAATATTCTGGTCTGGGCTGATCCCTGTCTGTTTCCAACATCTGGCTCCGCCCGCTGCTTGGATCACATGAAAACAGGCAGCAGCTGTTTCTGACTCTCCTGTAAAAGAAAAACAGCGGACGTGGCTGTTTGCAGGCAGAAGAACATTTCACTGAGTCATGAACAGCACTGGGAGAAGTATTCAGATCCTTTACTGCAGTAAAAATAGTAATACCACACTGTAAAGATGCTCTGTTACAAGTAAAAGTCCTGCTTTGAAAAAGTTACTTCAGTAAAAGTCTGTTAGTATCAGGAAAATGTAGTTAAAGTATTAAAAGTGGATTAAAAAGTACAATATTTCTCCCTGAGATGTAGCGGAGTAGAAGTAGAAAGGAAACAAGTACCTCAACATTTGGACTTTATTACAGTATTGGAGTAAATGTACTCAGTTACATTCCAGCACTGAGTCATAAACAGCTGACTAGTCTTCAGTCTCTACACCAGACTCCCTCCATATTTCCGCTGTTTTTATGAAAACACAGTTCGCAGTTTTAGATATCCTGATTTCAGGATGTTTTCCTCTGAGCTCTGGCTGTACGTGTCGACATGTTAATCTGCACTTTGTAACTTTAGTTTCTCTCTTCTCCGCGGTCGTCTCGACTCGCTGAGACAATAAATATTTGTAGAATTATGAGTCGTTCAGTTCATAACGTATATTACCCCCCTTTTTTTCTACCACGTTTTCAATGTTGTTGTCCCTGTATGTCCTGGGACCTGCCAGTGCTGAACACAAAGTTACACCCTTGGTTTATGGTTTATTCCTGATAATCAACCTGCTGTTTCTGTGTGTTGTTGCCCAGATTTGTACATCTGGGCTCAGATGTAGGGCCTCATACAACAGCAGACATTAATCGTTAACTAACTGGACGTCTGGAACAAGCCAAAGTACCATCAACATGTGACAAAAAGGCCTGAAAACAGGCTGGACTTTGGTCTACAAATAAAAGCACAAAACTCATTTCTTTGGCTGATCACTTTTTGTTTTAATCATCTGAATCTGTAAAGTAAGACAACACAATGGGCTACCAACTATCAACTGTAGTACACTGTACGACAATATAAGTAATAATAATGCATATAATGCAGTAATGCATTTATTTATTTATATATAGCACTTTTGCTATATTTACAAAACTCAGACACTTTACAGTACTTTAAAAAGAAATACACACACACACACACACACACACACACAGACACACACACACACACACACACACACACACACACACACACACGCACACACACACACCCACTAATCAAATATTGAAAGTAGCTCTATTTCTGTGTATATATATTTTGTAACGCTCTGTTTATAATAGGGGTGTTTATAGTGTACGTGTTACTATTATTAATATAACTCTTATTCTATTTTTTTCTATTTCTTATAATACTTTTGTGTATATTGTCCCATGTCTATTTAATGTGTGTTTGTGTTATTCTGATGTGTGTGAATTTTTCTTTTGTTGCTAACAAGGGAATGTGTGTGGGATTAATAAAGTCTATTTTATCTTTTCTCATCTTAAAAAGGTGAGCTTTGGCTTGTGTTTTGAACATGTAGTGTAGTGTAAAATAGCAGAACATATAAATACAAGTACCTCCAATTGTACTTGTAACAGTACATGTACTTAGTTACTTTCCACCACTGCTGTGTGTCAACTTTATACGGTAACAGAGTTTACGTTTTTCTGTGCCAACCTGCAGTTCCACCCTCCGCCCAGCTGGCGGCGCTGTGTGAAGCTCATTTCTCTCGCCGAATAAGAGGAAAAAGAAGCTAATCCGTGTAGTTAGCTAGCGCTAGCAAGTCGGCTATAAATAAACAGAAAAACTAACACGGTAAGTCGTTTTGCATGCTGTGTTAAGAAAAGGATAAAGCACATCGTGTATAATAAGTTATCAAAGTGGAAATATATACAGCTAATGCTTGTGTTGCATTAGCAAAGAAGTGTCGCAGTTTAGCAACCCAGCTAATAACATTAGCGAAACATACCATTTGCTAACCCAATCAGCTAGCTAACAGTTAGCCATAAAGTAGCTACAACGTTACACAGACTCATTTGTTATCACTACTAACAGCAACGTAATTATTTTATCCAAGTATTTTCACGTCATATACGCCCAAAGTGCTATAGTTACTGGTCGTTTTTTTCACAATCAGTCTAAACCGAACTCCATTCAGAAATCTGTCAATTCAGAGAAACCCTGTTATTTAGGGCACATTAAAGCCTACAAGAACATCAACCACAACCTGTAGCATTGAGCTTTTTTATTCGGCTTCTATCCGGTATATAGTTTTAATACATTGTTAAAATGTATAAAGCAATTTGTCCTGGTCCTGCTAACTGCTTCCAGTCAGTTTTCTATCAAAAGCCGCGGCCCCCTGCCTTTTAAAATGACCGATTTCTTAATGGGGTTTTGTATATATTAACGCTGGTTTAACTAAACTCTTACCTGAATGCCAAAACCTTGGCGTAGACTGCCTAGCTGCTCACATAGCTCCCATCAGTTGACACCGACCTCCATTCAGAAATCTGTCAATTCAAAGATGCCATGTTATACAGGAGATATGAAAACATAGTAGCACATTGAACACTGGTGGGATCCACTTTATTATTCGGCTTTCATTTAATATACAGTTTTAAAAAAAACTTAAAAGTTATAAGCCTGCTACTCACTGCTTCAAGTATTTTTTTTATATTAGAAGCTGTACCCCATGCCTTTTAAAATGACAGATTTTCAAATGGAGTTTTGTATATTAACACTGTTCTTACAAGACTATCTGAATGCCTAAACCTCGAAGGTGACTGACATGTCAGCTGATACCAAGATTGCTGAGCTGCTCACAGAGCTCCATCAGCTCATCAAGCAGACCCAGGTAAGTTAACTGATTAAGGGATTACATACAAGTATTTTTCTTTTTTGGGGGGGAGGGAGGGGATTTACAGTCCAATGCTCAATCAGTCGCTTTAAGTTAAACAAATCCAAATAATCACCATATATTTCTGTTGCCAGGAGGAGAGGTCACGCAGCGAACACAATCTGCTCAACATTCAGAAAACACATGAGAGGATGCAGACGGAAAACAAAAGTCAGTCACCACAATGTGAACTCTTTCTATTTCCAAACCCTGTGTGAGGACAGTCTTCACACCAAGGCAACAGTTAGATTTTGATCTACTTTTGTTATGATCCATCTGCCTAGTCCATGTTACTAGTAGCCTAAGTAAGTAGCCTATTAAGTAAGTAAGTAAGTAGGTAACCTAGTAAGTAAGTCAGGAAGTAAGTAGGTAGCCTAGAAAGTAAGGAAGGAAGTAGGTAGCCTAGTAAGTAAGTAAGTAAGTAGGTAGGTAGCCTAGTAAGTAAGTACATAGCCAAGTAAGGAAGTAAGTAAGTAAGATAGCCTATTAAGTAAGTAAGTAAGTAAGTAGGTAGCCTAGTAAGTAAGTAAGCAGGTAGCCTAGTTAGTAAGTAAGTAAGTAAGTAAGTAAGTAAGTAGGTAGCCTAGTAAGTAAGAAAGGAATTAAGTAAGTAGCCTAGTAAAACCAAGTTTTTTTGTTGCTTTTTTTCAGAGGTTTTTGTTGCTTTTTTTTCTCAGTTTTGGCACTTTTCATAGTTTTTGTTGCATTTTTAAAAGTTTTTTTTCTAGAATTTTTCCGATGTTTTTGTCCCTTTGTGTCCCGGGACCTCCCAATGCTGAGCCTAAAGTTACGCCCTCGGTTTATGGTTATTATATTGAGTTTAATCTTTATTCCTGATAATCAACCTGCTGTTCTTGTGTGTTGTTGCCCAGATTTTATACATTGTTGATTACGTTTTTCCTCACTGGGGAAGTATTTTTAATATCGGTTTCAATCGGCTACAATTATTTTGAAGTGACACAAAAATTTGTGTTTTGCAACTGTTACATTTATGAACACACAGGGCTCAGATTTAGGGCCTCATAAAACAGCAGACATTAATCATTAACTAACTGGATGCTTTTCTGACTGGTTATTACTTGCTGTTCTATGAATCCTGATTCTGTCATTCAACATGTTGTCCTTTTGTTCCTCTGTCTCCTTCAGCTTCCCCGTACTACCGGACCAAGCTGAGGGGACTGTACACCACAGCCAAAGCCGACGCCGAGGCAGAGTGCAGGCGAGTAGCCACATACAGGTTTACAGAGTGACAGGAGGGGACGGTACGGTAGTTTATTTACGTGGTTCTCAAGCTGATCTGGGGGAATCCTGTTGGAACAATAAATGGACAAGGGTGCTCCGATTGAGCGAAAAAACTATAGCGCCGCCATCGAGGCGTAACGTCCACTTGAAAACAAGAAACGTCAAATTCAAATTGTCAATTGTGTGGATTACATCCGTGCTCCACAGAGCATTCTTTCTGTCCAGGTGTTAAGGCCTGGACAGAAAGAATGCCAGGCCATAAATATGGATATTCAGTATGAACCATATAGACAGATATGTACAGTATGTACAGCTATGTTCAGTGTGGTAACATAAGAGTAGTAAGAATAAGTGGATGTGCAGGATGAATTGTATGAAGAGCAGTAGAATATGGCGATGTATAGGTGTAGTTACAGTACAGATCAGGGCCATATCATCCCTGGCCGACACCGGATGATATTCCTTGGCAACTTCCGAGTTTGCACAACGTAAACAAACGTAAACAAACACGGTACCACTCAAGGAAGTTGTGATTTCAATTAGGCAAACCGCCACCACCTGGGCTGGAGGGTGGAACGGCGGCTGCTGACCTGCCTGTCAGATGATATGCTGCCCACCACCTTCATGTGCTGAATTGCATCTTGCGGACCCGTAGCGTTAACTTATGAAGACGTGTACAACCTACGCTCCAAAGGAACCCAGGATTACGCGCTGCAGCCATCTCACATACGCAAACGCGTAGTTTAAAGCACGTGTATCGGCGCTTTTAGTGTCAAGACTTACAGCGCTCTTTGTTGACGTATTTCTTTTGATTTCTCACAGCATCCTGCGGCACGCGCTGGATAAAATCGCCGAGATCAAGTCTCTGTTGGAGGAGAGGAGAATAGGTATGTGTCCGTGTGTTGAAGTGATTCATTCAACCTTTGCTCTTTACGATCTGCGACAGGGTTTCTGTAACTTCTTGTGGTTTTTTAAATTCATCACGTATTTGTGCAGCTGCTAAGATGGCGGGAGTTTACAGCGACAGCGACCCTCCCAGGAAGACGATGAGGCGCGGCGTCCTGATGACGCTCCTCCAGCAGTCGGCCATGACGCTTCCTCTGTGGATCGGCAAGCCGGGGGAAAGGTAGCCGCTGCTCGTTATCTACACAGCCTGCAGACACACACAGTTACCAGATTAATAAGTCCACCAGGCTTCAGTCTAAAAACATCACACAAAATGTATTGATGTCTTTAGGTAGTTAGGGCTCTTGCACACTGCCTGCGTGGCATGAGCGTATCAGCTGGGTGGCGTGTCCGTTTTAATTTGGGCTCCCATGGTAACAGGTTAGAGCTTACACACTGCTTGCGTGACACGCACGTCTCAGGCGCAGCTCGAGCCGAAAATGCGTGCGTGCTAGAAATAGGACCGACGCCTATTTTTTACGCGACACGCAAGGGTGTTGGAAGCGTTTCCAGGCAACATAGAATACGAAAAGATGTTTATATGTCATTTTGACACGAATACATTTAATAAATGACATTTTGATGTTTGAAAGTCTCGAGGTTTTGACATAAATGCAGATATAAATGTAATTTAAAAACAATAATAATAATAATACGTTTTTAATAAGGGAAAGAAAGAGGGATGCTGGACTGCAGGATAGCCCATACTTTTAACATTGTAACAATTTATCAATCTGTTGAACTCCTTTTTAAATTGTATTTCAATTGGATTCTGATAAAACAATAACATGGACTTTATTATCTCAGGAAAGGGAATTGAAATATAAATCTACTGCATATACAGTGAGGAAAATAAGTATTTGAACACCCTGCTATTTTGCAGGTTCTCCCACTTGGAAATCATGGAGGGGTCTGAAATTGTCATCGCAGGTGCATGTCCACTGTGAGAGACATAATCTAAAAACTAAAATCCAGAAATCACAATGTATGATTTTTTAACTATTTATTTGTATGATACAGCTGCAAATAAGTATTTGAACACCTGAGAAAATCAATGTTAATATTTGGTACAGTAGCCTTTGTTTGCAATTACAGAGGTCAAACGTTTCCTGTAGTTTTTCACCAGGTTTGCACACACTGCAGGAGGGAGTTTGGCCCACTCCTCCACACAGATCTTCTCTAGATCAGTCAGGTTTCTGGGCTGTCGCTGAGAAACACGGAGTTTGAGCTCCCTCCAAAGATTCTCTATTGGGTTCAGGTCTGGAGACTGGCTAGGCCACGCCAGAACCTTGATATGCTTCTTACAGAGCCACTCCTTGGTTATCCTGGCTGTGTGCTTCGGGTCATTGTCATGTTGGAAGACCCAGCCTCGACCCATCTTCAATGCTCTAACTGAGGGAAGGAGGTTGTTCCCCAAAATCTCGCAATACATGGCCCCGGTCATCCTCTCCTTAATACAGTGCAGTCGCCCTGTACCATGTGCAGAAAAACACCCCCAAAGCATGATGCTACCACCCCCATGCTTCACAGTAGGGATGGTGTTCTTGGGATGGTACTCATCATTCTTCTTCCTCCAAACACGGTTAGTGGAATTATGACCAAAAAGTTCTATTTTGGTCTCATCTGACCACATGACTTTCTCCCATGACTCCTCTGGATCATCCAAATGGTCATTGGCAAACTTAAGACGGGCCTTGACATGTGCTGGTTTAAGCAGGGGAACCTTCCGTGCCATGCATGATTTCAAACCATGACGTCTTAGTGTATTACCAACAGTAACCTTGGAAACGGTGGTCCCAGCTCTTTTCAGGTCATTGACCAGCTCCTCCCGTGTAGTCCTGGGCTGATTTCTCACCTTTCTTAGGATCATTGAGACCCCACGAGGTGAGATCTTGCATGGAGCCCCAGTCCGAGGGAGATTGACAGTCATGTTTAGCTTCTTCCATTTTCTAATGATTGCTCCAACAGTGGACCTTTTTTCACCAAGCTGCTTGGCAATTTCCCCGTAGCCCTTTCCAGCCTTGTGGAGGTGTACAATTTTGACTCTAGTGTCTTTGGACAGCTCTTTGGTCTTGGCCATGTTAGTAGTTGGATTCTTACTGATTGTATGGGGTGGACAGGTGTCTTTATGCAGCTAACGACCTCAAACAGGTGCATCTAAATTAGTATAATAAATGGAGTGGAGGTGGACATTTTAAAGGCAGACTAACAGGTCTTTGAGGGTCAGAATTCTAGCTGATAGACAGGTGTACAAATACTTATTTGCAGCTGTATCATACAAATAAATAGTTAAAAAATCATACATTGTGATTTCTGGATTTTTGTTTTTAGATTATGTCTCTCACAGTGGACATGCACCTACGATGACAATTTCAGACCCCTCCATGATTTCCAAGTGGGAGAACCTGCAAAATAGCAGGGTGTTCAAATACTTATTTTCCTCACTGTATATAAAATTTGTGCAAACAAATGTACAAACACAAAAATATTGACAAAATAAAGTTGAAGAACACGCTATTATTTAATTTTATCGATGGGAAACATCCATGTGTACAGACAAGGCTAGTAGCAGCAGCGCCGCATCAGACACGTTTCTGGTGTGCAAAGACACAGAAAACTCCACGCAGCCGCCACACAGCTGACACGCAACAGAAACGCCACGCTCACGCCACACAGCCAGTGTGCAGGAGCCCTTAGGTACAGCTAAAGCGCCTCTCCTCATCCTCATCGTTCTCTGTATCAGCCCGCCTCCTCTGTGCGGGGCGACCCCCGCCAGCAGCGACTACGTGGCCAAGCAGGGCGACAAGGTGGCGGCGAGGGTGAAAGCGGTGGACGGAGACGAGCAGTGGATCCTGGCGGAGGTGGTCAGCTACAACCACTCCACCAACAAGTGAGCGAGAACATCACACACTTCAAACACACACACATCGGAACTATACAAGTAGAACCGCACAATTAATCGCAATTATATCGAAATCGCAACATGGAGTAGTGCAATATCCAAATCGCAGGGGGGGGGGGGGCGCAATATTTGTTAAAGGCAAAATATGTTTAAGCATTCTGAATGAAGTATTGTGGTGCTGCAGAGACATCCCGGGCCTACAAATCCTATCCTACAGACTACAGAAAAAATCTGATTATAGTGTGATGTTTTTTTGAGAGGATCCTCTCAAAAATCACACTATAGTCATTTTCATTTTAATATTCTTTAATGAAAATGAGACTAATGAATCAAAAATGGTCATTCCATCCAATATCGTGAATTATATTGCAATATGATTAGTCAAAATCGCAATTAGATATTTTGTGCAGCCCTATATACAAGTACTCAAATCATTCACTTTAGCAACGCTCTGTTTTTTTTATTTCTTTAAACCAATCACAATCATCTTGGGTGGTGCTAAGCTCAGGAAGGAACTTCTTTTGGTGGAACATTTGCACCCCGCAAAAGAAAACGCCACATATAATATTAAATGAAGTTAACTGTTGACACAATCCAGTAACCTTAAACTATTTAAATGAGCTGATACATTGTTAAACCTCATTATCTCTTACCAGTGTATCTCTGTGTGTCCTTCATCCTCAGCAATCCCACCAATCAGTCCCAAAACCTCCCAGTTAGAGAGGAACTGCAGTAAACATATTCAGGGGCGATTCCAGGATCAGACCTTTAGGGGGGCTCAGCCCCTAATGAGAATGTGACACGGATATAGTGCCTTGCAAAAGCGTTAACACCCCCGCTAAATTAGTAATTTCACTGGATAACAGTGAATATATGTATTTTTGTAATTATAACAGGATAAATGCAAAATATTGAACAGAGAAAGTCCCTTGGATCCTTTGGACTACCAGAATCAAATGAAATGATAATGAGGTGTAAACAATAAATAAATAAAAAATAAAACTTTCCTTGACTGGGTTACAGGTGCATAGCATCGGCGACAGCGACACAGGATATTAAACCCGTTTCAAGCCCTGTAAACCTGTAATATTTTGTCTTCTGTCACTAACAGACAAGTTCGCAGACTAACTTTTAGCACTAAAATTGATTTAAATAAAAAAAGTTTTTTTTAATTATTATAATTTTTATGGGGGCTGAGATTGGTCTAAAATCGCCACTGAACATATTCTTTGTAAGTCTTTCCAATCATTCCCCGAAAGAACCAAGCAGGCCTGCCTTGCTGCACCGTCCAAATGTTCTTTAAAACTTGACATTTTCAGCGCGTAGTTCGCTAGCTCGAAGGTTGTTGTTGTTTCCCAAAGAGAACGGAAACACACACGGAGAGAGAGGAAGGTGAGGGGCAAAGCCTGACATCCATTTCAGGCTTTACCCTGGAAATGTACGTCCGTTAATCCAGACTATATCCTGCCGTACGACTTTGTCCCTCACGCAGACTTTTTCTCCGCCTCCCTGCAGGTATGAAGTGGACGACATTGATGAAGAGGGCAAAGAGTGAGTTCTCTACCACCTGTATCATTGTTATTTTCTCTGTATGTACTATTTCCATCCATTTCTTTTTTCCCACGGCTGCTTTTTCAGTCTTCACCATGTCTTGTTTTCAGGTTTAGTCTGATATTGTCAAAGGTTTCTAAACACTGGCCCCGTCAGAGGGCTTAGAAATGTTACCTGCTAAATATTAAATGTGCACAAGAAGTCCAATAATCCCCCAATGCTCCTCTCTTGTTCCCCATTCTTTTGTTCTAATATCTAATCTCTTTTTAGATATGCCTCCTCCTGATTGCCTAAATCTTAAATTATTTTCTCATTCAAAAGAAAAGTCTAAAAAAGTATTTACGAGCCAGATGCAATGAAACATTTGAAATAGTCTTTCAGGCAGGATCTCATCGACTGATTCCAGACTCCAAATCTTGTTTCCCAAACTTTGTGTCTGAAAAGTGTGTGTTTTTGTGTGTGTGATCAGGAGACACACTCTGAGCAGACGGCGGATCATCCCTCTGCCTCAGTGGAAGGCCAACCCAGAGACGGACCCAGAGGCCCTGTTCAGTAAGGACCAGCTGGTGCTGGCCCTCTACCCCCAGACCACCTGCTTCTACCGGGCACTGATTCACACTCCACCACACCGGGTCAGACCCTCAGCACTCCGCTCTAGTTTTAGCAAAAGGTTAAAAGGCTCTGCGGCGAAGTTATCAGAACACAGTTTAATGTCCTAAACATTTGGGGGAGCCCAGTATTAATGTTAAAGGCAGGGTTGGTAATGAGGAACAGCTAGCATTATTTGAAAGTAGTATCCCCTCTGGGCTCCGTCTAACCCCTTCCCCTGTCCTCGGGGCTCTGTCCGCGCTCAGATGTGCACAAGACATTTCCGGAAAAACAACAAGGCCAACTGTGGCGTCGCCTCACGCCGCCTTTGTCTTGGCCAAAAAAAATGTACTTAAACACACCCCAAAGAGTACAGCTGACGACCAACTGTCACGTACTTTCTGCTCCTGCGTAAGAGGAAATACCTCTCCCATCCCGTCAGGCGGCCGTTAGATATACCCGTGATATCTACAATTTAACAGTGTTAGCCCAAAAGGGAGACGAAAGCTGACACGTGGCGACGGTGCGGGACACACCGCAAAAACTAGGACGACTGCCGATCTTCTTGGTGTGTCAGGGCGGTAACACAGCCCCCCACATGTTACCGATCTACAGCAGTGGAAGAAGTATTTAGATACTTTACTGCAGTAAAAATACTAATACCACACTGTAAAAATACTCTGTTACAAGTTAAAGTACTGCAGTGAAAATGTCTTCAGTAACAGTCTCAAAAAACGTATCATCAGGAAAATGTACTTACATATGTAGTATTAAAACATTGTAGAAAGTGTAAAGGATCCAACCAGTAGTGTGTGTAATGGTCTGATCATCTCAGCTGGACTTGTAGCCGTTATATTGTTGGCTAGTTTACTTTACAATAAAACATCAGATTTTATAAACTACATGTGTTTTGTGTGCAGAAATCTTAATGTGTAAAGTAACTAGTAACTAAATCTCTAACAGATGAATGTAGTGGAGTAAAAAGTACCATATTTCTCTCTGAAATGTAGTGGAGTAGAAAGTGGCATGAAAAGAAAAGACTCAAATAAAGTACAAGTACCTCAACATCTGGACAAGAAGTACAGTACTGGAGTAAATGTACTCAGTTACATTCCACCGCTGCAGATCTACAGTCTGTTCAGACGACAGAGTGAAGTCTGTGGACAGAAGAAGCTCTGTCACATCCAAAATATAAATCCTCTGAATTCTGAGTTTTGTTTGTTGCATTCCGTCATGCCCCGAAGCTTTTCCAGTCTGAATCTAAAAATACCGTGCACATGAAAATGTAACCTCACGGTTACAGTGACCAAAATGATCACGGTTTTCGGTATTATCGCGGTATTTTTAAAAGTGTGTTCAATGTGGTCAGAAAGCACTGATAGGCCGACCCAAGCTGAAATAGTTTTAAAAAGTGTAACAGTGTTTATTATATTACAAAAATATAGGCAAAACCTTATCAAAAGTGCTACTTTTAACATCAAAGGAACAACATGTAAACAACTTATTTGTCAGGAACATTTCCAGCAGGTTTAAATTATACAAATCCAAACATTCAAGCTAAGACATAAAGAACAGTATGTAAACAAATCAAAGAAATACCACTAATTATATACGTGTTTTCTTCATCATCAAAATTAAAATGGAAAACTGTACCCATGAACACTTTGAAGTAAACCTTAAATAAATAGGAAAAAAGTGCAATCAACCGTCCTTCGGCATTCTTATAATAACCAAAATATGCCCATGCTTCAGACTTAGTCCTCTTAAAAGGGCTGATAAATGTCCTGAGCGCTGTCATCGCCTCCTTCTGCCATGATTCCAACTTCAAGAAATGTACGTTGTAGGCTACGCAGTGCGCCCGTGCGGCAACTTCAGGAGACTCGCATGAAGTTGGGAACACACGGTTTCCAACACCGCGGTAATCCACCGTGATGATAATGATATTTTAAATGAAAACGGTAATTGTCATCGTCAACATTTTTCAGTCCCTCCAAAAAAATGCGATTATGCGATCGCATAATTCAATGCATAATCAGCCAAAGTACGCATATTTATGCTGGGGCCGCATTTTTTCACATAAGCCGCACTTTCGCCGCATAAATTGCCGATTTCCACGCAAAATATGCGGGGCTTGCATGATTTCATAATCCCCCTAATTTTCGTGGCAAGATGTTTACTTCACACGAGCAGCCATTTTCCCCTGTTGCCATGGGAACATTATAAAGTGACGTTATAAAGTGACGTTATAAAGTGACGTTATGAAGTGATGTAATTACACGACGTGAACGTCATTGAAAAGTTGCAGACCCCGCGATGAAGCCACGATGAAACCGCAGGTTTTGCAAGTTCCCGCAATTTCATCGCATAAAATTGCAGAAATATCCCGCATATTCCATCGCATTTTTTAAGAAAACGTGCCGCATAATCAAGGATATTTGCCTTACACCGGTAATCGTTACATCCCAATGTGCACAACTTGAGGAGAAATGATAATGAGCCAGCAGAGCCGGTTCCTCTCCTCCCAACACTAACCTCAGCACATGTCTGTTTGCAGCCTCAGGACGACTACTCGGTGCTCTTTGAGGACACGTCGTACGCCGACGGTTACTCCCCTCCGCTCAACGTGGCTCAGCGATATGTGGTCGCCTGCAAAGAGAATAAGAAGAAGTGAGCTGTGACTGGACATCATGGACACCGGAGGACGAACATGAAGCCTGTTTTGGGAGCGTTGTTATATTGCACTGATTTCCATTTTTGTTTGAAAAGATTAGGCTCTCGTGTTTGTGTTTCAGATCAGTCTATTGAACCTGAACAGACTTTTTATACTTGGCATCTCTTCAGTGAGACTGTATTTGTCAAAATCACCACCAAGACACTGAGAAGAAGTGAAATTAACAACAACACCTGAATGTCTCATGGGGGAATTTGTTTCGGGCCAAAATAAAACACCGAAAACGGCCAGTATGGAAACTAAACCACAGAGAGTGCTGTTGATGTACATTTGTGTCCCACAATGCATTGCACAAAGGAAAACGTAGAAGCTACTCATAGCTAAAAAAAACTAATTGTGGATGGCGGTTAAAACAGCTCCAGAAACAAACATTTGTCTATTTAGAAACTAAAATTGGCATTTTAAAGTCACATTTCGATTGCCTCAGCATCATTTTGCTGTTTCTGTAAAACAGCTTTTTGTGTTGATAATGTTGTGTACTTACTGCAAAAACAGTGTACTTTAAAAATTAGTATACACTTTGAATGCAGTATTGAATTGGGACACAGGATTTGAGCTTCTAACAGTAAAGTTGGACATTTTCCCCAGCGAGGAGCGGCATCTAGTGGGCAGTACAGGCACTTCAGCATCCTGCTGCTGTCTGTGGTGGGAACTGTTTGGTTATTCTGCCTTAACTGTAATTTTTTTTTTTTTTTTCATGTGAAGTGTTGATAGGTGTGTGAAACTAAAACTTAAAGAGCAGACTGACTCAATGTTTTGCTGATTTGTCTCTTTCTCTTATTCTCCACACACACACACACACACACACACACACACACACACACACACACACACACACACACACACAAGATATTTAAAGGTCCAATATGTAATACTGACAGCTAGCGTTGAAAATAGTTACTGCAGTCCAAATACAAAATACTGGAGAGAGTCACCTCCCCAGACTCTAAGTTCATGGGGGTTGCCAGGTTACATTGTGGGGTCTCTCATCCTTTTGGGGGACAGGTCCCCACAACGTGAACTGTTAAATTAGGTGAGCATGTCAACATTCAGGATTTCTTGTATTCTCATTCAGCAAAACAGACATTTAAAGCATGAATGAAATTACTAGCACGACTCCTATAAAAACATTAAAAAACAGGGTAACAAAATAATGTATTCTATGTGATATATGACACTTAAGTAAATTAATAAATAATATTGCACATTTGCATAGTAAGGCACAGTTTAGTGGTGTTTAGTTGAGTTTAGTAGTCTAATAGCAGCCAGGTAAAAGCTGTTTCTCAGTCTTTTTGTTCTGGTGACAGCTACATTATGGGGACCCGCGTGCTTTTTCAGGACAGGTCCCCACAACGTAAAATGTTAAATGTGGCTTTCAGGGGATGGTTTAAGGTTCAGCTTATAATCCTGGTTGGTGTTGAGGGTAATTCTCCAGAGAATGAGTGGACGTCCTGCTCAGTGAAAGTTTTTTGAGAGTTTTACCTGATGCTTTAACAACACACAGTCACAGCTGGACAAATACACATTCACACTTACTCACACACACATTCGTTCATGATTTTGTTTAGGCCAGATTTTAAGCACTTGGCTAAGAGAGAGGCAATCATTTCATAATCATTGTTAAGGAGCGTAATTGGTTAGTTATCGATGAGTAAGGGATCTTTATTTGGTTAGGGAGTTAAGGTGAGCAGACCTGTAACGACAGGCGTAGTTCTTCCTTATAGAAAGCTTCATTATGGACAGCAAGGAGAAATTTTGCGACTTCATCTGCAAACGTTTTCTAAAATTCAGAGATCAGGCCATCGTTACCTGGAGATTTATGTTCTTTAGATTTTTTTTTTTATAGTTGACAGTATTTCCTCTAAAGTTATTTTTCTTGAGCACTCTGTACAAGAAGCTTCACTTGCTGTTCTTGTGTCTTTAATTAAGTTTAGGGTATCAGAACTTTGGTAGTAATTGCAAGGTTGATAAAGAACTACCACTTTATTGTAAGAGCAGCAACATCTCAACATCCTGAGTAACTCTTTTAAGTGTCCCCCTATATCACAACTCCCATTCATATAGATTCCTATCACATTAGATTCCCTATTGATACAACTGTCTGACTACATCTGAATACATATGTCATTATGTGATGTACTACAATATTATGTACAATAATACCACAACCTCCTACTAACATTTCTTATTCATCTGCACCTTACTCATCTGTATATATATTTTACCCGTCTGTAGAGGTGTTTAGTGTACATAACGTTAAGTAATATTTTAGTCTCCAGGCAGAAGATTGGTAGATGTTGCTATGTTAATGGTAATATAAACCTGTGCTCTCGCGGAGCTCTGTACCCGGCTGACAGTCACCTTTACTGGCTAAACGTAACAACAACGGCTGCTAAAAAGACTGCGTCCTTGCGGAGCTTTGTGCCCGACTGACAAAAAAAACTCCCAAACACCACGTGTTCACCACAGCCTACAACCTTCTTTTGCCCCGGTAATTCTGTTAAGAGTCTTTGAGTTTCATTTAAAGGACAACTCCGGGCAATTTTTACGTTAATCCTGATCGCTATAAGTATGTGAGTACTGTCGATAGGAAAAAAAACGAGCCGAATCGGTGCTAGCATCATGGAGCTACTGCAGCTAAGGCCGAGAGCTCCCACTTAGCTAAAACGGCAGTTTTGGGGGCATATCATAAAGAGTGCCTTTGTTCCTCTTAACAGACACAAAATGCAACTAAAATGTCTGTGCAACATGAAAACAAGATGCGTTTTCAACTCAGACATTGTTTAAATTCACCTACCCTGTTAGCTGCTAGCTGCCGTCTGATGAGTGTTGTTGTGGAAGTTTCCTTTGCAGCAGGGGTGAGGTGTAGATTTCAAAGTTTAGTAAAATTAAACAAATAAGACAGAACTGAGACTAAAACCAAGTTGGGTTTTTGTATTTTATTAAAAGATATATTTTGCAAAATAGGAGGAATACAGTTTCACAAGAAGCACGTAGCTCAGTGTGTAAAGGATTCGTCAAATGAGTAGAAGGAAAGAGTGAGCTTAAATGCACATTGGGAAAAGGGGAGTGACATTTGAGCACATTCTTACAAACAATAAAGATATTAACCTTCTAGACCCTTCTTTCTGAGAGACAGATAAGATATAGGTCTAGTACTGGCATTTAGAAAAGAAAACACAAACATGCGTCATAAATTCACTTCATCTAATCCTCTGTTCCTCTCTGCCCCAGCTGAGGTCGCGCTCCCTGTACATCTAACCAGACAAGAGGGGAACGTGATACGGGAGAGGAGGATCCCAGAGTTGTGGCCTTGTGGGTTATCAGTTCACACAAAGGGCATACACTTTCCTCAGAGACTCTCTGAGGTATAAACAACCTCCAATCCACAGCAGGAATGCCCATGAACTGTCGTTTATATTGGTGTATGAGAATGCAGTGTGCTGAATGAAAAAACACAAGGCACAATAAACAAAGGCTTAAATGTGATTTTGCCATTACAATCCACTTCAAACTAATCACCACACATAGATTACATTTAAGTGTATAAGAAAAATATTGCTTAAATTTTTTTTTTGTGAGGGGACAACATAAACCCTCTAGTAAAAAGCAAACACTTCTATGAGACAAAACAATAAAACAATAAAAAAAACACAAAAGTATCACTTTGTGCCGAAAATGGTGTCCAGCTCGTGATGATCCCCAGCATATGATGTGGGAATGTGAAAACATGAAGATTCAGTGTGGTGCAAAGCTTGATACTGAATCACATGTGTCATGAACAGAGAGGAGAACATTTTCTTGACCAGTGGTACCACACAGCAAACACAAAGCAGGAATGCACAAAAGAAAGTAAGCATGGGTACAATGAACCTTGCAATCCAGGCGCTCCACCCACCTCCCACTAACCATGACCACCAGTCCCAGCCGGTAATCTCACCGGGCACATCTTGTGATTTTAAGTCAGTTAGGAGTAGGTTTAGCTGTTGGATTGTGTCAGTAATATTCCCCTCTACATCTGGAATATAAGTACAACAATGACCTCCGATTATGTGACAGAGGCCCCCTTGTGCGGCTAGCAAAAGATCAAGACCCATCTGATGTTGTAACAGCATATTACGCATAGCTCTCATAGCAGGAGGAAAGTCATTAAATCCTGAAATCACAATAGCCGTTAAATTCTCAAGACTTTCGTGTATTGTGTCAATGTTGTGTGCGTTTCTTAGCGTCAGTAACATCGCAGGTGAGGAGAAATTAATTCTCTGCATCGTTAATTCATGGGTTAAATCTGTGTCATCTCCAGGAACCGTGTGACCCCAATTTAGTAGCATTTGTATGCCGGACATCCTAATGCCTGTTGAAACCATAAAAGTAGATGTAGTGTTAACCATTACAGTGATATTTGCTCTGTGGTACTGATTGTACCCCGAACGCCATTTACTTCTCAACATGGAAAGTAGTGAATTACACGTCGTTTCCCCCCCATGTTCTTCACTAGTGTTCCTAGTGTGCTTGTGTGTATCAGTGTAGTCAGGAGAAGAAATGTTATCAAGTTACACATTATCATACTTTTCTAAGACCACGAATGCAGTAACCATAAATGCTATTATTAAAAAAAAATCATAAATGCAGTAATGAAGAATAAACACACTACAAATGTGGACACCCCTAAAATCTTCTGAGAGGGTACCCATTTCAGTTTATTTTATTTTTATTTTTTTTGTCCAGCTGCTCCATGTGTGCGTATGTGTTTCAAAGCACTCTGCTCCTGTGTCTCAGAGGAATGTCAGATGCTCCTCAGTAAACAAAAGAATGTGCTGTGAGCGTCAGAGGAACTCTGAGTGACACTCTGAGTGTCAGCTCTGGATGATGAGTCTCAGAATGACTGTGTACGTCCTTGCTGTCTTTTTGCAAAAAAAGAAGTTGTTAGCAGTACGGTACCAGTTTGGTTGATCTGGTTTCTTTTCTCTTTGATGTTCTCATCAAAGAAAACTCTTGTTTTTCTGCTGCTATGGGGGGGCACAGAAAACGCCGTTCTGTCAGGCCTGCCCTATTTCTTCCTCGTAGGTGACTAAGCAGCGGTCTGCTCGTCACTTGTTGCAGGTTCTGGAAAAATACCTGCTCCTTGTCCTGGATCTGGAACCTTTCTGCAATGGGCCACGTGAATCCACGTAGCTCTCTTGGACACCTTTATCGCTGTGTGTGTGGTCGGGAGGATCTGGTACGGTCCTTGCCAGCGTTTCGACTGCCAGTTCTTCCTCCTGAAGTCCTTTACCACCACAAAGTCTCCGGGTTGGAGTTTGTGCAGGGGACCCTCAGCCAGTTGAGGTAGTGCTGCAGAAACCTGGACTCTGATGGCAGAAAGGGCAGAAGAGAGTTGCGTGCAGTAACTTAACATGTCATGCTCACATAGAGCCGTTGTTGGCAGGGGAGCCTTTGGTGGTTCTGTCCCTACCTGTGGTGGGCGGCCAAATAGAATCTCATAAGGGCTAAGATTTGACCGAGCCCTTTTTCGCATCCTCATGTACATAAGCACAATTGGAAGTGCTTTTGTCCATGGGAGATTTGTCTCTGCACAGCATTTAGCAACTTTGTTTTTATTGTACTATTTTCTCGCTCGATTGCGCCCCCTGATTGCGGTCTGTAAGCGCAGTGCCGTCTCAGGTC
Organism: Zingel zingel; assembly: GCA_023566125.1. Lineage (NCBI taxonomy): Eukaryota > Metazoa > Chordata > Actinopteri > Perciformes > Percidae > Zingel > Zingel zingel. The sequence goes on along the minus strand of CM042325.1, from coordinate 34,285,365 downwards.
AATACCAATATACAGGCTTATCTGTGTAATGGCAGTGTTCACAAAATGAGCCCCATTGTCGCTCGACAGGCGGTTTGGTAACCCCCATCTGGGAATGATTTCTGTCATTAGGGCTGTTGCCACCACTGAAGCTGTTTGTTTTGAGGCAGGAAACACTTCAATCCATTTGGAAAACATGTCCACCATGGTCAAGGCATACTTTTTACCTTCAGATGGCGATAGCTCTATGAAGTCCATCATCACATGCTCAAATGGTCTCTCAGGTGGTGCGTGTCCTACCTGTTATTGTAGGTGTAACTGTTATTGGTCTGCTTATGTTGTTTTGTGTGCATATGATACAAGCTTTACAAAATTTTTCTGCAAATGTTGTGAAACCTCTTGTGTACCATGTTTGCGTTATCAATGCCATCATACTCCCTTTTGACACGTGGTCTAACCCATGTGTCAACTTAGCAAAATGGGAGAAGAAGTGTTGAGGAAGACAGGGCTTGGAGTCTGGGCCTAGCCAGGCCCCAGAGTTAAAGGTGCACCCTGCAGCTTTCCACTGCTGTCTTTCCTGTGGTGTAGCGTGTGTTTGCATAGCAGCTACAGAGTCTGGGAGTGAAAAATGTTCAAGGTCTTGCGTATCTGAGACCAAAGTGTCAACATGAGATAAGGGCTGGCGTGCAGCTGTTTTAGCGGCTGCATCTGCCCGATCGTTACCCCTAGAGACAGGGTCTGCAGCTCCAGTGTGTGCAGAGCATTTGCATATAGCTACTTGTGATAGAAGCAGGATAGCAGTCAAAAGGTCATTGATCAAGTGATGATGCAAAATAGGCTTACCATCCGATTTCAGGAAATTCCTGTGTTTCCATAGTGCACCAAAATCATGTACAACCCCAAAAGCGTACCTTGAATCCGTATAGATGGTAACGGATGAGCCCTCAGCCAACTTACATGCTTCAGTGAGGGCAACGAGCTCAGCAGCCCGTGCAGAGAGATGTTTTGGGAGAGATTTAGCAATTAGTGTGGCTGTATCTGAAACCACAGCAAATCCTACCTGTCCCTGGCCTGTTTCCGGGCAGCGAGATGCTGACCCGTCCACGTACAGAATAGCATCTGGGTTCTGTAATGGAATGTCAAAAAGGTCAGGACGAGGAGTACACGTGTGCTGTAATTCAGCCAAACAGTCATGAGGCTCACCTTCCCCTGGTGTAGGCATGAGAGAAGCAGGGTTAAGGATAGTACAACGCTTAACAGTTACATTTGGCACGTCCAGAAGACAAGTGTGATATCTTAGATAACGTGCCGCAGACAAATGGGAAGATTTTTGCTCGAGCAGAATCAGAGAGACAGCATGTGGGACTAGCAGTGTGAGAGGGGCGTAGCCCACAATGTCCCTGGAGGCAGCCAAAGCTTTTTCAGCAGCTGCTACAGCTCTGAGACAAAGCGGAAGACCCGTAGCAACAGGGTCTAATTTCGCGGAGAAATAGGCTACCGGTCGGAGTCTGTCTCCATGCGGCTGCAGAAGGACAGACGTCATGCATCCTAAGCGTTCATCTACTGTCTGAGTGAAAGAAAGGTTAGGGTTAGGCAAACCTAAGGTTGGAGGACTCTGAAAGGCCATTTTGAGATTTACAAAAGCCTGATCGGCCTCCACATTCCATGTCATGCGGTCATGCGCAGTCAGATTTTTACCGTGAATCAGATCGGCTAGTGGCTGTACTAGCTGAGCGTAGTTTGGGATGAAAACACGACAATAAGAACACATGCCCAAAAATGACATCATTTGTTTCTTAGTCACAGGTTTAGGGAGGGAAACTATTGCCTCAATGCGAGATGGAGACAAGGTTTTCCCTGCTTTTGAGATGTCATGACCCAAAAAATGAACATCTTCTTTTACAAATTGTAATTTCGACAGGCTTGCTTTGTGGCCTTCGGCTACAAGATGTTTTAACAATGCAATAGTGTCATGCTCGCACTGTTCCTTTGTGGGACTCCCCACCAGACAGTCATCTACGTATTGTAAAAGACCGGACCCTGGTGAAAGGGTCAAACTTTCCAGGCTCTCTCTCAGAGCCTCATTGTAGATTGTGGGAGATTCAGTGTACCCCTGGCAAAGGCGTGTGAATGTGTAGGGCTTACCATCAAAGAGAAATGCAAACCAGAATTGACTCTCTTTTTCTACTGTGACGCCGAAAAAAAGCGTTAGACAAATCTACAACAGAGAAAAACTTAGCATCCCCAGGAATCCCCTGTAGAATTGTGTACGGATTGGGAACGTTCGGTACACGCGCATGGACCGCTGCATTTACTGCTTTTAGGTCCTGAACAAATCGCCACTCGACGGGACGACCCTTGTCTCTGATTTTCTTTACAGGAAAAATGGGTGTGCGCACGGGAGAATCTGGACACGGAATAATTACCCCAGCAGCCAATAAGGAGTTAAAAACAGGTCTGATTCCGTCGATTGCTTCCTGTTTCAGTGGGTACTGATGTTTTTGGGGCCTGAAGTCCGACCGCGGTGTGATGACTACAGGCTGGCAGTTTTTAATCAAACTCACATCATATTTGTGCGCTGCCCAGAGTTGGCTCGGTACCTGAGAAAGCAGAGGAGAAATGTCAGTTGGCAGAATATCTCTAGTGCTTTGTAGGTAAGTGTGTGTTGCAGACACAGAGTTACTCAACTGGTACACACTGCGTGTGCAAGACACCCAAAATGATAAGAGTCTCCTGCAGCACCCCATCGAGGGAGAGAAGGAGACTCCGGTATCCACGGCGTCAGTCCAGTCAGTCAGTTTGTCACAGTCCAGTACAAAAAGTCCCAAGTCTCTCCATTGATCTGTTGGAGATTTACACAAAGAAATATGAGCATGTGAGTGAGGGACACGGAAAAACTTTCTCTGTTCTTCCGTCAAGTTCACTGATATTGCACATTTGTTATCATGCCAATACAGATAAGTACACTCAAGCTCATCATTTAGGTCAGCAAAAAATGTATCAGTGTATTCCTCATCTAGGTCTGGTGCAGCAAAAGACGTACAGTGTAGATCTGATGCCTGCATTACCTCAGCTGTGATGGGCACGAAGCCTCGTGCTTCTGTCAGTAATTCTTCAGCCTGACAGAGGGAAACCCACCATTGAAAAATGTACAGAGATGTGTGTGTCGGTTCTGACATAAAAATGTGTTGTCTTTACTAAGACGTATGACTTTGAGACCGGTTGAGGTTGGAACTACACCTATTCCAAACTCACACATGAGGTCTCTTCCTAAGAGATTTACAGGGCACACAGGAGAAAGCAGGAATGAGCATTTTGCCTTTCTATCGGGTGTGGGGTCAGTAGGGTCAGTGTGCACACAACTCATGGGTGTAGTGAATTTTTCTGGGATCACTGTGCCGCTAGCACCTTTAGAAAAAACTTGTCGATCCGAAAGTTTTTGACCTGGGAACAAATTTTGCATCAAAACTGAATTAGTAGCCCCGCTGTCCACTAGAAATTCAACTGGTTTCCCTTGTACATTCAACACTGTAGTGGGCATTTTCTTATAAGTATTGGATGAGTACATAGAATAAGTCGGAGTGCTTTCCCTAATTTGTTCTTGTTCAAGATGTTGTATAGCATCTAATACAACCTGTCTTTTGTTTGGGGAAAGTAGATGTGGCGTGCGAGGAATCGTTTCTTCATTGCAAGCATGTGTGTGTGTGTCTGCATTACCTTCCTCAAGCGTTGTGAACACGGATCTCATCCCTTCTGCACCACCACCACCACTCCCTTCTCCCGCAACACGTCAATCTGCGTGCTGGCTGTTGTTGCCCTGGGTCTGCTGTTGTCCGTTCTGGCCGTTCCATGTGGGGTTAGGACAGTTCTTTCTCCAGTGTCCTTTCTGGTGACAGTTGAAACATGTCTCTCGATCCCCAGAGGGAATACGGCCACGTCCACGTCTATGCCCTTTTCCTTTTCCTCTGCCTTTGCCTCTCGGTTTTCTGCTTGCCAGGTCTGCCACAGTGTTCCGGAGTGTCAGCTGAGCCTCATCATTCTTTTCACGCCTTTGTTTCTTTTCTTGCTTATTCCACTGGGCCCAGATTGTGGAGCAAGATTCGTCTTACTTCATGCACAGTGGGTGTGAAAGTCTCAAGAAACCTGAAAAGGCATTCACCGAAGCGTTTGCCAGAGGTCGGTATATGAGACCCACTCCGGTTGCTGTCGGGACCTGGAGCATTGGACAGTTGAGCTCCACTTTTTCTTCCTCTGTCTTTTCTGGTGGTGGAGGAGCTGTCGCTGGTACCACAGCGGCAGCACTTGTGGATGGCTGTTCAGCACTGCTGTGGCCTGCCTGTTGCATGGCTCTCGTCTGTGTTTGGAAAGGCACTGCTGTGGGCCTAGGTTGCGCTGAGGCTTCTGCTGGTGGGGCTGAAGCTTCTTCGGGCGGTGGGGGGTATGGGGGTGGCGGCAGCACATCCAGGATCAGATCAGCGTCACTTAAGCTCGGATAGAGAGAAGGGGAAAAATCAGTAAGAGGCTTCTTTGCCTGTACTTCATCAGTGCTATTCATTTTCAACAATGACATATTTTTCTGCATCCGTTTACTTTCCCTGGTTTCTGCTTCTTTCATCCATAAGTTAAAACACTCCTTATTCTTTTCAACTTGTTCTAATTCACTCGTCTTAATTTTGTCTTTTTTCTCAGTTTTTTCTCTTTTTCCTCTCATTCCTGTCTCAACAGTTTGAGTTTGTACGTGCTAAAAGACCCATTTTCAGGAAAACCGTAAGTGTTGGACCAATACGGCAGACACTCCAGGCTTTTTGAGCCGTATTTTCGCACCATGTCATCCACCACGGTTCCCGTAGGGATGTGTGACCCGGATCGCCCCGATCCGTTACCCATTTTACTGGGAAGAAGTACTTCTATCCTACTTACAATCGTCACTGTAAGGCCAGGTTTCTATCTTATTTCGGAAAAACCCAAGCACAAAAAAACCTAACAGTTTCTGAAAAACTGTTTATTAGATTTACTTCAAAACCTAATTAGATTTGTCCCCCGAAAATCTATAAAGCAAAGTCACACCCGTGCGCGGATCAGTTTTATGGTGCAAAAACACTGCTGGAGTCTTCACAATTATGTATCTAAACAACCTTAAATATACCACAAAACCTATACAAACAACCCCAAATGTTTATCCTGTCTCAGTATCCAACGTCAGTATTTGTTTCTGTATTTTACTACAGCCAATTCAAATTACTCAAATTTAATTTAAATTAGAGTGTGATCTTACCCTGCTGCGTGAAATTGCTTCCATCAGTTCTTTTTGAAGATCAGTGTGGAGTCAGAGGAGTCCTCCGCGGTTTCTGACCCTCTCTCTCTGAATGCTTTTTGGGCGAGGTAGAGGCGAAGATCGTTTGATCTCACACACGGAGCCACTCTCATCTGTCTCTCCACTCTGATCCCATCCTCGTCGCCATTCTGTTGTGGAAGTTTCCTTTGCAGCAGGGGGAGAGGTGTAGATTTCAAAGTTTAGTAAAGTGAAACAAATAAGACAGAACTGAGACTAAAACCAAGTTGGGTTTTTGTATTTTATTAAAAGATATATTTTGCAAAATAGGAGGAATACAGTTTCACAAGAAGCACGTAGCGCAGTGTGTAAAGGATTCGTCAAATGAGTAGAAGGAAAGAGTGAGCTTAAATGCACATTGGGAAAAGGGGAGTGACATTTGAGCACATTCTTACAAACAATAAAGATATTAACCTTCTAGACCCTTCTTTCTGAGAGACAGATAAGATATAGGTCTAGTACTGGCATTTAGAAAAGAAAACACAAACATGCGTCATAAATTCACTTCATCTAATCCTCTGTTCCTCTCTGCCCCAGCTGGGGTCGCGCTCCCTGTACATCTAACCAGACAAGAGGGGAACGTGATACGGGAGAGGAGGATCCCAGAGTTGTGGCCTTGTGGGTTATCAGTTCACACAAAGGGCATACACTTTAAAGTTTCTGAGGTATAAACAACCTCCAATCCACAGCAGGAATGCCCATGAACTGTCGTTTATATTGGTGTATGAGAATGCAGTGTGCTGAATGAAAAAACACAAGGCACAATAAACAATAAAGGCTTAAATGTGATTTTGCCATTACAGTTCAGCCAGGCTTCGGTAATAATCATCAAGCAGCAGTTCTGTGTGTATTTGTAGCATATATATATATATATATATATATATGTATATATATATATATATATATATATATCCATTTTGTGTGCAATCCATCTGGCGTTGGTGAATAGTAGTCTCTGCAGTGGCGAACTGTGTGTTAGTTGCCTTAGCCAGGCTAGCAGGTCCGACCGGCATATCCTTCTACCTCCTCCCTGCCTTCCCCGCCTGCCGCGGCCGACAACAATCCACGGGCGCCCGCTGGTCTGGTGGATGTCCTCCAGAGGACAGTTCATGCTTTCGCGGCGAAATTTTTGCGGCGAAAAAAGTTTATTTCCCCCTCAAAAATAGGTAATTGAGCACTGTAGTGGTTATGATCATATCCGTGACTATGTAACTACATGGAAACGGGCCAAATGATGCCTGTTTCTTGTACAGTAATAGCGTTACTGAAGGCTGGCTCTAGCTCCATAGTTACGTTACTCCAAGCTTCTTCCCTTGTGAACACCTCCACTCTTCTACGCTACGATCTGCTGTTTACCTTTTCCTGCTACAACTGAATTCCCGCGGGACTTCAGCGCAAGACTACAGCCAGCCTTTTGTAACGCTGTTACTTTACAAGAAACAGGCATCATTTGGCCCGTTTCCATGTAGTTACATAGTCACTGATATGATCATAACCACTACAGTGCTCAATTACCTATTTTTGAGGGGGAAATAAACTTTTTTTGTCGCAAAAATTTCGCCGCGAAAGCATGAACTGTCCTCTGGAGGACATCCACCAGACCAGCGGGCGCCTGTGGATTGTTGTCGGCCGCGGCAGGCGGGGAAGGCGGGGAGGAGGTAGAAGGATATGCCGGTCGAACCTGCTAGCCTGGCTAAGGCAACTAACACACAGTTCGCCACTGTAGAGACTACTATTCACCAACGCCAGATGGATTGCACACAAAATGGATATATGTATGCTACAAATACACACAGAACTGCTGCTTGATGATTATTACCGAAGCCTGGCTGAACACACTCACTCATCAGATGGCAGCTAGCAGCTAACAGGGTAGGTGAATTTAAACAATGTCTGAGTTGAAAACGCATCTTGTTTTCATGTAAGGGCCCTGTTCATGTTGCACAGACATTTTAGTTGCATTTTGTGTCTGTTAAGAGGAACAAAGGCACTCTTTATGATATGCCCCAAAACTGCCGTTTTAGCTAAGTGGGAGCTCTCGGCCTTAGCTGCAGTAGCTCCATGATGCTAGCACCGATTCGGCTCGTTTTTTTTCCTATCGACAGTACTCACATACTTATAGCGATCAGGATTAACGTAAAAATTGCCCGGAGTTCTCCTTTAAATGAAACTCAAAGACTCTTAACAGAATTACCGGGGCAAAAGAAGGTTGTAGGCTGTGGTGAACACGTGGTGTTTGGGAGTTTTTTTTGTCAGTCGGGCACAAAGCTCCGCAAGGACGCAGTCTTTTTAGCAGCCGTTGTTGTTACGTTTAGCCAGTAAAGGTGACTGTCAGCCGGGTACAGAGCTCCGCGAGAGCACAGGTTTATATTACCATTAACATAGCAACATCTACCAATCTTCTGCCTGGAGACTAAAATATTACTTAACGTTATGTACACTAAACACCTCTACAGACGGGTAAAATATATATACAGATGAGTAAGGTGCAGATGAATAAGAAATGTTAGTAGGAGGTTGTGGTATTATTGTACATAATATTGTAGTACATCACATAATGACATATGTATTCAGATGTAGTTAGACAGTTGTATCAATAGGGAATCTAATGTGATAGGAATCTATATGAATGGGAGTTGTGATATAGGGGGACACTTAAAAGAGTTACTCAGGATGTTGAGATGTTGCTGCTCTTACAATAAAGTGGTAGTTCTTTATCAACCTTGCAATTACTACCAGAGTTCTGATACCCTAAACTTAATTAAAGACACAAGAACAGCAAGTGAAGCTTCTTGTACAGAGTGCTCAAGAAAAATAACTTTAGAGGAAATACTGTCAACTATAAAAAAAAAAATCTAAAGAACATAAATCTCCAGGTAACGATGGCCTGATCTCTGAATTTTAGAAAACGTTTGCAGATGAAGTCGCAAAATTTCTCCTTGCTGTCCATAATGAAGCTTTCTGTAAGGAAGAACTACGCCTGTCGTTACAGGTCTGCTCACCTTAACTCCCTAACCAAATAAAGATCCCTTACTCATCGATAACTAACCAATTACGCTCCTTAACAATGATTATGAAATGATTGCCTCTCTCTTAGCCAAGTGCTTAAAATCTGGCCTAAACAAAATCATGAACGAATGTGTGTGTGAGTAAGTGTGAATGTGTATTTGTCCAGCTGTGACTGTGTGTTGTTAAAGCATCAGGTAAAACTCTCAAAAAACTTTCACTGAGCAGGACGTCCACTCATTCTCTGGAGAATTACCCTCAACACCAACCAGGATTATAAGCTGAACCTTAAACCATCCCCTGAAAGCCACATTTAACATTTTACGTTGTGGGGACCTGTCCTGAAAAAGCACGCGGGTCCCCATAATGTAGCTGTCACCAGAACAAAAAGACTGAGAAACAGCTTTTACCTGGCTGCTATTAGACTACTAAACTCAACTAAACACCACTAAACTGTGCCTTACTATGCAAATGTGCAATATTATTTATTCATTTACTTAAGTGCCATATATCACATAGAATACATTATTTTGCCGTTTTAGCTAAGTGGGAGCTCTCGGCCTTAGCTGCAGTAGCTCCATGATGCTAGCACCGATTCGGCTCGTTTTTTTTCCTATCGACAGTACTCACATACTTATAGCGATCAGGATTAACGTAAAAATTGCCCGGAGTTCTCCTTTAAGGCACTATATAATCAGTGGTGTAGTGGAGGGTATACGCAGGTATACGGGGTATACCCACCTCTTTTTACAGCCAAAAAGCCATGGAATATATAGGAGAGTATACCCACTTCCTCCTCCATAACCTACCCATCTACCTATTAGTACACCCACCTTATCAACAACCACTACACCAGTGTATACAATGTAAATAAAAGTTATTATTAATATGTCACTGCAACAGCCGCTAAAAAGACCGCGACCCCACCCAGGAACAGTCACTGTGTTTCGGCTTTGGCCGCTGAACAGAAGCGGGGGGAACAATTTCGCCAGGGGAGAGACTTTCCGTAGCCTTCTTACTTAACTACTTTCCAGACCCAGTTATACAGCTTGCCTATACACTCACTGTACATTACACATTATGGCTGAATCATGCTAGTTTTTTAACAAAGTGGGAATCATCTTGATTCCCAACATATAACCTTGAAGCTGGCGATCGTAACGTTAGCCAAAAGAATATTCCATAACATAATATAACATAACATAGCATAACATTAGATACGTTGCAGAGCTAGAGAACATAAGCTGTCTCCCAATCCAACAATTTAGGCTACAAGGTTGTTTTGCCAAAGTTAAACTGCATGTTTCCATTATGAGGAAGTCAAACTTGCGGTTTCTGTCATACGTCAGTCAATCTGGTTGTAAACAGCTGTGGTCAACCCGCCTGGTCCTCCGGTCACATTAGCAGTTAGCATTTGTTAGCATGGCGGCGTTAGCACCATTTTTTTTTTGCAAGTAATGTAGTGTCCGAAATAAGGCCATAAGGCTGGTCAAATCTGACTATTATTAATTCATTCCCACATCTTCTATATTGGATTTAAGTTTACCAGAACACAAGGATCAATCTGAGATGAAGAGTTTAATTAAGCAAATTTAGTGAGTACGGCATAAAAGTTATAAACACAATTGTGGGTTCACCGACAGCATCTAAGTTTCCCTGGCATCAGACACTTTAAGTCAGAGCTGGTCCACCGAGATCTCGTCTGAAGACACTCATCTCTCCTCTCCCTTCAGTTTTTATCCTATCCTCATAAGGGTGTCTTCTTGTTTTTTTAGACAGAAACTGTTATCTTACACACAAACACACGAGGTCGGGGTTGGTGCAACTTCCTCTTCCGTTCTCGCAACCTTCAAACAATGCACCTCTATGCCATAAAAGCTAGCCTAAACTATTTTTTTATGACTTAAGCTTAACTTTCTGTGCATCAGAGGTCACCCGGAGTACTTTTAACCACTTCCTCAATGACTAACACAGCTTTTGCAATGAGCACATACACATATTTTGTTAATAAAATATTTCTACAGTAACAAACTATACTACTCTATATAATTTAATGCAAGCACATGAATTGTTGAAATTACTGATAATGCCCATCCCTACTACGTTGATGCCATGATATAAATTAATGAAGCTTACCTGTTTAGTTAGGAGGAAATGAGCCAACTCGGCATCCTTTTGGGCTCTAAGCTGTCTCCACCTTTTACGTGCATCTCTCTAATATTTACCCGTGTTTTACCTCTTCTCTGGTTATGCAACTGTTTAGAAAGATGCCGAGTTTTTTAAGATTGGGTAGAATGAATCTAATATCTGTTAATCAAGTTTGTTTGTTGCTACCATCGCTGCAGCCAGCACCTTGTTTTTGCGTGTTTGTGTTTCATGTCTGGCAACACGGGTGTCAAAATAGGCAACTCACAGGCCAAAATATGGAAATTTATATTTAAATATGGAGAATACTGGCTTTGGCTGTTAGGGTGCTGGAGATGGTGGACCCAAAATGCAGAGAGAGAGGGACAGCAGGCAGGAGATTGTGCAAACGCAATGAAAAGGCGGGAAAACAAAGTAAAACTAGACATGACGAGACAGAAAACAGACTATCAAAATAAAACAGGAAGCTGGGAAAAACAGACAGGAAACATGACATAACCTAAACACAGAAACTTGACACAACACAACAGAGAATACAGGAATTAACCAAAAAATGCACAATACACAGAACACGGTCAAGATGGGGTAAACACAATAGACAAGGAGATAACTAAACAGAAATATACAGAATAAATATACAAACACAGCGAACATACAGAAATAATAATACAGGTAACCGAAATATACAAAACCAGGCAACAGAAATGGAACAAAATACAAGGTAAAATACCGAAACCATAACATTTGGCATTGTTGTCAGAAAATATAGTAGCATATTTCCTTAATATCTGTTGAAATATTGTGAACATTTCTTGATTAAATACAATAACTGTATTACATATTGGACCTTTCAAGTTTTACTCGAGTACTGTACTTATAAGTACTGGGTTTTCAACTTCTACTCCACTGCATTTATATGTAAGCTTAACAAATTAATATTTTTACACACAAAAGATCCAAAAGAGTTCTTTAATTATGTTTTGTTTAAAATTAAACTTCCCAACAACTGTATTTTTGTTTTCAGCTTAATTAGGCTGTTACGGGTTGGTGTATTTTCTTATTTTGGTAGTCTGTTTCGGTTCTGTTTCCTGGTTTATTTTGATAGTCTGTGTCCGATCTTGTCTTGTCTAGTTTTACTTTCGGTTTTCCCGCTCTTGTGATTGCCTGATGTTTTCCACCTGTTTCCCAGCCCTTGTGTCACCTGCCTCTCGTTACCTCGTTACCCTCTGTATTTAGTCTTTGTCTTCCCCTTGTCCAATGTCAGATCATTGTAGTTCGTTTGTGCTCGCAGTCGTGTTCATTCCCGTCTGTTTGTGTTCTCGTGAGTGTATGTATGTGTCATGTTTTCCGTGTCAGCTTTTCTTTGTTCTACTTTGCTGTGGACTTCCTTGGATTTGTTTGTGTTTTGTTAATTAAAACTTTCATCTTCAACTTCTCTTGCTCTCTGCACTTTGGGTCCGCCATCCATCCATTTTTCCCAAACCCAACATAGGCTAATTATGATGTTTATGTTTGTAATAAAACTAGACTATTGTAATAATGTAATTTGTTTTCTTGGCTAATATTATGACTTGTGTTGTTTGATTTTTCTTAATGTGAAATGCCTTTTTTTAACTGTCACATTGGGATATAACCATTACAGATTTTAGATTAATGCTCATAAAGGATTATTTTGGTGGTCCTTTCAGGCTATATGTTTTTTTTATCATGACAGTTGTATTTTCATTATATTTTTGTCGAAATAGATTTTGTATAGATATTTGGACACTAAGTGAAGACTGAGGTAAAAATAGAATGTTCATGTATTTTATGTGGATTTTAATTAATCACTTTTTTCTAATAATCTAAACATAAATGAATACATTTGAGCATTTCTTTCAACAGCTGATTAATGTACTCTAATGAAATATATAATTATATTAGGTCTATGTTCCTAAATAAGCTTTTATTTCTTCCTTGAGTTGTATTTGCAAATGGGAACATTCTGCAGCTTTTACAATCCCTTTTCTGTCCAAAGAGCATGAACGCTAACTGTTTGGACACTCACAAGTCCTGCCAAAGAGAATTTAATATGCTCATGCATTCACATTCTGCAAAACTCATGTTTAGTACATGTTAACTCAAAGATTCGTAGAAAATATATAAACATTGGAGGCCATTAATCGGCATGCAAAGTCCTTGAAATCCATTCTGCAGTTAGCATCATATTGTCATGGCAAAAAGATAAGGCAGTTTAATTAATTTTGGTTGTACTAAGAAATTGTGTAGCGATGACGTTAATAGCACAACAAATTCACCTGCTGCAAGCCCTGTTGGCACAGCTCCCGGTGGCGTGACAAAGCAAGAAGAAGCTGAAAAAATAATTACCTCTCTGGCTGAAGATGGTGGTGGTAACAGCTTGTCAGAGGCCAGTCACGATCCTAATCCCTCTTGCTCCTCTCTCCCGTTAACTTGGAAGAGCCAGCAGAGGAGAGAGTGGAAGAGCCGATATTCATGGATGTTTGTTAAACCTTGTGTAGTCTTTAACCCTTGAGAGAGATTATCTATTGATTGATGGAATAGCTGACAGTATAACGCCTTTGCATGTTGAGTAAAGTCGCACTTGGCCATTTGCTGCATCCTTTGGTTTTATTCAGAACATATGCAAGTAACATCTGATTGCTTTTGACTTCACCTTTTCACATTTTAGTAGCAAAGTTCTTGTTGTTTATTTTCAGGCTGGAGGCAATTCCAGGTGCAACTCCCAATACACTTGTTTGCAGAGTAAAGTTGAAGCTCAAACAGAACATTTTAGAGGATGTTTCCCCTGTAGGAAGATCACAAACTAAAACCTAACTTAAGTGTCCAAAAGGCCTCAGGCAATACTTTAAGTACAGTCTGCACACACTGTGGACACACAGCACTTTTTTCAAATGCTAACACGCTGCTGGCAAAACAGTTAAGGATGGAAGTTGGGGTGCATCTCTCAGGCCTAATTGAACGGAGGAATTATGGTATTCTTTGGTAGCCTGAGTAACTTTAATTAAAACTGGTCTATTGTTTGCGTGTAAAAGGCCCTTTAAATTGATTGTGGAGATCGGAGAGGTGGGTCAAAAACCTGAAAGCCATGTGAGGGGTCCATTAGTGTGTTTAGTGTTGGCGGAAGCCCCCTTGATCTGATGGTATCAGCGCCTCAGGGCAGCCACCATGAACAGAACAAATACTATTACATTGCTATCTCTGCCCATGAAACTCAAAGTAGCCCAAAGCACAGACACGCACAAAATGACACAGACACACCCAGATATACACAGGTATATAAGGCGGTTGACGGTGCACCTGAAAGCTGACCACTACACAGGTGTTCGGTAGAGTCACAAAGACAGGAGGATGGAAGAAAAGGGAGCAGAGAATGGAGTGGTGGCCATGACAAACTGCTACCGGGGATTTGATCTTGCAACGTATCTTCAGATTAACTACAGTCCAACACCCGCTGATTTGGAAAGAAAGGACAGCCTTGAGCCGTGGAAACTGGCATGCCTGCATAGAGCTTTCACTAAAGGTAAGGAGACAAGTTGATGGGTCATACAAACTTCATTCCAAAAACAGTTTATGCTCAATAAAAAGCCTTAAGATTGAGTTAAACATATTGCCTGATTATGATGATAATCTCTTATGTTGCTGGTGTAGGTCATTGGTTGCAATAATAATATATGTGTGGCCTATGTTTAATTCAACACTAATAATTAGATTTCTGTCAGAGGCAAATATTTCAGATGTTGGGCATTTTTGGAGACAAACACTTTGTTTCTTTTCCGTTATTCTCACTCTTTTTTCTGAAAACATGCAAAAGACGGTGAATATACCTTTATTCTATTTATTATATAGATTTAAGGTGGGTCCAAACATAGGGTGACCAGACGTCCCCCGGGTTCCCTGGAGCTGTCCCCTGGAAATGTCCCCCGGAAATGTCCCCGGTTTTCACTGTGACTGACAAAGAAAAGATTGACCAAACGTATAGTTGCACACCCTACACCCGCAGGCTCAAGACAGCCAGAGCAATCGCTACGCAGAGCTCAACTTCCGTAAAGTTAGAAAGAAATTCACAGATTTGAACTTCCGGGATCATTTACTCTACAGCGAAATGTTATTAAATCACAAATGACGCATCTTTCCTACCGTAGTAAGTTAAACAATGAGCTACAAACTAATTTTCATCAAAACGAGCCGTCCTCCAACCTGGAGAAATAACACTGGTCTCTACGAGCAGCCGGCCGTGAGACAGCAGTAAGACGAGTGCTTAGGGACTGTCTAAGTGCACCAGACTGATGCATTTAAACAATAAAATAGACAAACATTTCTTACAGGGGAGCATGCCCATGGACCAACCCTAGTGGGGCTTGTGCCCCAGTGCAGCTCTAGGTGGGGCAGTGTCCCCATTGTAAGTTTACAAAGATGAAAACATTACCTGTTTTGGAGGTATTTTACGCTTCTGAGCTGAAAATGTCCCCGGATTTTGTCTCAGAAATCTGGTCACCTTATCCAAACACTGTTCAAACCCAAAGATCTTTGTTCTTCTAGAACTCAAGATTTCCAAACATAGCAAACATTTCAGGCTGACTTAAAGGGACAACTGTATAAAATGTCAAATAAATGTATTTATTTTGAATTTGGTATCATCAAAAATGTGATCTGGATTTAAGTTGTTCATTCAGAAATTTGATATAATCTCAGCATATTGGTGCAACAAGTGATTCCAGAATACAGTATGTGACACTATCCGTAGTTAGAACAGTGCAGATTTTTTATTTTTTATTTAACTTTAATGAAATTGTTGAAGAATTAAGGTGATGGAGTAGAATAAAAGACAAAGTGTGATTAGACCTAACAGATACTAATACCAGATACCTTTTGACGTTTTCACGTAAAATATTTGCCTGTCCTTTCTGTTCCTCTTTGCAATCTTTCTTTATAATCCAAGCACTCTTCCCTGAAATCAATTTTATTTTATTAATATTCAGAAGCTAGGATCATACAATAACTCTGTGTTACGGTTTGGGACATTTCTGTTACCTGTTTGTTCATTTCTGTGTCTGTATTATTTATTTGTGTATGTTCCCTGTTGCATATTTTATTCTGTATATTTATGCCCCTGTTTTGTAGGTTACCTGTTTTGTATATTGTTCTTTGGTTTTGTATATCCCTGTCTATATTTCTGTTCCTTATTCCCCTGTTCATTGTGTTTCTGTTTATTCCGTTTTAGCTGTGTATTCTTGTTTGTATTTTGCATTCCGGTTCTGTTTCCTGTTTTATTTTGACAGCCTGTGTTCTATCTTGTCTTGTCTAGTTTTGCTTTCCATGTTTCCCCGCTTTGGTTGATTGTACTGCCCCGCCATGATGTATTTCACCTGTTGTCTCACCTGTTCCTGGTTTAGGCATTACCTCATGTATTTAACCCCCGTGTTCCCTTTGTCTTGTGTCAGATCATTTTGAGTTTGTTCCTGCCTGTGTGTTGCCATCAGTCTGTTATGCATAATTCGCCTGTTGCTATTGCTTTTGGTTTTTCCTTGACTTTGGGTGTTTTCCCGTCTTTGTACTGCCGTTTTCTGTTGGATTAAAACCTCAAGTTCAAACCATCTTCTGCCTGCCTGCCTCTCCCTGCATTTGGGTCCTCTATCTCCCGCTAACCATAACAACTCTGTTGAGATATCTGAATAGAAGCTGCATATTAATCAAGGCATTTTGGTAAAGGACTCTCAATTAGCTCTTTCTCAGAGTCTTACTTCTCTCTCTTACCTTTCCAGGCGATGTGAGTGGTGAGCTGCTGGTGGACATAGGTTCGGGTCCCACCTTGTACCAGGTGATGAGTGGCTGTGAGGTTTTCAACAAGGTGCTCCTCACAGATTTCCTGGAGGTCAACAGGCAGGAGCTGAGGGCCTGGCTCCAGGATGAGGGAGGCTGTAGCCTGGACTGGACACCATACCTGCAGCACATCTGCAAGCTGGAGGGATGAGAGTACGACCAGATCCCTATAAACTCAGTTTTAAAGACATTTTGAAATATCACTCACTACGAATTACTCAATGTTTAACTAGTATCATCATCACAAAATGGTTTATATTTGTAATGTAAGGCAAGGCAGCTTTATTTGAATAGCACATTTCAGCAACAGGGCAATTCAAAGTGCTTTACATAAAACATTAAAGAGCAGTTAAAAACGATTATAAAACAAAAAATATATAAAAAACAGATAAAAGACAAGAATAAAATTTACAGTGCAGTATAAGAACAAGTTAACCGAGTCCAACTCAGACCTTCCAGGAAACACTTTTATTTTAAAATGTATGGTGTTCTAGAGAGAGAAAATAAGGATGCTACTCTTTCACTTTACATTGATTTTTACATACTGTAGCATTCTAGAGTTCCTTTTCCTACCCTTTCCCTCTCTGTGGTTCATCCAGTAGATGTAGAAATATTTCACAGCATAAGTGAAAGCTTTGAACTGCTAGTGGCACTGGATGAGAGGTCAGGGGATCATACAGCTCTTAGGATTCATCCTCTGGGGACCATGTATGTCTGTTCAAAATTCCATGGCAAATCATGAAAAAATTGCAAAGATATTTCAATTAGGACCCGGTCTCATGGCAGTTCGTGTAAATGTCACGTTATTTTTAATCTATTCATACGTGTTCACGGGGACGTTTTCTCGTTACTTCTTCCAAAAAGTAACTAAATTATTCAGTTACTAATTATGAAAGTAACTAGTTACTTCAGAAAGTAACTATTGCGTTACTTTCAAGTAAATTTTTATATGCTCAAATGTGACCCCACCTCCACCTACCCCTCTTTAATGGAACTTAAAATACATGTTCAATTTTTTATGATAAATCTGAATATTATAATGAAATGGACACTTAATACAATACATTATTAACAGAGACAATGTACACAAATCTAAACTATTTTAATGTTGCTGTGGGACAAAGTGAGACTAGCCTCCAATCAAATGCCATGTATGTAGATATTATATTCATATAGTGGATCGATACAAATAACACCTCAACAGGCCACAACTGAGTAAAAATTAAATTATGCTTGTTAAGCACTATACCAAAATAAATTACAAATATATACACTCTTTGTAGTGCAAATAACGTAAGTGGCCTGATCTTTATACTTGTGCGCTGGTGTGTGTGTCGAGCCGGCGTGTGTGTGTGTGTGTGTGTGTGTGTGTGTGGGGGGGGGGGGGGGGGGAGTAGGTAATAGAGCGAGTGAGAAGTAAGAAAGTGACGGCGATTAGCTTTCGAGCGAGTACCGACTCTAGAGTCATAGTGAGAGAAACAAAGTGTCTCCCCTGTTCTTTCTGACCACGGTGGAAAATCTGTAGCAGGAAAAGTTAACCCTCTCCTTGATTTCATAACGTCATACCTGTCTGTCTCTCGTTGACTTACTCGCTTGTGTTGTTCTTGCAACATGTCTTGTGTGTCCGACTATGCACGCTTTTGAACACCCGCCCAACTCTACCTCTGATTGGCTAACCATGACATTTTACTCAACCTCAGCCAATCGTCAGCATTTATGCGATTGCGTCGTGCACTGCCCACTAAGCAAGGAATAACAGTAAAAAAATTTGTCTCTGCTCAGAGAGATTTAGTTGGTCTGATGAAAAAAAACAGCTTCAAATATAGTAACGCACTGCATTTTTTGGCAGTAACGGTAACGGCGTTATTAAGATGGGAAGAGTAATCAATTAGATTACTCATTACTGAAAAAAAGTAACACCGTTAGTAACGGCGTTATTTATAATGCCGTTATTCCCATCACTGCTAACGTTACCATCAAAAACAGCTAAAAGGCTAATATTAGCAACGCGACAAAGCTAGCTCATGACGTAGCATTAGTTATCAATGCTCAAGCTAAAGTTAGCTAGCATTAACGTAACCGTTAAAACATCGTTAACTCAAGTTGGTGGTGTTCTCAGTTAGCTTTGATTTAACTTAAATTGTGTAACAGCAGGACAGTTGAGTGTGTTAACTAGCTGCTAAAGTCATTGGACAGGTGAAGTGAAGATAATGTTCTTCTAACGGATTCAGTGTTTTGTAGCTTTCTCTCTCATTGTTCCATAACGGGAGTAACTGGCTGACCAGCTTTATAAGTGACGTATTTTCTTTTTAAATAAGTGCTGCATATCAGTTCCAAGGTGTGAGTGTGTTATATTTTGATAAGGGAGATTAAAGTCAATCTCTCCAGTTAGTTCACTTCGTCCTGTGTTGTGATGAAGATGTTTCTCCATGTTCAACTTTTGGTAGGTGACACTGGTGTGTCAGGGTGGTAACACAGCCCCCCACATGTTATAGATCTACAGCAGTGGAAAGATGTATTTAGATACTTTACTACAGTAAAAGTACTGCAGTGAAAATGTAACTTCAGTAAAAGTCTAAAAAATAAGTATCATCAGGAAAATGTCCTTAAAGTATTAAAACATTGTAGAAAGTGTAAAGGATCCAAACAGTTGTGTGTTTAATCGTCTAATAATTTCAGCTGGACTTGTAGGCCGTTATACCGTTGGCTAGTTTCATTCATAATAAAACATCAGATTTTATAAACTGCATGTGTTTTGTGTGCAGGAATCTTAATTTTAATTCGTCACATATTTGTGCAGCTGCTAAGATAGCGACAGCGACCCTCCCAGGAAGACGATGAGGCGAGGAGTCCTGATGACGCTCCTCTAGCAATCGGCCATGACGCTTCCTCTGTGGATCGGCAAGCCAAGGGAGAGGTAGCTGCTGCTCGTTATCTACACAGCCTGTAGACACACACAGTTACCAGATTAATAACTCCGCCAGGCTTCATTCAAAAAAGATAGATAGATAGGTAGATAGGTAGATAGATAGATACTTTACTGATCCCCAAGGGGAAACTCAAGGTCCCTGTAGCTGAAAGACATCACACACAACATACACATACATCATAAACAGGATAATAAAATAACAAATCCACATGAATAATATGGACTATAACAGAAAAGATACTAAATAAAAAATCCACATGAATGTACTAAGGGATGTATAAGCATGAGACGCTCTATGAGAGCGTGTGTTATGGTGGTAGTGCAAATAAGTCCAATAGTGCAAGGATACAGTCTAGAGACCGGCATTAAATATAGACAATATAAGAGAATAATGTAGACAAAGTCATATAAAAACTATATAGCCGTGCAAGGATAAAGTTAAAAAAGACAGCATTAAATATAGACAATATAAGGGAATAAAGTAGACAGTAGGATAGACACAAATCAACAGTCAATGTTAAATGTTTGAAGTAATAGGGTTACAGCCATTGTTCAAGTACTAAGTTAGAACACATCACACAGAATGTATTGATGTTTTTAGGTAGTTAGGTACAGCTAAACCGCCTCTCCACATCTTTCTCTGTATCAGCCCACCTCCTTTGTGTGGGGCGACCCCCGCCAGCAGCGACTACGTGGCCAAACAGGGCAAAAACGTGATGGCGAGGGTGAAGGCTGTGGACGGAGACGAGCAGTGGATCCTGGCGGAGGTGGTCAGCTACAACCACTCCACCAACAAGTGAGCAAGAACATCACACACTTCAAACACACACATCGTAACTAGTACTCAAATCATTCACTTTAGCAACGTTTTGGGTTGTTTGCATTTATTTGAACCAATCGCAATCTGTGTGTGTGTGTGTGTGTGTGTGTGTATGTGTGTGTCTTAGGGCTGCAAAAATAATCACAATCTTATCAAAATCGCAATATGGACTAGTGCAATATCCAAATCGCAGGAGGGGCGCACAATATTCATTAAAAGCAAAATATGTATCAAACTGTTCTGAATGAAGTATTGTGGTGCTGCAGAGAAGTCCCAGCCTACAAATCATAGCCTACAGACTACAGAAAAAAAATCTTTGTGGGGCAACCTCTAACTCACCCAGTAAGAGTGTGTGCCCCATGTAGGCTGAGTTCTTTGCAGTGGCCCAGGTTCGAATCTGACCTGCGGCCCTTTGCTGCGTGTCATCCCCTCTCTCTCCCCCCTTTTCCGTATATCCACTGTGACTATTAAATAAAGGGAAAAGCCCCCAAAAACTTATCTTAAAAAAAAAAAAATCTTTGTTTGGTACAGATCTTCGCAAAAATCACACTATAATCATCTTCATTTTAATATTTTTCAATGAAAATGAGAATGAGACAAAAACTATCATTCCCTCCAATAACGCGAATCAAATCAAAATATCAGTCAAAATAATTGCAATTAGATATTTTCCTCATATCGTGCAGCCCTACTTTGAACCAATCACAATAGTCTTGGTCTTGTGACGCAGGCGGACGCAGTGATGGTGGCTCTGCTAAATAGTCTCAGGAAAGAAATTGTTTTGGTGGAACATTTGCACCCTACAAAAGATCACATACAATATTAAATGAAGTTAACTGTTGACACAATACAGTAATGTGAGCTATTTAAATTAGCTGATACATGGTTAAACCTCATTGGCTCTTACCAGTGTATCTCTGTGTGTACTTCGTCCACAGTAATCCCACCAACCAGTCCTAAAATGTCCCAGTTAGAGAGGAAATGCCGTAAACATATTCTTTGTAAATCTTTACAATCATGCCCCTTGCTCTTGATTTATAAAAAAAGTGTGTGTCTGTTTGTTTTAAGTCTGAGATGTTGCTGCAGCATCAGTCCAACCCGTGTCTGGTCAACAAGGCCAAGAAGACACCTCTGGACCTGGCCTGTGAGTTTGGAAGATTCCAGGTGAGCATGTGTTTTGGTTCTCGGGATGGCTACATTGTGGGGTCTCTCATCTCTTTTGAGGACAGGTCCCCACAATGTGAACCGTTAAACTAGGTTAGCATGTCATGATTCCGGATTCCGGATTTCTTTTATTCTCATTCAGCAAAACACAGACATTTAATGCATGAATGAAATTACTAGCGTGGCTCCTATAATAAAAACAGATGAAATAAAGTATTTGTATGACTATGTAATATATTGCACTGAAATGAATGAATAATATTGCACATTTGCATAGTAAAGCACAGTTTAGTGGTTTTTAATTGAGTTTAGTAGTCTGATAGCAGCCAGGTAAAAGCTGTTTTTGAGTCTTTTCATTCTGGCGACAGCTACATTGTGGGGACCCACATGCTTTTTCAAGACAGGTCCCCACAACATATAACGTTAAACGTAGCATTCAGGGGATGGTTTAAGCTTCAGTTTTTTATCCGGTTTGGTGTTGGGGGTAAGTCTCCAGGGCCCAGTTTTTCAAAAGTAATCCAGTGGTTTGGATCAAATCTGGTAAATGTTTTTTTCAAAAGCAAAAGAGGGATTTTGAACTAAGATCAGACCATGTCATCGGATTTTACATTTGATCTGGATCAAACCTGCCTTTTGGGTTTTTCACAACTTTGAACTTGGTTTGGGATCTATTTGATCCAAAAACACAGGATAATATCCTGATCCCATCAGAAGGGTGGATTCAGTTGTGATTTTTTGAACCAAATAAAATTAGTTTTTTTTTTAAGTGAATGATCACAAAAGTTTACTGTTGATATATACATGTCTTCATATTTGAAGCATCTATGAAGCATGTCACATCTAATGATATGGCAAACAAAAACA
Organism: Zingel zingel; assembly: GCA_023566125.1. Lineage (NCBI taxonomy): Eukaryota > Metazoa > Chordata > Actinopteri > Perciformes > Percidae > Zingel > Zingel zingel. Next base: position 34,263,285 of record CM042325.1, on the reverse strand, counting down.
AATAAAAACTATTATAACAAAATCAGGAATGTAAAATGTTTGTTTATTACAGTGTTTTATTTCTTAAAATTAAAACAATGGCTATTTGTGGCCACTGGTATTTTGCCTACCTGTTGTTCTTTGCTAAGCCAGTATGCTACACTGTTGGTTCCATTTAAGGCTCTGGTAAACAGGATTTGGTCATCCTGAAATTTGGTATTTGGATTACTGTGATCCAATCCAATGTTCCTTTAAAAAACTGGCGTAAAAGTAAGATGGATCAGGTGATACTGGATAGCAAAACATGGGATTTCCAAATTCGTATCAATTTGGACAAATACACATTCACTCACACACACAAACACACACTCTCTCTCTCACACACACACTCGTTGGTGATTTCGTTTAGGCCAGATTCTAAGTGCTTGGCTAACAGAGAGGCAATCATTTTATTATCATTGTTAAGGAGTGTAATTGGTCTCCAATTATCGATGAGTAAGGGATCTTTATTTGGTTAGGGAGTTAAGATGAGCAGACCTGTAACGACAGGGGTAGTTCTTCCTTACAGAAAGCTTCATTATGGACAGCAAGGAGAAATTTAGCGACATCATCTGTAAATGTTTTGTAAAATTCAGAGATCACGCCATCATTACCTGGAGATTTATGTTCTTTAGATTTTTTTTTATAGTTGACAGTATTTCCTCTAAAGTTATTTAATTGAAATTGAAATTCTTTGAAATGTATTGAAAAAAATTCTGGTACAGGATATAAAATCCTCTATTCCAGACTCAAGCATCACAAAACAAATATATATATATATATATTCTAGGGCTGTCAAAATAACACGTTAATTTCGATTAATTAATCTGAGAAAAAATAACGTGTTAAAAAAAATAATATCAGATTAATCCATTCCATATTGACGTTTGACCCGGAGCCGTTCTAGCCACCATTGGACTGTAAAATGAAGGAGGGAGACGAGAATGTGCTGCCTGGATCATTAATTGGAACATTTACTTGTAAAAATCTTCTTCCTGCCAATCCTGGCTACCAAAATCTGGTGCCACTGATATGTCTGTGCTTCTCTCCGATGCTCTGAAACAGACGATACAGGAAACACAAACACCGCTGCACGTAACGCTAGTTAACACTACACTCGACAGCATCTAACATTAGCCTACCGCTAGCTAGTAGCTGGATTAAAGACGGTTAAAATGCTGACAGCTAATGCTAAACGGTGTAAAGTTTGACTGTGTTTTACTGTAGAGTATTCAACACCGGTATGTAACAATCTGCAGCTGCCGTCGGAAAAACACAGACGGTGCGTTCAATGAAACTGGTAAACTACAGCCTCGTGGTGCATTTTAAGTTATTGTAAATGTAATTGTAAAATCCTTTTCCCATCTGGTGGTTGTTTTTGTCGTTCAACAGAAATTTACTAGTGAAATAAGTTATTGTTATACATTGTTATTAAATCATTTAATTTTGACCATATGGCCTTAGCAATAAACAAGCCATTCTTTATTGTCACCAACTGTTGTTTAGTACCCTTTTGTTACAGTTCATGGAATTAAAGGACCCAAATGCAGGGAGAGGCAGGCAGGCAGGAGAAGGATTGAACATGAAGATTTATTGAAGGAACACAAACACAAATCAAGGGTGTCCTGTGAGTTGCAGCAGGCAAAAAAACACTTCCAGAAAAATCCAAAGAAATCCCAAATAAAACAAGGAGGTACAAAAAAACAGAAAGAGCTGAAACTGACGGGAGCTGACACAGGCACAAACAAACTGATAAAAACTAGCAGAGCAAGGACACAAGAAAGGAACAAACAGATCCAAAACGATTCAACAAGAGACAAGGGGAAACACAAGGGCTAAATACACTGGGTAATGAGGTAACAAGGGGCAGGTGACACAGCAGGTGAAACACATTAGCAGAGACAGGGTAATCAAACAAAGGCGGGAAAACACAGCAGTAAAACTAGACAAGATAAGACAGAAAACAGGACTATCAAAATAAAACAGGAAACAGAACATGAACAGGGAAATGCACAGCAAAAAATATACAGACAACAATACACCACACAGGATACATTTACAAGACAGGGAACAGAAACCTACAGAAAAAACATACAACAGGAAATATACAGAAAACTACAAACAGGCAACAGAAATGGAACAAAATGCATAGCAAAATGCTGAAACCATAACACCTTTTTTTTTTCTTTTCTTTTTTTACTTTCTTAAAAAGTATCGGTTCAGGCACTATTAATTATGTATGTGATTCATTTTGATGAATTAATCACAGAGTATGTAATTAATTAGATTACATTTTTTAATCGATTGACAGCCCTAATATATTCACATTTTAACATGTTTTCATAAAACACATACATTGATGATTGAAATTTTCTAACAATTCATAAATAAGTTACATAAATTACTGACAAGCTTTATAATTATAAATTACACCTTTTGACAGGCGAAATGCATCCAACCTATTCTTAAAAGAATTAATTGAAGGGGAACGCACAATTTTCTCTGGAAGCTCGTTACATGAGTTTACCGGAGTGTGAACAAATTATTTCTCTTTTCAGACAGGCATGTTCTAGGGTAAAGTTTTAAAGAATTCCCTCGTGTCTCATACCTATTGCTCCAAAACTGAAAGATAGGCTCAACTGTTACATCATATATTCCCTGTACAAGCTTATACACCTGAATCATCACCTCTGTATCTCCTAAATATGAGTCAGTAAACTTAGTTTTCTCAATCTATCTTCATAAGACATATTTTTGTATTCCTGGAATTAATTTAGTAGCTCTTTTCTGGACCCTTTCAATTTTTTCTACATATTTTAATTTATATGGACACCAGACTGAGATCAGAAATCAGAACTTTGGTAGTAATTGCAAATTTGATAAAGAACTACCACTCATTGTAAGAGCAGCAAAATCTCAACAGCACGTTCAACATCCGGTGTAACTCTTTAAAGTGTCCCCCCATATCACAACTCCCATTCATATAGGTTCCTATATCATTAGGTTCCCTATTGATACAACTGTCTGACTACATCTGAATACATGTCATTATGTGATGCACTACAATATTACATACAATAATACCACAAACTCCTACTGACATTTCTTTTTAATCTGCACCTTACTCATCTGTGTATATATATATATATATATATATATATATATATATATATATATATATATATATATATATATATATATAAATTACGCATCTGTCAATAATAGAGGTGTTAAGTGTACATATTTTAGTCTCCAGGCAGCGGAGTTGCTAGATGTAACTAAGCCCATGCTCTCGCGGAGCTCTGTACCCGGCTGACAGTCACCTTTAATGGCTAAATGTAACAACAATGACCGCTAAAAAGATCATGTCCTAGTGGAGCTTTGTGCCCGACTGTCAGTCACTTTTTCTCGGCTTAATTAAAAAACTGCAACAGCCGCTAAAAAGACTGCGACCCCAAGGTCGTCTGCACCCAGAACAGTCGCTGTGCGCTGGCTTTGGCTGATGAACAGAAGCGGGGGAACAATTTTTGCAGGGGGGAGACTTTCCGTAGCCTTCTAACTTTACTACTTTCCAGACCCACTTATACAGCTTGTCTATACACTCACTGTACATTACACATTATGCCTGAATCATGCCAGTTTTTTAACAAAGTGGGTATCATCTTACTGCCCAACATATATAACCTTGAAGCTGGCGATAGTAATGTTAGCAACAAGAATATTCCATAACACAACACAACACAACATAACATAACATAACATAACATAACATTAGATACATTGCAGAGTTAGAGAACATAAGCTGTGTCCCAATACAACAATTCAGGTTACAGGGTTGTTTTTTCCAAGGTTAAACTGCATGTTTCCATTATAAGGAAGTCAAACCTGCGGTTTCTGTCATACGTCAGTCACGGTGGTTGTAAACAGCTGTGGTCCACATGTCCGTTCCTCCGGTCACGTTAGCAGCTAGCATATGTTAGCATGGCGGCGTTAGCACCAGTTGGGATCACTTCACCGGCTGTGTCTTGTATTTTTGCGAGTAACTAACTTGAGTACTCTATATAATTTAATGCGAGCACATGAATTATTGAAATGACTGATAATGTCCATCCCTGGTACATTAGCCGTGATATAAATTAATGGGTAGCACTTCAAATTACGGCCCGGTAATAAGATGGTAATAGTGGGGTAACCGTGTGATAATTAAGAGCTAATATATAGGTATTAACATGTAATCACCAAAATAATAACTGGGTAATACATCACAGTTATAAGATGTAATACAAGGGTAATAAGGTGATAAGAAGGTAACAGATGTAATAACATGCAATTGCCAATGTAATAAGTAGGAAAGGGTTCGATAATAACCATATGTATATCTGGATAATGGTAATATAGTTATATTAATATTGTAATAACATGGTAATAATGGGGTAATATATGTTGATGATTTCACATTATTATATGTTACTATCAGCGTAATACCTTCCCAATTAGATAAAACTTCTTGGAATTTAAAATTGGTAATTACCATATTATAATGCTGAAATTCATCCACCCTTTATGTTCCAAACATTTTGCTTTTGTTTCAAGGTAATACTTTACAAATTATGTTTAATCTTGTGACTACTTACCTGGAAACACGTCTGGTAGTTTCTGTGTAACAACCATGAATCAGTGCTGCAAAAAACTACCTGTTTCTATTTCATTTTGTTCTGTCCCCATCAGGACATTAGTTCACTTAAATGTTTTTCTTCTCCCATTGCAGTAGTTTGTTCCACATGCAGGACAGCCTCACGCGTTATCATCTCTCCATACTATCCGATTCAATCTTCGAAGTTCAATGCCTTTGGTAGCATTTTCAGTATGTGAAACAGATGCTGACATACTGTCCTGATTTCTTTGTTAATTATAGTCAGAAAGTTTGATGTGCAATATGTATATTTGTGATGATGATTGATAGCTCATATTAGACTGACGGTATGCTTCATTAAGCTAGTTTGCCACTATTACCTTGGGTTGTGCTACATGTAAGTATATTTTAGTTTATTTAGCTAAATATAGGTTATACTATGTACACTGTATAACAATACATCACATATTTTCTTTATTTCAGCTTACATGTTAGCTACTGTATATACTACTGCATTACAGTGTTGTGTAGTTATATTGTTTTTACAATTATCATTTGTATAATGTTTGTGACTCATCAATATGTAAGTAACTGGTCATTGTGTTTCATTTCCCAGTTTTACCCTTTCTAAGTCAAATAAACTGAGTTACAACGATCCCATTCTCCAATGCTTGATGGTGGAAGGTGTTTAGCTGCTGGTAGGATTGCACAGGGTTACGTGCATGCAGGAAAAGACACATTTTATGGTAATATTAGAATAACAGAGGTGCAGAGATTACCTGGAAACTACCGGAAGCATTTCCATGTAATCGCTGTTATTCTATTATTACCATGTAATAAAATAGAAACAGGTAGTTTTTCATTTTTCACCAATGATTCATGGTTGTTACACAGAAACTACTAAAAGCATTTCCAGGTAATCTCTACACCTTTGTTATTCTAATATTAGCATGTAATACAATAGAACAAGGCAGTGTCACATTTTGCAGCACTGATTCATGGTTGTTACACAGAAACTACCAGACATGTTTCCAGGTAAGAAGTCACAAGATTAAACATATAATTTGTAACGTATTACCTTGAAACAAAAACGAAATGTTTGGAACATAAAGGGTGGATGAATTTCAGCATTATAATATGGCAATTACCAATTTTAAATTCCTAATCTAATTTGGAAGGTATTACACTGAGAGTATCCTATAATACTGTGAAAACATCAACATATATTACCCCATTATTAGCATGTTATTACAATTTTAATATAACTTTATTACCATTTATATATATATATATATATATATATATATATATATATATATATATATATATATATATATAGTTATTATCGAACCCTTTCCTACCTTTTCCTACTTATTACATATGTTATACACTGTTACCTTCTGATCACCTTATTACCCCAGTATTACATTGTATTACTGTGATGTATTATCCAGTTATTACTTTGGTAATTGCATGTTATTACCTATATATTACCTCCTTATTATCACACTGTTACCACACTATTACCATCTTATTACCGGGCCATAATTTAAGTGTTAAAGTGCTAACAATTAATGAAGCTCACCTGTTTAGTTAGAAGGAAATGAGCCAACTCAGCATCCTTTTGGGCCCTAAGCTGTCTCCACCTTTCACATGCATCTGCAGTATTTACCCATGTTTTACCTCTTCTCTGGTTATGCAACTGTTTAGAAAGATACAGAGTTTTTTAAGGTCTGGTAGAATTAGTCTACCGCTGTTCAGTTTCAGTTTGTTTGGTTGCTGCTACCATCACTGCAGCCAGCACCTTGTTTTTGCATGTTTGTGTTTCATGTCTGGCAACCCGGGTGTCAAAATTGGCAACACACAGGCCAAAATATGGAAATTTATATTTAAATATGGAGAATACTGGCTCTGACATTGTTGTCAGAAAATATAGTATTTCAACTTAGCATGTTTCCTTAATATCTGTTGAAATATTGTGGACATTTCTTGATTAAATACAATAAATGTATTACGTTTTGGACCTTTCAATTTTTACTAGTAGTACTGTAGGCTACTTATAAGTACTTATACTTTTTTTCATCACACTTTCTACTTCTACTCCACTGGATTTATATGTAAGCTTTAGTTACTTGACAAATTCTATTTTTACACACAAAACATTCGAAGAGTTAATTAATTATGTTTTGTTTTAAATTAAACACCTCAACAAAACACCAGGGCCCAGTTTTTTAAAAATTTTAATCTGGATCAAATTGATTAATGTTAAATAGAAAAACAAAAACAATACTATCCAATAGTACATATCTCATTAGCTGTGACATGCTTCATATATGCTTCAAATTTGAAGAAATGTATATATTATCAGTAAACCTGTATTTTATGATAATTCACTTAAAAAAAAAAAAAAAAAACGCTCTGATTTTATTTGGTTCAAAAAATCACAACTGAATCTACCCTTCTGATAGGATCAGGATAATCCTGTTTTTTTGGACCAAATAGATCCCAAACCGAGTTCCAAGTTTTGAAAAACCCAAAGGGCAGGTTTGATCCAGATCGAATGTAAAATCAGATTACATGGTCTGATCCCTCTTTTGCTTTTGAAAAACCCATTTCCAAGATTTGAGACAATCCGTGATCCTAAATCCCATTGGATTACTTTTGAAAAACTTGGCCCAGGAGACGTACAAACTAAATATTCTGTGTATAAGCACGATGCCTATGGAGTCATAAAAGTGCCATAAAAGAATAAGAAAACAGTCGAGTAGAAAACAAAAGATTTATTTTTTTATACAGATAAAATCAAACCAACTCTTTACAACCTGTAATTATTTTTTCACAGATGCTGAGTTTGATCCTGAAAGACTCTTGTTTGACATTCGGAGGAGTTTCTTTCAAAAACAAATGTTTCAAGACAACAAAGATCTTTAAGTGTAATATTCTCAACCTCAGAGCGTCAGTTGTTCTTACTTCTCTGATATCAGAGAAGCTCTCGATACAGCTCATGTCCACAGATTTACCGAAAACTCAAAAATCACATTCACTCAGCTTTATACGGTGTATCCTCAGGTAAAGAGAGTCAGCTGATGACAGGAATCATAGTCTTTCTAGTTAAACAGTTTACATGTTGATAATCAAAGAGATGTAATCAGACAAATCAGTCCTGGATAGGACACAGAGACACTGAGGAACCAGAGCAGAGCCTAAACCCAGGATAAAGAGGTTGAGTGAATGTGGTGTTGAAGGTGTGGAGGTGGATCAGTGAGTCAGAGGAGACTGTGTAGAAGGACAGAGTGCCAGCAGGACAGTCCACGTATACTGCTATTCTGTTAGAGACAGAGCAGGAAGTGAGGGCTGTTTCTCTGTTATTGTGCCAGACAGAGTAACCAACATCATCGGAGCACCTCAGACTCCAGGACTGATCATTCCATCCAAACCCACAGTCATAACTGTATCCTCTCCTGCTGATTCCTCTGTAACTCACTGATATATAAACCCTTCCTCTCCTCTCAACCTCCCAGTAACAGAGACCAGTCAGACCATTTCTACACAGCAGCTGAGGACAGGAGTCAAATCTGTCTGGATGATCAGGATATGACTGATCCTCTAACACATGTGTCACCTTCCTGTTGTTGTTAGACAGTTTGAGATTTCTGTGTACTGTGTTTATGTCCAGTTCCAGTTCACAGACATCTGATGGAGAGAACAAGACACAATACAGCTGCAGGTTATCATCTGTTGATTCATCAACAACTTTACTGACAATTACTGAAAGAAAATCATTAAAATTTTCATTTCATATTCAGCTGTTAATGATGAACAAACTTTAACTTCAACAATCCAGTTATAACAATTCATTCAGTTTATAAATACATCTGATGGTGATTTACAGATTTGGGAGAAGGAGATATTCATCTTGACCGGACAAGCGGTTGATACGTCCCGGCTGCTGCCCGGAGTCCTGTCCTGAATTCAAGTGGAATTAAATGAATAAGTATGGATGAAATGAGCAACGAATCACAAATTAACCTCATTGGTGATTTGTTTTTATTTTTTTGCTAAAGCTAAACTGGATGAATAGCTTAAATCCGTAAGAAGAAGTTGAAGTAGTGATAATAGTTGAAAAATTTTAAATCGTTTTAATAAGTATGAATTTCCTTAAAAAGTTAAAAGCTTGCTAAACTGAACTGTTGGCTTTAAAAGTTGAATAATGACAAAAGATGTAAAACATTCTGAGGTCTGAGTATATTTTCTAACTGAACTCACAAATGCAGAAATATGAAACAACTTGTGTGAAAAATCTTGAAGCTCAAATGCACTGCTGAAAAATCTATATTCTATATTCTATATTCTAATATATTCTAATTGTCAGATTTGGAAGTGAAACTGCATTACCTAAGTGAAGAGCTAAAATATATTGTTAGGAAAGCTTGAAGCTGAACTGTAATACTGTCAAAGATGAAAGTTGAAATTAATTGTCTGAAAAGGCTGAAAGAAGAAATACTTTGTATTATTATCAGACACATATAGATCGAAAAAGCATCAATCTAGCTGAGATGAGAAGTGAAATATATTGCGTGAAAAGGAGTGGGCTGAACAAGAGGTAAGGGACTTCCAATTGCTACTAATGGTTAAGTGTTGTCCTCAGGGAGGCAATGATTGATGAATGACAGGGGGATTCAAACCCAGGTCTCCCACACCAAACGCAGGTGTCATATAAACTGTGCTATCAACACCCAATAGATGGCAGGTTATCGTTCAGCTCTAATAAAGCCTTTCTTTGATCTGTAATTACCACACTGCTAATGAGTGAGACCCAGGGTGTGTGTCTGTGTGTGTATGTGTGTTTTTATGTGTGCGTGTGTGTGTGTGAGACTGTGTGTGTGTGTGTGTGCCTGCGTGTGTTTGTGTGTCTGTGTGTGTGTGTGTGTCTGTGTGTGTGTCTGCATATGTGTGTTGGAGTGTGTGTCTGTGTGCATGTGTGTGTGTTTGTGTGTATGTGTGTCTCTGTGTGTGTGTGTGTCTGTGTGTATGTGTGTCTGTGTGTGTGTGTGTGTGTGTGTGTGTGTGTGTGTGTGTGTGTGTGTGGCTATGTGTTTATGTGTTTGGCTGTGTGTGTGCGTATGTGTGTGTGTTTTTGTGTGTATGTGTGTGTCTGCGTGTGTGTGTGGTTGGGTGTGTGTGTGTCTGCATAAATGTGTGTGTGTGCGTGTGTGTGTGTGTGTGTATGTGTGTGTCTCTGTCTGTGTTTGTGTGTGTGACTGTGTGTGTGTGCGTGTGTGTGTGTGTTTGAGAGTGTGGGTCCGTGTGTGTCTGTGTGAGTGTGGGTCCGTGAGCGTCTGAGATGTTCTGTTATGTTCATATTAAACTGACTGTAGTTCAGTCTGTCAAGGGTACTAATGCCATGGTTACAATGTTTTTAAACACAGTATGGAGCGCTTTGATGTCTGTGATGAGATCTCTTTGATGTTTAATCAGCTAACGACCGTGTCACCTGCTGAAACTGTCACCTGTTGTACCACACTGCAGCTATTCAAAGACACTGAGAGCAAGCTCTCAAATAAAGGCTCAGACTGCTATATTGATAAGGGGTATCAGTCAAATGATGTAATCCTGACCACCACAAGGCCTTTGTGAACGTATCAATATAAAATCTATGTGGATAAACTTAAAAATGTGGGCATATCAGCGATTAAAAAAGTGATTCGCTCTGCATTTCGCTTGGAAATGTGGAGAATGTTAAACAGGGCAGAGAATGGAGGAAGATATGGAACTCGTGTCATTTGGAAGATCACCGAGCAAAAAGTATAAGTCATATCACATAACTGAAACTAGACAAAAATACCTACGTTTTGATGTATAAGTTGTGCAGGACAAGTAGATATTGTGGGCATCAGAGCAATTTATAGAGAAGGGACAACAATATTTTTTTCAAGGCTCTGTGCTCTGTCTATGACATCATCCACTTTAGCTCATGCAATACACACCCATTATAAACGCAACAAAATCCTGAAATGATCACTAAACTTAAACAGCTTTTTCACAAAAACTGTAAAAGATATCAAATTAAAAAGCAGTAGCTGGATAGCTGAATATTTTGTGAACATTTTAAAGTTTGTTTGGCATCTGTAGGTGAAAGTATGGAGGGGCTCAAAATTTTGGGAGCGGAAGAAGATTTGAAGGATTTGAAGCATGCTCTCATTGACTTCAATGTTAAAAAAAGTGTTAAAAAGCTTAATATTTAAAAAAGTATAAATAGTAGAAAAAAGTTGACGAAGTCCCATCATTAGCTGAAAGAGCTGAACATTTTAAAAGTTAAATGGTTTTAATAGCTGAAAGTATGCAGAAGTTACGGAGAGCCAAAAAATGTACGGAAGAGGGAATAAGAAGTTTATAAAGAACAGAATAACAATAGTTGGAATGCTGCTGAATCAGCATTCCCACTAAATATGTTCATGAACCTGTTTTAAGTTCACTGATTAAAATAAATAAGCTAAATATTTGCTGATTAATGTTCTATGTGTTAAGGGACCGTTCGGTATTTTTGGAATGGACCACCGGAGGAAAATAGGGTAGGGTCAAGTCTTTTTATTCTTTGTTGAGGGGAGGGTCATCCAACATTTTTCATTCCAGAGAGTGTGTGTGTGGAGGGGGGGTCACCCAACTTTTGTATTCATGAAATTTCAAAGTGGCTTGTTTGGTGCATATTTTTCCAAGTAGCTCTCAGTCTCGGACCTCCTTTGCTACCAGATGGGTCGTCTGACCCATGAGTTTGCTGGGGGGCAGGGGGAGCACTGCTCCCCTGGTGGCTGAAATGGATAATTGCATTGTTTAAATAATTACGTCTGGCATGACCAGATATTTTATAAATATCTTAAATAACACAAAAGAACTAAATGGTGGTAGGTAATACATCAGATTTCATATACTGCGTTAGTAAAAAAAATATTTCCTGGCTGACGATGGGAGCAGCAGGACGCAAAAAACGAAAATGACTGTTACACTATGTCTGGACATCTTGCCATGCCAAGGTTGCAATATAAGTTTCCTAAATGCTACATGTGATGTCAGCTTACTAATTGATTGTGGGATTGTGTAGATTTGGACTTTTATACGTTTATTCCACTTTGTTTAAACTGCAAGTGGAGGAAGACTAGTGACGAGTCCATAGCAACCAGTTTGTGTGTTGAATGTTACCCAGAGTGCCTTGCTGAATGGTCTCAATATTGTAATGTTTTATTTCATGCGAATACTAGTTTACTAGAGGAGTAACTTAGTATTTGAAGTAATGCAGTAATGCAGGAAGTGTGCATTTAGTTTCAATGCTTATTGTGTTTCCACAACAATGTCAGTGAGTAAATCTACTGAAATGGCCACCACACCATAACAGAGGAGTGGGATGTGTAAGATGAGAATGCAGAGGTTTAGGCACATGTGTCATGGCTGTATAAAAACAATTGAAATCTGTATATATTTGCCAAGTGCAAAGGTATCAATAAATTGTTGGGTGAGGGTCGTTCCTTTTTGTCAAATCACGTTGGAGGGCCATAGAAGATTTTTTACTGGTGAGGGGAGGGTCATGTCTATTTTGGCTAATGGTCCCAAAACTCCTCCGGTGGCGCCTTAAATAAATAATCAACAGTCCCTAACTAATGCAGTCTGGGAAGATTTATAATGCTGAGTTCATGACCAATTTCTACAGTAATCCCTCTTATATAATGTAGAAATAACCTTTATTAGGGGCTGTATTCTTCAATATTCATGTTATTGGTTTGTTTGAAAAGAGAATTGTTGTTTAATTGATGATAGAGGTCATTTAGAGTCAGTTTGGGAAAGTGACAGTGCTATTCAACCGTGTCAATTTAATTTATCTTTTCACCACTAGAGGGCGGTGTTTACTAGAGATGTGATGAGATCTCGTCCCCACGTGATCTTGCAAGATTAACCGTGACCAGATTTCTGGTAAAAAGTCTCGCGATATCACTACACAAGTGCAGAGCAGCCTTGATAGCATAGAAAATCCCCCGGCCGCCCTCTATGGAATTACATCTGTTTTATTGGATTTTGAAATTAAAAAACCATTGAATTTCTAGCACTAAATATTTATTGCAATTATGTATCTGAATTTGTTTGCCTCTAAATTTGACTCTTCCATAGTTCTCCAAAGTTGACTCTGAGTTTACTTTTGCACTTTTGCATCGCGGAAGAAAAAAGCTGCCTGTAAAACCCAGCGTTAGAACATTAGAGAGTACCGCCACTCTCTTTCTCCCTCTCCCTCTCTCTCTCTCTCTCTCTCTCTCTCTCTCTCTCTCTCTCTCTCTCTCTCTCTCTCTCTCTCTCTCTCTCTCTCTCTCTCTCTCTCTCTCTTCTCTCTTTCTCCCTCTCCCTCTCTCCCTCTCTCTCTCTCTCTCTCTCTCTCTCTCCCCCTCTCATGGCTGAGAGACACGTCCACAGCGTGCAGTTCAATGTGGCGCTGTCTCGTGCAGACCACTTTCTTTCTCTGTTAAAATGAGGCGGGAAGCAGACAGCAAAACCTAACTTTACTTTTAATGATATTAACAACCCAGTCTCACGGCAGTTTGCGATGGCATCACAAAAATAAAGAACACGAAAATAAATAGAACACGGGCCGACCAAAGCAAATCAGCAGGTCTTTAACACCAATATCGCTTAAATGTACATATTTAATCAGTGGTTTTGTCACCAGAAACAACACGTTGCTCAGTTTTTTTCCAGTAAGTTATTCACCGTATTAACGTTATATTACGTAATAAGCAAAATACTCCGGAAGTGACGTAGTAATTACCGCTCGGCCGATAGGAAAGATAAACATACATCATAATATTCGTAATACTGCTATTTTTGTCTAACGTTTTATTTGAGGAATTAAACAATAAAGATACAATTATTAATAAAAAACAGTTTCATGTATTTGTCTCATGTACTGTTTGAGGAGTCGGCCGGCCGGCGGCGGCAATCTAAAATGGAATGAAGCCCATTCACGGCAGACAGCAGAAGCACAGGAGTCCAACATAAACATAAAATCGTTAAATAGGTGAAAATAGCTTATTACCATATTTGAGAGTGCTTACAGTGGGGAAATCTTTCCATTTGTTTCCATTTGTGTGCATCCTTGTCCCAGAAATGCTTGTTACTAACCTAGGCCACATTTTAGGCCACACAAGGCCTAAAATGCCTGAAAAAATAATCTTAAAAAAAATAAATAATAATGGAACCAAGAACTTGGTTGCAGCTGTCGCAGCTGTGGTCCTGCTTCACTACACCCTGCTACGCTCTGCGGTGCCCTGCAGTGCCCTGCAGTGACCTTCTGCATCCTGCTGAACCCTGCTGCATCCTGCTACGTCCTGCTATGCCCTGCTATGCCACGCTACATCCTGTAATGCCCTGCAGTGCCCTGCTATGACATGAATCACTACGACTACCATTTGTAGTCATTTATTGTGACTATTATTGCCACTGTTCATCAAATCCCCAACCGGCACCGTCAGACACCGTCTACCAAGAGCCTGGGTCTGCCGAGGTTTCTTCCTAAAAGGGAGTTTTTCCTAGCCACTGTCTGTATATATATATATATATGCTTGCTCTTGGGGGAATTACTGGAATTGTTGGGTCTTTGTAAATTATAGTGTGGTCTAGACCTACTCTATCTGTAAAGTGTCTCAAGATGACTCCTGTTATGAGTTGATACTATAAATCAAATTGAATTGAATTAAACTTTGGTGAAAATATCTACATGACAGCTGAGGTCCAGAGAACAGCTGGTCTTACGTGTGTAACACCTACTGTTGCTAAATGAAAAGCCTTCAAACATGTAGTGGGATCAAGGTTCAGAGGTAAATATTTCAAAGCAGGAGTAATGTATCCTTTCCAGACAGACATACAGTGAGCAAAATAAGTATTTGAACACCCTGCTATTTTGCAAGCTCTCCCACTTGGAAATCATGGAGGGGTCTGAAATTGTCATCATAGGTGCATGTCCACTGTGAGAGACATAATCTAAAAACAAAAATCCAGAAATCACAATGTATGATTTTTTAACTATTTATTTGTATGATACAGCTGCAAATAAATATTTGAACACCTGAGAAAATCAATGTTAATATTTGGTACAGTAGCCTTTGTTTGCAATTACAGAGGTCAAACGTTTCCTGTAGTTTTTCACCAGGTTTGCACACACTGCAGGAGGGAGTTTGGCCCACTCCTCCACACAGATCTTCTCTAGATCAGTCAGGTTTCTGGGCTGTCGCTGAGAAACACGGAGTTTGAGCTCCCTCCAACGATTCTCTATTGGGTTTAGGTCTGGAGACCGGCTAGGCCACGCCAGAACCTTGATATGCTTCTTACAGAGCCACTCCTTGGTTATCCTGGCTGTGTGCTTCGGGTCATTGTCATGTTGGAAGACCCATCGACCCTCGACAGCCTCGACCCATCTTCAATGCTCTAACTGAGGGAAGGAGGTTGTTCCCCAAAATCTCGCAATACATGGCCCCGGTCATCCTCTCCTTAATACAGTGCAGTCGCCCTGTCCCATGTGCAGAAAAACACCCCCAAAGCATGATGCTACCACCCCCATGCTTCACAGTAGGGATGGTGTTCTTGGGATGGTACTCATCATTCTTCTTCCTCCAAACACGGTTAGTGGAATTATGACCAAAAAGTTCTATTTGGTCTCATCTGACCACATGACTTTCTCCCATGACTCCTCTGGATCATCCAAAGGATCATTGGCAAACTTAAGACGGGCCTTGACATGTGCTGGTTTAAGCAGGGGAACCTTCCGTGCCATGCATGATTTCAAACCATGACGTCTTAGTGTATTACCAACAGTAACCTTGGAAACGGTGGTCCCAGCTCTTTTCAGGTCATTGACCAGCTCCTCCCGTGTAGTCCTGGGCTGATTTCTGACCTTTCTTAGGATCATTGAGACCCCAAGAGGTGAGATCTTGCATGGAGCCCCAGTCCGAGGGAGATTGACAGTCATGTTTAGCTTCTTCCATTTTATAATGATTGCTCCAACAGTGGACCTTTTTGCACCAAGCTGCTTGGCAATTTCCCCGTAGCCCTTTCCAGCCTTGTGGAGGTGTACAATTTTGTCTCTAGTGTCTTTGGACAGCTCTTTGGTCTTGGCCATGTTAGTAGTTGGATTCTTACTGATTGTATGGGGTGGACAGGTGTCTTTATGCAGCTAACGACCTCAAACAGGTACATCTAATTAAGGATAATAAATGGAGTGGAGGTGGACATTTTAAAGGCAGACTAACAGGTCTTTGAGGGTCAGAATTCTAGCTGATAGACAGGTGTTCAAATACTTATTTGCAGCTGTATCATACAAATAAATAGTTAAAAAATCATACATTGTGATTTCTGGATTTTTGTTTTTAGATTATGTCTCTCACAGTGGACATGCACCTACGATGACAATTTCAGACCCCTCCATGATTTCCAAGTGGGAGAATTTGCAAAATAGCAGGGTGTTCAAATACTTATTTTCCTCACTGTATGTTACTGTCGAGGTTGAGACCTCTCCAACGATGTGTTTGCTATAGTCCTACAACAGCGTTTTAATTTGCACATATGGAGACCACGTTGCAGGCAATACTTTATTGTCCCCAGAGGGATATTCAAATGTTCAAATGTTTCACACATAACACTTGACATATTGTTTTGTCATACAGCGGACATTTACTTACAATAAAAAAACATCATAAACAAAGTGATATGTAGCCAGACTGAAGCACATCACACAGCCACAATCTATTGCTCATCTGTCACAAACAGTGACAAGAGCAACCTAACCACAACCCTATATGCATCATATCATGAAGCTATTGCACAACCCCTGCAGCCGCAACCAACATTATTTAAAGTTTAAATTGAGGTAGGTCCAAATTAGGGCTATAGTTTAGAAATATTTAGTTTACATTGGGGTACCCTATTTCTTCTGCCAGAGGATAAGGTCTCATTGGCATGGAGAATAACGATACATCAGACCATGAGATGAGATGTTTTTAGATATTACCATGCTTTCTGACATATTAATATGCCCTGTAATGCAGCCTTGTATAACATAAACCCTCTGACTCACCATGAGTGTCTGCTCTATATGATAAAAACACACTTTGAACACGGGCCTTCCAGCCAAAGGTGTTGTCCCTATGAACACCAAGGTGGTGTTTGGTTCATCATTTATGACCCTGGATACACTCTGACCCACGTCACAACTAACTCCTCAGTTTGTGAAAAAAATGCCAAAACACATTTTGTATATGTACACATACCCAAACAAAGCTTTATACATCTTACTCTGTGATCAAAAACCCCGGCAACTATCTGCTTATCCTTTTAATTTCCTGACAATGCTTCCTAAAACTAGTTCCTCCTTAATTTTGAAAAGGTAGTCTCTCAGTAGAGGCTACAGTGGTTAGGATGGCTACAAGCTGTAACCACGGTGATTGATATGAGGATCATCTTCTGAATATAATAATGAATATGTTAGGCCTACCATAAATTGTTATTTCAAAAAAGTCATTTATTTAAAACAACTAATAATGCAGTGTGATGTTAAATCAAACTAAGTCCCACACATAAATATGCTCTTGTTTTTTTCCCTTTAGTCTTTGCTATTAATATTCATCAACTGCAAAATTAGAAAATTGCGTTTTTAAATAATGATGCACGGAAAATGAGATAAAAAATGCTTCTCTTTGTGAATTTGTTTTTCACAACAGTACAAGTCAAAACAAATGCAAATTAGTCAAACAAGCCATTAGGCTGTATTTCTAAACACTCAATTATAGCTTATTTATATAGTATAGATAAGGCAAATCAAAGTGCTTAGCATAAAACACTACTTTTTCATTACTGGTATTTTTATTGTGTAAATTCTCACGAACAACGTGCAACATTCTTTCACAGACAAGGAGCGGTAATTACTACGTCACTCCCGGAGTCTTCAGCTGATTTCTTAAAACGTTATTACGGTGCATAACTTACTGGAACAAAACTGAGCAACGTGTTGTTGCTGGTGACAGAACCATAAAATTAAAGATCAAATATGTACATTGAAGCAATATTGGTGTTAAAGACCCCCTGATCGCTGTCCAATTCTCTGATATGAATGCCCGCATTGCATTGTGGGATATGTGCTTAGAATGCGCCCCGCTCAGCCTGTGTTCTGTCTTACAGCATACTGTAATATTTCACCGGTAATAAGACCGAAATAATATTATTAAAATACAGAAATATATATGATATAAATGATAACATCTAAATAAATGTTGATAGCTGTAGCATTATAGTTTTAAAAATGTAAATAAACAACAAAGCAATCCAGCTTCCCTGGCAATAAGACCAAAATAATAACATCAAAATAAATACATATAAACCATGATAACAGCTCGTGAATAAATGTTGATTGAAACAGCTGTTATTGGGCTAAAAATACCAATAATAGCAAAGCTGTAAACAGCGTCTCTGCTGCAGCCGACTGGCTGAAAGAATCGTGCTGTGATCACGAATGATGCTTCAAGATTAGTTTAAAAAAAGAAAGAAACTAATGCTTCCCATTAGTTTAAAAAAACGTGCTGAGCATCACGAAAAAAACGAGATAAACGTGTCTGTGTACAGGAATCAAAAGATTAAGTTACGTGACCATATCACGAACTGCTGTTAAACTGAGTAGGACCACGACAGCAAAGAGCGGTGTGTTAGAGACGAGTGAGAGGACAACCTTGGTAAAAATGGCAAAGTTGCCAAGGTTCCTGGGCTACACCTTTTGCTGTTGATATAACTATTCAATAATTGAACAAAGGCAAATTATTATATTATACAACTGTATTTAATTGTAATATAATAATATAATTATATTATGTCTATGGTCCTAAAAAAGATGTTATTTCTTCCTTGAGTTGTATTTATAAATGGGATCATTCAGCAGCTTTAACAATCCCTTTTCCGTCCAAAGAGGATAAACGCTCATGAACTCAGAAGTCTTGCCAAAGGGAATTTAAAATGCTCTGCATTCACATTCTCCTGGAGAAGAAAACTCTCGACCCCTTTTTGACTCTAGTCTGACTCTAAGTGTAATCTCCAAATATCCTAATTTTAACCAGATTACCTGGCAGAATTCCACATCCAAAATACCTCGTCGCCATTGGACACTATCCAATACAATATCTTTGGGGAAGAGGGTCAGGGTGTGCGTGTATATGTGTGTGTGTGTATTCAGGTTCAGCTGCCAGGGATGAGCAAGGTGTTTAGAGACGCCTGGGGAGAATACGTTTGATTACTACATGGCTATGTTCCACATTGGTACAGCTGCTGCTTTGGGATACGCTGGGACTTCAATCACAAGAGACTTTGTTGCAGATATGCAAAATGTATTTGTACATATGCAAAATATGAAATGTACAGAGTCTTTGGAGATAAGACTCCATCGTTATGAAATTATTTTTTAAGGGGTAGAAAGTCAAAAGATATCCCCCGATGGAGTCTAGGTGTGAGGGAGCCTGAAGACTGGACCGAGGAGCCGACGGGAGCAGTCTGCCAGAGGAGGACCCAGGGAGCCGTGTGTGATGAAGACTGGAGGTGGAAGGAGAGGAGGAGGGTTGTGCTCTCTACTTGAAATGACAACTGAGCAGAGAGAAGACAGGTTTAAAACAGTGATGTCATGCTAGATTGGCTTGTGTAATTCATGGCCGTTTCTGATTGGTTAAAAGAAAAGTGAACGCCTCTAACAGCTGTTCAGTTTTAGAAGAAAGAGAAAAGTGATGAAGTCTTCCTGAAGGAATTTACGCTGTGCTTCCTTAGATGGAAAATGTATTGAATTAGGCGATGAGGCTCCCTGTTTAGTCAGCTGGCTGCTGTGGCTAGTGGTTTTACAATTGAATAAGCTTTGTCCTATTCCCTGGCACAATATAACCACAATACTGAAAATCTACAGTGAAGTGTGATGAGTTTGTTTGTTGACAGTCTTAGTCTGCTGAAACTGAAAATATATGTCATGTTAGGCACTAATGCACTAAGGCACTAACACTTCATGAAGGAGAGCAAATGAAACACTGCATCTGTAAACCAACAGTGCACCAACAGCAGAAGTCGTTATTATTTTTTACAAGGTTCTGTGTTTGAAGTCAACAATAAGTCCATGACAATGTTTTTAACTTCAACAAAGTAACTATACATGCTATTCAATAGAAAACATATAAACGTTGGACGCCATTAATCGGCACGCAAAGTCCTGAAATCCATTCTGCAGTTAGTATCATATAGCCATGGCAAAAAGAAAACAAGGCGTTTTAATTAATTTGGGTTTTACTAAAATATTGTGTAGCGATGACGTTAATAGCACGACCAATTCACCTGCTGCAAACCCTGTTGGCACAGCTCCAAGCGGGGTGACAACGCAAGAAGAAGCTGAAGAAATAATGTCCTCTCTGGCTGAAGATGGTGGTGGTAACAGGTTGTCAGAGGCCGGTCACAATCCTAATCCCTCTTGCTCCTCTCTCCCGTTAACTTGGAACAGCCAGCAGTTGAGAGACTGGAAGAGCCCATATACATGGCTGTTTGTTAAACCTTGTGTCATCTTTAACCCTTGAGAGAGATTATCTATTGATTGATGGAATAGCTGACATTATGACGCCTTTGCATCTTGAGCAAAGTCGCACTTGGCCATTGGCTGCATCCTTTGGTTTTCTTCAGAATAGATGCAAGTAACAGCTGCATGTTTGTAACTTCATATTTTAATAGAAAAATGATTGTTGTTTATTTTCAGGCTGGAGGCAATTCCAGGTGTAACTCCAAGACACTTTTGTTTGCAGAGTAAAGTTGAAGCTCAAACAGAACATTTTAGAGGATGTTTCCCCTGCAGGGAGTTCACAAACTAAAACCTAACCTAAGTGTCCAAAAAGCCTCAGGTAATTCTTTAACTACAGTCTGCACACACTGTGGACACACAGCACTTTGTTCAAATGCTAACACGCTGCTGGCAAAACGGTTAAGGATGGAAGCTTGGGGGGTGGCCTCTAGCTCACCCAATAAGAGCGTTTGCCCTGTGTTGGCTGAGTCCTGCAGCGGCGTGGGTTTGAAGCTGACCTGCTGCCCATTGCTGCGTGTCTTCCCCCATCTCTCTCCCCCTTTTCTGTCTATCCACTGTCTTTATACAATAAAGGTAAAAAGCCCAAAAAAATTCATCTTAAAAAGAAAAAAAGGATGGAAACTTGGGGTGCATCGCTTAGGCCTAATTGAACGGAGGAATTATGGTATTCCTCGGTAGCCTGAGTAACTTTAACTGAAGCTGGTCTATTGTGTGAGTGTAAAAGGCACTTTAGAATGATTGTGGAGATCTGAGAGGTGGGTGAAAGACCTAAAAGCCATGTGAGGAGTCCAGTAGTGGGTCTAGTGTTGGAAGAAGCCCCCCTGATCTGATGGTATCAGCCCCTCAGGGCAGGGAACATGAACAGAACAAATACTATTAGATTGCTATCTCTGCCTCTCTGTAAATTCCAACAGGGATTGGCTCTGCAATATAACTGTGTACTGTATACTTATCACACTGTAGTATATCATGTAATATAGTGTACCATATCTGTGTATCATATACAATAGCCTCTGGACCTTATTCACAATGGCCCTCATTTATGAAACGTGCGTACGACCTAAAACAGACCAACACAGTGACCCAACTCGTCAAATGTCTGACCCATGGTCAAGGACCCTTGGGGTAAAGTTTCAACGAAAGAGGTGTACCTTTTGCGTTGTTTTTCGAAGTGGGGGTCCGTCAGATAGATGCATGTTAATCCTTATCGTCGGACATAAACAAAAGAAAAAACACAACATTTTAGTATTTTTACTACAATAACCGCTGTTTTATCAACATTTATTCACAAGATCTTATCATGGTTTATATGTATTTATTTTGAAGTTATTATCTCGGTCTATTTGGGCCAGGGAAGCTGAATTACTTTGTTGTTTATATTTTTTAAACTATGATGCTACATCTATCAACATTCATTTAGATGTTATCATGGTATTCATTTCTTTATTTTAATAATATTATTTTGGTCTTATTACCGGTGAAATATTACAGTATGCTGTAAAATATATGATGTTATCTGAGCGGGGCACATTCAAAGCCTGTATCCCACAATGCAATGCTGGCATTCATATCAGAGAAACGGACAGCGATCAGCAGGTCTTCAACGCCAGTATCACTTCAATGTACATATATAAATCAGTGGTTTTGTCACCAGCAACAACATGTTGCTCAGCTTTGTTCCAGTAAGTTATGCAACGTAATAACGTTTAAATTTACACAAAAATACCAATAATGAAAAAATTGTGTTTCATTCTAAGCACTTTGATTTGCCTCATATATACTACTTAAATAAGCTACAATTGAGTGTTTAGAAATACAGCCTAATGGCTTGTTTGACTAATTTGAATTTGTTTTGACTTGTACTGTTGTGAAATACAAATTCACAAAGAGAAGCATTTTTTATCTTATTTTCCAAGCATCGTTATTTAAAAATGCAATTTTCTAATTTTGCGGTTGATGAATGTTAATAGTGTGTGGGACTTAGTTTGATTTAACATCATACTGCATTATTAGTTGTTTTAAATAAGTGACTTTTTTGAAATTTCAATTTACGGTAGGCCTATCATATTAATTATTATATTCATAAGATGATCCTCATATCAATCACCGTGGTAACAGTAGTTTTAGGAAGCATTTTCAGAAAATTAAAAGGGTAAGCAGATTGTCGCAGAGTATTTTGTACACAAAGTAAGATGTATATAGCTTTGCATGTGTATATGTGTACATATACAACATGTATTTTGGCATTTTTGGCACACTTCTACCTCAGCCTATACTGCACACAGACTCAAGTACTTTAGCATATTCTGCTGCCAACAATCTCATTCAACCATTTCACAAACTGAGGAGTTGGTTGTGACGTGGGTCAGAGGGTATCAGAGGACATAAATGATGAACCAATCCATCAGCTGTGCTCCTATAGGCACCTTGGTGTTCATAGGGACAACACCTTTGACTGGAAGGCCCGTGTTCAAAGTGTGTGTTATCATTTAGCGCAGACACTCACAGTGAATGTCATACCAGGCTGCATTACAAACCACTCAAAGGTTTATGTCATACAATGCTGCATTACGGAGCATATATCTCAGAATGCATGACAATATCTAAAAACATCTCATTTAAAGCTTGCTTGTCAGGTGACTGTCTCTCCAGGCAAGCACAGAGAATATGGACTGATCCATCTTTATTCTCCATGCCAAGTAGCTCTTATCCTCTGGCAGAAGAAATAGGGTACCCCAATGTGAACTAAATATTTCTAAACTACAACTCAAAAGGTACACTTCTTTTGTTGGAACTTGACGCCAGGGGTCCTTGACCATGGGTCAGACATTTGACGAGTAGGGAATGAGACTGTGTTGTATCGCCACAGAAAATATTGCGATACTTTGCTGTATAGAATTTTCTCCGACCCCCAATAACTAGTTGTTCCACTTTTGTGATTGTTTGTGTTCTTTGACCATCAACAGAGTAGATGTTTTATTCTACATATATTAAAAACGACTGCCTGCTGAAATAGGACTGCAACCGACGTGAAGACACAGCAATACTTTTTTATTTCACCAAATCCACTCGTCTGTGTAAAAATACTTGTCAATAAAAACTAATCAGATTCATATTTAATGTATTCAATGTGTTATAATGGGTGCAGTCTTATTTCAGCAGTCTTTGCCAATGCCAAAATAAGACTGCACCCCCCTAACTCAGGATTGTAAAGGCTAACAATGACCCAATTAGCTTTACTTACATGTCATGACCTCTACTAAATGTCCTGAAAAGATTGTCATCGTCAGCCTTTGAAATCCTGAGTATTTTACATTACAGATGTTAAATATATATCTGCATCTGTGTACATGTTGGCTGCTGTTTGTTTAAATGTCCTCTGCAGTTTCTCATTCAGCCAGCAGCTGTACTGCAGGTGCAGCTTACCTAAAGTCTAACTTCACTATCAGCAGGAAGCATCTGCATTGAGGTCCAGAGAGAGGAATTCCCTCTTGCTGCATGCATTCTTCAAACCACACACAGAGAATTCATTCACTTTTAATCTCTGGAATTAGTCTAATGTGTTTATGATAATGTTTTATGTTGTCATTCAAAGACAGATAAAAGACAAACCAGACACAGAAGGAGACACATGCTTGGAGATTTGATTTTGTATTAAAACAAGAGGTGATCTTTGCTATAGATAGAGAACATGTGTCTCCAGATTATCCAGTTTAATATTATATATGACAAAGAAAAAAAATCCTCACAGTTTGAGAACTTGGAATCAGAGAATATTTGATTTCGTTTTTGTATAGCACCTTTAAAACAATAGTTTACAAAGTGCTTTGACAGAAGAAACAAAAGCAAATACACATTAACACACATTATGTACACACCATTGTAATAGTAAAACAGAAGATGGGGCAGCTTTAAAGGACAGAGAAAGCTACAATTCAATAAACAAAATGAAATTAGCAGGCAATACTGTAATAAAAAAAAGATAATAAAAAATAACATAATAGCATAACATAAAAGCAAGTCAATAAAAATGTGTGTCTGTCTGATAATTTCCTTTCCTCCATCTCTTATTAATCAATGTCTGTGATGTCTGTCCCACACTACCATCTAAGTTCTGGAAGTTGTTCTTCTAAACAAAAGAGAAATTAACATTCAGAAACTTCACGGGAGAAAGGAGGAGACCACACATCTTTTTTATAAACCTCCGTAGAAAATGAAAGACTTAAATTCTGGTTTCTGTCTCTGGGAAACTCTGAAACATTTAGTGTGTTTGGCCGAAGCCAAACCAAAACTACTGTCTCCAAACTTAGAGAGTAGAACCAGATTTTATATTCCACTGACAGGACTAATACATGGGATACCATAACCATGTTGGAATAACATAATGCTGCATTATTTTCAGCACATTCTCCCAGGTCCATCCACTCTGCAGTTAAAGAAGTGATTTAAACAAGTCAATCACTTTTTAGAATAGTTGATTCCAGGGACGTCGTTCGGCCTATTTTAGGGGGTGCTGAAGCTACCCTAAAATGTTCCTAAGCCCCCCTAAATAATAATAAGAACAACAATAATAATTAGATTTTTTTCTTACAGTGAACTCTGTATCACTAACTATGGTGAATCAATCTTCCTTCACCATTCATCTGTGTGTGTCTGTGTGTAGTGTGTCTGTTTTAATTCTATTTTACAATTGTCAGCTTGTCGAAATGACTGTTAGAGGCTCAACGAGCACCCATGTGCATGTTAACGGTATGTGTATGAGCGAGGTAGAGAGATAGCTACCGAAGAGAGCCAAGCGGCATTAAAACAAAGCAGAGAATCAAAGATTCTGCAACTGTATCAAGCATCTCATTATCACTAACCGTATCCCCATTCATATTTAGACGCAACAAATAATATATATCCAGCTACAAAATAGCTGCAAAGTCTGAAGTTAGACAGAAGTACAAAGAGTCGTTGTGCTATCAAGATGATGCACCGTGTCGTTGCATTGGTGTGAACCATTGACTGTGTGAACTGGCAGCTTTCAGAGCGTTGCAGACTGGAGCGTTGCAAGTAACTGGAGGATTCATCTTGTCTCGTTGCTACTCTTTGGTCTGAACTCCCAGGGACTCAAAATACCAGCAGAGTACGTCTGAGTACGTCACCTATAGTAGAGTAAAAGCAGTGGTGTATTCTACGTGATACGCAGGTATACGCAGTATACCCACTAAGAAATCTCCAAGACTTTCCATATACCCACTTAAGAATGTGCAATGAGTCGAGTAATGTGACAGCAAACTAAACTAACACTGCAGAACATGCAGAGAGACTCTTCTCATCTGTCATCGACCCGCTCCTCGCTGAGCGCAGCGCGTAGTGTGTGCGTAGCGACCGGGCCCAAATGCTCCGCGTACACTAAGACCAGTATCCTCCCTTCACCGCACATTTAAGACAAATATAAGTAGCCTATTTTATATTGTCCTCGTTGCTTTGGGGTCAACTTTTATGATCCAGGTTTAGGTCCCTGATGTAAAAGCCCTCTTACTGCTTTATATTCCATTATATTTTTGATATATTCAGAATGGCATCTGTGTTTTCCTTCTCATAGAATAAATAAAGGTATTCCCACCATAAATTGGTGCATAAAACTGTATCAGAATGCAGGATATTAGTCTGTGACGCTCAAAATAACCCTGGGGTAGGACACCCAGACCCCACACTTTGATATTTTTTTAATTTGATTTTTCCTTTGGATTATTAATGAGATAAAACCCAGGACAGAATTTCCATATGCTTGTATAAATGTGTTGTGTTACCACTGTATCTTACAGCCTTTTTTTGTATTATACAGCTTGCCGTTGTTTCATTTTTGTCCTGAAAATATAGCCAGGACAAGGGATACTGACTTGGGGGAGGCAGGCATGCATGCTTTCATGCCGCTCTGAGTGAGTGAAATCAATTCTTTCTAAAATGCCCTAAACTCAACACTATCTCGTTAAAACTTCTGGGGGTCAATTTGCAAGAACTTAATCTAATGAATCTGCGCTCTGGTACAACCACACAGAAGCTTGTCCGTAAAACTAAGACAAAAAAAAGGTCTCGAGACAAACAAATGTACAATGGCAGGGAGCGACATGGAGAAAAGTCTTAAAGCAATGCTCACTGACTTCAAAGATGACATCTCCAAACAAATTGGAGGGCTTCGGGAAGATGTGGGCAAAATGACCACCGAAATGATTCAAATGAGAGAAGAATTGAAAGGTATACGCTCCGATCTCCGCGAGGCCCAGGACAATGTTAAAGAAGCCGAGCAAAGAATAAAAAGACGCCACCACAGTGCTGTTGAAAAAGTTGGTAAAAGAGCAAAAGGAAATGTCTGAAAAAATAGAATATTTGGAAAACAAATCAAAACAAAATAATATCCGCATATATGGAATCCAGGAAGGTCTAGAAACAAATGATACAATTGGCTTTGTTGCAACGCTATTCACAGAAAAGTTGGATATTTCACCTGACACTATCCAGATTGTTGCAGCACACCGTTCTCTGGCACAGAGACGTGCTCAGGATGTAGTGCCCAGGTCCATGGTGGTTCGCTTCATGCAGTGGAATACAAGGCAACGGGTTTTACAAGCGGCTTGGTCAAAAAAGGTGATACGGGTTGGAAAGAGCCGCATCTACTTCTCTCAAGACTTTTCAAGTAAGATACAAAAAGAATGAAGCCGATACTCTCTGCTGAGGGAAATTTTGAAAGAGAAAAGTGTTAAATCCCATATAACATATCCATCAAAACTGAGAGTTTTTATCGATGGAAACGCAGTGACCTACGGCACATTTGAAGACGCAGATTCGGATCTACGGAACAAGGGCATACTGAAAAGTGGAGATGAGACTGAACCCCAGCCTCGCCGTGCCACCGGGCGCAGAACACACACTGACGAGGAGTAGGTGCCGTGGGAGCGCATTAGAGGAGCAGAAGCGGAGATACAAAAAACTTAAAAACTTATGAGGATGTTTACCTGTGGAGAGGACCCTACATGCCATTCGCTTTTGTGAAAAAAAAAAAGAAGAAAGGAAAGGAGAAGATTAAAAAAACGGGGGAAAGGGGAAGGAGAGGGAAGGGGAAAAAAAATTATTAAAAATAAGTAAGTAGTAGGAAAGTAGCGCAGAGACTTAAACAATTAGGGTACATTATTTTTTTACAGGAAACACATCTGAGCCAAGGGGAACATGAGAAGTTGGGGAAACTAGCTGGAACACAAATTTATTCATCTTCATATACATCAGCTAAAAGAGGAGTAGCGGTGCTCATTAATAAAAGTTTAACATTTACTAAAGATAAATGCATCAGGGAAAAACAAGGGAGATTTGTCTTTTTACGTGGAGAAATAGATGGTCAACCAGTAACATTGTTTAATGTATATAATCCACCAGGAGAGTGTGCTGCCCTCATGAAAAGAATCCTCCATTTGTTAATGTCTGAGGCTGAAGGATTAATTATAATGGGAGGGGACTTTAATTTAGTGATGAACCAAAAGATAGACACTATGAGTAGAATAAAACACAAATCAGAAGCAACAGCAAAATTGGGACGGTTGGATGTTTGGCGTTATCTCCACCCAAAGGAAAGAACCTTCACCTTTTACTCTGATGCACATAAAGTATCCTCAAGACTGGACTATTTTTCTATGTTAAAGCATGACCTCTCTAAGGTGATTACCTGTGAGATTGTTCCTTTTCTACTGGCAGATCATTCCTCAGTAGTCATTGAATTAAATCTGCATAGAACATTAAAAATAAGTATCTGGAGATTTAACAACTCATTAGTCATGGATCAAAGGTTTAAAGAAAAAATGACAGAGGTTATTAAAACATTCATTGATATAAATGACAACAGTGAAATAAACCCAGTATTATTATGGGAAACAGCCAAAGCAACCCTAAGGGGAGAGATAATTGCATATTCATCTTGGAGGAAAAAACTGAGAGAGAATAAACAAAGGTTAATAGAGAACAAAATACAAAAGTTGCAAGAATTAAAAGTGTGGGATAAAATAATAGAAAATGAACTGAACGATGCAAAAAAAAAGAATTAGAGGGTATTAATTCAAAGGACTTGGTAAAATATTTTACTTTTGCTAAACAATTATTTTATGATAATAGCTCTAAAGCTCAACAAATTTTAGCCTCCAAAATAAAAAAGAACAAAGAAAAAGCTGTAATTAATACAATTATGGATAATAAAACGCCAAGGAGAGGGGGACGAAATTTTATCTTGTTTCAGGAACTACTATGAAAACCTTTATAATCCAGAAGTAAATAACCTGGATGAGCAGATAATTGCAAGTTACTTAGAAGAATTAAGCATAGCATTTGTGACTGAAACTCAGAATGAAAGCTTAGTAAAAAAATATAACCCAAACGAAAATAATAAAAACTATTGAAAAGGGAAAATTGGGGAAATGCCCTGGAGAAGATGGCTATACCTATGAATTTTATAAAGATTATGAATACCGTATTGCACCAGTTTTATATAGAATGTTCAATAAGGTGTTACAAACAGGAAAATGGCCAAAATGCAATTATAACAGTTATAGCTAAAGAAGGGAAAGACCCAAACAATGTTCTTCGTATAGGCCAATTTCACTTCTGAATGTGGATCAGAAAATATTTACATCCATTATGGCAAATAGGCTCTCGGATATCTTACCTTTTATTATAAATTAGGACCAAACAGGATTTGTCAAACATAGATTTCTTAGTGACAATGTTCGTCGAACTCTTAATGTTATTGACTTTGCTAGAAAAACAAAACAACAAATGGTAGTGCTTACATTGGATGCGGAACAAACATTCGACCGAGTGTCTTGGCCCTTTCTGTTTGCAGTTCTGAATAAATTTGGCTTTCACATGAAATGTATTAATCTTATGATGGGAATGTATAATGATCCAGTAGCTAGAGTGAAAGCCATAGGTTCCTTATCAAAACCTTTCCAGGTAAAAAGAAGGGTAAAACAGGACGATCCGCTCTCCCCACAGATTTTTGCCCTGTTCATTGAGCCATAGGCGGAATGCATACGGACAAGTATGTGTATAAAGGGCGTTAAGATACAAGATGAAGAAAATAAACTTGCGTTATATGCGGACGATGTTATAGTATTCTTAACTGATATACATAAATCATTACTGGTGCTTTTGGAGGAAATTGGAAAATATGGAGCCATTTCAGGATATAAATTAAATTCAGCTAAAACTGAAGCCATGGAAATAGGATGCAATCTCCCAACAGAATTTAAGAAAAGGTTTAAGTTGAAATGGGATCAGAACAAAATAAAATATCTAGGCATTACAATTTGCAGAGAAATTGATAAATTGTATTTATGTAACTATAAAGTCCTGGAAAACTCCTTAAGGCAGAATCTTATACGTTGGAAAATCTTGCCACTTACAATATTTGAGAAAATAGGTATTATAAAAATGAACGTATTGCCACACTTTCTTTTTTTGTTCCAGAACCTTCCCTTATATCTAACAAGCTCATGCTTTAAGGAGTGGGAAAGAATGCTAGGAAAGTTTATTTGAGATGAAAAGAAACCAAGGGTAAAACTTAAATCTTTACAACAAAATAGGGAACAGGGTGGGTTGGGTCTACCAAATGTGAGTCTTTATTACCATGCAGCTCAAGTTAAAACCATTTTAGTTTTGATGAATAGTAAAATTAATCCTAAATGGAACTCTATTGAGAATAAATTGGTAGACTCGCCCACCTCTCTAATTTTCTCAGGGCAAACTGCAGAAAAGGTCAAACATTTTAATCACTCTATTTATCATACATGGAAGAGCTGGAAAAGATTAGGTAAAATTATGAAAATAAAATCAACTGATACGGTTTGCCTGAGTGAAATTAGTCAGGATCCAGACTTCACTCCAAATCAAATGGATGAGACTTTCAGGTTATGGGAAACTAAAGGACTTACAAGATTCCATAAAATGTTCAAAGACCACGTAGTTGATACATTCGAAAATTTATCTAAGGATTATAACCTTCCAAGTACCCATTTTTTTTTAGATACCTCCAAGTAAGGAGCTATATAATAACAAACATACAGTCTTTTCAAGACCTTAGTCCTATCGTGGAGCATATCTTGAAAGTCTATGAAAAGTTGAGTTTTAAAAATGTAATGGGACAAATTTATAACATTTTAAATAATAAAAATGATAATCAAATTAATAATACTTTAAATTCTTGGGATAAAGATATGGGAATAATAGTGACTGAAGAGGAGTGGAGTCAGGCATGTAAAAATGTTTTCTGTTATGTAATTGTATTGGCAGGAATACGCGTGGAAACTATTGGTTAGATTTTTTATAACACCCCTGAAAATTAGTAAATATACAAATCAAATACAATACTGTTGGAGAGAGTGTGGTGAATGTAATGTTGACCTGGTTCATGTCCTCTATACATGCTCAAAAATCCAGTCATATTGGGTACATGTGTTGGAATTAATGAAGCAAATCTGTGGTCAAAATACTAATTTCGAACAACTACATGTCATGCTTGGTATACAGCCGAAAGGTTTAAATAAAGAAAACAATTATATCTTCTGTGTGTTGAGAATTACTGCCATTAAACAAATAACTCGAGGTTGGAAAAAAATTGATCCACCCAGGTTAGATAAATGGATTGAGGTTGTAGAAAACTTGTATGAAAATTAAATGATAACGCACAAGATGAGAGGTAAAAGGAAGGCATTCAAGAAGAGATGGTTCGCATATGCTAACCAAATGCATTGAAAAAAAAACTAAGCATGGATTTGGATCGGGTTAATTAGATGAGGCATGGATGTAATTTCTGTGACATATGATGTAACAATATGGAAATTTGTATGTCTGTATGTAAATACGTATATAAGGAGGTATGTATGTGTGCATATACTTGGGTATATATGGGTGTATGAGTGTAGACGTATATACTCCCCTTTGTTAATAATGAGTTTGTTTTTTATTTGTTTGTTTTTTTGTTTGTTGTTATTTTTTTTTCTTTATTTTTTCCTTCTCACTGGGTGTGAGGGAGGGGAAGGGAAGGGGGAAAAAGGGGAAAAAATATATTGTGTCAATTCTGACATGTTAATTGTATGATTGTAATATGAATAATGTCACAATAAAAAAGTATAAAAAAAAGAAAATATAGCCACACACCACTCCTCTTCCTCTCTACCATTCTTCTGCTCCATCTCTGTCCTGCTTGTGTGTGTGTGTGCTGAAATGAACAATTAGAAATGAGTTTTACTTCATAACTCATTCTTCTTTTTACAAACTACAGAAAGAAAGACATTCACAGTAATCAGCACTAATCTCCAAAACCTGTATGATTAACAATCCCTATCAGTAACTATGATTGATGTTGCTTACAATGAGTCACATTTTAATTCCCTCATTTTATTGTTCAATTCACACATCCAAAAAATCTTCTGTGCAGGTGCGTTTGAAAATATCAACCAGAACAAAGGAAAAACCCACACTCTGCTCTTCCTCTTGCTATAGCATCACCGTTTATTTACAGAAAACTAACGTTTTGGTCCCTTCGGACCTTCAGCAAGAGCAGGGGTCTTCAATGTTTTTTAGGCTAAGGACCCCTTAGCTGAAAAAGAAACGGAGCAGGGAGCCCCCTACTACATTATATAAATTGTAAAAAATGTTGTTGCATATTAAACTGGGCCTTCAATAACATAAAGGGCGGCCTAAAGCCTTTACACCTTTTCATTGTGCATAAAATACTATTACAATAAAAATAGTTGCTTGGTTGTTATACATATTTTTTTTATGTTAAAATGGGGCACAGTAAAACTATCATCAATGTTGTGTACATTAAAAAAAGATTTATCTTTACTAATAATGTGTTGGATTCATGTTGATGTATATCTCCCCCCACTAAATAATAGTCAGTTGCAGCCCCAACTGAAAACATAACAAGACATCTTCCTGTAATACAGAGGTTATACCATTGTATATGTTCTTCTTTTGAATCCTGTGTCTTTGTGCCACAACTTCAAACAAGTTGTAGCAGAAGAAAGAAAAGAGATGCTTAGTTTATGATCAATTAATAGAGAAAATCATCAGCAGACACATCAGGTGTCATGGTTGTTTTGCTTGTTTTAAGGACAAATGAATCTCAGTGGCTCATAAGAATGACTCTGTACTGGTGCGTTTGTCACTATTAGACGTTCCTATGAAAGCACAAAGAGAGAGACGAGAATAGGGAAGGACAGCATCAGAGTAGCTGAGATGGGAACAAGATGAGCGGTTCCAGATTTTGTCCCGTTAATCCGGCTGTTGATCCAGGAGTTGTACTCGGACACTCGGGCGTAGACTCCTGGGATGCCGGGCAGACCACAGCCTCGTCCAGAACTCACCACTCCGACCTGGACCCAAGTAGAGCCGCTTTTAGTCACCAACGGGCCGCCAGAGTCCCCCTGAACAGGTCAGACAGGAAACTTATAACACCAACACACTGCAACTCTACATTTACTAGAGTATTGTACAATTCGGAGGTACTTTACTTAAGTATTTCAATGTTCTGCTACTTTCTACTTGTACTCTACTACATCTTAGATAAAATATTGTACTTTTTACTGGACTTACACATTATAATGATGTATTGTATGATATTGTACGAAAACCTATGCACAACAATTTCTATGATATAATAAGAAAATACGGCGGCCGCCGGCCGGTCACATGACAGGTAGGTTCAGCGTTCTTTACAGTTACATTTAGCCAACAAAAGGCGACTCTGAGCCGGGTATAGCTCCGTTAAGTTTAGTGGCTGTTACAGTTGAGTGTAGCCAACAAAAGGTGAGCGTCATGCGGCGACGGCAGTTAAATTAAGACACCAAAAACGACCACCAATAAGATTGACTGGCGTGCGTCAAATGTCTCCGTTTGTGTCTGTCCAGACTACAAAGCAACCCCGGAGTTTTCAAACCAAAACGGGGGCAGCAGAGTTTCCAAATGTTAAAGTTGTAGGAGCTTGGAAACGCCAAAGTAGTGTGTTCAGATGTGAAGTGTAAACGTAGCAAAAGATATTGGTTTTCAAACCAAAATGTAGTAGTGTAGATGTAGACGAAAATTAACCCCAAAAAGTTAATAAAATTAAATAAAAGCTAAAATAAATAAAAAAAAACTATAATAGCCTTGTCTTGCATTTTTCACTCCTTCCTTGTCTATTCCCACCACCACATATCCCGTACAGTTACATTTAGCTGGTTAAAGGTGACTGTGAGCCGGGTACAGAGCACCGCTAGATGACGATCCTTTCAGAGGGCGTTGGCAGTTGAGTTTAGCCGACAAAAAGTGAGTCATGCGGTGACGACAGCTAAATTTAGGCACCAAAACAACTAGTTAAGATTAGAAAAAACATCAGGGTTTGGATTAAATCACTCCAGGGGAACAAACACCCGTTTCTTGGGAAGAGAAATCTGCACCCCAGCTTGAAAGTGCTGTGTTTTGACCCACTCAGTCGACGTAAGTCCTGATTTATGATTCTGCTTCTTGACTATAACGAAGATTCAACGCAGAAATATAAATCAGGACTTAAGTGCCGCTTTGGGCTCTCATACAGCAGCAGTCAATGTGGTGCTGTACGAATTACAGTGCTTTTCTTTTTGTAGCTACATGAAGAAATGGTTCATACTCTAAAATAAAACATCAGAATTGATTACCCAATTATACTTTAATAATCTGAATCTGTGAAGTAAAGCTATAGCTATAGTGCGTAGTTTCTGTCTCCCCCTGGGACGGTGGTGGCCTAAAGGTTAGAGAAGCAAGCTTGTGACCAGGAGGTTCAATCCCCAGACTGACAGGATAAAATCTGGGTGGGGAAAGTGAAAGAGCAGCGCTTGGCCCTCCCTCATTACCACCACTGAGGTGCCCTTGAGCAAAGCCCTAAACCCCGACGGCTCAGTGGAGTTGCTCAGTGGCCAGCAGATCAGACTGTGGTTGTACCAGCGGCCAGGTATGAACGTGTAACTGTGTGAATGTGATCAGAGTGATTCTGCAAAAGAGAGGCTTCCCCTCTGTGAACCTTCCCTGAATAAATAAAGGTAAAAAAAGAGGAATTCTAAGTAATCACGACAAAACTGTTGGCGCGTCCACATGATACAAACCTTCCGTTAGTGCTAGTAGCCAAGGAGGACACGGAGGATTAAGAAAACATGATGGACTCTTCAGAAGAAGTAATTATCCTCACTCCAATTTCTGCGCGGGAAAGTTGCCGGACGACACAATCTTCTGAACATAATCATACCGAGAAATACAGAGAGTTGTGTGGAGCAATTAATTAGCTTTGCAGCAACTCATTTGGCAACGGCTTGAATGTAACGAATGTTCATTATATCAAAAAGTTACGCACAAAGGCTTTAAGCCGTCAGATAAATGTAGTGCAGTAAAAAATTATGACACCATATCAGGGACAGCCCTTTTGATCCGTGCTGTTTTAAACATGTTTGTTATCAGGTGTTGGAGCAGAGTTCTGCAGACAGACTCACCCGGCAGGAGTCCTTCCCTCCCGCGGCCAGACCAGCACAGATCATGTTGCTTGTGATTGTTCCGTAAGCGTTGTTACACTGTGTGTTGGACACAACGGGAACGCTGACCTCCTGCAGCGTCTGAGGGTACGGAAGAGTAGCTGAAGATGAAGAAAAGAGATATCAATGTTGAGTTGTGTCACAGCCTGATTTATCATAAAAAACAAACCAGTGAGCCACAGTGTTGCACTGGCTGACATGGTCCTTCATCACCATGAACACAGCAGTGCATTCTCATGAATGGGTTTGTATTATACTACAAAAACTTACGCATAGCAACTTGTAGCTAAATTTAGCCACCAAAATGTAGTGGAGTAGAAGTATAAAGAAGCACAATATGGAAATACTTAT
Source organism: Zingel zingel (assembly GCA_023566125.1). NCBI lineage: Eukaryota > Metazoa > Chordata > Actinopteri > Perciformes > Percidae > Zingel > Zingel zingel. Next base: position 34,228,097 of record CM042325.1, on the reverse strand, counting down.
GTAAAGTACTTGAGCAACTGTAGTTATATTCCATCACTGCATCTTTTACTTCAGGATTCAAGGTCATTTTTAGATTAATTTGTTGAACTTCTGCACCATGTTTTGGCACTCTTTTAACCCCATTATTAGCCTGTATGATAGGGTAATAAAACCCGGGTCTCCAGCTAAACTTAAGTCACCGTGTCCTCATCATTCAGCTAGCTAGCAAGCTGTGCGGCAGAGCCGCGAGCGCTAAGGTACGTGTCCATTGACAAGCGTCATTTCCCCGCATCCCATTCATTGTCTATGCTAGCAGCCGGACAATGCATTCTGGGATTGTCGCGGGGACTTTGGAGAAGAGGGGCATCTGGTTGCCCGCTCCTCATTTGCATAAAGTTAAATCCAGGCTACTTTATGCAAATCAGCGGCGTCCAGCTCGACTCACCAAATCTTTTAATTGACCGTTGTCGAGGAAAAAATGAAGACAGATTGTTCAGCGCTTACTCATTTCAGTAAACTATTTTGTAAAATAGGTTTTTAAACGAGCGGCCATGTTGGTCTGTTTTTAAAATCCGGAAGCAGACAGCCCACGACTGAAGCGTTCGTCCAATCAGGTGCAATCATGGCAGCTGTATTTTTCCTGTAGTGAGCTTGTGATTATTTAGCTAAATATTTCTATTTCTTTCTATCTACCTTGCTGACACAACCACTAAGCTTTATGCAAATTGTTGCACAATGATGTCACAAATATGTATGACGTCATCTAGCTACTTTAAGCGACTTTTGAAGCTAGTGCTAGCTACTTTCATTGGCAAAGAATTGGCAACACTGGGTGGAGAGGACAACAAGAAAGAAATGGGGAGATCCCTGCCAACAAAAAAAACTTCTTCAACCTCTGCATGTTTTCTTCAACAAACAAACTACGGTAACACTTTACTTGAAGGTATCTACATAAGAGTGACATGACACTGTCATGAACATATGACACTGTCATGACACAGTCATGACACATGAACCCTAACTCTAACCCTAACTTGTCATGACAAAAACTGAATGACACTTACTAAAAGAAGCATTATGTCATAAACATTTATGACTTGTTTATAATGATCATGACACGTTTATGACAGTGTCATGTCACTCTTATGTAGATACCTTCAAGTGAAGTGTAACCCAAACTACAAAGTGAATGAATCCATACGAGCAGTCACTATTAGTAATACATAAAAAAATAAACTCACTGCCGTTAATTCGGATGGTTCCCCATCCGGTGACCCAGCAGGTCGTCCCGGCCGGGAACGTGCTGCCGCCCGCTGCCAGGCACACCGGACTGATGTAGTCGGTGAAGTCAACAGGAGAGGACAGACGTAACAAGGCAACGTCATTGTTGTGTGGGGTGTTGTCATATCCTGGATGTACGATGATCTGAGACAGCGACCGGGACACCTTGTTAGGGTTTAGGGATAGTTGGTTGTCACGTCCGAGATAAACAGTTAAACCTGACGTGCTGTTCCTGAGAAACAGAGAGGACAACATGATGAATACAGAGGTGGAGGAAACATAGATATATATATATATATATACATTCCGGTAAAATATTGTAAAACACCTTTTTCATCTGTGAAATGTTATTCCATGTTGCTTAGTTTTGGCATTTCTTTCGCATATACAGTATGTCCAAAAGTTGCACAAAAGTCTTTCTATGAGTCTTTATAGAGCTCAACAGTGTGTTTCGGTATACTATGAATCCTGTTCATTTTCTCCATAAGGTTTTAGATTATCAGCCATAATGTCTAAATCATCCGAGGTAGACTAGCTACGAGCTGTGAGATTGTGAATTGAAAGTTCTGCTCCTTTAAAAGCTAGAAGTCCGTGTGATATCAACCTAGTTTTAAGAAAAACATGTTTTATTTGCTATGTCATGCAGAAATACGACGCTACCCACAATCCTTCCAGTCTTACTGTTACCATGGAAATGTTTACAGCACCTGCGAACAGCTACAGCAAGCTGCTACCACTGAAGTCTAGGATAGTTTCTGGTCACAGTCTTGTACCTTTTGACTTGTTTTTGCCGTTTTCAAAAAGTTTTTTTGCGCCGAATTAAATGTTTTATGGTCACGATTCATCTGGTAGCTGGTTGTATTGGTCCCAGGCTTAAAACTCTTTAGATAAGCATTTAATGAAACCAATCCAATGGAGATATTAAACAGGGAAAATTACTTCTGGAACCAGAACCATTAAAAAAGTGGGTGGTCAATGTTGAGCTGTATGATCAGAACGGGTCGGATGTCCGTCCCAAAATGGCGGCTGCAGCAGAGATGATCCAAAGATCCTCTGTACTAAAGATAGCGCATTTCAAGCAGCGCCAGTGGTATGAAACGGTCCACACCTCTTGTCTCCTAAAGGGGCGTGGCCTCGTTTGAACGTGTAGTGAACATCGTGTGGATGGATGAAAGGTTATATTGAAATAATGTATTAATATGTACTTGTGCTAAAGTTAGATATTTACACAGCTAAAAGACATATTTAGCGTCACAGAGATTAGTTTTGTTAGGTAACTGACGTTAGCTTGTCTGTGGTGCCAAATCTCGCGACGAAAACAGGTCTCAAACAGGTCTCAAACAAAGTTCATTTTCTCTGTGTCCGTCTGAAAAATGCCACTTTAGTGTCAGAATGTTCTGCAGATATGTGACTTGTGAGAAATGGGTCCAATATTTACTTTGGTGACTATGGGGTGAAATAATTGCTCATAATCTGTGTTCACGTTCACTTCTCCCGTTGGAATCAATACACTCGGACCTACCGCTAGTCTCCTAAAGAGGCGTGACTGTGGCGGATCCCATGTGATACAGATACAGGAAACTACTCCGAGTTGGGGTGTGTGGGTTCTAAACCATCTCTGACGCATCTCACCCAAGCCCCCAGGAACAGCGCCATGTCTTAAAGCAACCATGGGCTTAGCGGCCAACGGTGGAACTGCACCAAAAGAAACTTGTATATTTCAGCGGATAATTTTTTTTGGGGTAGATCAATTTACCAGTCCGAACACTTAAAGGGTCCTTGTTTAAACCGTCATGTTTGAAAATTTTAAGGAACAAGCACTGGTAGCCGAATCCAGAATAATTTAACTAGGCATGATGAACACATGTAACGAACGCGAGCATACCCGCGGGACTGCGCCCATGTCGCCCTAGGCTCATATGACTGTTCTCCTGAGTTCCCGTAGCTGTAAAAATGGATATAATGGCTGTAGTCCATCATGTGTATTATCTTATAATAAATCTGAGCGCTGTATGCTGTAAAGCCTAAATCCATGTAGCTGTAATAATGCCTATATGGCTGTAATTCATCCTGTGTATTATTTTATAATACGTCCGAGGGTTGTATGCTCTAAAGCCTGTAATGTTATTAACATATCTGTTCAGTGAATATTTGAGACAATAATCGACGAGTTCTCCGCGTCTACTCGTTTCCACTGGAGAGAAACTCATAAACGAGCGGTGTTGCTACGACAACTCAAACAAAACTGTTGCATGTCCATCGTGATGTCATGGGCAAGTCAACGCGGAAGACCAGGTATTTTTCGAGCTCCACGACTGCTTCACGCACTTTTGAGAAATTCTAATTGGAATGAACCGGGCTTCGCGCCGAACCCTTTATCTCTTAATACATTCATGATCTCACCAGCCGGAGGGAGAATCTACATACCTAGATTCAGTACTAATAGTGCGTTTCATTTGTTGTTGGAATTTCCTAGGTCGAAGTCGGAACCCCCCCGCAAACTCAGATTTACAAGTTGGGAAGTCAGAGCACCTCTGAGTTAGCCTGGCCCAGCCCTCCTATGTACTTCCTCAATTTTCATTTTCCATTATTATTCTGTCTGGGTTTGCGGTATATTATTGGGTTTTCCCCAGTCAAATCTTTACCGGTTCAATCAGCGAACAGAAGGAGTGGCTGAGAAGGATTTGATTTTCCAGCTTGCTTCGTTAGTGGTGAGAGAGTTGGCGAACGCTAGCGATGCTAAACCGACGTCACGACCAAACGTTAGCGATTTGGTCCCAGCTCCGGCTTCCGAGTTCAAGGTAAATGGAACGCACTATAAGCTGCTCCACTACAAGTAAAAGTATTTCATTTAAATCCTTACTGAAGTAAATGTGTGTATAATGCAGTAAAATGTTCCCTGTCAGGGTTTCCAATAAAGTTCCTCCACGTAGTACTTAAGTAAATGTACTTAGTTACATTCTGGTCATGTATCAGGATCAGAGCTCACCTGGAGAAGCAGTGAGCAGCACTCAAAACACACTGGCTGTTGATCAGGGAGCCTCCACAAAAATGTCCATATCTGTTGTGTAGACTGACCTGCGAGGGCCATGACCCTGGTGGAGCATTTTCGCCTCCTACGATCCTGTCGTTGAGCGGTGCAATGCCACAAACTGCAGGGAAACAATCAGAAAAACTGATATTAGTGTGCAGGAGGGAGACCAAAAATGATGTCTTATTTAGAGGTTTTAGAGAATAGTTTGAACGAGGTGGCAACAAATAATGTCAAAAGTTAGACATTTTGCGAAAAAGATTTTTTTCACTTTCTTGCTGTGACTGAGCTGTTCTGATTGACATCAATCGTGTGTGTGTTAGAGGGATAGTTATTGAAAGTTTTGCTGTATGCCGCCTTTACAATAGGGAACTGAAGCCGTTATCTCTGTTTTCTTCAAAGCCACCAGACTCCTTTGACAAAAACAGTCATTTTAAATCGCAGAACATGGGAGTTGCTGCTCTACCGCTGCCTCCATCAGTTAGTTAGTTTGTTATTGTGACACTTTGGTGAATCTGGACTAACCCTTCAAAACACCAAAGTCACACAATAATACAAAGTAACTAAGCAATGGAGGCAACGGTAGAGCAGCAACTCCCGTGTTCTGCGAGGTAAAATTAATTATTTTGTCAAAGAAGTCTGGTGGCTTTGAGAGAGAGGCTTCCATGTTGAGGACTCCTGACTGATAAGTACCTTATATAACCAATTCATACACTTAAAAAAAATCCATCCTTCAAAAAATGCACCAAGAGCCAGAAGGGGATTAGCTTTGATTAGCTTAACATAAAGACTAGAGGCAGGGGAAACTCTGTTCATTGTTGAAAAATGTAACTGCTAAACAGTCTTGTTTAATTTAATCCGTATACCAATAAGAATGTAAAAATATGCAGAAGTGTGGCTGAAAGCTGCTGTAGACTATCATAGATTATTTTATTATATTATGTATTATGACTCTTTAAACCTGGATTGGATTCATGTTGAGATTTGCCGTTTTAAAATCAGTTTGAAACCTTTACTATTGTGTGTGTTGTGTGTAAACAGTGTGTAATCTCTGCAAAAGAGAAATTAATGAGGCTTGACAACATGACTCACCATCTGATTTGTTTTGTGCGTTGCTTCCTTTAGGAGAGACAAAGAAAACTTTTAGTTACTCCTATAGAAAGCTATGATTCGTTGTGTAAACACACACACACACACACACACACACACACACACACACACACACACACACACACAAACACACACACACACACAGACCATACTCAGAAGCAATAGTCTACATTTCCAATACATTCTTTTAAGAACCATAACCAACTGGTTGTGATTGTTCGTGATGAACCACTGTGTGCATAGTGTCCTCTTGTTGGGTGAGGCTGGTATTTGTGGTTTGAGGTCAAAGTCAAGCAAGGTTACCAACTCAAGACAATAGACAAAAATGACAAATAGAGCAACGATGTCATGAAGAAGTACTACGCATACTACCCACCAAGGGCGTAGGTTTTGTTTCAACTAAATAAAATGTTTTTATTTATGTAAAAGAAATAATTATTCTCTTGTATTGTTGTCCTGTATATTCAAAACATCACACATGTTTCGGGATGATTTTTTTTTATTTAGGAATCCTGTTCATCTCAACAACAAATCTGTCAGAGAATGAGACCGTGTTAAAGCTAGACGCTCCAAAGTTTAAATCTACATAAATCTATCTTTAGTTTTCACTTCCTGTTGTGTTTCTTAAACCCCTGATGTTGTGTGTTCATTAGTAGACACAGTTCTTTTTTTTCCGTATATGTTTTGAGCCCCCTGAACGGTTATTTTTAGTGCTTTTGGGGAGATGGTTGTCTTCATATTTTTTTTGAGGGAGACAAATCTACCTCTTCTCCCCCCAAAATTGATGCCTATGCTACCCTCAAACCTAGGCATAAGAGCGCAACTCTGGAGCTTGTTGTTACCATGGAAATGTTCAGTGTTGTAATGTGACAATAGGTGTAATTTACAGGTGGGGTGGGGGGGATTACAACCCCCAAAATAATCAATACTCACCAGTTATATTTTCCTTTACATAGACATTTGCACCATAAATCGATGCAGAAAAATTCACCAGAATGCAGGAAATGAAGTGTTTGACGTTGTGGAGATCTCATGTTGAACCCAAAGTTATGACCTGGAACGTAACAAAGTTACAAATACTCTGTCACTGTACTTGAGTAGAATCTTCGCCTATCTTTACTTCGCTATTTATATTTCTGGAAACTTTCACTTTTACTCCAATACATTCCCCTCTTAGCGTGTGGTAACAGTATGTGGAATGACGGTAGAGAGTAGTATGTAGAGAGACAATGGTAGAGAGTATTATGTAGAGAGACAACAGTAGAGAGTAGTGCTCCCCTCAAAAAGAAGACGATGAAGCAAAGGAAACTAGCACCTTGGTATAACTCCCAAACTCGCAAATTAAAACAAATCTCACGAAAACTTGAAACTAAATGGCGTTCCTCCAAACTGGAAGAATCTCGTTTAGATTGGCAAGACAGTTTAAAAACCTATAGGAGGGTCCTCAAAAATGCCAGATCAGACTATTACTCATCATTAATAGAAGAAAATAAGAACAACCCAAGGTTTCTTTTCAGCACTGTAGCCAGGCTGACAGAGAGCCACAGCTCTACTGAGCCATCTATTCCCCTAGCTCTTAGTAGTGACGACTTCATGAGTTTCTTTAATGATAAAATCATAACAATTAGGGATGGAATTCATCACCTTTGCCCTCAACTTCTAACGGTTCACCTTTTGATACAGGAGTGCTAGAAAGAACGACAAGAGCTGACATGTACTTTGACTCCTTTTTTCCTATAGACCTTCAACAATTAATGCTAAAGGTCTCTTCAGCAAAGCCTTCTACCTGTCTCTTAGACCCCATCCCAACGAGGCTACTTAAAGAAGCGTTACCCGTGGTGAACACTTCATTACTAGATATTATCAATATGTCTTTATTAACAGGTTATGTACTGCAGTCATTTAAAATAGCTGTGATAAAACCTCTTCTGAAAAAACCCACCCTCGATCCTGAGGTCTTAGCCAACTATAGACCTATATCGAACCTTCCCTTTCTCTCCAAGATCCTTGAGAAGGTAGTCGCTAATCAGTTATGTGACTTTCTACATAGGAATAGTCTATTTGAGGACTTTCAGTCAGGATTTAGAAAGCATCATAGCACAGAGACGGCACTGGTGAAAATTACAAACGACTTTCTAACTGCTGCTGACAAAGGACTTTTCTCCATTAGATCTTAGTGCTGCATTTGACACTACTGACCATACAATCCTTCTACAGAGACTGGAACACTTAGTTGGCATCAAAGGAATCGCACTAAGCTGGTTTAAGTCCTATTTCTCTGATCGATCTCAATTTGTTAATATCAACGATAAATCCTCTAGGTACGCTAAAGTTAGCCATGGGGCTCCTCAAGGCTCAGTGCTTGGACCAATTCTATTCTCCTTATATATGCTTCCTCTAGGCAATATTACACCCTGCAATGCCCGGCGTCGACTTGCTACGTCCGGCCAACGCCCTGCCACGCCCTATTACGCCCTGCTGTGCTCTACGACACCATGAACTATTACAACTACTCTAGTCATTATCTTAATTGTGACTTTTTTATTGCCATTGTTCATCAAACCCCCAACAGGCATCGTCAGACACCGCCGACCAAGGGCCTGGGTCTGTCCGAGGTTTCTTCCTAAAAGGGAGTTTTTCCTTGCCACTGTCACACTTACACATTCATGCATGCTCTTGGGGGAATCACTGGAATTGTTGGGTCCTTGGAAATTACAGAGTGTGGTCTAGACCTACTCTATCTGTAAAGTGTCCTTGGATAATTCCTGTTATGATTTGACACTATAAATAAAATTGAATTGAATTGAATTGAATAGTACGTAGAGAGAAAACAGTAGAGAGTAGTATGTAGAGAGACAACACTGCAGTAGTAATACCGTAATAGAAAGTTGTATACTAATTTAAACATTAAATGAATTGTAGGATACCACTTGTAAACACCTGCTACTCTGACTGGGCTTCACACCAAACTCCATTTAACATTCTGCCACTTTAGCATCCAGCCCACCTTCAGAAACGAGCAAAGATTCTCTATAACTAGACCTTTTTTAATCACTAGAGCGACTTTTTAATTGATGGAAAGTAACGTGTCCATGTTTTGCAACTTTATGCTTCCTTTTACTCCACTACATATCGGTGGTAGAAGAAGATCCTTTACTTGAGTCCTGCATTGAAAATGTCACGTAAAAGGTAGGTAAGTGACATTATTATTTTGCATCTTTTAGCAAAACATACTTTAAGTATCAACAGTAAAACTGTGTCATACGTCATTTTAAGCTAATGTTAACTATCTTGTATAATGTATAAAAGTGCATCTTTGACTTTTTATTATTTGTGTAAAATGTTAATCAGTAAAGTACTTGAAATAGAAACACGCCTTACATTTGTACATAAGTATAGAGTACTTGAGTAAAACTATGTCCCCCTTTTACTTAGTTACTCTTAACTCTTAAAAACTGATTGTGACAAATGTTAATTTATTTAGTTTACACTCTCTTTGTTTATTATTAATTTCTAGTTGTTTTGTTGTACGAAAACTCCATTAACTAAACAAAACTGATTCAATTGTTAATCAAATGACACTGAAACGCTGTCTCCAATCAGATCAGTTTGAACTGTCATAACACAGAGAGTCAAACTGGCTCATCTGATTTTGCATGTTGGCTGAGACAGTATTGTTTCTTCCATTTTCTATCTATCAGATAAGCTGTGGAAACGATGATCGTCACACTGATAACACGATCAATGTGACACTGAGCCAAGTAAAAAAGAACATCTTGGAGACGGAGAGAGAGAGAGAGAGACACAGGAAGAGAGAGACAGGGAGACTTTAACACATGTGCAGAGATGTTAATTTCATCAGCACGCTTAAACATGCGGAGCCAGGGTGAGTCTGAGTGAGACGGAAGAAGATCTCACTCTTTACTCTGAGTTGATTGAACCAACTCATATCAGCTGTTCTGAAACCGAAAACTCAGAGTTTCCCATCTCAGGGTAAATCAACTCAGAGATCAGGGTTAAAATCAGAGTTTGTTAAACCTCCTTCCTGAAACGGGCACCTGGTCAGCTCTGAGATGATGTTATCCTCTGCTGTGTGCAGCTCACAGCTACTTAATACGATATAGTATTTATCCTCACCCTAACCATAACCTAATTCTAACCCTAATCCTAAAACCAAGTCTTAACCCTCAAACAGCCCTTTAACCTTGTGGGGTCCAGCATTTTGGGCCCCACAAAGCTGGTCGGACCCCACAAGTATACTGAACTCCCGGTTTTTGGACCCCACGAATACAGTTAAACGAGAACACACACACACACGCACACAAACAGATACCCCCGAGTTATTAGAGAGAGGATCTATTTCTAAAATGTTGTGTTTACATATGCAAATGAGGCATTATCTCATTTTTGTAGTCTCGCCTTAAGTAAAAAAAGTAATACTATAGTGTGAAAACACTCCATACACAAGTATAAGCATCCAAATGTACTTAAAGTACCAAAAGTATTTTTTTTTTTAAATCTAAATTGAAAAATAGTGTTTTTGCCTGAAAAACACAGAATTAAAACATTCTATTTAGATTTTCTTTTCATTTTAAATCCAGATTAATAACAGGACTGAGACACTGACCTGTAGCTGTTAAAACCAGGAGCACGACAGCACAAACCAGCTGCAGATTCCCCTCCATGATGTGAGTCTTCTGACCGTGTCTTGTAATCATTGCAGGAGTTTATCATGCAGGCTGGAGGGGGGGGGGGGGGGACATAACCTGCTCGGGAGCAGGTTATGTTGGAGATTAGAGATCAACCGGTGTAAAAGCACCGCCTACTGACCAATCAATACTCGGTTGATAACGGCGTCACCGTTCTTAGAAGATCAGGTGGAGCTCGGTGCCTGGAGACAGAGAGATGCGCTCAGAAAAGTTACAACATTTAGAGACCGACAACCCCGTTAACATTCCCCAATGGGTATTTTTATGAAAGATGTAGATTTTCAGCTGAGGTAATTACGTATAGGCTATTTGTTGGCTTCTTGAGTCGTGTGTTGCCAATGCCACACAATCGGTTTAAATTATGTTTTTATATTTTTTATTTGATCTCACGATAACCTTCCCACTGCCAGGGTTGCAACTGAAATAAAAGGCTAAAGCAACGACAGTTTATGGAAAGGACAAGTGTAATTATGGTCAGATCTTGTGCCTGACTGATGGGGAAGTGATATTGATAAGTGTTCTGATTCATGCATTTACAGCCTCGGCTATTTTTTGCCAGCTTTCCTTCTGTTTTAGGAAGCAGCTGTAGCGACTGTATTGCGTTTTGCCTGTAAAACTGTGTCAGTGTTCTTCATATTTATGTAGTATTATAGTTTGCTCTTCTTATATAAAATATGCGGCTCTGGTAGATGTTTGTGATTGGTCGTGCTGTGCAAACCCTGCCTCTTTTATATGAATGCACGCGTCTCTGGATTGGGAAATCCTGGGTTGATTGAACTAGTTGTTAACCAGCGTCGTGACACAGGTTATGCGGGACTGCGGTTGTTAGGTTAGGTGAAGCCGGGTTACTCAGGGTAACAGGCCTCAGGAGTCTGATCTTCTCTGATGATGGTTACTCTGTCTGTCACAATGACTCCTCTGTCTCTAACAGAGTAGCTGTGTATGTGGACTGTCCTGTTGGCACTCTGTCCTTCTACACAGTCTCCTCTGACTCACTGATCCACCTCCACACCATCAACATTCACTCAACCTCTTTATCCTGGGTTTATGGTCTGGTCTGGTTCCTCAGTGTCTCTGTGTCCTCTGCAGGACTGAGAGTCTCTCCTGTGGACAGAAACACTGACTGAAGATCAGCTGCTGAAATCAAAGTTCAGTCTGTTCACCATCACACACACTACAGACCAAACATGAATAATTTGTGCCAATAATCATATGTCAATTTAAACATTTGAGGAAGGCTCAAGCCGCCACGCGTTGGTGTATTTTTAATGTCTTGCCCTATTTAATAAAGGCCTTTTATCACTTTTTGTAACCGAACTTGAGTGCCTGGACTTGATTTTTTATGACTTTCTTGGTCATAATTCTTCTTCCTTTTTTCATGTTCAACAATGTTTACACATGTATGTAAGTCCAGCAACATTATACTGCTAGATTTATAAAGGAGTTTGGTGGGGGGGGATGGAACTAAACAGACATGTTTCAGTGTTTATCTTGCATCATTCAGGACCGTGATGGGAGAAGAAGATATTCATCTTGACCAGACAAGCGGTGGATACGTCCCGGCTGCTGCCCGGAGTCCTGTCCTGGAAATGTCTCTGGAGAAAAAGAACATTGTTCACGCCGGCGAACTGAAGGAGAGCTGCGCCAAGCTAGCCACAGTTAGCCACACTGGCTGGACCGGAAACAGGGAAGTTACCTTCAAAATAAAAGAGCAACACGAAGGGTGAAGAAGGTTTATAAATACTCACCATGGACAGGGCCGTCCAAACCCAGTTTACTATGCAAGAGTTTGGTACAGATACATTTCATGACATGAATTCAAGTGGAATTAAATTAATAAGTATGGATGAAATGAGCAACGAATCACAAATTAACCTCATTGGTGGTTCTGGTGATTTGTTTTTATTTTTTTGCTAAAGCTAAACTGGATGAATAGCTTAAATCCGTAAGAAGAAGTTGAAGTAGTGATAATAGTTGAAACATTTTAAATCGTTTTAATAAGTATGAATTTCCTTAAAAAGTTAAAAGCTTGCTAAACTGAACTGTTGGCTTTAAAAGTTGAATAATGACAAAAGATGTAAAACATTCTGAGGTCTGATTATATTTTCTAACTGAAGTCACAAATGCAGAAATATGAAACAAATTGTATGAAAAATCTTAAAGCTCAAATGCACTGCTGAAAAATCAGGAAAATTGTCAGAGTTGGAAGTGAAACTGCATTACCTAAGTGAAGAGCTAAAATATATTGTTAGGAAAGCTTGAAGCTGAACTGTAATACTGTCAAAGATGAAAGTTGAAATTAATTGTCTGAAAAGGCTGAAAGAAGAAATACTTTGTATTATTATCAGACATATACACTGCATAGATCGAAAAAGCATCAATCTAGCTGAGATGAGAAGTGAAATATATTGAATGAAAAGGAGTGGGCTGAACAAGAGGTAAGAAAGAAGGGACTTCCAATTGCTACTAGTGGTTAAGTGTTATCCTCAGGGAGGCGATGAATGACAGTAGGATTCAAACCCAGGTCTCCCACACCAAAGGCAAGTGTCATATCCACTGTGCTATCAACACCCAATAGATGGCAGGTTATCGTTCAGCTCTAATAAAGCCTTTCTTTGATCTGTAATTACCACACTGCTAATGAGTGAGACCCAGGGTGTGTGTCTGTGTGTATGTGTGTTTTTATGTGTGTGCGTGTGTGTGTGTGACTGTGTGTGTGTGTGCGTGTGTTTGTGTGTCTGTGTGTGTGTGTGTGAATGTGTGTGTTTGTGTGTGTGTGTGTGTGTGTGTGTGTGCGTGTGTATGTGTGTCTGCATATGTGTGTTGGAATGCGTGTCTGTGTGTGTGTGTGTGTGTGTGTGTGTGTGTGTGTGTATGTGTGTATCTCTGTCTGTGTTTGTGTGTGTGACTGTGGGTGTGTGTGTGTGTGTGTGTGTGTGTGTGTGTATGTGTGTTGGTCCGTGTGTGTCTGTGTGAGTGTGGGTCCGTGATCGTCTCAGATGTTCTGTTATGTTCATATTAAACTGACTGTAGTTCAGTCTGTCAAGGGTACTAATGCCATGGTTACAATGTTTTTAAACACAGTATGGAGCGCTTTGATGTCTGTGATGAGATCTCTTTGATGTTTAATCAGCTAACGACCGTGTCACCTGCTGAAACTGTCACCTGTTGTACCACACTGCAGCTATTCAAAGACACTGAGAGCAAGCTCTCAAATAAAGGCTCAGACTGCTAAATTGATAAGGGGTATCAGTCAAATGATGTAATCGTGACCACCACAAGGACTTTGTGAACGCATCAATATAAAATCTATGTGGATAAACTTAAAAATGTGGGCATATCAGCGATTAAAAAAGTGGTTCGCTCTGCATTTCGCTCGGAAATGTGGAGAATGTTAAACAGGGCAGAGAATGGAGGAAGATGTGGAACTCGTGTCATTTGGAAGATCACCGAGCAAAAAGTATAAGTCATATCACATAACTGAAACGAGACAAAAATACCTACGTTTTGATGTTTAAATTGTGCAGGACAAGTAGATATTGTGGGCGTGAGAGCAATTTATAGAGAAGGGACAACAATATTTTTTTCAAGGCTCTGTGCTCTGTCTATGACATCATCCACTTTAGCTCATGCAATACACACCCATTATAAACGCAACAAAATCCTGAAATGATCACTAAACTTAAACAGCTTTTTCACAAAAACTGTAAAAGATATCAAACTGAAAAGCAGCAGCTGGATAGCTGAATATTTTGTGGACATTTTAAAGTTTGTTTGGCATCTGTAGGTGAAAGTATGGAGGGGCTCAACATTTTGGGAGCGGAAGAAGATTTGAAGGATTTGAAGCATGCTCTCATTGACTTCAATGTTAAAAAAAAGTCTTAAAAAGCTTAATATTTAAAAAAGTATAAATAGTAGAAAAAAGTTGACGAAGTCCCATCATTAGCTGAACGAGCTGAACATTGTAAAAGTTAAATGGTTTTAGTAGCTGAAAGTATGCAGAAGTTACGGAGAGCCAAAAAATGTACGGAAGAGGGAATAAGAATAACAATAGTTGGAATATTTTGTGGGAATGCTGCTGAATCAGCATTCCCACAAAATATGTTCATGAACCTGTTTTAAGTTCACTGATTAAAATAAATAAGCTAAATATTTGCTGATTAATGTTCTATGTGTTAAGGGACCGTTCGGTATTTTTTGAATGGACCACCGGAGGAAAATAGGGTAGGGTCATGTCCTTTTATTCCTTGTTGAGGGGAGGGTCATCCAACATTTTTCAGTCCAGAGTGGGGGGGGTCACCCAACTTGTGTATTCATGAAATTTCAAAGTGGCTTGTTTGGTGCATATTTTTCCAAGTAGCTCTCAGTCTCGGACCTCCTTTGCTACCAGATGGGTCGTCTGACCCATGAGTTTGCTGGGGGGCAGGGGGAGCACTGCTCCCCTGGTGGCTGAAACGGATAATTGCATTGTTTAAATAATTACGTCTGGCATGACCAGATATTTTATAAATATCTTAAATAACACAAAAGAACTAAATGGTGGTAGGTAATACATCAGATTTCATATACTGCTTTAGTAAAAAAAAAAATCCTGGCTGACGATGGGAGCAGCAGGACGCAAAATACGAAAATGACTGTTACACTATGTCTGGACATCTTGCCATGCCAAGGTTGCAATAAAGGTTTCCTAAATGCCACATGTGATGTCAGCTTACTAATTGATTGTGGGATTGTGTAGATTTGGACTTTTATACGTTTATTCCACTTTGTTTAAATTGCAAGTGGAGGAAGACTAGTGACGAGACCATAGCAACCAGTTTGTGTGTTGAATGTTACCCAGAGTGCCTTGCTGAATGGTCTCAATATTTTATTGTTTTATTTCATGTGAATACTAATTTACTAGAGGAGTAAGTTAGTATTTGAAGTAATGCAGGAAGTGTGCATTTAGTTTCAATGCTTATTGTGTTTCCACAACAATGTCAGTGAGTAAATCTACTGAAATGGCCACCACACCATAACAGAGGAGTGGGATGTGTAAGATGAGAATGCAGAGGTTTAGTCACATATGTTATGTCTGTAAAAAAAAAACAATTGAAATCTGTATATATTTGCCAAGTGCAAAGGTATCAATAAATTGTTGGGTGAGGGTCATTCTTTTTAGCCAAATCGTGTTGGAAGGCTATAGAAAATTTTTTACTTGTGAGGGGAGGGTCATGTCTATTTTGGCTAATGGTCCCAAAACTCCTCCGGTGGCGCCTTAAATAAATAATGAACAGTCCCTAACTAATGCAGTCTGGGAAGATTTATAATGCTGAGTGCATGACCAATTTCTACAGTAATCCCTCTTATATAATGTAGAAATAACCTTTATTAGGGGCTGTATTCTTCATTATTCATGTTATTGGTTTGTTTGAAAAGAGAATTGTTGTTTAATTGATGATAGAGGTCATTTAGAGTCAGTTTGGGAAAGTGACAGTGCTATTCAACCGTGTCAATTGAATTTATCTTTTCACCACTAGAGGGCGGTGTTTACTAGAGATGTGATGAGATCTCGTCCAAACGTGATCTTGCAAGATTAACCGTGACCAGATTTCTGGTAAGTGCAGAGCAGCCTTGATAGCATAGAAAATCCCCCGGCCGCCCTCTATGGAATTACATCTGTTTTATTGGATTTTGAAATTAAAAAACCATTGAATTTCTAGCACTAAATATTTATTGCAATTATGTATCTGAATTTGTTTGCCTCTAAATTTGACTCTTCCATAGTTCTCCAAAGTTGACTCTGAGTTTACTTTTGCACTTTTGCATCGCGGAAGAAAAAAGCTGCCTGTAAAACCCAGCGTTAGAACATTAGAGAGTACCGCCACTCTCTTTCTCCCTCTCCCTCTCTCTCTCTCTCTCTCTCTCTCTCTCTCTCTCTCTCTCTCTCTCTCTCTCTCTCTCTCTCTCTCTCTCTCTCTTTCTCTCTTTCTCCCTCTCCCTCTCTCTCTCTCTCTCTCTCTCTCTCTCTCTCTCTCTCTCTCTCTTTCTCTCTTTCTCCCTCTCCCTCTCTCTCTCTCTCTCTCTCTCTCTCTCTCTCCCCCTCTCATGGCTGAGAGACACGTCCACAGCGTGCAGTTCAATGTGGCGCTGTCTCGTGCAGACCACTTTCTTTCTCTGTTAAAATGAGGCGGGAAGCAGACAGCAAAACCTAACTTTACTTTTAATGATATTAACAACCCAGTCTCACGGCAGTTTGCGATGGCATCACAAAAATAAAGAACACGAAAATAAATAGAACACGGGCCAACCAATGCAATGCGGGCATTCATATCAGAGAATTGGATAGTGATCAGCAGGTCTTTAACACCAATATCGCTTCAATGTACATATTTAATCAGTGGTTTTGTCACCAGCAACAACACGTTGCTCAGTTTTTTTCCAGTAAGTTATTCACCGTATTAACGTTATATTACGTAATAAGCAAAATACTCCGGAAGTGACGTAGTAATTACCGCTCGGCCGATAGGAAAGATAAACATACATCATAATATTCGTAATACTGCTATTTTTGTCTAACGTTTTATTTGAGGAATTAAACAATAAAGATACAATTATTAATAAAAAACAGTTTCATGTATTTGTCTCATGTACTGTTTGAGGAGTCGGCCGGCCGGCGGCGGCAATCTAAAATGGAATGAAGCCCATTCACGGCAGACAGCAGAAGCACAGGAGTCCAACATAAACATAAAATCGTTAAATAGGTGAAAATATCTTATTACCATATTTGAGAGTGCTTACAGTGGGGAAATCTTTCCATTTGTTTCCATTTGTGTGCATCCTTGTCCCAGAAATGCTTGTTACTAACCTAGGCCACATTTTAGGCCACACAAGGCCTAAAATGCCTGAAAAAATAATCTTAAAAAAAAAAAATAATAATGGCACCAAGAACTTGGTTGCAGCTGTCGCAGCTGTGGTCCTGCTTCACTACACCCTGCTACGCTCTGCGGTGCCCTGCAGTGCCCTGCAGTGACCTTCTGCATCCTGCTGAACCCTGCTGCATCCTGCTACGTCCTGCTATGCCCTGCTATGCCACGCTACATCCTGTAATGCCCTGCAGTGCCCTGCTATGACATGAATCACTACGACTACCATTTGTAGTCATTTATTGTGACTATTATTGCCACTGTTCATCAAATCCCCAACCGGCACCGTCAGACACCGTCTACCAAGAGCCTGGGTCTGCCGAGGTTTCTTCCTAAAAGGGAGTTTTTCCTAGCCACTGTCTGTATATAAATATGCTTGCTCTTGGGAGAATTACTGGAATTGTTGGGTCTTTGTAAATTATAGTGTGGTCTAGACCTACTCTATCTGTAAAGTGTCTCAAGATGACTCCTGTTATGATTTGATACTATAAATCTGTGAGTGTAGTAGTGTGTAACACCTACTGTTGCTAAATGACAAGCCTTCAAACATGTAGTGGGATCAAGGTTCAGAGGTCAATATTTCAAAGCAGGAGTAATGTATCCTCTCCAGACAGACATATGTTACTGTCGAGGTTGAGCCCTCTCCAACGATGTGTTTGCTATAGTCCTACGACAGCGTTTTAATTTGCACATATGGAGACCACGTTGCAGGCAATACTTTATTGTCCCCAGAGGGATATTCAAATGTTCAAATGTTTCACTTGACATATTGTTTTATCATACAGCGGACATTTACTTACAATAAAACAACAACATAAACAAAGTGATATATTGCCAGACTGAAGCAAATCTTACAGCCACAATCTATTGCTCATCTGTCACAAACAGTGACAAGAGCAATCTACACACAACCTTATACGCATCATATCATGAAGCTATTGCACAACCCCTGCAGCCTCAAGCAACATTATTTAAAGTTTAAATTGAGGTAGGTCCAAATTAGGGCTATAGTTTAGAAATATTTAGTTCACATTGGGGTACCCTATTTCTTCTGCCAGAGGATAAGATCTGATTGGCATGGAGAATAACGATACATCAGACCATATTCTCTGTGCTTGCCTGGAGAGACTGGTTTCTATACCTGTCCACAACCTTCATAACAGTCACCTGACAATCAAGCTTTAAATGAGATGTTTTTAGATATTGCCATGCTTTCTGACATATTAATATGCCCTGTAATGCAGCCTTGTATAACATAAACCCTCTGACTCACCATGAGTGTCTGCTCTATATGATAAAAACACACTTTGAACACGGGCCTTCCAGCCAAAGGTGTTGTCCCTATGAACACCAAGGTGGTGTTTGGTTCATCATTTATGACCCTGGATACACTCTGACCCACGTCACAACTAACTCCTCAGTTTGTGAAAAAAATGCCAAAACACATTTTGTATATGTACACATACCCAAACAAAGCTTTATACATCTTACTCTGTGATCAAAAACCCCGGCAACTATCTGCTTATCCTTTTAATTTCCTGACAATGCTTCCTAAAACTAGTTCCTCCTTAATTTTGAAAAGGTAGTCTCTCAGTAGAGGCTACAGTGGTTAGGATGGCTACAAGCTGTAACCACGGTGATTGATATGAGGATCATCTTCTGAATATAATAATGAATATGTTAGGCCTACCATGAATTGTTATTTCAAAAAAGTCACTTATTTAAAACAACTAATAATGCAGTGTGATGTTAAATCAAACTAAGTCCCACACATAAATATGCTCTTTTTTCCCTTTAGTCTTTGCTATTAATATTCATCAACTGCAAAATTAGAAAATTGCGTTTTTAAATAAAGATGCATGGAAAATGAGATAAAAAATGCTTCTCTTTGTAAATTTGTTTTTCACAACAGTACAAGTCAAAACAAATGCAAATTAGTCAAACAAGCCATTAGGCTGTATTTCTAAACACTCAATTATAGCTTATTTATATAGTATAGATAAGGCAAATCAAAGTGCTTAGCATAAAACACTACTTTTTCATTACTGGTATTTTTATTGTGTAAATTCTCACGAACAACGTGCAACATTCTTTCACAGACAAGGAGCGGTAATTACTACGTCACTCCCGGAGTCTTCAGCTGATTTCTTAAAACGTTATTACGGTGCATAACTTACTGGAACAAAACTGAGCAACGTGCTGTTGCTGGTGACAGAACCATAAAATTAAAGATCAAATATGTACATTGAAGCAATATTGGTGTTAAAGACCCCCTGATCGCTGTCCAATTCTCTGAAATGAATGCCCGCATTGCATTGTGGGATATGTGCTTAGAATGCGCCCCGCTCAGCCTGTGTTCTGTCTTACAGCATACTGTAATATTTCACCGGTAATAAGACCGAAATAATATTATTAAAATACAGAAATATATATGATATAAATGATAACATCTAAATAAATGTTGATAGCTGTAGCATTATAGTTTTAAAAATGTAAATAAACAACAAAGCAATCCAGCTTCCCTGGCAATAAGACCAAAATAATAACATCAAAATAAATACATATAAACCATGATAACAGCTCGTGAATAAATGTTGATTGAAACAGCTGTTATTGGGCTAAAAATACCAATAATAGCAAAGCTGTAAACAGCGTCTCTGCTGCAGCCGACTGGCTGAAAGAATCGTGCTGTGATCACGAATGATGCTTCAAGATTAGTTTAAAAAAAGAAAGAAACTAATGCTTCCCATTAGTTTAAAAAAACGTGCTGAGCATCACGAAAAAAACGAGATAAACGTGTCTGTGTACAGGAATCAAAAGATTAAGTTACGTGACCATATCACGAACTGCTGTTAAACTGAGTAGGACCACGACAGCAAAGAGCGGTGTGTTAGAGACGAGTGAGAGGACAACCTTGGTAAAAATGGCAAAGTTGCCAAGGTTCCTGGGCTACACCTTTTGCTGTTGATATAACTATTCAATAATTGAACAAAGGCAAATTATTATATTATACAACTGTATTTAATTGTAATATAATAATATAATTATATTATGTCTATGGTCCTAAAAAAGATGTTATTTCTTCCTTGAGTTGTATTTATAAATGGGATCATTCAGCAGCTTTAACAATCCCTTTTCCGTCCAAAGAGGATAAACGCTCATGAACTCAGAAGTCTTGCCAAAGGGAATTTAAAATGCTCTGCATTCACATTCTCCTGGAGAAGAAAACTCTCGACCCCTTTTTGACTCTAGTCTGACTCTAAGTGTAATCTCCAAATATCCTAATTTTAACCAGATTACCTGGCAGAATTCCACATCCAAAATACCTCGTCGCCATTGGACACTATCCAATACAATATCTTTGGGGAAGAGGGTCAGGGTGTGCGTGTATATGTGTGTGTGTGTATTCAGGTTCAGCTGCCAGGGATGAGCAAGGTGTTTAGAGACGCCTGGGGAGAATACGTTTGATTACTACATGGCTATGTTCCACATTGGTACAGCTGCTGCTTTGGGATACGCTGGGACTTCAATCACAAGAGACTTTGTTGCAGATATGCAAAATGTATTTGTACATATGCAAAATATGAAATGTACAGAGTCTTTGGAGATAAGACTCCATCGTTATGAAATTATTTTTTAAGGGGTAGAAAGTCAAAAGATATCCCCCGATGGAGTCTAGGTGTGAGGGAGCCTGAAGACTGGACCGAGGAGCCGACGGGAGCAGTCTGCCAGAGGAGGACCCAGGGAGCCGTGTGTGATGAAGACTGGAGGTGGAAGGAGAGGAGGAGGGTTGTGCTCTCTACTTGAAATGACAACTGAGCAGAGAGAAGACAGGTTTAAAACAGTGATGTCATGCTAGATTGGCTTGTGTAATTCATGGCCGTTTCTGATTGGTTAAAAGAAAAGTGAACGCCTCTAACAGCTGTTCAGTTTTAGAAGAAAGAGAAAAGTGATGAAGTCTTCCTGAAGGAATTTACGCTGTGCTTCCTTAGATGGAAAATGTATTGAATTAGGCGATGAGGCTCCCTGTTTAGTCAGCTGGCTGCTGTGGCTAGTGGTTTTACAATTGAATACGCTTTGTCCTATTCCCTGGCACACTATAACCACAATACTGAAAATCTACAGTGAAGTGTGATGAGTTTGTTTGTTGACAGTCTTAGTCTGCTGAAACTGAAAATATATGTCATGTTAGGCACTAATTCACTAAGGCACTAACACTTCATGAAGGAGAGCAAATAAAACACTGCATCTGTAAACCAACAGTGCACCAACAGCAGAAGTCGTTATTATTTTTTACAAGGTTCTGTGTTTGAAGTCAACAATAAGTCCATGACAATGTTTTTAACTTCAACAAAGTAACTATACATGCTATTCAATAGAAAACATATAAACGTTGGACGCCATTAATCGGCACGCAAAGTCCTGAAATCCATTCTGCAGTTAGTATCATATAGCCATGGCAAAAAGAAAACAAGGCAGTTTAATTAATTTGGGTTTTACTAAGATATTGTGTAGCGATGACGTTAATAGCACGACCAATTCACCTGCTGCAAACCCTGTTGGCACAACTCCAAGCGGGGTGACAACGCAAGAAGAAGCTGAAGAAATAATGTCCTCTCTGGCTGAAGATGGTGGTGGTAACAGCTTGTCAGAGGCCGGTCACAATCCTAATCCCTCTTGCTCCTCTCTCCCGTTAACTTGGAACAGCCAGCAGTTGAGAGATTGGAAGAGCCCATATACATGGCTGTTTGTTAAACCTTGTGTCATCTTTAACCCTTGAGAGAGATTATCTATTGATTGATGGAATAGCTGACATTATGACGCCTTTGCATCTTGAGCAAAGTCACACTTGGCCATTGGCTGCATCCTTTGGTTTTCTTCAGAATAGATGCAAGTAACAGCTGCATGTTTGTAACTTCAGATTTTAATAGAAAAATGATTGTTGTTTATTTTCAGGCTGGAGGCAATTCCAGGTGTAACTCCAAGACACTTTTGTTTGCAGAGTAAAGTTGAAGCTCAAACAGAACATTTTAGAGGATGTTTCCCCTGCAGGGAGTTCACAAACTAAAACCTAACCTAAGTGTCCAAAAAGCCTCAGGTAATTCTTTAACTACAGTCTGCACACACTGTGGACACACAGCACTTTGTTCAAATGCTAACACGCTGCTGGCAAAACGGTTAAGGATGGAAGCTTGGGGGGTGGCCTCTAGCTCACCCAATAAGAGTGTTTGCCCTGTGTTGGCTGAGTCCTGCAGCGGCATGGGTTTGAAGCTGACCTGCTGCCCATTGCTGCGTGTCTTCCCCCATCTCTCTCCCCCTTTTCTGTCTATCCACTGTCTTTATACAATAAAGGTAAAAAGCCCAAACAAATTAATCTTAAAAAGAAAAGAAGGATGGAAGTTTGGGGTGCATCGCTTAGGCCTAATTGAACGGAGGAATTATGGTATACCTCGGTAGCCTGAGTAAATTTAACTGAAGCTGGTCTACTGTGAGCGTGTAAAAGGCACTTTAGAATGATTGGGGAGATCAGAGAGGTGGGTGAAAGACCTGAAAGCCATGTGAGGAGTCCAGTAGTGGGTCTAGTGTTGGAAGAAGCCCCCCTGATCTGATAGTATCAGCCCCTCAGGGCAGGGAACATGAACAGAACAAATGCTATTGGAGTACAACACTGGCCCAAAAACAGGATTGCTATCTCTGCCCATGAAACTCAGAGTAGCCCAAAGCACAGACACACACAAAATGACACAGACACACCCAGATATACACAGGTATATAAGGTGGTTGATGGTGCACCTGAAGGCTGACTACTAAACAGAGGTGTTAGGTAGAGTCACAAAGACAACAGGAGGATGGAAGAAAAGGGAGCAGAGAATGGAGTGTCGGCCATGGCAGACTGCTACCAGGGATTTGAATCTGCAGCGTATCTGCAGGATTACTACAGTCCACCACTGGCTGATTTGGAAAGAAAGGACAACCTTTTGCCGTGGATACTGGCATGCCTGCATAGAGCTTTCACTGAAGGTAAGGAGACGGGGTGATGGGTCATGTAAACCTCATTCCAAAAACAGTTTATGCTCAATAAAAAGCTTTTAAATTGAGTTAAACATATTGGCTGATCATGATGATAATCTCTTATGTTGTTGGTGTTTATTAAAATAGGTCACTGGTTGCAATAATAAGATATGTGTATGTTTAATTCAACACTAATAATTTGATTTCTGTCAGAGACAGATGTTTCAGATGTTGGGCGTTTTTGGAGACAAACACTTTGTTTCTTCTCCGATATTCTCACTCTTTTTTCTAAAAAAAAGTCGGTGAATAATGAATGTATTTATTTTGAATTTTGTGCCATCAAAACTGTAATCTTAAGTTCTTCATTTAGAAATTTGATATAATCTCAGCAAATTGGTGCAACAAGTGATTCCAGAATACAGTATGTGACACTGTCCGTAGATATAACAGTGTGAAGGATATTTTTATTTTTTATGTAACTTTAATGAAATTGTTGAAGAATTAAGGTGATAAAATAGAATAAAGGACAAAGATGCTAATACCAGATACCTTTTGAAGTTTTCAGATAAAACATTTGCCTATCCTTTCTCTTCCTCTTTGCAATCTTTCTTTATAATCCAAAATACATCCATAATAATCTTCCCTAAAATCATTTTTATTTCATGAATATTGAGAAGCTATGATCATACAGTAACTGCATATCAGTCAAGGCATTTTGGTGAAGAACTCTCAATTAGCTCTTTCTCAGAGTCTTACTTCTCCTCTCTCTTACCTTTCCAGGCGATGTGAGTGGTGAGCTGCTGGTGGACATAGGTTCGGGTCCCACCTTGTACCAGGTGATGAGTGGCTGTGAGGTTTTCAACAAGGTGCTCCTCACAGATTTCCTGGAGGACAACAGGCAGGAGCTGAGGGCCTGGCTCCAGGATGAGGGAGGCTGTAGCATGGACTGGACACCATACCTGCAGCACGTCTGCAAGCTGGAGGGACGAGAGTACGACCAGATCCCTATAAACTCAGTTTTATAAACTTGAGATATGCAGATAAATTCGGTGTACATTTACAATAGCTGCTTTTCTCTAATTTGGTGATTCATTGTCTCTAACAGGCCCTCAGCATGGACAGAGAAGGCTGCCAAGCTACGTCAGGTCATCGTGGACATTGTCCCCATTGACGTGCACTGCCCTCAGCCTGTGGCCCTTGACGTCCTTCCTTCAGCAGGGGCTGACTGTCTCGTGTCCTGCTACTGTCTAGAGAGTGTCAGCCCTGACCTGGCTGCCTTCACCAGGGCTCTGGGCCACATTGGGAGGCTCCTGCGGCCCGGTGGCCACCTCCTGCTCATCGGAACTCTGGGAATGAGTTACTATATTCCTGGGGTAAAGATCCCTACGATCCCAGTTAATGAGGCCCAGGTCTGTGCTAGTTTGAAGGAGAACGGCTTCACCCTGATCAGGCTGGAGGTTTATACATTGCCTCAGTACATGAAGGTGTGCCATAGTGACGTGTCTGGGGTGTTTTTTGTAAAGGCAATGAAGGAGTAAGTGTGAGAAAACAGGATAGATAAAGGCTATTAAAGATGAAAGTGAGAAAGTAAGCATCCAGATGAAAATATTATATATTAGGCCAAGTAAATTCAAAATTTTGCACATTAAACAATGAGAAAATGGGCTACTTGTGATGCTAATAATAATACTCACACACATTTGTTTTTTGAGAGGTTGCTTTGATTCTGATCTTCAATCATTTTAATTGTTTTCAAACTGACTCTTAATGGAAAAAAATGCAAGACAAAAAAACATAAATGAAATATTTCACTTAATTTCCTTGGTCCAGTGAATGTGTTTTCTGAGGGTGAATAAGGAGATGTTTCCTCTTTCTTTCCGTTAGAAATGTAATTACACATTTCCCCCTGCAGTTCAAACACAGCAACTACAGCATCAGGAATGTAACACTTCCATTTTTTGATAATGAGTTGCGTGTTGTTTTGTAATTTCTGATAATATGAATAAAAATGCTAAAACAATTTGTATTTCATGTTTTCTTATGTCAGACTTATATTGCATAACAGCATTATATTGATCCAAGCTTATTGTTGATATTAAAAAAGATGGGGGCAGAGATTAGTGGAAGCAGTATCAATTTGATAATACAGCTAAAAAATTGCTTTATTTTAAATGATCAAATTTAGATATGCATCTGAGAATATGATTATGTAATTAGAAGTACTGAACACCAGGCGTCATTACTCTGCCATCTTAAGTTGATCCTCAAATATCAAGCCAAAAATGTGTAAATGTTTTCTGATTATATATATATATATATATATATATATATATATATATATATATATATATATATATATATATATATATATATATATATATATTTATATTGTCTGTAAACATCCGAGGCTGCTTACAAATGGACAAGAACAAAGATCATAATGTCTGCTGCTAAATGTCTGCTGTCCTTTGCAATATCCAAACACATTTGTCACACGTCCAAATTACATGTTGACTCCATGTGTTACTAACTCAAATCCTAAATAAAGCCTTTTGTCTTTCTTATAATATGACTGGGGCATTTTACGTTCCTACAGATTCCTTTTACAGACATACAATCACCCAATACCAACAACAACCCATTGTAATCGTTTGATTAGTAACCAAAACTAAAAAAACATTCATATACAAGGTCAATAATGAACCTTTAACCTCATCATATATTTTGTTTTAAAAAAAGAGGTCTTCTTTCAGTCCCCACCGATCATCCCTACCATCACAAAGAGATCATGCTTGCATCAACGTGTTAGTAAAAAGTCTGTTCATAATATGAAACCGTAAAAACTGTGCTGCATTTTCGTGATTAGTTGGATTAGTCTAATATTACTTAATCTGGTCTGCTGTGGTTATGACTGCGCTCAAAACGTCTGATTTCCTTGACCTACAAAGTTGAGTCTAGCAAACTGAAAAGAGTTGTGTACTAACTTTGGAAGCAGCCCTACAGTTCCTTGGTTAAATTCCAACAGGGTTTGGCTCTGCAATATAACTGTGTACTGTATACTTATCACACTGTAGTATATCATGTAATATAGTGTACCATATCTGTGTATCATACAATAGCCTCTGGACCTTATTCACAATGGCCCTCATTTATGAAACGTGCGTACGACCTAAAACAGACCAACACAGTGACCCAACTCGTCAAATGTCTGACCCATGGTCAAGGACCCTTGGGGTAAAGTTTCAACGAAAGAGGTGTACCTTTTGCGTTGTTTTTCAAAGTGGGGGTCCGTCAGATAGATTCATGTTAATCCTTATCGTCGGACATAAACAAAAGAAAAAACACGGCCCCTTAACTCTAAATCTGTGGCAGTTTTAGTATTTTTACTCCAATAACCGCTGTTTTATCAACATTTATTCACAAGATCTTATCATGGTTTATATGTATTTATTTTGAAGTTATTATCTCGGTCTATTTGGGCCAGGGAAGCTGAATTACTTTGTTGTTTATATTTTTTAAACTATGATGCTACATCTATCAACATTCATTTAGATGTTATCATGGTATTCATTTCTTTATTTTAATAATATTATTTTGGTCTTATTACCGGTGAAATATTACAGTATGCTGTAAAATATATGATGTTATCTGAGCGGGGCACATTCAAAGCCTGTATCCCACAATGCAATGCTGGCATTCATATCAGAGAAACGGACAGCGATCAGCAGGTCTTCAACGCCAGTATCACTTCAATGTACATATATAAATCAGTGGTTTTGTCACCAGCAACAACATGTTGCTCAGCTTTGTTCCAGTAAGTTATGCACTGTAATAACGTTTACATTTACACAAAAATCGCAATAATGAAAAAATTGTTTCATTCTAAGCACTTTGATTTGCCTCATATATACTACTTAAATAAGCTACAATTGAGTGTTTAGAAATACAGCCTAATGGCTTGTTTGACTAATTTGCATTTGTTTTGACTTGTACTGTTGTGAAAAACAAATTCACAAAGAGAAGCATTTCTTATCTTATTTTCCAAGCATCGTTATTTAAAAATGCAATTTTCTAATTTTGCGGTTGATGAATGTTAATAGTGTGTGGGACTTAGTTTGATTTAACATCATACTGCATTATTAGTTGTTTTAAATAAGTGACTTTTTTGAAATATCAATTTACGGTAGGCCTAACATATTAATTATTATATTCATAAGATGATCCTCATATCAATCACCGTGGTAACAGTAGTTTTAGGAAGCATTTTCAGAAAATTAAAAGGGTAAGCAGATTGTCGCAGAGTATTTTGTACACAAAGTAAGATGTATATAGCTTTGCATGTGTATATGTGTACATATACAACATGTATTTTGGCATTTTTGGCACACTTCTACCTCAGCCTATACTGCACACAGACTCAAGTACTTTAGCATATTCTGCTGCCAACAATCTCATTCAACCATTTCACAAACTGAGGAGTTGGTTGTGACGTGGGTCAGAGGGTATCAGAGGACATAAATGATGAACCAATCCATCAGCTGTGCTCCTATAGGCACCTTGGTGTTCATAGGGACAACACCTTTGACTGGAAGGCCCGTGTTCAAAGTGTGTGTTATCATTTAGCGCAGACACTCACAGTGAATGTCATACCAGGCTGCATTACAAACCACTCAAAGGTTTATGTCATACAATGCTGCATTACGGAGCATATATCTCAGAATGCATGACAATATCTAAAAACATCTCATTTAAAGCTTGCTTGTCAGGTGACTGTCTCTCCAGGCAAGCACAGAGAATATGGACTGATCCATCTTTATTCTCCATGCCAAGTAGCTCTTATCC
Source organism: Zingel zingel (assembly GCA_023566125.1). NCBI lineage: Eukaryota > Metazoa > Chordata > Actinopteri > Perciformes > Percidae > Zingel > Zingel zingel. Next base: position 34,200,228 of record CM042325.1, on the reverse strand, counting down.
TCTGGCAGAAGAAATAGGGTACCCCAATGTGAACTAAATATTTCTAAACTACAACTCAAAAGGTACACTTCTTTTGTTGGAACTTGACGCCAGGGGTCCTTGACCATGGGTCAGACATTTGACGAGTAGGGAATGAGACTGTGTTGTATCGCCACAGAAAATATTGCGATACTTTGCTGTATAGAATTTTCTCCGACCCCCAATAACTAGTTGTTCCACTTTTGTGATTGTTTGTGTTCTTTGACCATCAACAGAGTAGATGTTTTATTCTACATATATTAAAAACGACTGCCTGCTGAAATAGGACTGCAACCGACGTGAAGACACAGCAATACTTTTTTATTTCACCAAATCCACTCGTCTGTGTAAAAATACTTGTCAATAAAAACTAATCAGATTCATATTTAATGTATTCAATGTGTTATAATGGGTGCAGTCTTATTTCAGCAGTCTTTGCCAATGCCAAAATAAGACTGCACCCCCCTAACTCAGGATTGTAAAGTCTAACAATGACCCAATTAGCTTTACTTACATGTCATGACCTCTACTAAATGTCCTGAAAAGATTGTCATCGTCAGCCTTTGAAATCCTGAGTATTTTACATTACAGATGTTAAATATATATCTGCATCTGTGTACATGTTGGCTGCTGTTTGTTTAAATGTCCTCTGCAGTTTCTCATTCAGCCAGCAGCTGTACTGCAGGTGCAGCTTACCTAAAGTCTAACTTCACTATCAGCAGGAAGCATCTGCATTGAGGTCCAGAGAGAGGAATTCCCTCTTGCTGCATGCATTCTTCAAACCACACACAGAGAATTCATTCACTTTTAATCTCTGGAATTAGTCTAATGTGTTTATGATAATGTTTTATGTTGTCATTCAAAGACAGATAAAAGACAAACCAGACACAGAAGGAGACACATGCTTGGAGATTTGATTTTGTATTAAAACAAGAGGTGATCTTTGCTATAGATAGAGAACATGTGTCTCCAGATTATCCAGTTTAATATTATATATGACAAAGAAAAAAAATCCTCACAGTTTGAGAACTTGGAATCAGAGAATATTTGATTTCGTTTTTGTATAGCACCTTTAAAACAATAGTTTACAAAGTGCTTTGACAGAAGAAACAAAAGCAAATACACATTAACACACATTATGTACACACCATTGTAATAGTAAAACAGAAGATGGGGCAGCTTTAAAGGACAGAGAAAGCTACAATTCAATAAACAAAATGAAATTAGCAGGCAATACTGTAATAAAAAAAAGATAATAAAAAATAACATAATAGCATAACATAAAAGCAAGTCAATAAAAATGTGTGTCTGTCTGATAATTTCCTTTCCTCCATCTCTTATTAATCAATGTCTGTGATGTCTGTCCCACACTACCATCTAAGTTCTGGAAGTTGTTCTTCTAAACAAAAGAGAAATTAACATTCAGAAACTTCACGGGAGAAAGGAGGAGACCACACATCTTTTTTATAAACCTCCGTAGAAAATGAAAGACTTAAATTCTGGTTTCTGTCTCTGGGAAACTCTGAAACATTTAGTGTGTTTGGCCGAAGCCAAACCAAAACTACTGTCTCCAAACTTAGAGAGTAGAACCAGATTTTATATTCCACTGACAGGACTAATACATGGGATACCATAACCATGTTGGAATAACATAATGCTGCATTATTTTCAGCACATTCTCCCAGGTCCATCCACTCTGCAGTTAAAGAAGTGATTTAAACAAGTCAATCACTTTTTAGAATAGTTGATTCCAGGGACGTCGTTCGGCCTATTTTAGGGGGTGCTGAAGCTACCCTAAAATGTTCCTAAGCCCCCCTAAATAATAATAAGAACAACAATAATAATTAGATTTTTTTCTTACAGTGAACTCTGTATCACTAACTATGGTGAATCAATCTTCCTTCACCATTCATCTGTGTGTGTCTGTGTGTAGTGTGTCTGTTTTAATTCTATTTTACAATTGTCAGCTTGTCGAAATGACTGTTAGAGGCTCAACGAGCACCCATGTGCATGTTAACGGTATGTGTATGAGCGAGGTAGAGAGATAGCTACCGAAGAGAGCCAAGCGGCATTAAAACAAAGCAGAGAATCAAAGATTCTGCAACTGTATCAAGCATCTCATTATCACTAACCGTATCCCCATTCATATTTAGACGCAACAAATAATATATATCCAGCTACAAAATAGCTGCAAAGTCTGAAGTTAGACAGAAGTACAAAGAGTCGTTGTGCTATCAAGATGATGCACCGTGTCGTTGCATTGGTGTGAACCATTGACTGTGTGAACTGGCAGCTTTCAGAGCGTTGCAGACTGGAGCGTTGCAAGTAACTGGAGGATTCATCTTGTCTCGTTGCTACTCTTTGGTCTGAACTCCCAGGGACTCAAAATACCAGCAGAGTACGTCTGAGTACGTCACCTATAGTAGAGTAAAAGCAGTGGTGTATTCTACGTGATACGCAGGTATACGCAGTATACCCACTAAGAAATCTCCAAGACTTTCCATATACCCACTTAAGAATGTGCAATGAGTCGAGTAATGTGACAGCAAACTAAACTAACACTGCAGAACATGCAGAGAGACTCTTCTCATCTGTCATCGACCCGCTCCTCGCTGAGCGCAGCGCGTAGTGTGTGCGTAGCGACCGGGCCCAAATGCTCCGCGTACACTAAGACCAGTATCCTCCCTTCACCGCACATTTAAGACAAATATAAGTAGCCTATTTTATATTGTCCTCGTTGCTTTGGGGTCAACTTTTATGATCCAGGTTTAGGTCCCTGATGTAAAAGCCCTCTTACTGCTTTATATTCCATTATATTTTTGATATATTCAGAATGGCATCTGTGTTTTCCTTCTCATAGAATAAATAAAGGTATTCCCACCATAAATTGGTGCATAAAACTGTATCAGAATGCAGGATATTAGTCTGTGACGCTCAAAATAACCCTGGGGTAGGACACCCAGACCCCACACTTTGATATTTTTTTAATTTGATTTTTCCTTTGGATTATTAATGAGATAAAACCCAGGACAGAATTTCCATATGCTTGTATAAATGTGTTGTGTTACCACTGTATCTTACAGCCTTTTTTTGTATTATACAGCTTGCCGTTGTTTCATTTTTGTCCTGAAAATATAGCCAGGACAAGGGATACTGACTTGGGGGAGGCAGGCATGCATGCTTTCATGCCGCTCTGAGTGAGTGAAATCAATTCTTTCTAAAATGCCCTAAACTCAACACTATCTCGTTAAAACTTCTGGGGGTCAATTTGCAAGAACTTAATCTAATGAATCTGCGCTCTGGTACAACCACACAGAAGCTTGTCCGTAAAACTAAGACAAAAAAAAGGTCTCGAGACAAACAAATGTACAATGGCAGGGAGCGACATGGAGAAAAGTCTTAAAGCAATGCTCACTGACTTCAAAGATGACATCTCCAAACAAATTGGAGGGCTTCGGGAAGATGTGGGCAAAATGACCACCGAAATGATTCAAATGAGAGAAGAATTGAAAGGTATACGCTCCGATCTCCGCGAGGCCCAGGACAATGTTAAAGAAGCCGAGCAAAGAATAAAAAGACGCCACCACAGTGCTGTTGAAAAAGTTGGTAAAAGAGCAAAAGGAAATGTCTGAAAAAATAGAATATTTGGAAAACAAATCAAAACAAAATAATATCCGCATATATGGAATCCAGGAAGGTCTAGAAACAAATGATACAATTGGCTTTGTTGCAACGCTATTCACAGAAAAGTTGGATATTTCACCTGACACTATCCAGATTGTTGCAGCACACCGTTCTCTGGCACAGAGACGTGCTCAGGATGTAGTGCCCAGGTCCATGGTGGTTCGCTTCATGCAGTGGAATACAAGGCAACGGGTTTTACAAGCGGCTTGGTCAAAAAAGGTGATACGGGTTGGAAAGAGCCGCATCTACTTCTCTCAAGACTTTTCAAGTAAGATACAAAAAGAATGAAGCCGATACTCTCTGCTGAGGGAAATTTTGAAAGAGAAAAGTGTTAAATCCCATATAACATATCCATCAAAACTGAGAGTTTTTATCGATGGAAACGCAGTGACCTACGGCACATTTGAAGACGCAGATTCGGATCTACGGAACAAGGGCATACTGAAAAGTGGAGATGAGACTGAACCCCAGCCTCGCCGTGCCACCGGGCGCAGAACACACACTGACGAGGAGTAGGTGCCGTGGGAGCGCATTAGAGGAGCAGAAGCGGAGATACAAAAAACTTAAAAACTTATGAGGATGTTTACCTGTGGAGAGGACCCTACATGCCATTCGCTTTTGTGAAAAAAAAAAAGAAGAAAGGAAAGGAGAAGATTAAAAAAACGGGGGAAAGGGGAAGGAGAGGGAAGGGAAAAAAAAATTATTAAAAATAAGTAAGTAGTAGGAAAGTAGCGCAGAGACTTAAACAATTAGGGTACATTATTTTTTTACAGGAAACACATCTGAGCCAAGGGGAACATGAGAAGTTGGGGAAACTAGCTGGAACACAAATTTATTCATCTTCATATACATCAGCTAAAAGAGGAGTAGCGGTGCTCATTAATAAAAGTTTAACATTTACTAAAGATAAATGCATCAGGGAAAAACAAGGGAGATTTGTCTTTTTACGTGGAGAAATAGATGGTCAACCAGTAACATTGTTTAATGTATATAATCCACCAGGAGAGTGTGCTGCCCTCATGAAAAGAATCCTCCATTTGTTAATGTCTGAGGCTGAAGGATTAATTATAATGGGAGGGGACTTTAATTTAGTGATGAACCAAAAGATAGACACTATGAGTAGAATAAAACACAAATCAGAAGCAACAGCAAAATTGGGACGGTTGGATGTTTGGCGTTATCTCCACCCAAAGGAAAGAACCTTCACCTTTTACTCTGATGCACATAAAGTATCCTCAAGACTGGACTATTTTTCTATGTTAAAGCATGACCTCTCTAAGGTGATTACCTGTGATATTGTTCCTTTTCTACTGGCAGATCATTCCTCAGTAGTCATTGAATTAAATCTGCATAGAACATTAAAAATAAGTATCTGGAGATTTAACAACTCATTAGTCATGGATCAAAGGTTTAAAGAAAAAATGACAGAGGTTATTAAAACATTCATTGATATAAATGACAACAGTGAAATAAACCCAGTATTATTATGGGAAACAGCCAAAGCAACCCTAAGGGGAGAGATAATTGCATATTCATCTTGGAGGAAAAAACTGAGAGAGAATAAACAAAGGTTAATAGAGAACAAAATACAAAAGTTGCAAGAATTAAAAGTGTGGGATAAAATAATAGAAAATGAACTGAACGATGCAAAAAAAAAGAATTAGAGGGTATTAATTCAAAGGACTTGGTAAAATATTTTACTTTTGCTAAACAATTATTTTATGATAATAGCTCTAAAGCTCAACAAATTTTAGCCTCCAAAATAAAAAAGAACAAAGAAAAAGCTGTAATTAATACAATTATGGATAATAAAACGCCAAGGAGAGGGGGACGAAATTTTATCTTGTTTCAGGAACTACTATGAAAACCTTTATAATCCAGAAGTAAATAACCTGGATGAGCAGATAATTGCAAGTTACTTAGAAGAATTAAGCATAGCATTTGTGACTGAAACTCAGAATGAAAGCTTAGTAAAAAAATATAACCCAAACGAAAATAATAAAAACTATTGAAAAGGGAAAATTGGGGAAATGCCCTGGAGAAGATGGCTATACCTATGAATTTTATAAAGATTATGAATACCGTATTGCACCAGTTTTATATAGAATGTTCAATAAGGTGTTACAAACAGGAAAATGGCCAAAATGCAATTATAACAGTTATAGCTAAAGAAGGGAAAGACCCAAACAATGTTCTTCGTATAGGCCAATTTCACTTCTGAATGTGGATCAGAAAATATTTACATCCATTATGGCAAATAGGCTCTCGGATATCTTACCTTTTATTATAAATTAGGACCAAACAGGATTTGTCAAACATAGATTTCTTAGTGACAATGTTCGTCGAACTCTTAATGTTATTGACTTTGCTAGAAAAACAAAACAACAAATGGTAGTGCTTACATTGGATGCGGAACAAACATTCGACCGAGTGTCTTGGCCCTTTCTGTTTGCAGTTCTGAATAAATTTGGCTTTCACATGAAATGTATTAATCTTATGATGGGAATGTATAATGATCCAGTAGCTAGAGTGAAAGCCATAGGTTCCTTATCAAAACCTTTCCAGGTAAAAAGAAGGGTAAAACAGGACGATCCGCTCTCCCCACAGATTTTTGCCCTGTTCATTGAGCCATAGGCGGAATGCATACGGACAAGTATGTGTATAAAGGGCGTTAAGATACAAGATGAAGAAAATAAACTTGCGTTATATGCGGACGATGTTATAGTATTCTTAACTGATATACATAAATCATTACTGGTGCTTTTGGAGGAAATTGGAAAATATGGAGCCATTTCAGGATATAAATTAAATTCAGCTAAAACTGAAGCCATGGAAATAGGATGCAATCTCCCAACAGAATTTAAGAAAAGGTTTAAGTTGAAATGGGATCAGAACAAAATAAAATATCTAGGCATTACAATTTGCAGAGAAATTGATAAATTGTATTTATGTAACTATAAAGTCCTGGAAAACTCCTTAAGGCAGAATCTTATACGTTGGAAAATCTTGCCACTTACAATATTTGAGAAAATAGGTATTATAAAAATGAACGTATTGCCACACTTTCTTTTTTTGTTCCAGAACCTTCCCTTATATCTAACAAGCTCATGCTTTAAGGAGTGGGAAAGAATGCTAGGAAAGTTTATTTGAGATGAAAAGAAACCAAGGGTAAAACTTAAATCTTTACAACAAAATAGGGAACAGGGTGGGTTGGGTCTACCAAATGTGAGTCTTTATTACCATGCAGCTCAAGTTAAAACCATTTTAGTTTTGATGAATAGTAAAATTAATCCTAAATGGAACTCTATTGAGAATAAATTGGTAGACTCGCCCACCTCTCTAATTTTCTCAGGGCAAACTGCAGAAAAGGTCAAACATTTTAATCACTCTATTTATCATACATGGAAGAGCTGGAAAAGATTAGGTAAAATTATGAAAATAAAATCAACTGATACGGTTTGCCTGAGTGAAATTAGTCAGGATCCAGACTTCACTCCAAATCAAATGGATGAGACTTTCAGGTTATGGGAAACTAAAGGACTTACAAGATTCCATAAAATGTTCAAAGACCACGTAGTTGATACATTCGAAAATTTATCTAAGGATTATAACCTTCCAAGTACCCATTTTTTTTTAGATACCTCCAAGTAAGGAGCTATATAATAACAAACATACAGTCTTTTCAAGACCTTAGTCCTATCGTGGAGCATATCTTGAAAGTCTATGAAAAGTTGAGTTTTAAAAATGTAATGGGACAAATTTATAACATTTTAAATAATAAAAATGATAATCAAATTAATAATACTTTAAATTCTTGGGATAAAGATATGGGAATAATAGTGACTGAAGAGGAGTGGAGTCAGGCATGTAAAAATGTTTTCTGTTATGTAATTGTATTGGCAGGAATACGCGTGGAAACTATTGGTTAGATTTTTTATAACACCCCTGAAAATTAGTAAATATACAAATCAAATACAATACTGTTGGAGAGAGTGTGGTGAATGTAATGTTGACCTGGTTCATGTCCTCTATACATGCTCAAAAATCCAGTCATATTGGGTACATGTGTTGGAATTAATGAAGCAAATCTGTGGTCAAAATACTAATTTCGAACAACTACATGTCATGCTTGGTATACAGCCGAAAGGTTTAAATAAAGAAAACAATTATATCTTCTGTGTGTTGAGAATTACTGCCATTAAACAAATAACTCGAGGTTGGAAAAAAATTGATCCACCCAGGTTAGATAAATGGATTGAGGTTGTAGAAAACTTGTATGAAAATTAAATGATAACGCACAAGATGAGAGGTAAAAGGAAGGCATTCAAGAAGAGATGGTTCGCATATGCTAACCAAATGCATTGAAAAAAAAACTAAGCATGGATTTGGATCGGGTTAATTAGATGAGGCATGGATGTAATTTCTGTGACATATGATGTAACAATATGGAAATTTGTATGTCTGTATGTAAATACGTATATAAGGAGGTATGTATGTGTGCATATACTTGGGTATATATGGGTGTATGAGTGTAGACGTATATACTCCCCTTTGTTAATAATGAGTTTGTTTTTTATTTGTTTGTTTTTTTGTTTGTTGTTATTTTTTTTTTCTTTATTTTTTCCTTCTCACTGGGTGTGAGGGAGGGGAAGGGAAGGGGGAAAAAGGGGAAAAAATATATTGTGTCAATTCTGACATGTTAATTGTATGATTGTAATATGAATAATGTCACAATAAAAAAGTATAAAAAAAAGAAAATATAGCCACACACCACTCCTCTTCCTCTCTGCCATTCTTCTGCTCCATCTCTGTCCTGCTTGTGTGTGTGTGTGCTGAAATGAACAATTAGAAATGAGTTTTACTTCATAACTCATTCTTCTTTTTACAAACTACAGAAAGAAAGACATTCACAGTAATCAGCACTAATCTCCAAAACCTGTATGATTAACAATCCCTATCAGTAACTATGATTGATGTTGCTTACAATGAGTCACATTTTAATTCCCTCATTTTATTGTTCAATTCACACATCCAAAAAATCTTCTGTGCAGGTGCGTTTGAAAATATCAACCAGAACAAAGGAAAAACCCACACTCTGCTCTTCCTCTTGCTATAGCATCACCGTTTATTTACAGAAAACTAACGTTTTGGTCCCTTCGGACCTTCAGCAAGAGCAGGGGTCTTCAATGTTTTTTAGGCTAAGGACCCCTTAGCTGAAAAAGAAACGGAGCAGGGAGCCCCCTACTACATTATATAAATTGTAAAAAATGTTGTTGCATATTAAACTGGGCCTACAATAACATAAAGGGCGGCCTAAAGCCTTTACACCTTTTCATTGTGCATAAAATACTATTACAATAAAAATAGTTGCTTGGTTGTTATACATATTTTTTTTTATGTTAAAATGGGGCACAGTAAAACTATCATCAATGTTGTGTACATTAAAAAAAGATTTATCTTTACTAATAATGTGTTGGATTCATGTTGATGTATATCTCCCCCCACTAAATAATAGTCAGTTGCAGCCCCAACTGAAAACATAACAAGACATCTTCCTGTAATACAGAGGTTATACCATTGTATATGTTCTTCTTTTGAATCCTGTGTCTTTGTGCCACAACTTCAAACAAGTTGTAGCAGAAGAAAGAAAAGAGATGCTTAGTTTATGATCAATTAATAGAGAAAATCATCAGCAGACACATCAGGTGTCATGGTTGTTTTGCTTGTTTTAAGGACAAATGAATCTCAGTGGCTCATAAGAATGACTCTGTACTGGTGCGTTTGTCACTATTAGACGTTCCTATGAAAGCACAAAGAGAGAGACGAGAATAGGGAAGGACAGCATCAGAGTAGCTGAGATGGGAACAAGATGAGCGGTTCCAGATTTTGTCCCGTTAATCCGGCTGTTGATCCAGGAGTTGTACTAGGACACTCGGGCGTAGACTCCTGGGATGCCGGGCAGACCACAGCCTCGTCCAGAACTCACCACTCCGACCTGGACCCAAGTAGAGCCGCTTTTAGTCACCAACGGGCCGCCAGAGTCCCCCTGAACAGGTCAGACAGGAAACTTATAACACCAACACACTGCAACTCTACATTTACTAGAGTATTGTACAATTCGGAGGTACTTTACTTAAGTATTTCAATGTTCTGCTACTTTCTACTTGTACTCTACTACATCTTAGATAAAATATTGTACTTTTTACTGGACTTACACATTATAATGATGTATTGTATGATATTGTACGAAAACCTATGCACAACAATTTCTATGATATAATAAGAAAATACGGCGGCCGCCGGCCGGTCACATGACAGGTAGGTTCAGCGTTCTTTACAGTTACATTTAGCCAACAAAAGGCGACTCTGAGCCGGGTATAGCTCCGTTAAGTTTAGTGGCTGTTACAGTTGAGTGTAGCCAACAAAAGGTGAGCGTCATGCGGCGACGGCAGTTAAATTAAGACACCAAAAACGACCACCAATAAGATTGACTGGCGTGCGTCAAATGTCTCCGTTTGTGTCTGTCCAGACTACAAAGCAACCCCGGAGTTTTCAAACCAAAACGGGGGCAGCAGAGTTTCCAAATGTTAAAGTTGTAGGAGCTTGGAAACGCCAAAGTAGTGTGTTCAGATGTGAAGTGTAAACGTAGCAAAAGATATTGGTTTTCAAACCAAAATGTAGTAGTGTAGATGTAGACGAAAATTAACCCCAAAAAGTTAATAAAATTAAATAAAAGCTAAAATAAATAAAAAAAAACTATAATAGCCTTGTCTTGCATTTTTCACTCCTTCCTTGTCTATTCCCACCACCACATATCCCGTACAGTTACATTTAGCTGGTTAAAGGTGACTGTGAGCCGGGTACAGAGCACCGCTAGATGACGATCCTTTCAGAGGGCGTTGGCAGTTGAGTTTAGCCGACAAAAAGTGAGTCATGCGGTGACGACAGCTAAATTTAGGCACCAAAACAACTAGTTAAGATTAGAAAAAAACATCAGGGTTTGGATTAAATCACTCCAGGGGAACAAACACCCGTTTCTTGGGAAGAGAAATCTGCACCCCAGCTTGAAAGTGCTGTGTTTTGACCCACTCAGTCGACGTAAGTCCTGATTTATGATTCTGCTTCTTGACTATAACGAAGATTCAACGCAGAAATATAAATCAGGACTTAAGTGCCGCTTTGGGCTCTCATACAGCAGCAGTCAATGTGGTGCTGTACGAATTACAGTGCTTTTCTTTTTGTAGCTACATGAAGAAATGGTTCATACTCTAAAATAAAACATCAGAATTGATTACCCAATTATACTTTAATAATCTGAATCTGTGAAGTAAAGCTATAGCTATAGTGCGTAGTTTCTGTCTCCCCCTGGGACGGTGGTGGCCTAAAGGTTAGAGAAGCAAGCTTGTGACCAGGAGGTTCAATCCCCAGACTGACAGGATAAAATCTGGGTGGGGAAAGTGAAAGAGCAGCGCTTGGCCCTCCCTCATTACCACCACTGAGGTGCCCTTGAGCAAAGCCCTAAACCCCGACGGCTCAGTGGAGTTGCTCAGTGGCCAGCAGATCAGACTGTGGTTGTACCAGCGGCCAGGTATGAACGTGTAACTGTGTGAATGTGATCAGAGTGATTCTGCAAAAGAGAGGCTTCCCCTCTGTGAACCTTCCCTGAATAAATAAAGGTAAAAAAAGAGGAATTCTAAGTAATCACGACAAAACTGTTGGCGCGTCCACATGATACAAACCTTCCGTTAGTGCTAGTAGCCAAGGAGGACACGGAGGATTAAGAAAACATGATGGACTCTTCAGAAGAAGTAATTATCCTCACTCCAATTTCTGCGCGGGAAAGTTGCCGGACGACACAATCTTCTGAACATAATCATACCGAGAAATACAGAGAGTTGTGTGGAGCAATTAATTAGCTTTGCAGCAACTCATTTGGCAACGGCTTGAATGTAACGAATGTTCATTATATCAAAAAGTTACGCACAAAGGCTTTAAGCCGTCAGATAAATGTAGTGCAGTAAAAAATTATGACACCATATCAGGGACAGCCCTTTTGATCCGTGCTGTTTTAAACATGTTTGTTATCAGGTGTTGGAGCAGAGTTCTGCAGACAGACTCACCCGGCAGGAGTCCTTCCCTCCCGCGGCCAGACCAGCACAGATCATGTTGCTTGTGATTGTTCCGTAAGCGTTGTTACACTGTGTGTTGGACACAATGGGAACGCTGACCTCCTGCAGCGTCTGAGGGTACGGAAGAGTAGCTGAAGATGAAGAAAAGAGATATCAATGTTGAGTTGTGTCACAGCCTGATTTATCATAAAAAACAAACCAGTGAGCCACAGTGTTGCACTGGCTGACATGGTCCTTCATCACCATGAACACAGCAGTGCATTCTCATGAATGGGTTTGTATTATACTACAAAAACTTACGCATAGCAACTTGTAGCTAAATTTAGCCACCAAAATGTAGTGGAGTAGAAGTATAAAGAAGCACAATATGGAAATACTTATGTAAAGTACTTGAGCAACTGTAGTTATATTCCATCACTGCATCTTTTACTTCAGGATTCAAGGTCATTTTTAGATTAATTTGTTGAACTTCTGCACCATGTTTTGGCACTCTTTTAACCCCATTATTAGCCTGTATGATAGGGTAATAAAACCCGGGTCTCCAGCTAAACTTAAGTCACCGTGTCCTCATCATTCAGCTAGCTAGCAAGCTGTGCGGCAGAGCCGCGAGCGCTAAGGTACGTGTCCATTGACAAGCGTCATTTCCCCGCATCCCATTCATTGTCTATGCTAGCAGCCGGACAATGCATTCTGGGATTGTCGCGGGGACTTTGGAGAAGAGGGGCATCTGGTTGCCCGCTCCTCATTTGCATAAAGTTAAATCCAGGCTACTTTATGCAAATCAGCGGCGTCCAGCTCGACTCACCAAATCTTTTAATTGACCGTTGTCGAGGAAAAAATGAAGACAGATTGTTCAGCGCTTACTCATTTCAGTAAACTATTTTGTAAAATAGGTTTTTAAACGAGCGGCCATGTTGGTCTGTTTTTAAAATCCGGAAGCAGACAGCCCACGACTGAAGCGTTCGTCCAATCAGGTGCAATCATGGCAGCTGTATTTTTCCTGTAGTGAGCTTGTGATTATTTAGCTAAATATTTCTATTTCTTTCTATCTACCTTGCTGACACAACCACTAAGCTTTATGCAAATTGTTGCACAATGATGTCACAAATATGTATGACGTCATCTAGCTACTTTAAGCGACTTTTGAAGCTAGTGCTAGCTACTTTCATTGGCAAAGAATTGGCAACACTGGGTGGAGAGGACAACAAGAAAGAAATGGGGAGATCCCTGCCAACAAAAAAAACTTCTTCAACCTCTGCATGTTTTCTTCAACAAACAAACTACGGTAACACTTTACTTGAAGGTATCTACATAAGAGTGACATGACACTGTCATGAACATATGACACTGTCATGACACAGTCATGACACATGAACCCTAACTCTAACCCTAACTTGTCATGACAAAAACTGAATGACACTTACTAAAAGAAGCATTATGTCATAAACATTTATGACTTGTTTATAATGATCATGACACGTTTATGACAGTGTCATGTCACTCTTATGTAGATACCTTCAAGTGAAGTGTAACCCAAACTACAAAGTGAATGAATCCATACGAGCAGTCACTATTAGTAATACATAAAAAAATAAACTCACTGCCGTTAATTCGGATGGTTCCCCATCCGGTGACCCAGCAGGTCGTCCCGGCCGGGAACGTGCTGCCGCCCGCTGCCAGGCACACCGGACTGATGTAGTCGGTGAAGTCAACAGGAGAGGACAGACGTAACAAGGCAACGTCATTGTTGTGTGGGGTGTTGTCATATCCTGGATGTACGATGATCTGAGACAGCGACCGGGACACCTTGTTAGGGTTTAGGGATAGTTGGTTGTCACGTCCGAGATAAACAGTTAAACCTGACGTGCTGTTCCTGAGAAACAGAGAGGACAACATGATGAATACAGAGGTGGAGGAAACATAGATATATATATATATATACATTCCGGTAAAATATTGTAAAACACCTTTTTCATCTGTGAAATGTTATTCCATGTTGCTTAGTTTTGGCATTTCTTTCGCATATACAGTATGTCCAAAAGTTGCACAAAAGTCTTTCTATGAGTCTTTATAGAGCTCAACAGTGTGTTTCGGTATACTATGAATCCTGTTCATTTTCTCCATAAGGTTTTAGATTATCAGCCATAATGTCTAAATCATCCGAGGTAGACTAGCTACGAGCTGTGAGATTGTGAATTGAAAGTTCTGCTCCTTTAAAAGCTAGAAGTCCGTGTGATATCAACCTAGTTTTAAGAAAAACATGTTTTATTTGCTATGTCATGCAGAAATATGACGCTACCCACAATCCTTCCAGTCTTACTGTTACCATGGAAATGTTTACAGCACCTGCGAACAGCTACAGCAAGCTGCTACCACTGAAGTCTAGGATAGTTTCTGGTCACAGTCTTGTACCTTTTGACTTGTTTTTGCCGTTTTCAAAAAGTTTTTTTGCGCCGAATTAAATGTTTTATGGTCACGATTCATCTGGTAGCTGGTTGTATTGGTCCCAGGCTTAAAACTCTTTAGATAAGCATTTAATGAAACCAATCCAATGGAGATATTAAACAGGGAAAATTACTTCTGGAACCAGAACCATTAAAAAAGTGGGTGGTCAATGTTGAGCTGTATGATCAGAACGGGTCGGATGTCCGTCCCAAAATGGCGGCTGCAGCAGAGATGATCCAAAGATCCTCTGTACTAAAGATAGCGCATTTCAAGCAGCGCCAGTGGTATGAAACGGTCCACACCTCCTGTCTCCTAAAGGGGCGTGGCCTCGTTTGAACGTGTAGTGAACATCGTGTGGATGGATGAAAGGTTATATTGAAATAATGTATTAATATGTACTTGTGCTAAAGTTAGATATTTACACAGCTAAAAGACATATTTAGCGTCACAGAGATTAGTTTTGTTAGGTAACTGACGTTAGCTTGTCTGTGGTGCCAAATCTCGCGACGAAAACAGGTCTCAAACAGGTCTCAAACAAAGTTCATTTTCTCTGTGTCCGTCTGAAAAATGCCACTTTAGTGTCAGAATGTTCTGCAGATATGTGACTTGTGAGAAATGGGTCCAATATTTACTTTGGTGACTATGGGGTGAAATAATTGCTCATAATCTGTGTTCACGTTCACTTCTCCCGTTGGAATCAATACACTCGGACCTACCGCTAGTCTCCTAAAGAGGCGTGACTGTGGCGGATCCCATGTGATACAGATACAGGAAACTACTCCGAGTTGGGGTGTGTGGGTTCTAAACCATCTCTGACGCATCTCACCCAAGCCCCCAGGAACAGCGCCATGTCTTAAAGCAACCATGGGCTTAGCGGCCAACGGTGGAACTGCACCAAAAGAAACTTGTATATTTCAGCGGATAATTTTTTTTGGGGTAGATCAATTTACCAGTCCGAACACTTAAAGGGTCCTTGTTTAAACCGTCATGTTTGAAAATTTTAAGGAACAAGCACCGAATCCAGAATAATTTAACTAGGCATGATGAACACATGTAACGAACGCGAGCATACCCGCGGGACTGCGCCCATGTCGCCCTAGGCTCATATGACTGTTCTCCTGAGTTCCCGTAGTTGTAAAAATGGATATAATGGCTGTAGTCCATCATGTGTATTATCTTATAATAAATCTGAGCGCTGTATGCTGTAAAGCCTAAATCCATGTAGCTGTAATAATGCCTATATGGCTGTAATTCATCCTGTGTATTATTTTATAATACGTCCGAGGGTTGTATGCTCTAAAGCCTGTAATGTTATTAACATATCTGTTCAGTGAATATTTGAGACAATAATCGACGAGTTCTCCGCGTCTACTCGTTTCCACTGGAGAGAAACTCATAAACGAGCGGTGTTGCTACGACAACTCAAACAAAACTGTTGCATGTCCATCGTGATGTCATGGGCAAGTCAACGCGGAAGACCAGGTATTTTTCGAGCTCCACGACTGCTTCACGCACTTTTGAGAAATTCTAATTGGAATGAACCGGGCTTCGCGCCGAACCCTTTATCTCTTAATACATTCATGATCTCACCAGCCGGAGGGAGAATCTACATACCTAGATTCAGTACTAATAGTGCGTTTCATTTGTTGTTGGAATTTCCTAGGTCGAAGTCGGAACCCCCCCGCAAACTCAGATTTACAAGTTGGGAAGTCAGAGCACCTCTGAGTTAGCCTGGCCCAGCCCTCCTATGTACTTCCTCAATTTTCATTTTCCATTATTATTCTGTCTGGGTTTGCGGTATATTATTGGGTTTTCCCCGGTCAAATCTTTACCGGTTCAATCAGCGAACAGAAGGAGTGGCTGAGAAGGATTTGATTTTCCAGCTTGCTTCGTTAGTGGTGAGAGAGTTGGCGAACGCTAGCGATGCTAAACCGACGTCACGACCAAACGTTAGCGATTTGGTCCCAGCTCCGGCTTCCGAGTTCAAGGTAAATGGAACGCACTATAAGCTGCTCCACTACAAGTAAAAGTATTTCATTTAAATCCTTACTGAAGTAAATGTGTGTATAATGCAGTAAAATGTTCCCTGTCAGGGTTTCCAATAAAGTTCCTCCACGTAGTACTTAAGTAAATGTACTTAGTTACATTCTGGTCATGTATCAGGATCAGAGCTCACCTGGAGAAGCAGTGAGCAGCACTCAAAACACACTGGCTGTTGATCAGGGAGCCTCCACAAAAATGTCCATATCTGTTGTGTAGACTGACCTGCGAGGGCCATGACCCTGGTGGAGCATTTTCGCCTCCTACGATCCTGTCGTTGAGCGGTGCAATGCCACAAACTGCAGGGAAACAATCAGAAAAACTGATATTAGTGTGCAGGAGGGAGACCAAAAATGATGTCTTATTTAGAGGTTTTAGAGAATAGTTTGAACGAGGTGGCAACAAATAATGTCAAAAGTTAGACATTTTGCGAAAAAGATTTTTTTCACTTTCTTGCTGTGACTGAGCTGTTCTGATTGACATCAATCGTGTGTGTGTTAGAGGGATAGTTATTGAAAGTTTTGCTGTATGCCGCCTTTACAATAGGGAACTGAAGCCGTTATCTCTGTTTTCTTCAAAGCCACCAGACTCCTTTGACAAAAACAGTCATTTTAAATCGCAGAACATGGGAGTTGCTGCTCTACCGCTGCCTCCATCAGTTAGTTAGTTTGTTATTGTGACACTTTGGTGAATCTGGACTAACCCTTCAAAACACCAAAGTCACACAATAATACAAAGTAACTAAGCAATGGAGGCAACGGTAGAGCAGCAACTCCCGTGTTCTGCGAGGTAAAATTAATTATTTTGTCAAAGAAGTCTGGTGGCTTTGAGAGAGAGGCTTCCATGTTGAGGACTCCTGACTGATAAGTACCTTATATAACCAATTCATACACTTAAAAAAAATCCATCCTTCAAAAAATGCACCAAGAGCCAGAAGGGG
Organism: Zingel zingel; assembly: GCA_023566125.1. Classification (NCBI taxonomy): domain Eukaryota; kingdom Metazoa; phylum Chordata; class Actinopteri; order Perciformes; family Percidae; genus Zingel; species Zingel zingel. The sequence continues at coordinate 34,182,972 of CM042325.1, read as the reverse complement.
ATTAGCTTTGATTAGCTTAACATAAAGACTAGAGGCAGGGGAAACTCTGTTCATTGTTGAAAAATGTAACTGCTAAACAGTCTTGTTTAATTTAATCCGTATACCAATAAGAATGTAAAAATATGCAGAAGTGTGGCTGAAAGCTGCTGTAGACTATCATAGATTATTTTATTATATTATGTATTATGACTCTTTAAACCTGGATTGGATTCATGTTGAGATTTGCCGTTTTAAAATCAGTTTGAAACCTTTACTATTGTGTGTGTTGTGTGTAAACAGTGTGTAATCTCTGCAAAAGAGAAATTAATGAGGCTTGACAACATGACTCACCATCTGATTTGTTCTGTGCGTTGCTTCCTTTAGGAGAGACAAAGAAAACTTTTAGTTACTCCTATAGAAAGCTATGATTCGTTGTGTAAACACACACACACACACACACACACACACACACACACACACACACAAACACACACACACACACAGACCATACTCAGAAGCAATAGTCTACATTTCCAATACATTCTTTTAAGAACCATAACCAACTGGTTGTGATTGTTCGTGATGAACCACTGTGTGCATAGTGTCCTCTTGTTGGGTGAGGCTGGTATTTGTGGTTTGAGGTCAAAGTCAAGCAAGGTTACCAACTCAAGACAATAGACAAAAATGACAAATAGAGCAACGATGTCATGAAGAAGTACTACGCATACTACCCACCAAGGGCGTAGGTTTTGTTTCAACTAAATAAAATGTTTTTATTTATGTAAAAGAAATAATTATTCTCTTGTATTGTTGTCCTGTATATTCAAAACATCACACATGTTTCGGGATGATTTTTTTTTATTTAGGAATCCTGTTCATCTCAACAACAAATCTGTCAGAGAATGAGACCGTGTTAAAGCTAGACGCTCCAAAGTTTAAATCTACATAAATCTATCTTTAGTTTTCACTTCCTGTTGTGTTTCTTAAACCCCTGATGTTGTGTGTTCATTAGTAGACACAGTTCTTTTTTTTCCGTATATGTTTTGAGCCCCCTGAACGGTTATTTTTAGTGCTTTTGGGGAGATGGTTGTCTTCATATTTTTTTTGAGGGAGACAAATCTACCTCTTCTCCCCCCAAAATTGATGCCTATGCTACCCTCAAACCTAGGCATAAGAGCGCAACTCTGGAGCTTGTTGTTACCATGGAAATGTTCAGTGTTGTAATGTGACAATAGGTGTAATTTACAGGTGGGGTGGGGGGGATTACAACCCCCAAAATAATCAATACTCACCAGTTATATTTTCCTTTACATAGACATTTGCACCATAAATCGATGCAGAAAAATTCACCAGAATGCAGGAAATGAAGTGTTTGACGTTGTGGAGATCTCATGTTGAACCCAAAGTTATGACCTGGAACGTAACAAAGTTACAAATACTCTGTCACTGTACTTGAGTAGAATCTTCGCCTATCTTTACTTCGCTATTTATATTTCTGGAAACTTTCACTTTTACTCCAATACATTCCCCTCTTAGCGTGTGGTAACAGTATGTGGAATGACGGTAGAGAGTAGTATGTAGAGAGACAATGGTAGAGAGTATTATGTAGAGAGACAACGGTAGAGACAGTATGTAGAGAGACAACAGTAGAGAGTAGTGCTCCCCTCAAAAAGAAGACGATGAAGCAAAGAAAACTAGCACCTTGGTATAACTCCCAAACTCGCAAATTAAAACAAATCTCACGAAAACTTGAAACTAAATGGCGTTCCTCCAAACTGGAAGAATCTCGTTTAGATTGGCAAGACAGTTTAAAAACCTATAGGAGGGTCCTCAAAAATGCCAGATCAGACTATTACTCATCATTAATAGAAGAAAATAAGAACAACCCAAGGTTTCTTTTCAGCACTGTAGCCAGGCTGACAGAGAGCCACAGCTCTACTGAGCCATCTATTCCCCTAGCTCTTAGTAGTGACGACTTCATGAGTTTCTTTAATGATAAAATCATAACAATTAGGGATGGAATTCATCACCTTTGCCCTCAACTTCTAACGGTTCACCTTTTGATACAGGAGTGCTAGAAAGAACGACAAGAGCTGACATGTACTTTGACTCCTTTTTTCCTATAGACCTTCAACAATTAATGCTAAAGGTCTCTTCAGCAAAGCCTTCTACCTGTCTCTTAGACCCCATCCCAACGAGGCTACTTAAAGAAGCGTTACCCGTGGTGAACACTTCATTACTAGATATTATCAATATGTCTTTATTAACAGGTTATGTACTGCAGTCATTTAAAATAGCTGTGATAAAACCTCTTCTGAAAAAACCCACCCTCGATCCTGAGGTCTTAGCCAACTATAGACCTATATCGAACCTTCCCTTTCTCTCCAAGATCCTTGAGAAGGTAGTCGCTAATCAGTTATGTGACTTTCTACATAGGAATAGTCTATTTGAGGACTTTCAGTCAGGATTTAGAAAGCATCATAGCACAGAGACGGCACTGGTGAAAATTACAAACGACTTTCTAACTGCTGCTGACAAAGGACTTTTCTCCATTAGATCTTAGTGCTGCATTTGACACTACTGACCATACAATCCTTCTACAGAGACTGGAACACTTAGTTGGCATCAAAGGAATCGCACTAAGCTGGTTTAAGTCCTATTTCTCTGATCGATCTCAATTTGTTAATATCAACGATAAATCCTCTAGGTACGCTAAAGTTAGCCATGGGGCTCCTCAAGGCTCAGTGCTTGGACCAATTCTATTCTCCTTATATATGCTTCCTCTAGGCAATATTACACCCTGCAATGCCCGGCGTCGACTTGCTACGTCCGGCCAACGCCCTGCCACGCCCTATTACGCCCTGCTGTGCTCTACGACACCATGAACTATTACAACTACTCTAGTCATTATCTTAATTGTGACTTTTTTATTGCCATTGTTCATCAAACCCCCAACAGGCATCGTCAGACACCGCCGACCAAGGGCCTGGGTCTGTCCGAGGTTTCTTCCTAAAAGGGAGTTTTTCCTTGCCACTGTCACACTTACACATTCATGCATGCTCTTGGGGGAATCACTGGAATTGTTGGGTCCTTGGAAATTACAGAGTGTGGTCTAGACCTACTCTATCTGTAAAGTGTCCTTGGATAATTCCTGTTATGATTTGACACTATAAATAAAATTGAATTGAATTGAATTGAATAGTACGTAGAGAGAAAACAGTAGAGAGTAGTATGTAGAGAGACAACACTGCAGTAGTAATACCGTAATAGAAAGTTGTATACTAATTTAAACATTAAATGAATTGTAGGATACCACTTGTAAACACCTGCTACTCTGACTGGGCTTCACACCAAACTCCATTTAACATTCTGCCACTTTAGCATCCAGCCCACCTTCAGAAACGAGCAAAGATTCTCTATAACTAGACCTTTTTTAATCACTAGAGCGACTTTTTAATTGATGGAAAGTAACGTGTCCATGTTTTGCAACTTTATGCTTCCTTTTACTCCACTACATATCGGTGGTAGAAGAAGATCCTTTACTTGAGTCCTGCATTGAAAATGTCACGTAAAAGGTAGGTAAGTGACATTATTATTTTGCATCTTTTAGCAAAACATACTTTAAGTATCAACAGTAAAACTGTGTCATACGTCATTTTAAGCTAATGTTAACTATCTTGTATAATGTATAAAAGTGCATCTTTGACTTTTTATTATTTGTGTAAAATGTTAATCAGTAAAGTACTTGAAATAGAAACACGCCTTACATTTGTACATAAGTATAGAGTACTTGAGTAAAACTATGTCCCCCTTTTACTTAGTTACTCTTAACTCTTAAAAACTGATTGTGACAAATGTTAATTTATTTAGTTTACACTCTCTTTGTTTATTATTAATTTCTAGTTGTTTTGTTGTACGAAAACTCCATTAACTAAACAAAACTGATTCAATTGTTAATCAAATGACACTGAAACGCTGTCTCCAATCAGATCAGTTTGAACTGTCATAACACAGAGAGTCAAACTGGCTCATCTGATTTTGCATGTTGGCTGAGACAGTATTGTTTCTTCCATTTTCTATCTATCAGATAAGCTGTGGAAACGATGATCGTCACACTGATAACACGATCAATGTGACACTGAGCCAAGTAAAAAAGAACATCTTGGAGACGGAGAGAGAGAGAGAGAGACACAGGAAGAGAGAGACAGGGAGACTTTAACACATGTGCAGAGATGTTAATTTCATCAGCACGCTTAAACATGCGGAGCCAGGGTGAGTCTGAGTGAGACGGAAGAAGATCTCACTCTTTACTCTGAGTTGATTGAACCAACTCATATCAGCTGTTCTGAAACCGAAAACTCAGAGTTTCCCATCTCAGGGTAAATCAACTCAGAGATCAGGGTTAAAATCAGAGTTTGTTAAACCTCCTTCCTGAAACGGGCACCTGGTCAGCTCTGAGATGATGTTATCCTCTGCTGTGTGCAGCTCACAGCTACTTAATACGATATAGTATTTATCCTCACCCTAACCATAACCTAATTCTAACCCTAATCCTAAAACCAAGTCTTAACCCTCAAACAGCCCTTTAACCTTGTGGGGTCCAGCATTTTGGGCCCCACAAAGCTGGTCGGACCCCACAAGTATACTGAACTCCCGGTTTTTGGACCCCACGAATACAGTTAAACGAGAACACACACACACACGCACACAAACAGATACCCCCGAGTTATTAGAGAGAGGATCTATTTCTAAAATGTTGTGTTTACATATGCAAATGAGGCATTATCTGATTTTTGTAGTCTCGCCTTAAGTAAAAAAAGTAATACTATAGTGTGAAAACACTCCATACACAAGTATAAGCATCCAAATGTACTTAAAGTACCAAAAGTATTTTTTTTTTTAAATCTAAATTGAAAAATAGTGTTTTTGCCTGAAAAACACAGAATTAAAACATTCTATTTAGATTTTCTTTTCATTTTAAATCCAGATTAATAACAGGACTGAGACACTGACCTGTAGCTGTTAAAACCAGGAGCACGACAGCACAAACCAGCTGCAGATTCCCCTCCATGATGTGAGTCTTCTGACCGTGTCTTGTAATCATTGCAGGAGTTTATCATGCAGGCTGGAGGGGGGGGGGGGGGGGACATAACCTGCTCGGGAGCAGGTTATGTTGGAGATTAGAGATCAACCGGTGTAAAAGCACCGCCTACTGACCAATCAATACTCGGTTGATAACGGCGTCACCGTTCTTAGAAGATCAGGTGGAGCTCGGTGCCTGGAGACAGAGAGATGCGCTCAGAAAAGTTACAACATTTAGAGACCGACAACCCCGTTAACATTCCCCAATGGGTATTTTTATGAAAGATGTAGATTTTCAGCTGAGGTAATTACGTATAGGCTATTTGTTGGCTTCTTGAGTCGTGTGTTGCCAATGCCACACAATCGGTTTAAATTATGTTTTTATATTTTTTATTTGATCTCACGATAACCTTCCCACTGCCAGGGTTGCAACTGAAATAAAAGGCTAAAGCAACGACAGTTTATGGAAAGGACAAGTGTAATTATGGTCAGATCTTGTGCCTGACTGATGGGGAAGTGATATTGATAAGTGTTCTGATTCATGCATTTACAGCCTCGGCTATTTTTTGCCAGCTTTCCTTCTGTTTTAGGAAGCAGCTGTAGCGACTGTATTGCGTTTTGCCTGTAAAACTGTGTCAGTGTTCTTCATATTTATGTAGTATTATAGTTTGCTCTTCTTATATAAAATATGCGGCTCTGGTAGATGTTTGTGATTGGTCGTGCTGTGCAAACCCTGCCTCTTTTATATGAATGCACGCGTCTCTGGATTGGGAAATCCTGGGTTGATTGAACTAGTTGTTAACCAGCGTCGTGACACAGGTTATGCGGGACTGCGGTTGTTAGGTTAGGTGAAGCCGGGTTACTCAGGGTAACAGGCCTCAGGAGTCTGATCTTCTCTGATGATGGTTACTCTGTCTGTCACAATGACTCCTCTGTCTCTAACAGAGTAGCTGTGTATGTGGACTGTCCTGTTGGCACTCTGTCCTTCTACACAGTCTCCTCTGACTCACTGATCCACCTCCACACCATCAACATTCACTCAACCTCTTTATCCTGGGTTTATGGTCTGGTCTGGTTCCTCAGTGTCTCTGTGTCCTCTGCAGGACTGAGAGTCTCTCCTGTGGACAGAAACACTGACTGAAGATCAGCTGCTGAAATCAAAGTTCAGTCTGTTCACCATCACACACACTACAGACCAAACATGAATAATTTGTGCCAATAATCATATGTCAATTTAAACATTTGAGGAAGGCTCAAGCCGCCACGCGTTGGTGTATTTTTAATGTCTTGCCCTATTTAATAAAGGCCTTTTATCACTTTTTGTAACCGAACTTGAGTGCCTGGACTTGATTTTTTATGACTTTCTTGGTCATAATTCTTCTTCCTTTTTTCATGTTCAACAATGTTTACACATGTATGTAAGTCCAGCAACATTATACTGCTAGATTTATAAAGGAGTTTGGTGGGGGGGGATGGAACTAAACAGACATGTTTCAGTGTTTATCTTGCATCATTCAGGACCGTGATGGGAGAAGAAGATATTCATCTTGACCAGACAAGCGGTGGATACGTCCCGGCTGCTGCCCGGAGTCCTGTCCTGGAAATGTCTCTGGAGAAAAAGAACATTGTTCACGCCGGCGAACTGAAGGAGAGCTGCGCCAAGCTAGCCACAGTTAGCCACACTGGCTGGACCGGAAACAGGGAAGTTACCTTCAAAATAAAAGAGCAACACGAAGGGTGAAGAAGGTTTATAAATACTCACCATGGACAGGGCCGTCCAAACCCAGTTTACTATGCAAGAGTTTGGTACAGATACATTTCATGACATGAATTCAAGTGGAATTAAATTAATAAGTATGGATGAAATGAGCAACGAATCACAAATTAACCTCATTGGTGGTTCTGGTGATTTGTTTTTATTTTTTTGCTAAAGCTAAACTGGATGAATAGCTTAAATCCGTAAGAAGAAGTTGAAGTAGTGATAATAGTTGAAACATTTTAAATCGTTTTAATAAGTATGAATTTCCTTAAAAAGTTAAAAGCTTGCTAAACTGAACTGTTGGCTTTAAAAGTTGAATAATGACAAAAGATGTAAAACATTCTGAGGTCTGATTATATTTTCTAACTGAAGTCACAAATGCAGAAATATGAAACAAATTGTATGAAAAATCTTAAAGCTCAAATGCACTGCTGAAAAATCAGGAAAATTGTCAGAGTTGGAAGTGAAACTGCATTACCTAAGTGAAGAGCTAAAATATATTGTTAGGAAAGCTTGAAGCTGAACTGTAATACTGTCAAAGATGAAAGTTGAAATTAATTGTCTGAAAAGGCTGAAAGAAGAAATACTTTGTATTATTATCAGACATATACACTGCATAGATCGAAAAAGCATCAATCTAGCTGAGATGAGAAGTGAAATATATTGAATGAAAAGGAGTGGGCTGAACAAGAGGTAAGAAAGAAGGGACTTCCAATTGCTACTAGTGGTTAAGTGTTATCCTCAGGGAGGCGATGAATGACAGTAGGATTCAAACCCAGGTCTCCCACACCAAAGGCAAGTGTCATATCCACTGTGCTATCAACACCCAATAGATGGCAGGTTATCGTTCAGCTCTAATAAAGCCTTTCTTTGATCTGTAATTACCACACTGCTAATGAGTGAGACCCAGGGTGTGTGTCTGTGTGTATGTGTGTTTTTATGTGTGTGCGTGTGTGTGTGTGACTGTGTGTGTGTGTGCGTGTGTTTGTGTGTCTGTGTGTGTGTGTGTGTATGTGTGTGTTTGTGTGTGTGTGTGTGTGTGTGTGTGTGTGTGTGTGTGCGTGTGTATGTGTGTCTGCATATGTGTGTTGGAATGCGTGTCTGTGTGTGTGTGTGTGTGTGTGTGTGTGTGTGTGTATGTGTGTATCTCTGTCTGTGTTTGTGTGTGTGACTGTGGGTGTGTGTGTGTGTGTGTGTGTGTGTGTGTGTGTGTGTGTGTGGGTGTGTGTGTGTGTGTGTTGGTCCGTGTGTGTCTGTGTGAGTGTGGGTCCGTGATCGTCTCAGATGTTCTGTTATGTTCATATTAAACTGACTGTAGTTCAGTCTGTCAAGGGTACTAATGCCATGGTTACAATGTTTTTAAACACAGTATGGAGCGCTTTGATGTCTGTGATGAGATCTCTTTGATGTTTAATCAGCTAACGACCGTGTCACCTGCTGAAACTGTCACCTGTTGTACCACACTGCAGCTATTCAAAGACACTGAGAGCAAGCTCTCAAATAAAGGCTCAGACTGCTAAATTGATAAGGGGTATCAGTCAAATGATGTAATCGTGACCACCACAAGGACTTTGTGAACGCATCAATATAAAATCTATGTGGATAAACTTAAAAATGTGGGCATATCAGCGATTAAAAAAGTGGTTCGCTCTGCATTTCGCTCGGAAATGTGGAGAATGTTAAACAGGGCAGAGAATGGAGGAAGATGTGGAACTCGTGTCATTTGGAAGATCACCGAGCAAAAAGTATAAGTCATATCACATAACTGAAACGAGACAAAAATACCTACGTTTTGATGTTTAAATTGTGCAGGACAAGTAGATATTGTGGGCGTGAGAGCAATTTATAGAGAAGGGACAACAATATTTTTTTCAAGGCTCTGTGCTCTGTCTATGACATCATCCACTTTAGCTCATGCAATACACACCCATTATAAACGCAACAAAATCCTGAAATGATCACTAAACTTAAACAGCTTTTTCACAAAAACTGTAAAAGATATCAAACTGAAAAGCAGCAGCTGGATAGCTGAATATTTTGTGGACATTTTAAAGTTTGTTTGGCATCTGTAGGTGAAAGTATGGAGGGGCTCAAAATTTTGGGAGCGGAAGAAGATTTGAAGGATTTGAAGCATGCTCTCATTGACTTCAATGTTAAAAAAAAGTCTTAAAAAGCTTAATATTTAAAAAAGTATAAATAGTAGAAAAAAGTTGACGAAGTCCCATCATTAGCTGAACGAGCTGAACATTGTAAAAGTTAAATGGTTTTAGTAGCTGAAAGTATGCAGAAGTTACGGAGAGCCAAAAAATGTACGGAAGAGGGAATAAGAATAACAATAGTTGGAATATTTTGTGGGAATGCTGCTGAATCAGCATTCCCACAAAATATGTTCATGAACCTGTTTTAAGTTCACTGATTAAAATAAATAAGCTAAATATTTGCTGATTAATGTTCTATGTGTTAAGGGACCGTTCGGTATTTTTTGAATGGACCACCGGAGGAAAATAGGGTAGGGTCATGTCCTTTTATTCCTTGTTGAGGGGAGGGTCATCCAACATTTTTCAGTCCAGAGTGGGGGGGGTCACCCAACTTGTGTATTCATGAAATTTCAAAGTGGCTTGTTTGGTGCATATTTTTCCAAGTAGCTCTCAGTCTCGGACCTCCTTCGCTACCAGATGGGTCGTCTGACCCATGAGTTTGCTGGGGGGCAGGGGGAGCACTGCTCCCCTGGTGGCTGAAACGGATAATTGCATTGTTTAAATAATTACGTCTGGCATGACCAGATATTTTATAAATATCTTAAATAACACAAAAGAAATAAATGGTGGTAGGTAATACATCAGATTTCATATACTGCTTTAGTAAAAAAAAAAATCCTGGCTGACGATGGGAGCAGCAGGACGCAAAATACGAAAATGACTGTTACACTATGTCTGGACATCTTGCCATGCCAAGGTTGCAATAAAGGTTTCCTAAATGCCACATGTGATGTCAGCTTACTAATTGATCGTGGGTTTTGTGTAGATTTGGACTTTTATATGTTTATTCCACTTTGTTTAAATTGCAAGTGGAGGAAGACTAGTGACGAGTCCATAGCAACCAGTTTGTGTGTTGAATGTTACCCAGAGTGCCTTGCTGAATGGTCTCAATATTTTATTGTTTTATTTCATGTGAATACTAATTTACTAGAGGAGTAAGTTAGTATTTGAAGTAATGCAGGAAGTGTGCATTTAGTTTCAATGCTTATTGTGTTTCCACAACAATGTCAGTGAGTAAATCTACTGAAATGGCCACCACACCATAACAGAGGAGTGGGATGTGTAAGATGAGAATGCAGAGGTTTAGTCACGTATGTTATGTCTGTAAAAAAAAAACAATTGAAATCTGTATATATTTGCCAAGTGCAAAGGTATCAATAAATTGTTGGGTGAGGGTCATTCTTTTTAGCCAAATTGTGTTGGAAGGCTATAGAAAATTTTTTACTGGTGAGGGGAGGGTCATGTCTATTTTGTCTAATGGTCCCAAAACTCCTCCGGTGGCGCCTTAAATAAATAATGAACAGTCCCTAACTAATGCAGTCTGGGAAGATTTATAATGCTGAGTGCATGACCAATTTCTACAGTAATCCCTCTTATATAATGTAGAAATAACCTTTATTAGGGGCTGTATTCTTCATTATTCATGTTATTGGTTTGTTTGAAAAGAGAATTGTTGTTTAATTGATGATAGAGGTCATTTAGAGTCAGTTTGGGAAAGTGACAGTGCTATTCAACCGTGTCAATTTAATTTATCTTTTCACCACTAGAGGGCGGTGTTTACTAGAGATGTGATGAGATCTCGTCCAAACGTGATCTTGCAAGATTAACCGTGACCAGATTTCTGGTAAGTGCAGAGCAGCCTTGATAGCATAGAAAATCCCCCGGCCGCCCTCTATGGAATTACATCTGTTTTATTGGATTTTGAAATTAAAAAACCATTGAATTTCTAGCACTAAATATTTATTGCAATTATGTATCTGAATTTGTTTGCCTCTAAATTTGACTCTTCCATAGTTCTCCAAAGTTGACTCTGAGTTTACTTTTGCACTTTTGCATCGCGGAAGAAAAAAGCTGCCTGTAAAACCCAGCGTTAGAACATTAGAGAGTACCGCCACTCTCTTTCTCCCTCTCCCTCTCTCTCTCTCTCTCTCTCTCTCTCTCTCTCTTTCTCTCTTTCTCCCTCTCCCTCTCTCTCTCTCTCTCTCTCTCTCTCTCTCTTTCTCTCTTTCTCCCTCTCCCTCTCTCTCTCTCTCTCTCTCTCTCTCTCTTTCTCTCTCTCTCCCTCTCCCTCTCTCTCTCTCTCTCTCTCTCTCTCTCTCTCTCTCTCTCTCTCTTTCTCTCTTTCTCCCTCTCCCTCTCTCTCTCTCTCTCTCTCTTTCTCTCTTTCTCCCTCTCCCTCTCTCTCTCTCTCTCTCTCTCTCTCCCCCTCTCATGGCTGAGAGACACGTCCACAGCGTGCAGTTCAATGTGGCGCTGTCTCGTGCAGACCACTTTCTTTCTCTGTTAAAATGAGGCGGGAAGCAGACAGCAAAACCTAACTTTACTTTTAATGATATTAACAACCCAGTCTCACGGCAGTTTGCGATGGCATCACAAAAATAAAGAACACGAAAATAAATAGAACACGGGCCAACCAATGCAATGCGGGCATTCATATCAGAGAATTGGATAGTGATCAGCAGGTCTTTAACACCAATATCGCTTCAATGTACATATTTAATCAGTGGTTTTGTCACCAGCAACAACACGTTGCTCAGTTTTTTTCCAGTAAGTTATTCACCGTATTAACGTTATATTACGTAATAAGCAAAATACTCCGGAAGTGACGTAGTAATTACCGCTCGGCCGATAGGAAAGATAAACATACATCATAATATTCGTAATACTGCTATTTTTGTATAACGTTTTATTTGAGGAATTAAACAATAAAGATACAATTATTAATAAAAAACAGTTTCATGTATTTGTCTCATGTACTGTTTGAGGAGTCGGCCGGCCGGCGGCGGCAATCTAAAATGGAATGAAGCCCATTCACGGCAGACAGCAGAAGCACAGGAGTCCAACATAAACATAAAATCGTTAAATAGGTGAAAATATCTTATTACCATATTTGAGAGTGCTTACAGTGGGGAAATCTTTCCATTTGTTTCCATTTGTGTGCATCCTTGTCCCAGAAATGCTTGTTACTAACCTAGGCCACATTTTAGGCCACACAAGGCCTAAAATGCCTGAAAAAATAATCTTAAAAAAAAAAAATAATAATGGCACCAAGAACTTGGTTGCAGCTGTCGCAGCTGTGGTCCTGCTTCACTACACCCTGCTACGCTCTGCGGTGCCCTGCAGTGCCCTGCAGTGACCTTCTGCATCCTGCTGAACCCTGCTGCATCCTGCTACGTCCTGCTATGCCCTGCTATGCCACGCTACATCCTGTAATGCCCTGCAGTGCCCTGCTATGACATGAATCACTACGACTACCATTTGTAGTCATTTATTGTGACTATTATTGCCACTGTTCATCAAATCCCCAACCGGCACCGTCAGACACCGTCTACCAAGAGCCTGGGTCTGCCGAGGTTTCTTCCTAAAAGGGAGTTTTTCCTAGCCACTGTCTGTATATATATATATATATGCTTGCTCTTGGGAGAATTACTGGAATTGTTGGGTCTTTGTAAATTATAGTGTGGTCTAGACCTACTCTATCTGTAAAGTGTCTCAAGATGACTCCTGTTATGATTTGATACTATAAATCTGTGAGTGTAGTAGTGTGTAACACCTACTGTTGCTAAATGACAAGCCTTCAAACATGTAGTGGGATCAAGGTTCAGAGGTCAATATTTCAAAGCAGGAGTAATGTATCCTCTCCAGACAGACATATGTTACTGTCGAGGTTGAGCCCTCTCCAACGATGTGTTTGCTATAGTCCTACGACAGCGTTTTAATTTGCACATATGGAGACCACGTTGCAGGCAATACTTTATTGTCCCCAGAGGGATATTCAAATGTTCAAATGTTTCACTTGACATATTGTTTTATCATACAGCGGACATTTACTTACAATAAAACAACAACATAAACAAAGTGATATATTGCCAGACTGAAGCACATCTCACACACAACCTTATACGCATCATATCATGAAGCTATTGCACAACCCCTGCAGCCTCAAGCAACATTATTTAAAGTTTAAATTGAGGTAGGTCCAAATTAGGGCTATAGTTTAGAAATATTTAGTTCACATTGGGGTACCCTATTTCTTCTGCCAGAGGATAAGATCTGATTGGCATGGAGAATAACGATACATCAGACCATATTCTCTGTGCTTGCCTGGAGAGACTGGTTTCTATTCCTCTACACAAGCTTCATGACAGTCACCTGACAATCAAGCTTTAAATGAGATGTTTTTAGATATTGCCATGCTTTCTGACATATTAATATGCCCTGTAATGCAGCCTTGTATAACATAAACCCTCTGACTCACCATGAGTGTCTGCTCTATATGATAAAAACACACTTTGAACACGGGCCTTCCAGCCAAAGGTGTTGTCCCTATGAACACCAAGGTGGTGTTTGGTTCATCATTTATGACCCTGGATACACTCTGACCCACGTCACAACTAACTCCTCAGTTTGTGAAAAAAATGCCAAAACACATTTTGTATATGTACACATACCCAAACAAAGCTTTATACATCTTACTCTGTGATCAAAAACCCCGGCAACTATCTGCTTATCCTTTTAATTTCCTGACAATGCTTCCTAAAACTAGTTCCTCCTTAATTTTGAAAAGGTAGTCTCTCAGTAGAGGCTACAGTGGTTAGGATGGCTACAAGCTGTAACCACGGTGATTGATATGAGGATCATCTTCTGAATATAATAATGAATATGTTAGGCCTACCATGAATTGTTATTTCAAAAAAGTCACTTATTTAAAACAACTAATAATGCAGTGTGATGTTAAATCAAACTAAGTCCCACACATAAATATGCTCTTGTTTTTTTCCCTTTAGTCTTTGCTATTAATATTCATCAACTGCAAAATTAGAAAATTGCGTTTTTAAATAAAGATGCATGGAAAATGAGATAAAAAATGCTTCTCTTTGTAAATTTGTTTTTCACAACAGTACAAGTCAAAACAAATGCAAATTAGTCAAACAAGCCATTAGGCTGTATTTCTAAACACTCAATTATAGCTTATTTATATAGTATAGATAAGGCAAATCAAAGTGCTTAGCATAAAACACTACTTTTTCATTACTGGTATTTTTATTGTGTAAATTCTCACGAACAACGTGCAACATTCTTTCACAGACAAGGAGCGGTAATTACTACGTCACTCCCGGAGTCTTCAGCTGATTTCTTAAAACGTTATTACGGTGCATAACTTACTGGAACAAAACTGAGCAACGTGCTGTTGCTGGTGACAGAACCATAAAATTAAAGATCAAATATGTACATTGAAGCAATATTGGTGTTAAAGACCCCCTGATCGCTGTCCAATTCTCTGAAATGAATGCCCGCATTGCATTGTGGGATATGTGCTTAGAATGCGCCCCGCTCAGCCTGTGTTCTGTCTTACAGCATACTGTAATATTTCACCGGTAATAAGACCGAAATAATATTATTAAAATACAGAAATATATATGATATAAATGATAACATCTAAATAAATGTTGATAGCTGTAGCATTATAGTTTTAAAAATGTAAATAAACAACAAAGCAATCCAGCTTCCCTGGCAATAAGACCAAAATAATAACATCAAAATAAATACATATAAACCATGATAACAGCTCGTGAATAAATGTTGATTGAAACAGCTGTTATTGGGCTAAAAATACCAATAATAGCAAAGCTGTAAACAGCGTCTCTGCTGCAGCCGACTGGCTGAAAGAATCGTGCTGTGATCACGAATGATGCTTCAAGATTAGTTTAAAAAAAGAAAGAAACTAATGCTTCCCATTAGTTTAAAAAAACGTGCTGAGCATCACGAAAAAAATGAGATAAACGTGTCTGTGTACAGGAATCAAAAGATTAAATTACGTGACCATATCACGAACTGCTGTTAAACTGAGTAGGACCACGACAGCAAAGAGCGGTGTGTTAGAGACGAGTGAGAGGACAACCTTGGTAAAAATGGCAAAGTTGCCAAGGTTCCTGGGCTACACCTTTTGCTGTTGATATAACTATTCAATAATTGAACAAAGGCAAATTATTATATTATACAACTGTATTTAATTGTAATATAATAATATAATTATATTATGTCTATGTTCCTAAAAAAGATTTTATTTCTTCCTTGAGTTGTATTTATAAATGGGATCATTCAGCAGCTTTAACAATCCCTTTTCCGTCCAAAGAGGATAAACGCTCATGAACTCAGAAGTCTTGCCAAAGGGAATTTAAAATGCTCTGCATTCACATTCTCCTGGAGAAGAAAACTCTCGACCCCTTTTTGACTCTAGTCTGACTCTAACTGTAATCTCCAAATATCCTAATTTTAACCAGATTACCTGGCAGAATTCCACATCCAAAATACCTCGTCGCCATTGGACACTATCCAATACAATATCTTTGGGGAAGAGGGTCAGGGTGTGCGTGTATATGTGTGTGTGTGTATTCAGGTTCAGCTGCCAGGGATGAGCAAGGTGTTTAGAGACGCCTGGGGAGAATACGTTTGATTACTACATGGCTATGTTCCACATTGGTACAGCTGCTGCTTTGGGATACGCTGGGACTTCAATCACAAGAGACTTTGTTGCAGATATGCAAAATGTATTTGTACATATGCAAAATATGAAATGTACAGAGTCTTTGGAGATAAGACTCCATCGTTATGAAATTATTTTTTAAGGGGTAGAAAGTCAAAAGATATCCCCCGATGGAGTCTAGGTGTGAGGGAGCCTGAAGACTGGACCGAGGAGCCGACGGGAGCAGTCTGCCAGAGGAGGACCCAGGGAGCCGTGTGTGATGAAGACTGGAGGTGGAAGGAGAGGAGGAGGGTTGTGCTCTCTACTTGAAATGACAACTGAGCAGCAGAGAGAAGACAGGTTTAAAACAGTGATGTCATGCTAGATTGGCTTGTGAAATTCATGGGCGTTTCTGATTGGTTAAAAGAAAAGTGAACGCCTCTAACAGCTGTTCAGTTTTAGAAGAAAGAGAAAAGTGATGAAGTCTTCCTGAAGGAATTTACGCTGTGCTTCCTTAGATGGAAAATGTATTGAATTAGGCGATGAGGCTCCCTGTTTAGTCAGCTGGCTGCTGTGGCTAGTGGTTTTACAATTGAATACGCTTTGTCCTATTCCCTGGCACACTATAACCACAATACTGAAAATCTACAGTGAAGTGTGATGAGTTTGTTTGTTGACAGTCTTAGTCTGCTGAAACTGAAAATATATGTCATGTTAGGCACTAATTCACTAAGGCACTAACACTTCATGAAGGAGAGCAAATAAAACACTGCATCTGTAAACCAACAGTGCACCAACAGCAGAAGTCGTTATTATTTTTTACAAGGTTCTGTGTTTGAAGTCAACAATAAGTCCATGACAATGTTTTTAACTTCAACAAAGTAACTATACATGCTATTCAATAGAAAACATATAAACGTTGGACGCCATTAATCGGCACGCAAAGTCCTGAAATCCATTCTGCAGTTAGTATCATATAGCCATGGCAAAAAGAAAAGAAGGCAGTTTAATTAATTTGGGTTTTACTAAGATATTGTGTAGCGATGACGTTAATAGCACGACCAATTCACCTGCTGCAAACCCTGTTGGCACAACTCCAAGCGGGGTGACAACGCAAGAAGAAGCTGAAGAAATAATGTCCTCTCTGGCTGAAGATGGTGGTGGTAACAGCTTGTCAGAGGCCGGTCACAATCCTAATCCCTCTTGCTCCTCTCTCCCGTTAACTTGGAACAGCCAGCAGTTGAGAGATTGGAAGAGCCCATATACATGGCTGTTTGTTAAACCTTGTGTCATCTTTAACCCTTGAGAGAGATTATCTATTGATTGATGGAATAGCTGACATTATGACGCCTTTGCATCTTGAGCAAAGTCACACTTGGCCATTGGCTGCATCCTTTGGTTTTCTTCAGAATAGATGCAAGTAACAGCTGCATGTTTGTAACTTCAGATTTTAATAGAAAAATTATTGTTGTTTATTTTCAGGCTGGAGGCAATTCCAGGTGTAACTCCAAGACACTTTTGTTTGCAGAGTAAAGTTGAAGCTCAAACAAAACATTTTAGAGGATGTTTCCCCTGCAGGGAGTTCACAAACTAAAACCTAACCTAAGTGTCCAAAAAGCCTCAGGTAATTCTTTAACTACAGTCTGCACACACTGTGGACACACAGCACTTTGTTCAAATGCTAACACGCTGCTGGCAAAACGGTTAAGGATGGAAGCTTGGGGGGTGGCCTCTAGCTCACCCAATAAGAGTGTTTGCCCTGTGTTGGCTGAGTCCTGCAGCGGCGTGGGTTTGAAGCTGACCTGCTGCCCATTGCTGCGTGTCTTCCCCCATCTCTCTCCCCCTTTTCTGTCTATCCACTGTCTTTATACAATAAAGGTAAAAAGCCCAAACAAATTAATCTTAAAAAGAAAAGAAGGATGGAAGTTTGGGGTGCATCGCTTAGGCCTAATTGAACGGAGGAATTATGGTATACCTCGGTAGCCTGAGTAAATTTAACTGAAGCTGGTCTACTGTGAGCGTGTAAAAGGCACTTTAGAATGATTGGGGAGATCAGAGAGGTGGGTGAAAGACCTGAAAGCCATGTGAGGAGTCCAGTAGTGGGTCTAGTGTTGGAAGAAGCCCCCCTGATCTGATAGTATCAGCCCCTCAGGGCAGGGAACATGAACAGAACAAATGCTATTGGAGTACAACACTGGCCCAAAAACAGGATTGCTATCTCTGCCCATGAAACTCAGAGTAGCCCAAAGCACAGACACACACAAAATGACACAGACACACCCAGATATACACAGGTATATAAGGTGGTTGATGGTGCACCTGAAGGCTGACTACTAAACAGAGGTGTTAGGTAGAGTCACAAAGACAACAGGAGGATGGAAGAAAAGGGAGCAGAGAATGGAGTGTCGGCCATGGCAGACTGCTACCAGGGATTTGAATCTGCAGCGTATCTGCAGGATTACTACAGTCCACCACTGGCTGATTTGGAAAGAAAGGACAACCTTTTGCCGTGGATACTGGCATGCCTGCATAGAGCTTTCACTGAAGGTAAGGAGACGGGGTGATGGGTCATGTAAACCTCATTCCAAAAACAGTTTATGCTCAATAAAAAGCTTTTAAATTGAGTTAAACATATTGGCTGATCATGATGATAATCTCTTATGTTGTTGGTGTTTATTAAAATAGGTCACTGGTTGCAATAATAAGATATGTGTATGTTTAATTCAACACTAATAATTTGATTTCTGTCAGAGACAGATGTTTCAGATGTTGGGCGTTTTTGGAGACAAACACTTTGTTTCTTCTCCGATATTCTCACTCTTTTTTCTAAAAAAAAGTCGGTGAATAATGAATGTATTTATTTTGAATTTTGTGCCATCAAAACTGTAATCTTAAGTTCTTCATTTAGAAATTTGATATAATCTCAGCAAATTGGTGCAACAAGTGATTCCAGAATACAGTATGTGACACTGTCCGTAGATATAACAGTGTGAAGGATATTTTTATTTTTTATGTAACTTTAATGAAATTGTTGAAGAATTAAGGTGATAAAATAGAATAAAGGACAAAGATGCTAATACCAGATACCTTTTGAAGTTTTCAGATAAAACATTTGCCTATCCTTTCTCTTCCTCTTTGCAATCTTTCTTTATAATCCAAAATACATCCATAATAATCTTCCCTAAAATCATTTTTATTTCATGAATATTGAGAAGCTATGATCATACAGTAACTGCATATCAGTCAAGGCATTTTGGTGAAGAACTCTCAATTAGCTCTTTCTCAGAGTCTTACTTCTCCTCTCTCTTACCTTTCCAGGCGATGTGAGTGGTGAGCTGCTGGTGGACATAGGTTCGGGTCCCACCTTGTACCAGGTGATGAGTGGCTGTGAGGTTTTCAACAAGGTGCTCCTCACAGATTTCCTGGAGGACAACAGGCAGGAGCTGAGGGCCTGGCTCCAGGATGAGGGAGGCTGTAGCATGGACTGGACACCATACCTGCAGCACGTCTGCAAGCTGGAGGGACGAGAGTACGACCAGATCCCTATAAACTCAGTTTTATAAACTTGAGATATGCAGATAAATTCGGTGTACATTTACAATAGCTGCTTTTCTCTAATTTGGTGATTCATTGTCTCTAACAGGCCCTCAGCATGGACAGAGAAGGCTGCCAAGCTACGTCAGGTCATCGTGGACATTGTCCCCATTGACGTGCACTGCCCTCAGCCTGTGGCCCTTGACGTCCTTCCTTCAGCAGGGGCTGACTGTCTCGTGTCCTGCTACTGTCTAGAGAGTGTCAGCCCTGACCTGGCTGCCTTCACCAGGGCTCTGGGCCACATTGGGAGGCTCCTGCGGCCCGGTGGCCACCTCCTGCTCATCGGAACTCTGGGAATGAGTTACTATATTCCTGGGGTAAAGATCCCTACGATCCCAGTTAATGAGGCCCAGGTCTGTGCTAGTTTGAAGGAGAACGGCTTCACCCTGATCAGGCTGGAGGTTTATACATTGCCTCAGTACATGAAGGTGTGCCATAGTGACGTGTCTGGGGTGTTTTTTGTAAAGGCAATGAAGGAGTAAGTGTGAGAAAACAGGATAGATAAAGGCTATTAAAGATGAAAGTGAGAAAGTAAGCATCCAGATGAAAATATTATATATTAGGCCAAGTAAATTCAAAATTTTGCACATTAAACAATGAGAAAATGGGCTACTTGTGATGCTAATAATAATACTCACACACATTTGTTTTTTGAGAGGTTGCTTTGATTCTGATCTTCAATCATTTTAATTGTTTTCAAACTGACTCTTAATGGAAAAAAATGCAAGACAAAAAAACATAAATGAAATATTTCACTTAATTTCCTTGGTCCAGTGAATGTGTTTTCTGAGGGTGAATAAGGAGATGTTTCCTCTTTCTTTCCGTTAGAAATGTAATTACACATTTCCCCCTGCAGTTCAAACACAGCAACTACAGCATCAGGAATGTAACACTTCCATTTTTTGATAATGAGTTGCGTGTTGTTTTGTAATTTCTGATAATATGAATAAAAATGCTAAAACAATTTGTATTTCATGTTTTCTTATGTCAGACTTATATTGCATAACAGCATTATATTGATCCAAGCTTATTGTTGATATTAAAAAAGATGGGGGCAGAGATTAGTGGAAGCAGTATCAATTTGATAATACAGCTAAAAAATTGCTTTATTTTAAATGATCAAATTTAGATATGCATCTGAGAATATGATTATGTAATTAGAAGTACTGAACACCAGGCGTCATTACTCTGCCATCTTAAGTTGATCCTCAAATATCAAGCCAAAAATGTGTAAATGTTTTCTGATTATATATATATATATATATATATATATATATATATATATATATATATATATATATATATATATATATATATATATATATATTATATTGTCTGTAAACATCCGAGGCTGCTTACAAATGGACAAGAACAAAGATCATAATGTCTGCTGCTAAATGTCTGCTGTCCTTTGCAATATCCAAACACATTTGTCACACGTCCAAATTACATGTTGACTCCATGTGTTACTAACTCAAATCCTAAATAAAGCCTTTTGTCTTTCTTATAATATGACTGGGGCATTTTACGTTCCTACAGATTCCTTTTACAGACATACAATCACCCAATACCAACAACAACCCATTGTAATCGTTTGATTAGTAACCAAAACTAAAAAAACATTCATATACAAGGTCAATAATGAACCTTTAACCTCATCATATATTTTGTTTTAAAAAAAGAGGTCTTCTTTCAGTCCCCACCGATCATCCCTACCATCACAAAGAGATCATGCTTGCATCAACGTGTTAGTAAAAAGTCTGTTCATAATATGAAACCGTAAAAACTGTGCTGCATTTTCGTGATTAGTTGGATTAGTCTAATATTACTTAATCTGGTCTGCTGTGGTTATGACTGCGCTCAAAACGTCTGATTTCCTTGACCTACAAAGTTGAGTCTAGCAAACTGAAAAGAGTTGTGTACTAACTTTGGAAGCAGCCCTACAGTTCCTTGGTTAAATTCCAACAGGGTTTGGCTCTGCAATATAACTGTGTACTGTATACTTATCACACTGTAGAATATCATGTAATATAGTGTACCATATCTGTGTATCATATACAATAGCCTCTGGACCTTATTCACAATGGCCCTCATTTATGAAACGTGCGTACGACCTAAAACAGACCAACACAGTGACCCAACTCGTCAAATGTCTGACCCATGGTCAAGGACCCTTGGGGTAAAGTTTCAACGAAAGAGGTGTACCTTTTGCGTTGTTTTTCAAAGTGGGGGTCCGTCAGATAGATTCATGTTAATCCTTATCGTCGGACATAAACAAAAGAAAAAACACGGCCCCTTAACTCTAAATCTGTGGCAGTTTTAGTATTTTTACTCCAATAACCGCTGTTTTATCAACATTTATTCACAAGATCTTATCATGGTTTATATGTATTTATTTTGAAGTTATTATCTCGGTCTATTTGGGCCAGGGAAGCTGAATTACTTTGTTGTTTATATTTTTTAAACTATGATGCTACATCTATCAACATTCATTTAGATGTTATCATGGTATTCATTTCTTTATTTTAATAATATTATTTTGGTCTTATTACCGGTGAAATATTACAGTATGCTGTAAAATATATGATGTTATCTGAGCGGGGCACATTCAAAGCCTGTATCCCACAATGCAATGCTGGCATTCATATCAGAGAAACGGACAGCGATCAGCAGGTCTTCAACGCCAGTATCACTTCAATGTACATATATAAATCAGTGGTTTTGTCACCAGCAACAACATGTTGCTCAGCTTTGTTCCAGTAAGTTATGCACTGTAATAACGTTTAAATTTACACAAAAATACCAATAATGAAAAAATTGTTTCATTCTAAGCACTTTGATTTGCCTCATATATACTACTTAAATAAGCTACAATTGAGTGTTTAGAAATACAGCCTAATGGCTTGTTTGACTAATTTGCATTTGTTTTGACTTGTACTGTTGTGAAAAACAAATTCACAAAGAGAAGCATTTCTTATCTTATTTTCCAAGCATCGTTATTTAAAAATGCAATTTTCTAATTTTGCGGTTGATGAATGTTAATAGTGTGTGGGACTTAGTTTGATTTAACATCATACTGCATTATTAGTTGTTTTAAATAAGTGACTTTTTTGAAATATCAATTTACGGTAGGCCTAACATATTAATTATTATATTCATAAGATGATCCTCATATCAATCACCGTGGTAACAGTAGTTTTAGGAAGCATTTTCAGAAAATTAAAAGGGTAAGCAGATTGTCGCAGAGTATTTTGTACACAAAGTAAGATGTATATAGCTTTGCATGTGTATATGTGTACATATACAACATGTATTTTGGCATTTTTGGCACACTTCTACCTCAGCCTATACTGCACACAGACTCAAGTACTTTAGCATATTCTGCTGCCAACAATCTCATTCAACCATTTCACAAACTGAGGAGTTGGTTGTGACGTGGGTCAGAGGGTATCAGAGGACATAAATGATGAACCAATCCATCAGCTGTGCTCCTATAGGCACCTTGGTGTTCATAGGGACAACACCTTTGACTGGAAGGCCCGTGTTCAAAGTGTGTGTTATCATTTAGCGCAGACACTCACAGTGAATGTCATACCAGGCTGCATTACAAACCACTCAAAGGTTTATGTCATACAATGCTGCATTACGGAGCATATATCTCAGAATGCATGACAATATCTAAAAACATCTCATTTAAAGCTTGCTTGTCAGGTGACTGTCTCTCCAGGCAAGCACAGAGAATATGGACTGATCCATCTTTATTCTCCATGCCAAGTAGCTCTTATCCTCTGGCAGAAGAAATAGGGTACCCCAATGTGAACTAAATATTTCTAAACTACAACTCAAAAGGTACACTTCTTTTGTTGGAACTTGACGCCAGGGGTCCTTGACCATGGGTCAGACATTTGACGAGTAGGGAATGAGACTGTGTTGTATCGCCACAGAAAATATTGCGATACTTTGCTGTATAGAATTTTCTCCGACCCCCAATAACTAGTTGTTCCACTTTTGTAATTGTTTGTGTTCTTTGACCATCAACAGAGTAGATGTTTTATTCTACATATATTAAAAACGACTGCCTGCTGAAATAGGACTGCAACCGACGTGAAGACACAGCAATACTTTTTTATTTCACCAAATCCACTCGTCTGTGTAAAAATACTTGTCAATAAAAACTAATCAGATTCATATTTAATGTATTCAATGTGTTATAATGGGTGCAGTCTTATTTCAGCAGTCTTTGCCAATGCCAAAATAAGACTGCACCCCCCTAACTCAGGATTGTAAAGTCTAACAATGACCCAATTAGCTTTACTTACATGTCATGACCTCTACTAAATGTCCTGAAAAGATTGTCATCGTCAGCCTTTGAAATCCTGAGTATTTTACATTACAGATGTTAAATATATATCTGCATCTGTGTACATGTTGGCTGCTGTTTGTTTAAATGTCCTCTGCAGTTTCTCATTCAGCCAGCAGCTGTACTGCAGGTGCAGCTTACCTAAAGTCTAACTTCACTATCAGCAGGAAGCATCTGCATTGAGGTCCAGAGAGAGGAATTCCCTCTTGCTGCATGCATTCTTCAAACCACACACAGAGAATTCATTCACTTTTAATCTCTGGAATTAGTCTAATGTGTTTATGATAATGTTTTATGTTGTCATTCAAAGACAGATAAAAGACAAACCAGACACAGAAGGAGACACATGCTTGGAGATTTGATTTTGTATTAAAACAAGAGGTGATCTTTGCTATAGATAGAGAACATGTGTCTCCAGATTATCCAGTTTAATATTATATATGACAAAGAAAAAAAATCCTCACAGTTTGAGAACTTGGAATCAGAGAATATTTGATTTCGTTTTTGTATAGCACCTTTAAAACAATAGTTTACAAAGTGCTTTGACAGAAGAAACAAAAGCAAATACACATTAACACACATTATGTACACACCATTGTAATAGTAAAACAGAAGATGGGGCAGCTTTAAAGGACAGAGAAAGCTACAATTCAATAAACAAAATGAAATTAGCAGGCAATACTGTAATAAAAAAAAGATAATAAAAAATAACATAATAGCATAACATAAAAGCAAGTCAATAAAAATGTGTGTCTGTCTGATAATTTCCTTTCCTCCATCTCTTATTAATCAATGTCTGTGATGTCTGTCCCACACTACCATCTAAGTTCTGGAAGTTGTTCTTCTAAACAAAAGAGAAATTAACATTCAGAAACTTCACGGGAGAAAGGAGGAGACCACACATCTTTTTTATAAACCTCCGTAGAAAATGAAAGACTTAAATTCTGGTTTCTGTCTCTGGGAAACTCTGAAACATTTAGTGTGTTTGGCCGAAGCCAAACCAAAACTACTGTCTCCAAACTTAGAGAGTAGAACCAGATTTTATATTCCACTGACAGGACTAATACATGGGATACCATAACCATGTTGGAATAACATAATGCTGCATTATTTTCAGCACATTCTCCCAGGTCCATCCACTCTGCAGTTAAAGAAGTGATTTAAACAAGTCAATCACTTTTTAGAATAGTTGATCCCAGGGACGTCGTTCGGCCTATTTTAGGGGGTGCTGAAGCTACCCTAAAATGTTCCTAAGCCCCCCTAAATAATAATAAGAACAACAATAATAATTAGATTTTTTTCTTACAGTGAACTCTGTATCACTAACTATGGTGAATCAATCTTCCTTCACCATTCATCTGTGTGTGTCTGTGTGTAGTGTGTCTGTTTTAATTCTATTTTACAATTGTCAGCTTGTCGAAATGACTGTTAGAGGCTCAACGAGCACCCATGTGCATGTTAACGGTATGTGTATGAGCGAGGTAGAGAGATAGCTACCGAAGAGAGCCAAGCGGCATTAAAACAAAGCAGAGAATCAAAGATTCTGCAACTGTATCAAGCATCTCATTATCACTAACCGTATCCCCATTCATATTTAGACGCAACAAATAATATATATCCAGCTACAAAATAGCTGCAAAGTCTGAAGTTAGACAGAAGTACAAAGAGTCGTTGTGCTATCAAGATGATGCACCGTGTCGTTGCATTGGTGTGAACCATTGACTGTGTGAACTGGCAGCTTTCAGAGCGTTGCAGACTGGAGCGTTGCAAGTAACTGGAGGATTCATCTTGTCTCGTTGCTACTCTTTGGTCTGAACTCCCAGGGACTCAAAATACCAGCAGAGTACGTCTGAGTACGTCACCTATAGTAGAGTAAAAGCAGTGGTGTATTCTACGTGATACGCAGGTATACGCAGTATACCCACTAAGAAATCTCCAAGACTTTCCATATACCCACTTAAGAATGTGCAATGAGTCGAGTAATGTGACAGCAAACTAAACTAACACTGCAGAACATGCAGAGAGACTCTTCTCATCTGTCATCGACCCGCTCCTCGCTGAGCGCAGCGCGTAGTGTGTGCGTAGCGACCGGGCCCAAATGCTCCGCGTACACTAAGACCAGTATCCTCCCTTCACCGCACATTTAAGACAAATATAAGTAGCCTATTTTATATTGTCCTCGTTGCTTTGGGGTCAACTTTTATGATCCAGGTTTAGGTCCCTGATGTAAAAGCCCTCTTACTGCTTTATATTCCATTATATTTTTGATATATTCAGAATGGCATCTGTGTTTTCCTTCTCATAGAATAAATAAAGGTATTCCCACCATAAATTGGTGCATAAAACTGTATCAGAATGCAGGATATTAGTCTGTGACGCTCAAAATAACCCTGGGGTAGGACACCCAGACCCCACACTTTGATATTTTTTTAATTTGATTTTTCCTTTGGATTATTAATGAGATAAAACCCAGGACAGAATTTCCATATGCTTGTATAAATGTGTTGTGTTACCACTGTATCTTACAGCCTTTTTTTGTATTATACAGCTTGCCGTTGTTTCATTTTTGTCCTGAAAATATAGCCAGGACAAGGGATACTGACTTGGGGGAGGCAGGCATGCATGCTTTCATGCCGCTCTGAGTGAGTGAAATCAATTCTTTCTAAAATGCCCTAAACTCAACACTATCTCGTTAAAACTTCTGGGGGTCAATTTGCAAGAACTTAATCTAATGAATCTGCGCTCTGGTACAACCACACAGAAGCTTGTCCGTAAAACTAAGACAAAAAAAAGGTCTCGAGACAAACAAATGTACAATGGCAGGGAGCGACATGGAGAAAAGTCTTAAAGCAATGCTCACTGACTTCAAAGATGACATCTCCAAACAAATTGGAGGGCTTCGGGAAGATGTGGGCAAAATGACCACCGAAATGATTCAAATGAGAGAAGAATTGAAAGGTATACGCTCCGATCTCCGCGAGGCCCAGGACAATGTTAAAGAAGCCGAGCAAAGAATAAAAAGACGCCACCACAGTGCTGTTGAAAAAGTTGGTAAAAGAGCAAAAGGAAATGTCTGAAAAAATAGAATATTTGGAAAACAAATCAAAACAAAATAATATCCGCATATATGGAATCCAGGAAGGTCTAGAAACAAATGATACAATTGGCTTTGTTGCAACGCTATTCACAGAAAAGTTGGATATTTCACCTGACACTATCCAGATTGTTGCAGCACACCGTTCTCTGGCACAGAGACGTGCTCAGGATGTAGTGCCCAGGTCCATGGTGGTTCGCTTCATGCAGTGGAATACAAGGCAACGGGTTTTACAAGCGGCTTGGTCAAAAAAGGTGATACGGGTTGGAAAGAGCCGCATCTACTTCTCTCAAGACTTTTCAAGTAAGATACAAAAAGAATGAAGCCGATACTCTCTGCTGAGGGAAATTTTGAAAGAGAAAAGTGTTAAATCCCATATAACATATCCATCAAAACTGAGAGTTTTTATCGATGGAAACGCAGTGACCTACGGCACATTTGAAGACGCAGATTCGGATCTACGGAACAAGGGCATACTGAAAAGTGGAGATGAGACTGAACCCCAGCCTCGCCGTGCCACCGGGCGCAGAACACACACTGACGAGGAGTAGGTGCCGTGGGAGCGCATTAGAGGAGCAGAAGCGGAGATACAAAAAACTTAAAAACTTATGAGGATGTTTACCTGTGGAGAGGACCCTACATGCCATTCGCTTTTGTGAAAAAAAAAAAGAAGAAAGGAAAGGAGAAGATTAAAAAAACGGGGGAAAGGGGAAGGAGAGGGAAGGGAAAAAAAAATTATTAAAAATAAGTAAGTAGTAGGAAAGTAGCGCAGAGACTTAAACAATTAGGGTACATTATTTTTTTACAGGAAACACATCTGAGCCAAGGGGAACATGAGAAGTTGGGGAAACTAGCTGGAACACAAATTTATTCATCTTCATATACATCAGCTAAAAGAGGAGTAGCGGTGCTCATTAATAAAAGTTTAACATTTACTAAAGATAAATGCATCAGGGAAAAACAAGGGAGATTTGTCTTTTTACGTGGAGAAATAGATGGTCAACCAGTAACATTGTTTAATGTATATAATCCACCAGGAGAGTGTGCTGCCCTCATGAAAAGAATCCTCCATTTGTTAATGTCTGAGGCTGAAGGATTAATTATAATGGGAGGGGACTTTAATTTAGTGATGAACCAAAAGATAGACACTATGAGTAGAATAAAACACAAATCAGAAGCAACAGCAAAATTGGGACGGTTGGATGTTTGGCGTTATCTCCACCCAAAGGAAAGAACCTTCACCTTTTACTCTGATGCACATAAAGTATCCTCAAGACTGGACTATTTTTCTATGTTAAAGCATGACCTCTCTAAGGTGATTACCTGTGATATTGTTCCTTTTCTACTGGCAGATCATTCCTCAGTAGTCATTGAATTAAATCTGCATAGAACATTAAAAATAAGTATCTGGAGATTTAACAACTCATTAGTCATGGATCAAAGGTTTAAAGAAAAAATGACAGAGGTTATTAAAACATTCATTGATATAAATGACAACAGTGAAATAAACCCAGTATTATTATGGGAAACAGCCAAAGCAACCCTAAGGGGAGAGATAATTGCATATTCATCTTGGAGGAAAAAACTGAGAGAGAATAAACAAAGGTTAATAGAGAACAAAATACAAAAGTTGCAAGAATTAAAAGTGTGGGATAAAATAATAGAAAATGAACTGAACGATGCAAAAAAAAAGAATTAGAGGGTATTAATTCAAAGGACTTGGTAAAATATTTTACTTTTGCTAAACAATTATTTTATGATAATAGCTCTAAAGCTCAACAAATTTTAGCCTCCAAAATAAAAAAGAACAAAGAAAAAGCTGTAATTAATACAATTATGGATAATAAAACGCCAAGGAGAGGGGGACGAAATTTTATCTTGTTTCAGGAACTACTATGAAAACCTTTATAATCCAGAAGTAAATAACCTGGATGAGCAGATAATTGCAAGTTACTTAGAAGAATTAAGCATAGCATTTGTGACTGAAACTCAGAATGAAAGCTTAGTAAAAAAATATAACCCAAACGAAAATAATAAAAACTATTGAAAAGGGAAAATTGGGGAAATGCCCTGGAGAAGATGGCTATACCTATGAATTTTATAAAGATTATGAATACCGTATTGCACCAGTTTTATATAGAATGTTCAATAAGGTGTTACAAACAGGAAAATGGCCAAAATGCAATTATAACAGTTATAGCTAAAGAAGGGAAAGACCCAAACAATGTTCTTCGTATAGGCCAATTTCACTTCTGAATGTGGATCAGAAAATATTTACATCCATTATGGCAAATAGGCTCTCGGATATCTTACCTTTTATTATAAATTAGGACCAAACAGGATTTGTCAAACATAGATTTCTTAGTGACAATGTTCGTCGAACTCTTAATGTTATTGACTTTGCTAGAAAAACAAAACAACAAATGGTAGTGCTTACATTGGATGCGGAACAAACATTCGACCGAGTGTCTTGGCCCTTTCTGTTTGCAGTTCTGAATAAATTTGGCTTTCACATGAAATGTATTAATCTTATGATGGGAATGTATAATGATCCAGTAGCTAGAGTGAAAGCCATAGGTTCCTTATCAAAACCTTTCCAGGTAAAAAGAAGGGTAAAACAGGACGATCCGCTCTCCCCACAGATTTTTGCCCTGTTCATTGAGCCATTGGCGGAATGCATACGGACAAGTATGTGTATAAAGGGCGTTAAGATACAAGATGAAGAAAATAAACTTGCGTTATATGCGGACGATGTTATAGTATTCTTAACTGATATACATAAATCATTACTGGTGCTTTTGGAGGAAATTGGAAAATATGGAGCCATTTCAGGATATAAATTAAATTCAGCTAAAACTGAAGCCATGGAAATAGGATGCAATCTCCCAACAGAATTTAAGAAAAGGTTTAAGTTGAAATGGGATCAGAACAAAATAAAATATCTAGGCATTACAATTTGCAGAGAAATTGATAAATTGTATTTATGTAACTATAAAGTCCTGGAAAACTCCTTAAGGCAGAATCTTATACGTTGGAAAATCTTGCCACTTACAATATTTGAGAAAATAGGTATTATAAAAATGAACGTATTGCCACACTTTCTTTTTTTGTTCCAGAACCTTCCCTTATATCTAACAAGCTCATGCTTTAAGGAGTGGGAAAGAATGCTAGGAAAGTTTATTTGAGATGAAAAGAAACCAAGGGTAAAACTTAAATCTTTACAACAAAATAGGGAACAGGGTGGGTTGGGTCTACCAAATGTGAGTCTTTATTACCATGCAGCTCAAGTTAAAACCATTTTAGTTTTGATGAATAGTAAAATTAATCCTAAATGGAACTCTATTGAGAATAAATTGGTAGACTCGCCCACCTCTCTAATTTTCTCAGGGCAAACTGCAGAAAAGGTCAAACATTTTAATCACTCTATTTATCATACATGGAAGAGCTGGAAAAGATTAGGTAAAATTATGAAAATAAAATCAACTGATACGGTTTGCCTGAGTGAAATTAGTCAGGATCCAGACTTCACTCCAAATCAAATGGATGAGACTTTCAGGTTATGGGAAACTAAAGGACTTACAAGATTCCATAAAATGTTCAAAGACCACGTAGTTGATACATTCGAAAATTTATCTAAGGATTATAACCTTCCAAGTACCCATTTTTTTTTAGATACCTCCAAGTAAGGAGCTATATAATAACAAACATACAGTCTTTTCAAGACCTTAGTCCTATCGTGGAGCATATCTTGAAAGTCTATGAAAAGTTGAGTTTTAAAAATGTAATGGGACAAATTTATAACATTTTAAATAATAAAAATGATAATCAAATTAATAATACTTTAAATTCTTGGGATAAAGATATGGGAATAATAGTGACTGAAGAGGAGTGGAGTCAGGCATGTAAAAATGTTTTCTGTTATGTAATTGTATTGGCAGGAATACGCGTGGAAACTATTGGTTAGATTTTTTATAACACCCCTGAAAATTAGTAAATATACAAATCAAATACAATACTGTTGGAGAGAGTGTGGTGAATGTAATGTTGACCTGGTTCATGTCCTCTATACATGCTCAAAAATCCAGTCATATTGGGTACATGTGTTGGAATTAATGAAGCAAATCTGTGGTCAAAATACTAATTTCGAACAACTACATGTCATGCTTGGTATACAGCCGAAAGGTTTAAATAAAGAAAACAATTATATCTTCTGTGTGTTGAGAATTACTGCCATTAAACAAATAACTCGAGGTTGGAAAAAAATTGATCCACCCAGGTTAGATAAATGGATTGAGGTTGTAGAAAACTTGTATGAAAATTAAATGATAACGCACAAGATGAGAGGTAAAAGGAAGGCATTCAAGAAGAGATGGTTCGCATATGCTAACCAAATGCATTGAAAAAAAAACTAAGCATGGATTTGGATCGGGTTAATTAGATGAGGCATGGATGTAATTTCTGTGACATATGATGTAACAATATGGAAATTTGTATGTCTGTATGTAAATACGTATATAGGGAGGTATGTATGTGTGCATATACTTGGGTATATATGGGTGTATGAGTGTAGACGTATATACTCCCCTTTGTTAATAATGAGTTTGTTTTTTATTTGTTTGTTTTTTTGTTTGTTGTTATTTTTTTTTTCTTTATTTTTTCCTTCTCACTGGGTGTGAGGGAGGGGAAGGGAAGGGGGAAAAAGGGGAAAAAATATATTGTGTCAATTCTGACATGTTAATTGTATGATTGTAATATGAATAATGTCACAATAAAAAAGTATAAAAAAAAGAAAATATAGCCACACACCACTCCTCTTCCTCTCTGCCATTCTTCTGCTCCATCTCTGTCCTGCTTGTGTGTGTGTGTGCTGAAATGAACAATTAGAAATGAGTTTTACTTCATAACTCATTCTTCTTTTTACAAACTACAGAAAGAAAGACATTCACAGTAATCAGCACTAATCTCCAAAACCTGTATGATTAACAATCCCTATCAGTAACTATGATTGATGTTGCTTACAATGAGTCACATTTTAATTCCCTCATTTTATTGTTCAATTCACACATCCAAAAAATCTTCTGTGCAGGTGCGTTTGAAAATATCAACCAGAACAAAGGAAAAACCCACACTCTGCTCTTCCTCTTGCTATAGCATCACCGTTTATTTACAGAAAACTAACGTTTTGGTCCCTTCGGACCTTCAGCAAGAGCAGGGGTCTTCAATGTTTTTTAGGCTAAGGACCCCTTAGCTGAAAAAGAAACGGAGCAGGGAGCCCCCTACTACATTATATAAATTGTAAAAAATGTTGTTGCATATTAAACTGGGCCTACAATAACATAAAGGGCGGCCTAAAGCCTTTACACCTTTTCATTGTGCATAAAATACTATTACAATAAAAATAGTTGCTTGGTTGTTATACATATTTTTTTTTATGTTAAAATGGGGCACAGTAAAACTATCATCAATGTTGTGTACATTAAAAAAAGATTTATCTTTACTAATAATGTGTTGGATTCATGTTGATGTATATCTCCCCCCACTAAATAATAGTCAGTTGCAGCCCCAACTGAAAACATAACAAGACATCTTCCTGTAATACAGAGGTTATACCATTGTATATGTTCTTCTTTTGAATCCTGTGTCTTTGTGCCACAACTTCAAACAAGTTGTAGCAGAAGAAAGAAAAGAGATGCTTAGTTTATGATCAATTAATAGAGAAAATCATCAGCAGACACATCAGGTGTCATGGTTGTTTTGCTTGTTTTAAGGACAAATGAATCTCAGTGGCTCATAAGAATGACTCTGTACTGGTGCGTTTGTCACTATTAGACGTTCCTATGAAAGCACAAAGAGAGAGACGAGAATAGGGAAGGACAGCATCAGAGTAGCTGAGATGGGAACAAGATGAGCGGTTCCAGATTTTGTCCCGTTAATCCGGCTGTTGATCCAGGAGTTGTACTAGGACACTCGGGCGTAGACTCCTGGGATGCCGGGCAGACCACAGCCTCGTCCAGAACTCACCACTCCGACCTGGACCCAAGTAGAGCCGCTTTTAGTCACCAACGGGCCGCCAGAGTCCCCCTGAACAGGTCAGACAGGAAACTTATAACACCAACACACTGCAACTCTACATTTACTAGAGTATTGTACAATTCGGAGGTACTTTACTTAAGTATTTCAATGTTCTGCTACTTTCTACTTGTACTCTACTACATCTTAGATAAAATATTGTACTTTTTACTGGACTTACACATTATAATGATGTATTGTATGATATTGTACGAAAACCTATGCACAACAATTTCTATGATATAATAAGAAAATACGGCGGCCGCCGGCCGGTCACATGACAGGTAGGTTCAGCGTTCTTTACAGTTACATTTAGCCAACAAAAGGCGACTCTGAGCCGGGTATAGCTCCGTTAAGTTTAGTGGCTGTTACAGTTGAGTGTAGCCAACAAAAGGTGAGCGTCATGCGGCGACGGCAGTTAAATTAAGACACCAAAAACGACCACCAATAAGATTGACTGGCGTGCGTCAAATGTCTCCGTTTGTGTCTGTCCAGACTACAAAGCAACCCCGGAGTTTTCAAACCAAAACGGGGGCAGCAGAGTTTCCAAATGTTAAAGTTGTAGGAGCTTGGAAACGCCAGAGTAGTGTGTTCAGATGTGAAGTGTAAACGTAGCAAAAGATATTGGTTTTCAAACCAAAATGTAGTAGTGTAGATGTAGACGAAAATTAACCCCAAAAAGTTAATAAAATTAAATAAAAGCTAAAATAAATAAAAAAAAACTATAATAGCCTTGTCTTGCATTTTTCACTCCTTCCTTGTCTATTCCCACCACCACATATCCCGTACAGTTACATTTAGCTGGTTAAAGGTGACTGTGAGCCGGGTACAGAGCACCGCTAGATGACGATCCTTTCAGAGGGCGTTGGCAGTTGAGTTTAGCCGACAAAAAGTGAGTCATGCGGTGACGACAGCTAAATTTAGGCACCAAAACAACTAGTTAAGATTAGAAAAAAACATCAGGGTTTGGATTAAATCACTCCAGGGGAACAAACACCCGTTTCTTGGGAAGAGAAATCTGCACCCCAGCTTGAAAGTGCTGTGTTTTGACCCACTCAGTCGACGTAAGTCCTGATTTATGATTCTGCTTCTTGACTATAACGAAGATTCAACGCAGAAATATAAATCAGGACTTAAGTGCCGCTTTGGGCTCTCATACAGCAGCAGTCAATGTGGTGCTGTACGAATTACAGTGCTTTTCTTTTTGTAGCTACATGAAGAAATGGTTCATACTCTAAAATAAAACATCAGAATTGATTACCCAATTATACTTTAATAATCTGAATCTGTGAAGTAAAGCTATAGCTATAGTGCGTAGTTTCTGTCTCCCCCTGGGACGGTGGTGGCCTAAAGGTTAGAGAAGCAAGCTTGTGACCAGGAGGTTCAATCCCCAGACTGACAGGATAAAATCTGGGTGGGGAAAGTGAAAGAGCAGCGCTTGGCCCTCCCTCATTACCACCACTGAGGTGCCCTTGAGCAAAGCCCTAAACCCCGACGGCTCAGTGGAGTTGCTCAGTGGCCAGCAGATCAGACTGTGGTTGTACCAGCGGCCAGGTATGAACGTGTAACTGTGTGAATGTGATCAGAGTGATTCTGCAAAAGAGAGGCTTCCCCTCTGTGAACCTTCCCTGAATAAATAAAGGTAAAAAAAGAGGAATTCTAAGTAATCACGACAAAACTGTTGGCGCGTCCACATGATACAAACCTTCCGTTAGTGCTAGTAGCCAAGGAGGACACGGAGGATTAAGAAAACATGATGGACTCTTCAGAAGAAGTAATTATCCTCACTCCAATTTCTGCGCGGGAAAGTTGCCGGACGACACAATCTTCTGAACATAATCATACCGAGAAATACAGAGAGTTGTGTGGAGCAATTAATTAGCTTTGCAGCAACTCATTTGGCAACGGCTTGAATGTAACGAATGTTCATTATATCAAAAAGTTACGCACAAAGGCTTTAAGCCGTCAGATAAATGTAGTGCAGTAAAAAATTATGACACCATATCAGGGACAGCCCTTTTGATCCGTGCTGTTTTAAACATGTTTGTTATCAGGTGTTGGAGCAGAGTTCTGCAGACAGACTCACCCGGCAGGAGTCCTTCCCTCCCGCGGCCAGACCAGCACAGATCATGTTGCTTGTGATTGTTCCGTAAGCGTTGTTACACTGTGTGTTGGACACAATGGGAACGCTGACCTCCTGCAGCGTCTGAGGGTACGGAAGAGTAGCTGAAGATGAAGAAAAGAGATATCAATGTTGAGTTGTGTCACAGCCTGATTTATCATAAAAAACAAACCAGTGAGCCACAGTGTTGCACTGGCTGACATGGTCCTTCATCACCATGAACACAGCAGTGCATTCTCATGAATGGGTTTGTATTATACTACAAAAACTTACGCATAGCAACTTGTAGCTAAATTTAGCCACCAAAATGTAGTGGAGTAGAAGTATAAAGAAGCACAATATGGAAATACTTATGTAAAGTACTTGAGCAACTGTAGTTATATTCCATCACTGCATCTTTTACTTCAGGATTCAAGGTCATTTTTAGATTAATTTGTTGAACTTCTGCACCATGTTTTGGCACTCTTTTAACCCCATTATTAGCCTGTATGATAGGGTAATAAAACCCGGGTCTCCAGCTAAACTTAAGTCACCGTGTCCTCATCATTCAGCTAGCTAGCAAGCTGTGCGGCAGAGCCGCGAGCGCTAAGGTACGTGTCCATTGACAAGCGTCATTTCCCCGCATCCCATTCATTGTCTATGCTAGCAGCCGGACAATGCATTCTGGGATTGTCGCGGGGACTTTGGAGAAGAGGGGCATCTGGTTGCCCGCTCCTCATTTGCATAAAGTTAAATCCAGGCTACTTTATGCAAATCAGCGGCGTCCAGCTCGACTCACCAAATCTTTTAATTGACCGTTGTCGAGGAAAAAATGAAGACAGATTGTTCAGCGCTTACTCATTTCAGTAAACTATTTTGTAAAATAGGTTTTTAAACGAGCGGCCATGTTGGTCTGTTTTTAAAATCCGGAAGCAGACAGCCCACGACTGAAGCGTTCGTCCAATCAGGTGCAATCATGGCAGCTGTATTTTTCCTGTAGTGAGCTTGTGATTATTTAGCTAAATATTTCTATTTCTTTCTATCTACCTTGCTGACACAACCACTAAGCTTTATGCAAATTGTTGCACAATGATGTCACAAATATGTATGACGTCATCTAGCTACTTTAAGCGACTTTTGAAGCTAGTGCTAGCTACTTTCATTGGCAAAGAATTGGCAACACTGGGTGGAGAGGACAACAAGAAAGAAATGGGGAGATCCCTGCCAACAAAAAAAACTTCTTCAACCTCTGCATGTTTTCTTCAACAAACAAACTACGGTAACACTTTACTTGAAGGTATCTACATAAGAGTGACATGACACTGTCATGAACATATGACACTGTCATGACACAGTCATGACACATGAACCCTAACTCTAACCCTAACTTGTCATGACAAAAACTGAATGACACTTACTAAAAGAAGCATTATGTCATAAACATTTATGACTTGTTTATAATGATCATGACACGTTTATGACAGTGTCATGTCACTCTTATGTAGATACCTTCAAGTGAAGTGTAACCCAAACTACAAAGTGAATGAATCCATACGAGCAGTCACTATTAGTAATACATAAAAAAATAAACTCACTGCCGTTAATTCGGATGGTTCCCCATCCGGTGACCCAGCAGGTCGTCCCGGCCGGGAACGTGCTGCCGCCCGCTGCCAGGCACACCGGACTGATGTAGTCGGTGAAGTCAACAGGAGAGGACAGACGTAACAAGGCAACGTCATTGTTGTGTGGGGTGTTGTCATATCCTGGATGTACGATGATCTGAGACAGCGACCGGGACACCTTGTTAGGGTTTAGGGATAGTTGGTTGTCACGTCCGAGATAAACAGTTAAACCTGACGTGCTGTTCCTGAGAAACAGAGAGGACAACATGATGAATACAGAGGTGGAGGAAACATAGATATATATATATATATACATTCCGGTAAAATATTGTAAAACACCTTTTTCATCTGTGAAATGTTATTCCATGTTGCTTAGTTTTGGCATTTCTTTCGCATATACAGTATGTCCAAAAGTTGCACAAAAGTCTTTCTATGAGTCTTTATAGAGCTCAACAGTGTGTTTCGGTATACTATGAATCCTGTTCATTTTCTCCATAAGGTTTTAGATTATCAGCCATAATGTCTAAATCATCCGAGGTAGACTAGCTACGAGCTGTGAGATTGTGAATTGAAAGTTCTGCTCCTTTAAAAGCTAGAAGTCCGTGTGATATCAACCTAGTTTTAAGAAAAACATGTTTTATTTGCTATGTCATGCAGAAATATGACGCTACCCACAATCCTTCCAGTCTTACTGTTACCATGGAAATGTTTACAGCACCTGCGAACAGCTACAGCAAGCTGCTACCACTGAAGTCTAGGATAGTTTCTGGTCACAGTCTTGTACCTTTTGACTTGTTTTTGCCGTTTTCAAAAAGTTTTTTTGCGCCGAATTAAATGTTTTATGGTCACGATTCATCTGGTAGCTGGTTGTATTGGTCCCAGGCTTAAAACTCTTTAGATAAGCATTTAATGAAACCAATCCAATGGAGATATTAAACAGGGAAAATTACTTCTGGAACCAGAACCATTAAAAAAGTGGGTGGTCAATGTTGAGCTGTATGATCAGAACGGGTCGGATGTCCGTCCCAAAATGGCGGCTGCAGCAGAGATGATCCAAAGATCCTCTGTACTAAAGATAGCGCATTTCAAGCAGCGCCAGTGGTATGAAACGGTCCACACCTCCTGTCTCCTAAAGGGGCGTGGCCTCGTTTGAACGTGTAGTGAACATCGTGTGGATGGATGAAAGGTTATATTGAAATAATGTATTAATATGTACTTGTGCTAAAGTTAGATATTTACACAGCTAAAAGACATATTTAGCGTCACAGAGATTAGTTTTGTTAGGTAACTGACGTTAGCTTGTCTGTGGTGCCAAATCTCGCGACGAAAACAGGTCTCAAACAGGTCTCAAACAAAGTTCATTTTCTCTGTGTCCGTCTGAAAAATGCCACTTTAGTGTCAGAATGTTCTGCAGATATGTGACTTGTGAGAAATGGGTCCAATATTTACTTTGGTGACTATGGGGTGAAATAATTGCTCATAATCTGTGTTCACGTTCACTTCTCCCGTTGGAATCAATACACTCGGACCTACCGCTAGTCTCCTAAAGAGGCGTGACTGTGGCGGATCCCATGTGATACAGATACAGGAAACTACTCCGAGTTGGGGTGTGTGGGTTCTAAACCATCTCTGACGCATCTCACCCAAGCCCCCAGGAACAGCGCCATGTCTTAAAGCAACCATGGGCTTAGCGGCCAACGGTGGAACTGCACCAAAAGAAACTTGTATATTTCAGCGGATAATTTTTTTTGGGGTAGATCAATTTACCAGTCCGAACACTTAAAGGGTCCTTGTTTAAACCGTCATGTTTGAAAATTTTAAGGAACAAGCACCGAATCCAGAATAATTTAACTAGGCATGATGAACACATGTAACGAACGCGAGCATACCCGCGGGACTGCGCCCATGTCGCCCTAGGCTCATATGACTGTTCTCCTGAGTTCCCGTAGTTGTAAAAATGGATATAATGGCTGTAGTCCATCATGTGTATTATCTTATAATAAATCTGAGCGCTGTATGCTGTAAAGCCTAAATCCATGTAGCTGTAATAATGCCTATATGGCTGTAATTCATCCTGTGTATTATTTTATAATACGTCCGAGGGTTGTATGCTCTAAAGCCTGTAATGTTATTAACATATCTGTTCAGTGAATATTTGAGACAATAATCGACGAGTTCTCCGCGTCTACTCGTTTCCACTGGAGAGAAACTCATAAACGAGCGGTGTTGCTACGACAACTCAAACAAAACTGTTGCATGTCCATCGTGATGTCATGGGCAAGTCAACGCGGAAGACCAGGTATTTTTCGAGCTCCACGACTGCTTCACGCACTTTTGAGAAATTCTAATTGGAATGAACCGGGCTTCGCGCCGAACCCTTTATCTCTTAATACATTCATGATCTCACCAGCCGGAGGGAGAATCTACATACCTAGATTCAGTACTAATAGTGCGTTTCATTTGTTGTTGGAATTTCCTAGGTCGAAGTCGGAACCCCCCCGCAAACTCAGATTTACAAGTTGGGAAGTCAGAGCACCTCTGAGTTAGCCTGGCCCAGCCCTCCTATGTACTTCCTCAATTTTCATTTTCCATTATTATTCTGTCTGGGTTTGCGGTATATTATTGGGTTTTCCCCGGTCAAATCTTTACCGGTTCAATCAGCGAACAGAAGGAGTGGCTGAGAAGGATTTGATTTTCCAGCTTGCTTCGTTAGTGGTGAGAGAGTTGGCGAACGCTAGCGATGCTAAACCGACGTCACGACCAAACGTTAGCGATTTGGTCCCAGCTCCGGCTTCCGAGTTCAAGGTAAATGGAACGCACTATAAGCTGCTCCACTACAAGTAAAAGTATTTAATTTAAATCCTTACTGAAGTAAATGTGTGTATAATGCAGTAAAATGTTCCCTGTCAGGGTTTCCAATAAAGTTCCTCCACGTAGTACTTAAGTAAATGTACTTAGTTACATTCTGGTCATGTATCAGGATCAGAGCTCACCTGGAGAAGCAGTGAGCAGCACTCAAAACACACTGGCTGTTGATCAGGGAGCCTCCACAAAAATGTCCATATCTGTTGTGTAGACTGACCTGCGAGGGCCATGACCCTGGTGGAGCATTTTCGCCTCCTACGATCCTGTCGTTGAGCGGTGCAATGCCACAAACTGCAGGGAAACAATCAGAAAAACTGATATTAGTGTGCAGGAGGGAGACCAAAAATGATGTCTTATTTAGAGGTTTTAGAGAATAGTTTGAACGAGGTGGCAACAAATAATGTCAAAAGTTAGACATTTTGCGAAAAAGATTTTTTTCACTTTCTTGCTGTGACTGAGCTGTTCTGATTGACATCAATCGTGTGTGTGTTAGAGGGATAGTTATTGAAAGTTTTGCTGTATGCCGCCTTTACAATAGGGAACTGAAGCCGTTATCTCTGTTTTCTTCAAAGCCA
This sequence comes from Zingel zingel, assembly GCA_023566125.1. Lineage (NCBI taxonomy): Eukaryota > Metazoa > Chordata > Actinopteri > Perciformes > Percidae > Zingel > Zingel zingel. The sequence continues at coordinate 34,143,148 of CM042325.1, read as the reverse complement.
CCAGACTCCTTTGACAAAAACAGTCATTTTAAATCGCAGAACATGGGAGTTGCTGCTCTACCGCTGCCTCCATCAGTTAGTTAGTTTGTTATTGTGACACTTTGGTGAATCTGGACTAACCCTTCAAAACACCAAAGTCACACAATAATACAAAGTAACTAAGCAATGGAGGCAACGGTAGAGCAGCAACTCCCGTGTTCTGCGAGGTAAAATTAATTATTTTGTCAAAGAAGTCTGGTGGCTTTGAGAGAGAGGCTTCCATGTTGAGGACTCCTGACTGATAAGTACCTTATATAACCAATTCATACACTTAAAAAAAATCCATCCTTCAAAAAATGCACCAAGAGCCAGAAGGGGATTAGCTTTGATTAGCTTAACATAAAGACTAGAGGCAGGGGAAACTCTGTTCATTGTTGAAAAATGTAACTGCTAAACAGTCTTGTTTAATTTAATCCGTATACCAATAAGAATGTAAAAATATGCAGAAGTGTGGCTGAAAGCTGCTGTAGACTATCATAGATTATTTTATTATATTATGTATTATGACTCTTTAAACCTGGATTGGATTCATGTTGAGATTTGCCGTTTTAAAATCAGTTTGAAACCTTTACTATTGTGTGTGTTGTGTGTAAACAGTGTGTAATCTCTGCAAAAGAGAAATTAATGAGGCTTGACAACATGACTCACTATCTGATTTGTTCTGTGCGTTGCTTCCTTTAGGAGAGACAAAGAAAACTTTTAGTTACTCCTATAGAAAGCTATGATTCGTTGTGTAAACACACACACACACACACACACACACACACACACACACACACACAAACACACACACACACACAGACCATACTCAGAAGCAATAGTCTACATTTCCAATACATTCTTTTAAGAACCATAACCAACTGGTTGTGATTGTTCGTGATGAACCACTGTGTGCATAGTGTCCTCTTGTTGGGTGAGGCTGGTATTTGTGGTTTGAGGTCAAAGTCAAGCAAGGTTACCAACTCAAGACAATAGACAAAAATGACAAATAGAGCAACGATGTCATGAAGAAGTACTACGCATACTACCCACCAAGGGCGTAGGTTTTGTTTCAACTAAATAAAATGTTTTTATTTATGTAAAAGAAATAATTATTCTCTTGTATTGTTGTCCTGTATATTCAAAACATCACACATGTTTCGGGATGATTTTTTTTTATTTAGGAATCCTGTTCATCTCAACAACAAATCTGTCAGAGAATGAGACCGTGTTAAAGCTAGACGCTCCAAAGTTTAAATCTACATAAATCTATCTTTAGTTTTCACTTCCTGTTGTGTTTCTTAAACCCCTGATGTTGTGTGTTCATTAGTAGACACAGTTCTTTTTTTTCCGTATATGTTTTGAGCCCCCTGAACGGTTATTTTTAGTGCTTTTGGGGAGATGGTTGTCTTCATATTTTTTTTGAGGGAGACAAATCTACCTCTTCTCCCCCCAAAATTGATGCCTATGCTACCCTCAAACCTAGGCATAAGAGCGCAACTCTGGAGCTTGTTGTTACCATGGAAATGTTCAGTGTTGTAATGTGACAATAGGTGTAATTTACAGGTGGGGTGGGGGGGATTACAACCCCCAAAATAATCAATACTCACCAGTTATATTTTCCTTTACATAGACATTTGCACCATAAATCGATGCAGAAAAATTCACCAGAATGCAGGAAATGAAGTGTTTGACGTTGTGGAGATCTCATGTTGAACCCAAAGTTATGACCTGGAACGTAACAAAGTTACAAATACTCTGTCACTGTACTTGAGTAGAATCTTCGCCTATCTTTACTTCGCTATTTATATTTCTGGAAACTTTCACTTTTACTCCAATACATTCCCCTCTTAGCGTGTGGTAACAGTATGTGGAATGACGGTAGAGAGTAGTATGTAGAGAGACAATGGTAGAGAGTATTATGTAGAGAGACAACGGTAGAGACAGTATGTAGAGAGACAACAGTAGAGAGTAGTGCTCCCCTCAAAAAGAAGACGATGAAGCAAAGAAAACTAGCACCTTGGTATAACTCCCAAACTCGCAAATTAAAACAAATCTCACGAAAACTTGAAACTAAATGGCGTTCCTCCAAACTGGAAGAATCTCGTTTAGATTGGCAAGACAGTTTAAAAACCTATAGGAGGGTCCTCAAAAATGCCAGATCAGACTATTACTCATCATTAATAGAAGAAAATAAGAACAACCCAAGGTTTCTTTTCAGCACTGTAGCCAGGCTGACAGAGAGCCACAGCTCTACTGAGCCATCTATTCCCCTAGCTCTTAGTAGTGACGACTTCATGAGTTTCTTTAATGATAAAATCATAACAATTAGGGATGGAATTCATCACCTTTGCCCTCAACTTCTAACGGTTCACCTTTTGATACAGGAGTGCTAGAAAGAACGACAAGAGCTGACATGTACTTTGACTCCTTTTTTCCTATAGACCTTCAACAATTAATGCTAAAGGTCTCTTCAGCAAAGCCTTCTACCTGTCTCTTAGACCCCATCCCAACGAGGCTACTTAAAGAAGCGTTACCCGTGGTGAACACTTCATTACTAGATATTATCAATATGTCTTTATTAACAGGTTATGTACTGCAGTCATTTAAAATAGCTGTGATAAAACCTCTTCTGAAAAAACCCACCCTCGATCCTGAGGTCTTAGCCAACTATAGACCTATATCGAACCTTCCCTTTCTCTCCAAGATCCTTGAGAAGGTAGTCGCTAATCAGTTATGTGACTTTCTACATAGGAATAGTCTATTTGAGGACTTTCAGTCAGGATTTAGAAAGCATCATAGCACAGAGACGGCACTGGTGAAAATTACAAACGACTTTCTAACTGCTGCTGACAAAGGACTTTTCTCCATTAGATCTTAGTGCTGCATTTGACACTACTGACCATACAATCCTTCTACAGAGACTGGAACACTTAGTTGGCATCAAAGGAATCGCACTAAGCTGGTTTAAGTCCTATTTCTCTGATCGATCTCAATTTGTTAATATCAACGATAAATCCTCTAGGTACGCTAAAGTTAGCCATGGGGCTCCTCAAGGCTCAGTGCTTGGACCAATTCTATTCTCCTTATATATGCTTCCTCTAGGCAATATTACACCCTGCAATGCCCGGCGTCGACTTGCTACGTCCGGCCAACGCCCTGCCACGCCCTATTACGCCCTGCTGTGCTCTACGACACCATGAACTATTACAACTACTCTAGTCATTATCTTAATTGTGACTTTTTTATTGCCATTGTTCATCAAACCCCCAACAGGCATCGTCAGACACCGCCGACCAAGGGCCTGGGTCTGTCCGAGGTTTCTTCCTAAAAGGGAGTTTTTCCTTGCCACTGTCACACTTACACATTCATGCATGCTCTTGGGGGAATCACTGGAATTGTTGGGTCCTTGGAAATTACAGAGTGTGGTCTAGACCTACTCTATCTGTAAAGTGTCCTTGGATAATTCCTGTTATGATTTGACACTATAAATAAAATTGAATTGAATTGAATTGAATAGTACGTAGAGAGAAAACAGTAGAGAGTAGTATGTAGAGAGACAACACTGCAGTAGTAATACCGTAATAGAAAGTTGTATACTAATTTAAACATTAAATGAATTGTAGGATACCACTTGTAAACACCTGCTACTCTGACTGGGCTTCACACCAAACTCCATTTAACATTCTGCCACTTTAGCATCCAGCCCACCTTCAGAAACGAGCAAAGATTCTCTATAACTAGACCTTTTTTAATCACTAGAGCGACTTTTTAATTGATGGAAAGTAACGTGTCCATGTTTTGCAACTTTATGCTTCCTTTTACTCCACTACATATCGGTGGTAGAAGAAGATCCTTTACTTGAGTCCTGCATTGAAAATGTCACGTAAAAGGTAGGTAAGTGACATTATTATTTTGCATCTTTTAGCAAAACATACTTTAAGTATCAACAGTAAAACTGTGTCATACGTCATTTTAAGCTAATGTTAACTATCTTGTATAATGTATAAAAGTGCATCTTTGACTTTTTATTATTTGTGTAAAATGTTAATCAGTAAAGTACTTGAAATAGAAACACGCCTTACATTTGTACATAAGTATAGAGTACTTGAGTAAAACTATGTCCCCCTTTTACTTAGTTACTCTTAACTCTTAAAAACTGATTGTGACAAATGTTAATTTATTTAGTTTACACTCTCTTTGTTTATTATTAATTTCTAGTTGTTTTGTTGTACGAAAACTCCATTAACTAAACAAAACTGATTCAATTGTTAATCAAATGACACTGAAACGCTGTCTCCAATCAGATCAGTTTGAACTGTCATAACACAGAGAGTCAAACTGGCTCATCTGATTTTGCATGTTGGCTGAGACAGTATTGTTTCTTCCATTTTCTATCTATCAGATAAGCTGTGGAAACGATGATCGTCACACTGATAACACGATCAATGTGACACTGAGCCAAATAAAAAAGAACATCTTGGAGACGGAGAGAGAGAGAGAGAGACACAGGAAGAGAGAGACAGGGAGACTTTAACACATGTGCAGAGATGTTAATTTCATCAGCACGCTTAAACATGCGGAGCCAGGGTGAGTCTGAGTGAGACGGAAGAAGATCTCACTCTTTACTCTGAGTTGATTGAACCAACTCATATCAGCTGTTCTGAAACCGAAAACTCAGAGTTTCCCATCTCAGGGTAAATCAACTCAGAGATCAGGGTTAAAATCAGAGTTTGTTAAACCTCCTTCCTGAAACGGGCACCTGGTCAGCTCTGAGATGATGTTATCCTCTGCTGTGTGCAGCTCACAGCTACTTAATACGATATAGTATTTATCCTCACCCTAACCATAACCTAATTCTAACCCTAATCCTAAAACCAAGTCTTAACCCTCAAACAGCCCTTTAACCTTGTGGGGTCCAGCATTTTGGGCCCCACAAAGCTGGTCGGACCCCACAAGTATACTGAACTCCCGGTTTTTGGACCCCACGAATACAGTTAAACGAGAACACACACACACACGCACACAAACAGATACCCCCGAGTTATTAGAGAGAGGATCTATTTCTAAAATGTTGTGTTTACATATGCAAATGAGGCATTATCTGATTTTTGTAGTCTCGCCTTAAGTAAAAAAAGTAATACTATAGTGTGAAAACACTCCATACACAAGTATAAGCATCCAAATGTACTTAAAGTACCAAAAGTATTTTTTTTTTTAAATCTAAATTGAAAAATAGTGTTTTTGCCTGAAAAACACAGAATTAAAACATTCTATTTAGATTTTCTTTTCATTTTAAATCCAGATTAATAACAGGACTGAGACACTGACCTGTAGCTGTTAAAACCAGGAGCACGACAGCACAAACCAGCTGCAGATTCCCCTCCATGATGTGAGTCTTCTGACCGTGTCTTGTAATCATTGCAGGAGTTTATCATGCAGGCTGGAGGGGGGGGGGGGGGGGACATAACCTGCTCGGGAGCAGGTTATGTTGGAGATTAGAGATCAACCGGTGTAAAAGCACCGCCTACTGACCAATCAATACTCGGTTGATAACGGCGTCACCGTTCTTAGAAGATCAGGTGGAGCTCGGTGCCTGGAGACAGAGAGATGCGCTCAGAAAAGTTACAACATTTAGAGACCGACAACCCCGTTAACATTCCCCAATGGGTATTTTTATGAAAGATGTAGATTTTCAGCTGAGGTAATTACGTATAGGCTATTTGTTGGCTTCTTGAGTCGTGTGTTGCCAATGCCACACAATCGGTTTAAATTATGTTTTTATATTTTTTATTTGATCTCACGATAACCTTCCCACTGCCAGGGTTGCAACTGAAATAAAAGGCTAAAGCAACGACAGTTTATGGAAAGGACAAGTGTAATTATGGTCAGATCTTGTGCCTGACTGATGGGGAAGTGATATTGATAAGTGTTCTGATTCATGCATTTACAGCCTCGGCTATTTTTTGCCAGCTTTCCTTCTGTTTTAGGAAGCAGCTGTAGCGACTGTATTGCGTTTTGCCTGTAAAACTGTGTCAGTGTTCTTCATATTTATGTAGTATTATAGTTTGCTCTTCTTATATAAAATATGCGGCTCTGGTAGATGTTTGTGATTGGTCGTGCTGTGCAAACCCTGCCTCTTTTATATGAATGCACGCGTCTCTGGATTGGGAAATCCTGGGTTGATTGAACTAGTTGTTAACCAGCGTCGTGACACAGGTTATGCGGGACTGCGGTTGTTAGGTTAGGTGAAGCCGGGTTACTCAGGGTAACAGGCCTCAGGAGTCTGATCTTCTCTGATGATGGTTACTCTGTCTGTCACAATGACTCCTCTGTCTCTAACAGAGTAGCAGTGTATGTGGACTGTCCTGTTGGCACTCTGTCCTTCTACACAGTCTCCTCTGACTCACTGATCCACCTCCACACCATCAACATTCACTCAACCTCTTTATCCTGGGTTTATGGTCTGGTCTGGTTCCTCAGTGTCTCTGTGTCCTCTGCAGGACTGAGAGTCTCTCCTGTGGACAGAAACACTGACTGAAGATCAGCTGCTGAAATCAAAGTTCAGTCTGTTCACCATCACACACACTACAGACCAAACATGAATAATTTGTGCCAATAATCATATGTCAATTTAAACATTTGAGGAAGGCTCAAGCCGCCACGCGTTGGTGTATTTTTAATGTCTTGCCCTATTTAATAAAGGCCTTTTATCACTTTTTGTAACCGAACTTGAGTGCCTGGACTTGATTTTTTATGACTTTCTTGGTCATAATTCTTCTTCCTTTTTTCATGTTCAACAATGTTTACACATGTATGTAAGTCCAGCAACATTATACTGCTAGATTTATAAAGGAGTTTGGTGGGGGGGGATGGAACTAAACAGACATGTTTCAGTGTTTATCTTGCATCATTCAGGACCGTGATGGGAGAAGAAGATATTCATCTTGACCAGACAAGCGGTGGATACGTCCCGGCTGCTGCCCGGAGTCCTGTCCTGGAAATGTCTCTGGAGAAAAAGAACATTGTTCACGCCGGCGAACTGAAGGAGAGCTGCGCCAAGCTAGCCACAGTTAGCCACACTGGCTGGACCGGAAACAGGGAAGTTACCTTCAAAATAAAAGAGCAACACGAAGGGTGAAGAAGGTTTATAAATACTCACCATGGACAGGGCCGTCCAAACCCAGTTTACTATGCAAGAGTTTGGTACAGATACATTTCATGACATGAATTCAAGTGGAATTAAATTAATAAGTATGGATGAAATGAGCAACGAATCACAAATTAACCTCATTGGTGGTTCTGGTGATTTGTTTTTATTTTTTTGCTAAAGCTAAACTGGATGAATAGCTTAAATCCGTAAGAAGAAGTTGAAGTAGTGATAATAGTTGAAACATTTTAAATCGTTTTAATAAGTATGAATTTCCTTAAAAAGTTAAAAGCTTGCTAAACTGAACTGTTGGCTTTAAAAGTTGAATAATGACAAAAGATGTAAAACATTCTGAGGTCTGATTATATTTTCTAACTGAAGTCACAAATGCAGAAATATGAAACAAATTGTATGAAAAATCTTAAAGCTCAAATGCACTGCTGAAAAATCAGGAAAATTGTCAGAGTTGGAAGTGAAACTGCATTACCTAAGTGAAGAGCTAAAATATATTGTTAGGAAAGCTTGAAGCTGAACTGTAATACTGTCAAAGATGAAAGTTGAAATTAATTGTCTGAAAAGGCTGAAAGAAGAAATACTTTGTATTATTATCAGACATATACACTGCATAGATCGAAAAAGCATCAATCTAGCTGAGATGAGAAGTGAAATATATTGAATGAAAAGGAGTGGGCTGAACAAGAGGTAAGAAAGAAGGGACTTCCAATTGCTACTAGTGGTTAAGTGTTATCCTCAGGGAGGCGATGAATGACAGTAGGATTCAAACCCAGGTCTCCCACACCAAAGGCAAGTGTCATATCCACTGTGCTATCAACACCCAATAGATGGCAGGTTATCGTTCAGCTCTAATAAAGCCTTTCTTTGATCTGTAATTACCACACTGCTAATGAGTGAGACCCAGGGTGTGTGTCTGTGTGTATGTGTGTTTTTATGTGTGTGCGTGTGTGTGTGTGACTGTGTGTGTGTGTGCGTGTGTTTGTGTGTCTGTGTGTGTGTGTGTGTATGTGTGTGTTTGTGTGTGTGTGTGTGTGTGTGTGTGTGTGTGTGTGCGTGTGTATGTGTGTCTGCATATGTGTGTTGGAATGCGTGTCTGTGTGTGTGTGTGTGTGTGTGTGTGTGTGTGTGTGTATGTGTGTATCTCTGTCTGTGTTTGTGTGTGTGACTGTGGGTGTGTGTGTGTGTGTGTGTGTGTGTGTGTGTGTGTGTGGGTGTGTGTGTGTGTGTGTTGGTCCGTGTGTGTCTGTGTGAGTGTGGGTCCGTGATCGTCTCAGATGTTCTGTTATGTTCATATTAAACTGACTGTAGTTCAGTCTGTCAAGGGTACTAATGCCATGGTTACAATGTTTTTAAACACAGTATGGAGCGCTTTGATGTCTGTGATGAGATCTCTTTGATGTTTAATCAGCTAACGACCGTGTCACCTGCTGAAACTGTCACCTGTTGTACCACACTGCAGCTATTCAAAGACACTGAGAGCAAGCTCTCAAATAAAGGCTCAGACTGCTAAATTGATAAGGGGTATCAGTCAAATGATGTAATCGTGACCACCACAAGGACTTTGTGAACGCATCAATATAAAATCTATGTGGATAAACTTAAAAATGTGGGCATATCAGCGATTAAAAAAGTGGTTCGCTCTGCATTTCGCTCGGAAATGTGGAGAATGTTAAACAGGGCAGAGAATGGAGGAAGATGTGGAACTCGTGTCATTTGGAAGATCACCGAGCAAAAAGTATAAGTCATATCACATAACTGAAACGAGACAAAAATACCTACGTTTTGATGTTTAAATTGTGCAGGACAAGTAGATATTGTGGGCGTGAGAGCAATTTATAGAGAAGGGACAACAATATTTTTTTCAAGGCTCTGTGCTCTGTCTATGACATCATCCACTTTAGCTCATGCAATACACACCCATTATAAACGCAACAAAATCCTGAAATGATCACTAAACTTAAACAGCTTTTTCACAAAAACTGTAAAAGATATCAAACTGAAAAGCAGCAGCTGGATAGCTGAATATTTTGTGGACATTTTAAAGTTTGTTTGGCATCTGTAGGTGAAAGTATGGAGGGGCTCAAAATTTTGGGAGCGGAAGAAGATTTGAAGGATTTGAAGCATGCTCTCATTGACTTCAATGTTAAAAAAAAGTCTTAAAAAGCTTAATATTTAAAAAAGTATAAATAGTAGAAAAAAGTTGACGAAGTCCCATCATTAGCTGAACGAGCTGAACATTGTAAAAGTTAAATGGTTTTAGTAGCTGAAAGTATGCAGAAGTTACGGAGAGCCAAAAAATGTACGGAAGAGGGAATAAGAATAACAATAGTTGGAATATTTTGTGGGAATGCTGCTGAATCAGCATTCCCACAAAATATGTTCATGAACCTGTTTTAAGTTCACTGATTAAAATAAATAAGCTAAATATTTGCTGATTAATGTTCTATGTGTTAAGGGACCGTTCGGTATTTTTTGAATGGACCACCGGAGGAAAATAGGGTAGGGTCATGTCCTTTTATTCCTTGTTGAGGGGAGGGTCATCCAACATTTTTCAGTCCAGAGTGGGGGGGGTCACCCAACTTGTGTATTCATGAAATTTCAAAGTGGCTTGTTTGGTGCATATTTTTCCAAGTAGCTCTCAGTCTCGGACCTCCTTTGCTACCAGATGGGTCGTCTGACCCATGAGTTTGCTGGGGGGCAGGGGGAGCACTGCTCCCCTGGTGGCTGAAACGGATAATTGCATTGTTTAAATAATTACGTCTGGCATGACCAGATATTTTATAAATATCTTAAATAACACAAAAGAACTAAATGGTGGTAGGTAATACATCAGATTTCATATACTGCTTTAGTAAAAAAAAAAATCCTGGCTGACGATGGGAGCAGCAGGACGCAAAATACGAAAATGACTGTTACACTATGTCTGGACATCTTGCCATGCCAAGGTTGCAATAAAGGTTTCCTAAATGCCACATGTGATGTCAGCTTACTAATTGATTGTGGGATTGTGTAGATTTGGACTTTTATACGTTTATTCCACTTTGTTTAAATTGCAAGTGGAGGAAGACTAGTGACGAGACCATAGCAACCAGTTTGTGTGTTGAATGTTACCCAGAGTGCCTTGCTGAATGGTCTCAATATTTTATTGTTTTATTTCATGTGAATACTAATTTACTAGAGGAGTAAGTTAGTATTTGAAGTAATGCAGGAAGTGTGCATTTAGTTTCAATGCTTATTGTGTTTCCACAACAATGTCAGTGAGTAAATCTACTGAAATGGCCACCACACCATAACAGAGGAGTGGGATGTGTAAGATGAGAATGCAGAGGTTTAGTCACATATGTTATGTCTGTAAAAAAAAAACAATTGAAATCTGTATATATTTGCCAAGTGCAAAGGTATCAATAAATTGTTGGGTGAGGGTCATTCTTTTTAGCCAAATCGTGTTGGAAGGCTATAGAAAATTTTTTACTTGTGAGGGGAGGGTCATGTCTATTTTGGCTAATGGTCCCAAAACTCCTCCGGTGGCGCCTTAAATAAATAATGAACAGTCCCTAACTAATGCAGTCTGGGAAGATTTATAATGCTGAGTGCATGACCAATTTCTACAGTAATCCCTCTTATATAATGTAGAAATAACCTTTATTAGGGGCTGTATTCTTCATTATTCATGTTATTGGTTTGTTTGAAAAGAGAATTGTTGTTTAATTGATGATAGAGGTCATTTAGAGTCAGTTTGGGAAAGTGACAGTGCTATTCAACCGTGTCAATTGAATTTATCTTTTCACCACTAGAGGGCGGTGTTTACTAGAGATGTGATGAGATCTCGTCCAAACGTGATCTTGCAAGATTAACCGTGACCAGATTTCTGGTAAGTGCAGAGCAGCCTTGATAGCATAGAAAATCCCCCGGCCGCCCTCTATGGAATTACATCTGTTTTATTGGATTTTGAAATTAAAAAACCATTGAATTTCTAGCACTAAATATTTATTGCAATTATGTATCTGAATTTGTTTGCCTCTAAATTTGACTCTTCCATAGTTCTCCAAAGTTGACTCTGAGTTTACTTTTGCACTTTTGCATCGCGGAAGAAAAAAGCTGCCTGTAAAACCCAGCGTTAGAACATTAGAGAGTACCGCCACTCTCTTTCTCCCTCTCCCTCTCTCTCTCTCTCTCTCTCTCTCTCTCTCTCTCTCTCTCTCTCTCTCTCTCTCTCTCTCTCTCTCTCTCTCTTCTCTCTTTCTCCCTCTCCCTCTCTCTCTCTCTCTCTCTCTCTCTCTCTCTCTCTCTCTCTCTCTTTCTCTCTTTCTCCCTCTCCCTCTCTCTCTCTCTCTCTCTCTCTCTCTCTCTCCCCCTCTCATGGCTGAGAGACACGTCCACAGCGTGCAGTTCAATGTGGCGCTGTCTCGTGCAGACCACTTTCTTTCTCTGTTAAAATGAGGCGGGAAGCAGACAGCAAAACCTAACTTTACTTTTAATGATATTAACAACCCAGTCTCACGGCAGTTTGCGATGGCATCACAAAAATAAAGAACACGAAAATAAATAGAACACGGGCCAACCAATGCAATGCGGGCATTCATATCAGAGAATTGGATAGTGATCAGCAGGTCTTTAACACCAATATCGCTTCAATGTACATATTTAATCAGTGGTTTTGTCACCAGCAACAACACGTTGCTCAGTTTTTTTCCAGTAAGTTATTCACCGTATTAACGTTATATTACGTAATAAGCAAAATACTCCGGAAGTGACGTAGTAATTACCGCTCGGCCGATAGGAAAGATAAACATACATCATAATATTCGTAATACTGCTATTTTTGTCTAACGTTTTATTTGAGGAATTAAACAATAAAGATACAATTATTAATAAAAAACAGTTTCATGTATTTGTCTCATGTACTGTTTGAGGAGTCGGCCGGCCGGCGGCGGCAATCTAAAATGGAATGAAGCCCATTCACGGCAGACAGCAGAAGCACAGGAGTCCAACATAAACATAAAATCGTTAAATAGGTGAAAATATCTTATTACCATATTTGAGAGTGCTTACAGTGGGGAAATCTTTCCATTTGTTTCCATTTGTGTGCATCCTTGTCCCAGAAATGCTTGTTACTAACCTAGGCCACATTTTAGGCCACACAAGGCCTAAAATGCCTGAAAAAATAATCTTAAAAAAAAAAAATAATAATGGCACCAAGAACTTGGTTGCAGCTGTCGCAGCTGTGGTCCTGCTTCACTACACCCTGCTACGCTCTGCGGTGCCCTGCAGTGCCCTGCAGTGACCTTCTGCATCCTGCTGAACCCTGCTGCATCCTGCTACGTCCTGCTATGCCCTGCTATGCCACGCTACATCCTGTAATGCCCTGCAGTGCCCTGCTATGACATGAATCACTACGACTACCATTTGTAGTCATTTATTGTGACTATTATTGCCACTGTTCATCAAATCCCCAACCGGCACCGTCAGACACCGTCTACCAAGAGCCTGGGTCTGCCGAGGTTTCTTCCTAAAAGGGAGTTTTTCCTAGCCACTGTCTGTATATAAATATGCTTGCTCTTGGGAGAATTACTGGAATTGTTGGGTCTTTGTAAATTATAGTGTGGTCTAGACCTACTCTATCTGTAAAGTGTCTCAAGATGACTCCTGTTATGATTTGATACTATAAATCTGTGAGTGTAGTAGTGTGTAACACCTACTGTTGCTAAATGACAAGCCTTCAAACATGTAGTGGGATCAAGGTTCAGAGGTCAATATTTCAAAGCAGGAGTAATGTATCCTCTCCAGACAGACATATGTTACTGTCGAGGTTGAGCCCTCTCCAACGATGTGTTTGCTATAGTCCTACGACAGCGTTTTAATTTGCACATATGGAGACCACGTTGCAGGCAATACTTTATTGTCCCCAGAGGGATATTCAAATGTTCAAATGTTTCACTTGACATATTGTTTTATCATACAGCGGACATTTACTTACAATAAAACAACAACATAAACAAAGTGATATATTGCCAGACTGAAGCACATCTCACACACAACCTTATACGCATCATATCATGAAGCTATTGCACAACCCCTGCAGCCTCAAGCAACATTATTTAAAGTTTAAATTGAGGTAGGTCCAAATTAGGGCTATAGTTTAGAAATATTTAGTTCACATTGGGGTACCCTATTTCTTCTGCCAGAGGATAAGATCTGATTGGCATGGAGAATAACGATACATCAGACCATATTCTCTGTGCTTGCCTGGAGAGACTGGTTTCTATTCCTCTACACAAGCTTCATGACAGTCACCTGACAATCAAGCTTTAAATGAGATGTTTTTAGATATTGCCATGCTTTCTGACATATTAATATGCCCTGTAATGCAGCCTTGTATAACATAAACCCTCTGACTCACCATGAGTGTCTGCTCTATATGATAAAAACACACTTTGAACACGGGCCTTCCAGCCAAAGGTGTTGTCCCTATGAACACCAAGGTGGTGTTTGGTTCATCATTTATGACCCTGGATACACTCTGACCCACGTCACAACTAACTCCTCAGTTTGTGAAAAAAATGCCAAAACACATTTTGTATATGTACACATACCCAAACAAAGCTTTATACATCTTACTCTGTGATCAAAAACCCCGGCAACTATCTGCTTATCCTTTTAATTTCCTGACAATGCTTCCTAAAACTAGTTCCTCCTTAATTTTGAAAAGGTAGTCTCTCAGTAGAGGCTACAGTGGTTAGGATGGCTACAAGCTGTAACCACGGTGATTGATATGAGGATCATCTTCTGAATATAATAATGAATATGTTAGGCCTACCATGAATTGTTATTTCAAAAAAGTCACTTATTTAAAACAACTAATAATGCAGTGTGATGTTAAATCAAACTAAGTCCCACACATAAATATGCTCTTGTTTTTTTCCCTTTAGTCTTTGCTATTAATATTCATCAACTGCAAAATTAGAAAATTGCGTTTTTAAATAAAGATGCATGGAAAATGAGATAAAAAATGCTTCTCTTTGTAAATTTGTTTTTCACAACAGTACAAGTCAAAACAAATGCAAATTAGTCAAACAAGCCATTAGGCTGTATTTCTAAACACTCAATTATAGCTTATTTATATAGTATAGATAAGGCAAATCAAAGTGCTTAGCATAAAACACTACTTTTTCATTACTGGTATTTTTATTGTGTAAATTCTCACGAACAACGTGCAACATTCTTTCACAGACAAGGAGCGGTAATTACTACGTCACTCCCGGAGTCTTCAGCTGATTTCTTAAAACGTTATTACGGTGCATAACTTACTGGAACAAAACTGAGCAACGTGCTGTTGCTGGTGACAAAACCATAAAATTAAAGATCAAATATGTACATTGAAGCAATATTGGTGTTAAAGACCCCCTGATCGCTGTCCAATTCTCTGAAATGAATGCCCGCATTGCATTGTGGGATATGTGCTTAGAATGCGCCCCGCTCAGCCTGTGTTCTGTCTTACAGCATACTGTAATATTTCACCGGTAATAAGACCGAAATAATATTATTAAAATACAGAAATATATATGATATAAATGATAACATCTAAATAAATGTTGATAGCTGTAGCATTATAGTTTTAAAAATGTAAATAAACAACAAAGCAATCCAGCTTCCCTGGCAATAAGACCAAAATAATAACATCAAAATAAATACATATAAACCATGATAACAGCTCGTGAATAAATGTTGATTGAAACAGCTGTTATTGGGCTAAAAATACCAATAATAGCAAAGCTGTAAACAGCGTCTCTGCTGCAGCCGACTGGCTGAAAGAATCGTGCTGTGATCACGAATGATGCTTCAAGATTAGTTTAAAAAAAGAAAGAAACTAATGCTTCCCATTAGTTTAAAAAAACGTGCTGAGCATCACGAAAAAAACGAGATAAACGTGTCTGTGTACAGGAATCAAAAGATTAAGTTACGTGACCATATCACGAACTGCTGTTAAACTGAGTAGGACCACGACAGCAAAGAGCGGTGTGTTAGAGACGAGTGAGAGGACAACCTTGGTAAAAATGGCAAAGTTGCCAAGGTTCCTGGGCTACACCTTTTGCTGTTGATATAACTATTCAATAATTGAACAAAGGCAAATTATTATATTATACAACTGTATTTAATTGTAATATAATAATATAATTATATTATGTCTATGGTCCTAAAAAAGATGTTATTTCTTCCTTGAGTTGTATTTATAAATGGGATCATTCAGCAGCTTTAACAATCCCTTTTCCGTCCAAAGAGGATAAACGCTCATGAACTCAGAAGTCTTGCCAAAGGGAATTTAAAATGCTCTGCATTCACATTCTCCTGGAGAAGAAAACTCTCGACCCCTTTTTGACTCTAGTCTGACTCTAATTGTAATCTCCAAATATCCTAATTTTAACCAGATTACCTGGCAGAATTCCACATCCAAAATACCTCGTCGCCATTGGACACTATCCAATACAATATCTTTGGGGAAGAGGGTCAGGGTGTGCGTGTATATGTGTGTGTGTGTATTCAGGTTCAGCTGCCAGGGATGAGCAAGGTGTTTAGAGACGCCTGGGGAGAATACGTTTGATTACTACATGGCTATGTTCCACATTGGTACAGCTGCTGCTTTGGGATACGCTGGGACTTCAATCACAAGAGACTTTGTTGCAGATATGCAAAATGTATTTGTACATATGCAAAATATGAAATGTGCAGAGTCTTTGGAGATAAGACTCCATCGTTATGAAATCATTTTTTAAGGGGTAGAAAGTCAAAAGATATCCCCCGATGGAGTCTAGGTGTGAGGGAGCCTGAAGACTGGACCGAGGAGCCGACGGGAGCAGTCTGCCAGAGGAGGACCCAGGGAGCCGTGTGTGATGAAGACTGGAGGTGGAAGGAGAGGAGGAGGGTTGTGCTCTCTACTTGAAATGACAACTGAGCAGAGAGAAGACAGGTTTAAAACAGTGATGTCATGCTAGATTGGCTTGTGTAATTCATGGCCGTTTCTGATTGGTTAAAAGAAAAGTGAACGCCTCTAACAGCTGTTCAGTTTTAGAAGAAAGAGAAAAGTGATGAAGTCTTCCTGAAGGAATTTACGCTGTGCTTCCTTAGATGGAAAATGTATTGAATTAGGCGATGAGGCTCCCTGTTTAGTCAGCTGGCTGCTGTGGCTAGTGGTTTTACAATTGAATACGCTTTGTCCTATTCCCTGGCACACTATAACCACAATACTGAAAATCTACAGTGAAGTGTGATGAGTTTGTTTGTTGACAGTCTTAGTCTGCTGAAACTGAAAATATATGTCATGTTAGGCACTAATTCACTAAGGCACTAACACTTCATGAAGGAGAGCAAATGAAACACTGCATCTGCAAACCAACAGTGCACCAACAGCAGAAGTCGTTATTATTTTTTACAAGGTTCTGTGTTTGAAGTCAACAATAAGTCCATGACAATGTTTTTAACTTCAACAAAGTAACTATACATGCTATTCAATAGAAAACATATAAACGTTGGACGCCATTAATCGGCACGCAAAGTCCTGAAATCCATTCTGCAGTTAGTATCATATAGCCATGGCAAAAAGAAAACAAGGCAGTTTAATTAATTTGGGTTTTACTAAGATATTGTGTAGCGATGACGTTAATAGCACGACCAATTCACCTGCTGCAAACCCTGTTGGCACAACTCCAAGCGGGGTGACAACGCAAGAAGAAGCTGAAGAAATAATGTCCTCTCTGGCTGAAGATGGTGGTGGTAACAGCTTGTCAGAGGCCGGTCACAATCCTAATCCCTCTTGCTCCTCTCTCCCGTTAACTTGGAACAGCCAGCAGTTGAGAGATTGGAAGAGCCCATATACATGGCTGTTTGTTAAACCTTGTGTCATCTTTAACCCTTGAGAGAGATTATCTATTGATTGATGGAATAGCTGACATTATGACGCCTTTGCATCTTGAGCAAAGTCGCACTTGGCCATTGGCTGCATCCTTTGGTTTTCTTCAGAATAGATGCAAGTAACAGCTGCATGTTTGTAACTTCAGATTTTAATAGAAAAATGATTGTTGTTTATTTTCAGGCTGGAGGCAATTCCAGGTGTAACTCCAAGACACTTTTGTTTGCAGAGTAAAGTTGAAG
Organism: Zingel zingel; assembly: GCA_023566125.1. Classification (NCBI taxonomy): domain Eukaryota; kingdom Metazoa; phylum Chordata; class Actinopteri; order Perciformes; family Percidae; genus Zingel; species Zingel zingel. Next base: position 34,125,819 of record CM042325.1, on the reverse strand, counting down.
CTCAAACAAAACATTTTAGAGGATGTTTCCCCTGCAGGGAGTTCACAAACTAAAACCTAACCTAAGTGTCCAAAAAGCCTCAGGTAATTCTTTAACTACAGTCTGCACACACTGTGGACACACAGCACTTTGTTCAAATGCTAACACGCTGCTGGCAAAACGGTTAAGGATGGAAGCTTGGGGGGTGGCCTCTAGCTCACCCAATAAGAGTGTTTGCCCTGTGTTGGCTGAGTCCTGCAGCGGCGTGGGTTTGAAGCTGACCTGCTGCCCATTGCTGCGTGTCTTCCCCCATCTCTCTCCCCCTTTTCTGTCTATCCACTGTCTTTATACAATAAAGGTAAAAAGCCCAAACAAATTAATCTTAAAAAGAAAAGAAGGATGGAAGTTTGGGGTGCATCGCTTAGGCCTAATTGAACGGAGGAATTATGGTATACCTCGGTAGCCTGAGTAAATTTAACTGAAGCTGGTCTACTGTGAGCGTGTAAAAGGCACTTTAGAATGATTGGGGAGATCAGAGAGGTGGGTGAAAGACCTGAAAGCCATGTGAGGAGTCCAGTAGTGGGTCTAGTGTTGGAAGAAGCCCCCCTGATCTGATGGTATCAGCCCCTCAGGGCAGGGAACATGAACAGAACAAATGCTATTGGAGTACAACACTGGCCCAAAAACAGGATTGCTATCTCTGCCCATGAAACTCAGAGTAGCCCAAAGCACAGACACACACAAAATGACACAGACACACCCAGATATACACAGGTATATAAGGTGGTTGATGGTGCACCTGAAGGCTGACTACTAAACAGAGGTGTTAGGTAGAGTCACAAAGACAACAGGAGGATGGAAGAAAAGGGAGCAGAGAATGTAGTGGCGGCCATGGCAGACTGCTACCAGGGATTTGAATCTGCAGCGTATCTGCAGGATTACTACAGTCCACCACTGGCTGATTTGGAAAGAAAGGACAACCTTTTGCCGTGGATACTGGCATGCCTGCATAGAGCTTTCACTGAAGGTAAGGAGACGGGGTGATGGGTCATGTAAACCTCATTCCAAAAACAGTTTATGCTCAATAAAAAGCTTTTAAATTGAGTTAAACATATTGGCTGATCATGATGATAATCTCTTATGTTGTTGGTGTTTATTAAAATAGGTCACTGGTTGCAATAATAAGATATGTGTATGTTCAATTCAACACTAATAATTTGATTTCTGTCAGAGACAGATGTTTCAGATGTTGGGCGTTTTTGGATACAAACACTTTGTTTCTTCTCCGATATTCTCACTCTTTTTTTCTAAAAAAAAGTCGGTGAATAATGAATGTATTTATTTTGAATTTGGTGCCATCAAAACTGTAATCTTAAGTTCTTCATTTAGAAATTTGATATATTCTCAGCAAATTGGTGCAACAAGTGATTCCAGAATACAGTATGTGACACTGTCCGTAGATATAACAGTGTGAAGGATATTTTTATTTTTTATGTAACTTTAATGAAATTGTTGAAGAATTAAGGTGATAAAATAGAATAAAGGACAAAGATGCTAATACCAGATACCTTTTGAAGTTTTCAGATAAAACATTTGCCTATCCTTTCTCTTCCTCTTTGCAATCTTTCTTTATAATCCATAATAAATCCATAATAATCTTCCCTAAAATCATTTTTATTTCATGAATATTGAGAAGCTATGATCATACAGTAACTGCATATCAGTCAAGGCATTTTGGTGAAGAACTCTCAATTAGCTCTTTCTCAGAGTCTTACTTCTCCTCTCTCTTACCTTTCCAGGCGATGTGAGTGGTGAGCTGCTGGTGGACATAGGTTCGGGTCCCACCTTGTACCAGGTGATGAGTGGCTGTGAGGTTTTCAACAAGGTGCTCCTCACAGATTTCCTGGAGGACAACAGGCAGGAGCTGAGGGCCTGGCTCCAGGATGAGGGAGGCTGTAGCATGGACTGGACACCATACCTGCAGCACGTCTGCAAGCTGGAGGGACGAGAGTACGACCAGATCCCTATAAACTCAGTTTTATAAACTTGAGATATGCAGATAAATTCGGTGTGCATTTACAATAGCTGCTTTTCTCTAATTTGGTGATTCATTGTCTCTAACAGGCCCTCAGCATGGACAGAGAAGGCTGCCAAGCTACGTCAGGTCATCGTGGACATTGTCCCCATTGACGTGCACTGCCCTCAGCCTGTGGCCCTTGACGTCCTTCCTTCAGCAGGGGCTGACTGTCTCGTGTCCTGCTACTGTCTAGAGAGTGTCAGCCCTGACCTGGCTGCCTTCACCAGGGCTCTGGGCCACATTGGGAGGCTCCTGCGGCCCGGTGGCCACCTCCTGCTCATCGGAACTCTGGGAATGAGTTACTATATTCCTGGGGTAAAGATCCCTACGATCCCAGTTAATGAGGCCCAGGTCTGTGCTAGTTTGAAGGAGAACGGCTTCACCCTGATCAGGCTGGAGGTTTATACATTGCCTCAGTACATGAAGGTGTGCCATAGTGACGCGTCTGGGGTGTTTTTTGTAAAGGCAATGAAGGAGTAAGTGTGAGAAAACAGGATAGATAAAGGCTATTAAAGATGAAAGTGAGAAAGTAAGCATCCAGATGAAAATATTATATATTAGGCCAAGTAAATTCAAAATTTAGCACATTAAACAATGAGAAAATGGGCTACTGGTGATGCTAATAATAATACTCACACACATTTGTTTTTTTGAGAGGTTGCTTTGATTCTGATCTTCAATCATTTTAATTGTTTTCAAACTGACTCTTAATGGAAAAAAATGCAAGACAAAAAAACATAAATGAAATATTTCACTTAATTTCCTTGGTCCAGTGAATGTGTTTTCTGAGGGTGAATAAGGAGATGTTTCCTCTTTCTTTCCGTTAGAAATGTAATTACACATTTCCCCCTGCAGTTCAAACACAGCAACTACAGCATCAGGAATGTAACACTTCCATTTTTTGATAATGAGTTGCGTGTTGTTTTGTAATTTCTGATAATATGAATAAAAATGCTAAAACAATTTGTATTTCATGTTTTCTTATGTCAGACTTATATTGCATAACAGCATTATATTGATCCAAGCTTATTGTTGATATTAAAAAAGATGGGGGCAGAGATTAGTGGAAGCAGTATCAATTTGATAATACAGCTAAAAAATTGCTTTATTTTAAATGATCAAATTTAGATATGCATCTGAGAATATGATTATGTAATTAGAAGTACTGAACACCAGGCGTCATTACTCTGCCATCTTAAGTTGATCCTGAAATATCAAGCCAAAAATGTGTAAATGTTTTCTGATTATATATATATATATATATATATATATATATATATATATATATATATATATATATATATATTTATATTGTCTGTAAACATCCGAGGCTGCTTACAAATGGACAAGAACAAAGATCATAATGTCTGCTGCTAAATGTCTGCTGTCCTTTGCAATATCCAAACACATTTGTCACACGTCCAAATTACATGTTGACTCCATGTGTTACTAACTCAAATCCTAAATAAAGCCTTTTGTCTTTCTTATAATATGACTGGGGCATTTTACGTTCCTACAGATTCCTTTTACAGACATACAATCACCCAATACCAACAACAACCCATTGTAATCGTTTGATTAGTAACCAAAACTAAAAAAACATTCATATATAAGGTCAATAATGAACCTTTAACCTCATCATATATTTTGTTTTAAAAAAAGAGGTCTTCTTTCAGTCCCCACCGATCATCCCTACCATCACAAAGAGATCATGCTTGCATCAACGTGTTAGTAAAAAGTCTGTTCATAATATGAAACCGTAAAAACTGTGCTGCATTTTCGTGATTAGTTGGATTAGTCTAATATTACTTAATCTGGTCTGCTGTGGTTATGACTGCGCTCAAAACGTCTGATTTCCTTGACCTACAAAGTTGAGTCTAGCAAACTGAAAAGAGTTGTGTACTAACTTTGGAAGCAGCCCTACAGTTCCTTGATTAAATTCCAACAGGGTTTGGCTCTGCAATATAACTGTGTACTGTATACTTATCACACTGTAGAATATCATGTAATATAGTGTACCATATCTGTGTATCATATACAATAGCCTCTGGACCTTATTCACAATGGCCCTCATTTATGAAACGTGCGTACGACCTAAAACAGACCAACACAGTGACCCAACTCGTCAAATGTCTGACCCATGGTCAAGGACCCTTGGGGTAAAGTTTCAACGAAAGAGGTGTACCTTTTGCGTTGTTTTTCAAAGTGGGGGTCCGTCAGATAGATTCATGTTAATCCTTATCGTCGGACATAAACAAAAGAAAAAACACGGCCCCTTAACTCTAAATCTGTGGCAGTTTTAGTATTTTTACTCCAATAACCGCTGTTTTATCAACATTTATTCACAAGATCTTATCATGGTTTATATGTATTTATTTTGAAGTTATTATCTCGGTCTATTTGGGCCAGGGTAGTTGGATCTTAATTTTTACTCTTATTTTTAATACATTGTGTGTGTGTGCGCGTGCGCGTGCGTGTGTGTGTGTATATATATATATATATATATATATATATATATATATATATATACTTATATTGTTTGTTCTGTTTAACCTGTTTGTTTAACTTATTTTAGAGAATGTGTGACATGCACCTACAACACCAAAACAAATTCTTTGAATTTGTAAAAAACATACTTGGCAATAAAGTTTCTCTGATTCTGATTGCTTTGTTGGTTATTGATATTTTAAAAACTATACCACTACATCTATCAACATTCATTTAGATGTTATCATGGTATTCATTTCTTTATTTTAATAATATTATTTTGGTCTTATTACCGGTGAAATATTACAGTATGCTGTAAAATATATGATGTTATCTGAGCGGGGCGCATTCGAAGCCTATATCCCACAATGCAATGTGGGCATTCACATCAAAGAATCGGACAGCGATCAGCAGGTCTTCAACGCCAGTATTGCTTAAATGTACATATATTCAATCAGTGTTTTTTGTAAACAGCAACTCGCTCATCTGTGTTCCAGTAAGTTATGCACCGTAATAACGTTTACATTTACACAATAAAAATACCAGTAATGAAAAAATAGTGTTTTATTCTAAGCACTTTGATTTTGCCTTATCTATACTATATAAATAAGCTACAATTGAGTGTTTAGAAATACAGCCTAATGGCTTGTTTGACTAATTTGCATTTGTTTTGACTTGTACTGTAAATTTACAAGGAGAAGCATTTTTCATTTTATTTTCCATGCAGTTATTTAAAAACGCAATTTTCTAATTTTGTGGTTAATAAATGTAAATAGCAAAGACTAAAGGGAAAAAACGTGAGCATATTGATGTGTGGGACTTAGTTTGATTTAACACCACACTGCATTATTACTTGTTTTAACCCTTGTGTTGTCTTTGTTTCAACCTTGAAAAAAAAACACATTGACATTTGTGACGCCTTTTTTCACAATTTAAATTTAAACGTTTTAAATTTAAAAATTTTTCTTCTACACATTTTCAGCGCTTATTTCTACGTCCAATATTTTCTGATATAAAACAAAAATTTTAAATGGGCCAATGTGACCCAAAGTCAACACAAGGGTTAAAGAAGCACGACGACTTATTGTGACTTTAGCTTATTCCCCGTAACCCCCAGAGTTAGATAAGTCCAGACATACCCTTCTCATCTCCGTGCATGCTGTAACGCTGTCTGACGGTTCCACCGGTAGCTTAGCCTAGCACAGAACATGCAGGTGAATGGTTCCAGTAATCCTACTGCTCCCAATTGTGATAAAATGTGATTTGTAGAGTCACAGCATGTACAAAAAAAAAACGTAACATGAGACACAGCCATCTTCTAACCGTAAACAAACCGGGAACTATATTCTCAGACAGGCTTGCTGCAAAGCGAATCATTCCACCCAAGTACTATATTCTTCCGCCTGAGAATATAGTATTCTAATAGATGCTAATTAGTCTGTCACCACTGATTACATCTCAAATATATTCAGTTTAATATTATATATGACAAAGAAAAATCCTCACAGTTTGAGAACCTGGAATCAGAGAATATTTGGGATTTTTTTTTTAAACAATAACTATTGGTATAGCACCTTTAAAAACAATAGTTTACAAAGTGCTTTGAAAGAAGAAAAAAGAAAATACACATCAATACACATTATGTACACACCATTGTAATAGTAAAACAGAAGATGGGGCAGTTTTAAAGGACAGAAAAAGTGACAATTCAATAAACAAAATGAAATTAGCAGGCGATACGGTCAAAAGATAATAAAAAATAACATAATAGCATAACATAAAAGCAAGTCAATAAAAATGTGTCCGTCTGATAATTTCCGTTCCTCCATCTCTTATTAATCAATGTCTGTGATGTCTGTCCCACACTACCATCTAAGTTCTGGAAGTTCTTCTAAACAAAAAAGAAATTAACATTCAGAAACTTCACGGGAGAAGAGAGTAAAACCTGATTTTATATTCCACTGACAGGACTAATACATGTGATACCATAACCATGTTGGAATAACATAATGTTGGATTATTTTCAGCACATTCTCCCAGGTCCATGCAGTTAAAGAAGTGATTTAAACAAGTCAATCACTTTTTAGAATAGTTGATTCCTCCAGTAGATGCTGACTCTCCGTCTGCCTCCTCCTCCTTCAGGGCGCTTCCTCCTGAGCCAGCGGCATCATGGGAGGTTCCACCTCCGTCCTTGTTGACGAGGCCGAGGGTGAGGATTCCCCCCCCCCCGGTGTGTAGCTCTGCCCCCGCCCCCCATCATGGGATGTCTGAGGAGCAGCCAAAGCACCACCCTCCCTCGGCAGATCCATGGACCCAGCAGGCACAGAGAGCGCAGGTACGAGACAAACAAGCTGTCATCCAACAAGGAACGGGAAAACAGTTCCAGGGGAGTCCAGAACCCAGTTTAGCTTACCGTAAAGTAGCATTTCAATCTGCAATGAATTAGGATATATTGGAATACATATGCATGCGTTATATATATTGTTATTTGAGTTGGGTTTAAAAAGGGAAAAAATAAAAAGAACCACTTGTTGAATTAGATGCTCTATAAAACACAGGATTTATAAATCTATAAAAAGACAAAATATGAAAAACAACTTAATGAGTGTCTGACTAATTATAGGGAACTAAAGTAGCATTTCAAAGATAAAATAGGAAAATGTAAATAAAGTAGATACTTACCTGACAGGTGGATTCTGAAATAAACCTGAAAGAAAAAGGGAACAAGTGAGTAAGAAGTGAAAGAGTATTTTATTTTATTATTGCATATGATATGGGGGGGGGATGCACTGGAATATCTGTTGTCATTCTGTGTTGAATATTATTCTAAGAATAATACAAACTCATGAAAACATTCTAACTAAGACGAGAGAACAAATGTTTGTTTCTTACCTTTTCAGACGTTCCCGTTGAGTCTGGGTCTTGTTTCCCCTTTGCTGCCTGATACCCAGAGAAAGAAATCCTTTGCTCGTGTGAGTAACGTTACATCCCGCTACCAAACACACAGGCGTCGTAGCTTCAGAGAGACGTCAGCCATGACACGTTGAAGTGTGGAGTCTTTCTAATGACGGATTTTCACAGTCTGATACTTAAACAGTTTTATGACATACTGAGGGTTTCTTGACTTGCTAAGTTATCTTTTAAACTGACAAACATCATATGTGTAAATAATGGCTCAATTCAAACAGGATCATAATAAATGTTGGTGTCTCCTCTTGGATGGCCAGTGAGGACGTGGCTCGTTGATTCCTCCTGCAGGTGGACACGGATCGTCAGAGGACCAAATCTTTGCTCTTTCTGTGAGCCGCTACATAATTTAGTGCGAGCCCATGAATTTTTGAAATGACTGATAATGCCCATCCCTACTACGTTAGCCGTGATATAAATTAATGAAGCTTACCTGTTTAGTTAGGAGGAAATGAGCCAACTCGGCGTCCTTTTGGGCTCTAAGGTGTCTCCACCTTTTACATGCATCTCTCTAATATTTAGCTGTGTTTTACCTCTTCTCTGGTTATGCAACTTAAGAAAGATGCCGAGTTTTAATATTGGGTAGAATTAATCTAATATCTGTTAATCAAGTTTGTTTGGTTGCAGCTACCAAGCAGCCAGCACCTTGTTTTTGCGTGTCTGGCAACTCAGGTGTCAAAATATGCAATTCATAGGCCAAAATATGGAAATGTATATTTAAATATGGAGAATACTGGCTTTGGCACTGTTGTCAGAACATATAGTATTTCAACTTAGCATGTTTCCTTAATATCTGTTGAAATATTGTGGACATTTCTTGATTAAATACAATATATGTATTACATATTGGACCTTTCAAGTTTTACTCAAGTACTTTTTCATCCCACTTTCTACTTCTACTCCACTGCATTTATATGTAAGTTTAGTTACTTAATAATGACCCATCTGATTGGTAGAGTGCTAAGCCAGAAACGGAGAGTGGAATGAGCATGACTAGAGTCTCTCAAAATCTGATGAAAATCTTTTAAACTGACCTTTGTTGATCTGAAATGAAGACAGCTTCAGCAACTGCACGGCCTATTTCTCTCTTAAAATATTTTAATCGTATTTTGAACAAGCCGCCATGACAGTCTGTCTTTGAATTTCCGGAGAAAACAGACCCACGTGACGCGTTTGTCCAATCAGCTGCCGGATTTTATTTTTTGGGCAACAATCAAACACTGTTAGATTAGCGCTGCCTGCTGTTATGGAGACGTATTACGTCTCGTCTCGTCGTTGTGTTCTGAGGCACTTTTTTGACCAACTCGGGGAGACTGATCAGTCCAACTGCCTTTTCTGCCGATGGTTGGCCATCTGGTCTCTGTATCTGCAGCTTAACAGCTGCATGTTTTTCACTTCACCTTTTCACATTTTAACAGCAAAGTTCTTGTTGTTTATTTTCAGGCTAGAGGCAATTCCAGGTGCAACTCCCAATACACTGTTGTTTGTAGAGTAAAGTTGAAGCTCAAACAAAACATTTTAGAGGATGTTTCCCCTGCAGGGGGGTCACAAACTAAAACCTAACCTAAGTGTCCAAATGGCCTCAGGCAATACTGTATCTACAGTCCGCACACACTGTGGACACACAGCACTTTGTTCAAATGCTAACACGCTGCTGGCAAAATGGTTAAGGATGGAAGCTTGGGGTGCGTCGCTTAGGCCTAATTGAATGGAGAATTATGGTGTTCTTTGGTAGCCTGAGGTAGTTGGGTCGGGTCCGGTCCGGTTCAGGCTCAGGCAGAGAATCTAAACTCTACTGCCAGCGGACTCACTTGTGTCCAAGTGGCGCGCCTGGCAGGAAGGGGACATGCGTCACGCAATAACCCTGGTCATCATGTAATTTGAAGGTTTAGGTTGTTTTATCTAGCTAATTATTATTGTTAAATATTCTTCTTAAATGGACCACTTGTGGGCCATTGTCAAAGAAAAAATATGAAAAAATGGACAAAAAAAGGGCACTTTGGTCTTGAGGGCAAAAGGGACAGGTGCTTAAGCACCCAGAACTCCAAAGTGGGCAGGTAGGATTGCTCATTGAGTGAATATTGTAAGAACTAAAATTAATATTAATGAATAGTATGGTGTAGAACTGCTATATATGATGCCCAGAGACAATCAATGATGCCAGATGATTGGACACTACATTACTAAAAACTGACTTCATCAGAAAGCTTTTTAAAAAAGTTGATTTAGTTTCAGAAACAGAGCCAGTAGTGTGCACGGGATAGCTGCTGTCAGTGTGGAAGGCACATCTACTGTAAGCTGTTGTACCACAGTGTGTGAACAGGCAAACATGATTAGATTAGTTGCTATGTAATCACTTCTGCCCAAATGTTACCATCATGCCTTTTATCCTCGATATAAATATAAAAGCCCACAATAGTAAGTGAATAGGATAAAATTAATATTTAATGTTATACAAAGGAAAACATAGATGATGGTGTCATTAGAAAGTGCAATACATGTTATTTTATTCTTCATGTGTTTTTATTTTGTATTTCATTTCATTTTAGGGTTTGGATGTCTGTGAACACTTATTTGCACAGTAAATACATTTTGAAATTGTTGAACATCATTGTGTTGTTGTAAATATCTTAACTGGTTAACATTGTGAAGCAACCCACTTACCGTGTTTGCATTACATTGGAAATAAGGATATCTTAGACAAATACACTGAAATACAAGGCTGTAAATAACAGCACGCTCTTATAGACGTATATATGCTAAGGTTTCAACTACATTATTTTAATATAGTCAGTCGTGAAGTAAAGTGGGCCAGTCTAAGGCTGAAAATGAGTCCCATTCCAGCCCTGTCTCCATGGTCAAAGTAGCAGCTCGTAGATGGTTTCCAATATCAACATGTCTCTGTGTTATCAGAGCAGGGTTTGCGAACTACGGGGCAGCTAGGTGGAGCTTGGCTCCCCTTAATAAGACATGGGCTCCCCTAAAAACGTGATTTGTGAAATTTTGGGGGGTCTCTAAAAATATGAACAGTGTGTCATTTTGGTGTGCAATTTCCGTTTTGTGTACGTGATCATCTTGGATTATTATGTATAAAATTGCAAAAAATATTATTAATTCATGCATGACAGCAATTTAAACCTGATTCACTTCAATAAAGATAATGAACACATGACACTGTCATGACAGTCATGACACGTGAACCCTAACCCTGACCCTAACTCTAACCATAACTTATCATGACAAAAACCGAATGACACTCAATAAAAAAACGTTATGTCATAAACGTTTATGACTTGTTTATAATGTTTATGACACGTTCATGACAGGTTCATGTTACTCTTATTCAAGTAAAGTGTAACCAAGATAAGTATACATGCTATTCTTGTCAAAAGCATCATGTTTAGTAGATGTTAACTCTTACCTTAACCCTTGAGAGAGATTATCTGTTGATTGATGGGATAGCCGACAGTATAACACCTTTGCATCTGGAGCAAAGTCACACTTGGCCATTGGCTGCATCCTTTGGTTTTATTCAGAATAGATGCAAGTAACAGCTGCATGTTTTTCACTTCACCTTTTCACATTTTAATAGCAAAGTTCTTGTTGTTTATTTTCAGGCTGGAGGCATTTCCAGGTGCATCTCCCAAGACACTTTTATTTGCAGAGTAAAGTTGAAGCTCAAACGGAACATTTTAGAGGCCGTTTCCCCTGCAGGAAGGTCATCAACTAAAACCTAAGTGTTGGTCCTCCAAAAGGCCTCAGGCAATACTGATAGTCCACACACACTGTGGACACACAGCACTTAGTTCAAATGCTAACACGCTGCTGGCAAAATGGTTAAGCATGGAAGCTTGGGGTGCATCTCTCAGGCCTAATTGAACGGAGGAGTTATGGTATTCTTCGGTAGCCTGAGTAACTTTAACTGAAACTGGTCTATTTTTTGTGTGTAAAAGGCCCTTTAAATTGATTGTGGAGATCTGAGAGGTGGGTCAAAGTGCTGAAAGCCATGTGAGGAGTCCATTAGTGGGTCTAGTGTTGGAAGAAGCCTCCCTGATCTGATGGTATCAGCGCCTCAAGGCAGCAAACATGAACAGAACAAATACTATTAGTTTGCTATCTCTGCCCATGAAACTCAAAGTAGCCCAAAGCACAGACACACACAAAATGACACAGACACACCCAGATATACACAGGTATATAAGGTGGTTGATGGTGCACCTGAAGGCTGACTACTAAACAGAGGTGTTAGGTAGAGTCACAAAGACAACAGGAGGATGGAAGAAAAGGGAGCAGAGAATGGAGTGGCGGCCATGGCAGCCATCTGGCAGGGAGTTGATCCTGCAGCGTATCTGCAGCATACCTACAGTCCACCACTGGCTGATTTGGAAAGAAAGGACAACCTTTTGCCGTGGATACTGGCATGCCTGCATAGAGCTTTCACTGAAGGTAAGGAGACGGGGTGATGGGTCATGTAAACCTCATTCCAAAAACAGTTTATGCTCAATAAAAAGCTTTTAAATTGAGTTAAACATATTGGCTGATCATGATGATAATCTCTTATGTTGTTGGTGTTTATTAAAATAGGTCACTGGTTGCAATAATAAGATATGTGTATGTTCAATTCAACACTAATAATTTGATTTCTGTCAGAGACAGATGTTTCAGATGTTGGGCGTTTTTGGAGACAAACACTTTGTTTCTTCTCCGTTATTCTCACTCTTTTTTCTGAAAAAAGTCGATGAATAATGAATGTATTTATTTTGAATTTGGTGCCATCAAAACTGTGATCTGGATTTAAGTTCTTCATTAAAAATTTGATATAATCTCAGCAAATTGGTGCAACAAGTGATTCCAGAATACAGTATGTGACACTGTCCATAGATATAACAGTGTGAAGGATATTTTTATTTTTTATGTAACTTTAATGAAATTGTTGAAGAATTAAGGTGATAAAATAGAATAAAGGACAAAGATGCTAATACCAGATACCTTTTGAAGTTTTCAGATAAAACATTTGCCTATCCTTTCTCTTCCTCTTTGCAATCTTTCTTTATAATCCAAAATACATCCATAATAATCTTCCCTAAAATCATTTTTATTTCATGAATATTGAGAAGCTATGATCATACAGTAACTGCATATCAGTCAAGGCATTTTGGTGAAGAACTCTCAATTAGCTCTTTCTCAGAGTCTTACTTCTCCTCTCTCTTACCTTTCCAGGCGATGTGAGTGGTGAGCTGCTGGTGGACATAGGTTCGGGTCCCACCTTGTACCAGGTGATGAGTGGCTGTGAGGTTTTCAACAAGGTGCTCCTCACAGATTTCCTGGAGGACAACAGGCAGGAGCTGAGGGCCTGGCTCCAGGATGAGGGAGGCTGTAGCATGGACTGGACACCATACCTGCAGCACGTCTGCAAGCTGGAGGGACGAGAGTACGACCAGATCCCTATAAACTCAGTTTTATAAACTTGAGATATGCAGATAAATTCGGTGTGCATTTACAATAGCTGCTTTTCTCTAATTTGGTGATTCATTGTCTCTAACAGGCCCTCAGCATGGACAGAGAAGGCTGCCAAGCTACGTCAGGTCATCGTGGACATTGTCCCCATTGACGTGCACTGCCCTCAGCCTGTGGCCCTTGACGTCCTTCCTTCAGCAGGGGCTGACTGTCTCGTGTCCTGCTACTGTCTAGAGAGTGTCAGCCCTGACCTGGCTGCCTTCACCAGGGCTCTGGGCCACATTGGGAGGCTCCTGCGGCCCGGTGGCCACCTCCTGCTCATCGGAACTCTGGGAATGAGTTACTATATTCCTGGGGTAAAGATCCCTACGATCCCAGTTAATGAGGCCCAGGTCTGTGCTAGTTTGAAGGAGAACGGCTTCACCCTGATCAGGCTGGAGGTTTATACATTGCCTCAGTACATGAAGGTGTGCCATAGTGACGCGTCTGGGGTGTTTTTTGTAAAGGCAATGAAGGAGTAAGTGTGAGAAAACAGGATAGATAAAGGCTATTAAAGATGAAAGTGAGAAAGTAAGCATCCAGATGAAAATATTATATATTAGGCCAAGTAAATTCAAAATTTAGCACATTAAACAATGAGAAAATGGGCTACTGGTGATGCTAATAATAATACTCACACACATTTGTTTTTTGAGAGGTTGCTTTGATTCTGATCTTCAATCATTTTAATCGTTTTCAAACTGACTCTTAATGGAAAAAAATGCAAGACAAAAAAACATAAATGAAATATTTCACTTAATTTCCTTGGTCCAGTGAATGTGTTTTCTGAGGGTGAATAAGGAGATGTTTCCTCTTTCTTTCCGTTAGAAATGTAATTACACATTTCCCCCTGCAGTTCAAACACAGCAACTACAGCATCAGGAATGTAACACTTCCATTTTTTGATAATGAGTTGCGTGTTGTTTTGTAATTTCTGATAATATGAATAAAGATGCTAAAACAATTTGTATTTCATGTTTTCTTATGTCATCTTAGCTCCTCAAATATCAAGCCAAAAATGTGTAAATGTTTTCTGATTTTGCTAATACTTGTTGCTAATAGTCGTGGTAAAGAACATATATATATATATATATATATATATATATATATATATATATATATATATATATATATATATATTTATATATTTATATTGTCTGTAAACATCCAAGGCTGCTTACAAATGGACAGGAACAAAGATCATAATGTCTGCTGCTAAATGTCTGCTGTCCTTTGCAATATCCAAACACATTTGTCACACGTCCAAATTACATGTTGACTCCATGTGTTACTAACTCAAATCCTAAATAAAGCCTTTTGTCTTTCTTATAATATGACTGGGGCATTTTACGTTCCTACAGATTCCTTTTACAGACATACAATCACCCAATACCAACAACAACCCATTGTAATCGTTTGATTAGTAACCAAAACTAAAAAAACATTCATATACAAGGTCAATAATGAACCTTTAACCTCATCATATATTTTGTTTTAAAAAAAGAGGTCTTCTTTCAGTCCCCACCGATCATCCCTACCATCACAAAGAGATCATGCTTGCATCAACGTGTTAGTAAAAAGTCTGTTCATAATATGAAACCGTAAAAACTGTGCTGCATTTTCGTGATTAGTTGGATTAGTCTAATATTATTTAATCTGGTCTGCTGTGGTTATGACTGCGCTCAAAACGTCTGATTTCCTTGACCTACAAAGTTGAGTCTAGCAAACTGAAAAGAGTTGTGTACTAACTTTGGAAGCAGCCCTACAGTTCCTTGGTTAAATTCCAACAGGGTTTGGCTCTGCAATATAACTGTGTACTGTATACTTATCACACTGTAGAATATCATGTAATATAGTGTACCATATCTGTGTATCATATACAATAGCCTCTGGACCTTATTCACAATGGCCCTCATTTATGAAACGTGCGTACGACCTAAAACAGACCAACACAGTGACCCAACTCGTCAAATGTCTGACCCATGGTCAAGGACCCTTGGGGTAAAGTTTCAACGAAAGAGGTGTACCTTTTGCGTTGTTTTTCAAAGTGGGGGTCCGTCAGATAGATTCATGTTAATCCTTATCGTCGGACATAAACAAAAGAAAAAACACGGCCCCTTAACTCTAAATCTGTGGCAGTTTTAGTATTTTTACTACAATAACCGCTGTTTTATCAACATTTATTCACAAGATCTTATCATGGTTTATATGTATTTATTTTGAAGTTATTATCTCGGTCTATTTGGGCCAGGGTAGTTGGATCTTAATTTTTACTCTTATTTTTAATACATTGTGTGTGTGTGCGCGTGCGCGTGCGTGTGTGTGTGTATATATATATATATATATATATATATATATATATATATATATACTTATGTTTGTTCTGTTTAACCTGTTTGTTTAACTTATTTTAGAGAATGTGTGACATGCACCTACAACACCAAAACAAATTCTTTGAATTTGTAAAAAACATACTTGGCAATAAAGTTTCTCTGATTCTGATTGCTTTGTTGGTTATTGATATTTTAAAAACTATACCACTACATCTATCAACATTCATTTAGATGTTATCATGGTATTCATTTCTTTATTTTAATAATATTATTTTGGTCTTATTACCGGTGAAATATTACAGTATGCTGTAAAATATATGATGTTATCTGAGCGGGGCGCATTCGAAGCCTATATCCCACAATGCAATGTGGGCATTCACATCAAAGAATCGGACAGCGATCAGCAGGTCTTCAACGCCAGTATTGCTTAAATGTACATATATTCAATCAGTGTTTTTTGTAAACAGCAACTCGCTCATCTGTGTTCCAGTAAGTTATGCACCGTAATAACGTTTACATTTACACAATAAAAATACCAGTAATGAAAAAATAGTGTTTTATTCTAAGCACTTTGATTTTGCCTTATCTATACTATATAAATAAGCTACAATTGAGTGTTTAGAAATACAGCCTAATGGCTTGTTTGACTAATTTGCATTTGTTTTGACTTGTACTGTAAATTTACAAGGAGAAGCATTTTTCATTTTATTTTCCATGCAGTTATTTAAAAACGCAATTTTCTAATTTTGTGGTTAATAAATGTAAATAGCAAAGACTAAAGGGAAAAAACGTGAGCATATTGATGTGTGGGACTTAGTTTGATTTAACACCACACTGCATTATTACTTGTTTTAACCCTTGTGTTGTCTTTGTTTCAACCTTGAAAAAAAAACACTTTGACATTTGTGACGCCTTTTTTCACAATTTAAATTTAAACGTTTTAAATTTAAAAATTTTTCTTCTACACATTTTCAGCGCTTATTTCTACGTCCAATATTTTCTGATATAAAACAAAAATTTTAAATGGGCCAATGTGACCCAAAGTCAACACAAGGGTTAAAGAAGCACGACGACTTATTGTGACTTTAGCTTATTCCCCGTAACCCCCAGAGTTAGACAAGTCCAGACATACCCTTCTCATCTCCGTGCATGCTGTAACGCTGTCTGACGGTTCCACCGGTAGCTTAGCCTAGCACAGAACATGCAGGTGAATGGTTCCAGTAATCCTACTGCTCCCAATTGTGATAAAATGTGATTTGTAGAGTCACAGCATGTACAAAAAAAAAACGTAACATGAGACACAGCCATCTTCTAACCGTAAACAAACCGGGAACTATATTCTCAGACAGGCTTGCTGCAAAGCGAATCATTCCACCCAAGTACTATATTCTTCCGCCTGAGAATATAGTATTCTAATAGATGCTAATTAGTCTGTCACCACTGATTACATCTCAAATATATTCAGTTTAATATTATATATGACAAAGAAAAATCCTCACAGTTTGAGAACCTGGAATCAGAGAATATTTGGGATTTTTTTTTTAAACAATAACTATTGGTATAGCACCTTTAAAAACAATAGTTTACAAAGTGATTTGAAAGAAGAAAAAAGAAAATACACATCAATACACATTATGTACACACCATTGTAATAGTAAAACAGAAGATGGGGCAGTTTTAAAGGACAGAAAAAGTGACAATTCAATAAACAAAATGAAATTAGCAGGCGATACGGTCAAAAGATAATAAAAAATAACATAATAGCATAACATAAAAGCAAGTCAATAAAAATGTGTCCGTCTGATAATTTCCGTTCCTCCATCTCTTATTAATCAATGTC
This sequence comes from Zingel zingel, assembly GCA_023566125.1. NCBI lineage: Eukaryota > Metazoa > Chordata > Actinopteri > Perciformes > Percidae > Zingel > Zingel zingel. The sequence goes on along the minus strand of CM042325.1, from coordinate 34,108,640 downwards.
TGTGATGTCTGTCCCACACTACCATCTAAGTTCTGGAAGTTCTTCTAAACAAAAAAGAAATTAACATTCAGAAACTTCACGGGAGAAGAGAGTAAAACCTGATTTTATATTCCACTGACAGGACTAATACATGTGATACCATAACCATGTTGGAATAACATAATGTTGGATTATTTTCAGCACATTCTCCCAGGTCCATGCAGTTAAAGAAGTGATTTAAACAAGTCAATCACTTTTTAGAATAGTTGATTCCTCCAGTAGATGCTGACTCTCCGTCTGCCTCCTCCTCCTTCAGGGCGCTTCCTCCTGAGCCAGCGGCATCATGGGAGGTTCCACCTCCGTCCTTGTTGACGAGGCCGAGGGTGAGGATTCCCCCCCCCGGTGTGTAGCTCTGCCCCCGCCCCCCATCATGGGATGTCTGAGGAGCAGCCAAAGCACCACCCTCCCTCGGCAGATCCATGGACCCAGCAGGCACAGAGAGCGCAGGTACGAGACAAACAAGCTGTCATCCAACAAGGAACGGGAAAACAGTTCCAGGGGAGTCCAGAACCCAGTTTAGCTTACCGTAAAGTAGCATTTCAATCTGCAATGAATTAGGATATATTGGAATACATATGCATGCGTTATATATATTGTTATTTGAGTTGGGTTTAAAAAGGGAAAAAATAAAAAGAACCACTTGTTGAATTAGATGCTCTATAAAACACAGGATTTATAAATCTATAAAAAGACAAAATATGAAAAACATCTTAATGAGTGTCTGACTAATTATAGGGAACTAAAGTAGCATTTCAAAGATAAAATAGGAAAATGTAAATAAAGTAGATACTTACCTGACAGGTGGATTCTGAAATAAACCTGAAAGACAAAGGGAACAAGTGAGTAAGAAGTGAAAGAGTATTTTCTTATTGCTGTGAAAAAGACCATCACTTTGAGCAGACAGGATTGGCTGTAGTGATACGCTCTCTCTCTCCCTGTCAACAGGGGCTTGCTCTAACTGGACTAGTAATGTATCGTCATGCGGTAAGGTCATGCTCTCGGCTTAGACACAGCAGTCTCGAGCGAGAGAGAAAAAGGCGTTAACGTGGAACACTATATCACTTTCCCTTTCTTCCATCATTGGAAGTTTGTGGACACTACTGTGTGCGTGCATCAATAAGTAAGTCTGATGTCCTGTGGGTACGGGACGATGTTATGGGTCATGGGAGGCAGGGAATAATCAGACCCAAACGCAGAAGAAGCACACAGGCAGGCAGAGGTTCTGAGTTCGAAGATTTAATAAAACAAAAAGCGGACTGGAAAAACTCTGGGAAGAAACGCAAAAAGGAGCACAAGGCCGAAACAAACAGGATGCAAACTAACCAAGCAGGGAACACAAACTCACACAGACAGGGCACAGACACAAACGAAAGCAAAACGATCTAACAAGAGATAAGGGAAACACAAGGGCTAAATACACTGGGTAATGAGCAAATGAGGGACAGGTGATACCGCAGGTGAAACACATCAGGGCAGGGAAGGACAATTAACCAAGGTGGGAAAACACAAAGTAAAGCTGGACGTGACAAGACAGAAACCAGACTATCAAAATAAAACAGGAAACCGAAATACACAATACACAAAACAGGATACATCACACACAGAGAACAGAAATATACCGAATAAATATACAAACCAGTGAACATACGGAAATAAATAATACAGGCAACAAAAATAAACAAAACAGGCAACAGAAATGTCCAAACCATAACAGTTATGTAGGATTTATATATGTACGTTAGCAACAGTAGGCTAATTCACGAGGGTGCTTTTTAATGTGTAAGCTGTCATGTCATCTGTTCTTGTGCGCTACAGGAGTTATGTTTCTGTTTGTTGAATGCGTTGTTCAGTGCAAATATAACTGCAAATGTAGTTTAATCTCAGTAATGATGGTATATTGCGTGATTACTGTCGCTCTGTTAGAGGCAAATGTTCCACTGTGCTGTCGTTACGCAGATCACCGATTTTTTATTGACTGTAGACTTTAAGGCAGTTAAGTGAAAGTAGGTCAGGTTGTAATGTATTGCCCCCACCAGCAGGGGGCAGCATAGCCATGTAATCCAGTCTATTTACAGAGGGCATTTAAATGTATGTCTGATAGTTTCTATGTTAATGTTAACTGCCCATATAACCATAACTGGTAAGTATTTAGATATACAGATATAATGAATGCTGTTAATATGATATATAATAATATAATAATTTGGGACTTAAGTTAATGGTGTATTATAACTTAGTTATAGGATCATACACAGTATTTACTTTGTACTTATATCATTTCAGAAACATGTAGGCATCCACATACTGTTGGAGAAATGAGCGTGTGTTGATTGTGAGACAATAAAGGATAATTAAGAAATGACACTTGTCTGGTTCTTATTGGACCCCCTTCAGTGGACCCGGATTCACTACTAACCAGTCAGTTACCGGTACATGGGTAGCGCCATCTTGCACCCGTATTTTCAATTGCATATGATGTGGGGGTGCACTGGAATATCTGTTGTCATTCTGTGTTGAATGCTATTCTAAGAATAATACAAACTCATGAAAACATTCTAACTAAGACGAGAGAACAAATGTTTGTTTCTTACCTTTTCAGACGTTCCCGTTGAGTCTGGGTCTTGTTTCCCCTTTGCTGCCTGATACCCAGAGAAAGAAATCCTTTGCTTGTGTGAGTAACGTTACATCCCGCTACCAAACACACAGGCGTCGTAGCTTCAGAGAGACGTCAGCCATGACACGTTGAAGTGTGGAGTCTTTCTAATGACGGATTTTCACAGTCTGATACTTAAACAGTTTTATGACATACTGAGTGTTTCTTGACTTGCTAAGTTATCTTTTAAACTGACAAACATCATATGTGTAAATAATGGCTCAATTCAAACAGGATCATAATAAATGTTGGTGTCTCCTCTTGGATGGCCAGTGAGGACGTGGCTCGTTGATTCCTCCTGCAGGTGGACACGGATCGTCAGAGGACCAAATCTTTGCTCTTTCTGTGAGCCGCCATCAGAGACTAGAGAGACCAACCTGACAGAAGTAGGCTAGATCAAACTGCTGATTGATTTCAAGTTGATGTCTCATTCTGAGTCTTCTGCTGATTCACATTAAATTCAGTTAAAATTCATTCATTAGTCTTCTTCCTAAGTTTTCCATTTGTCTCGTAGTTTTTCAAATCATGTTCCCATCACTAATAGTTTCACATCAACAGGTAGTCTGTGTTCATATCTCATTCATTTCTGCTGCCTTAGTTATAGTTATGTTGTTCTACTCTATTCTTCTGATTATCTGATTAATAAATCCCTTCCATTTATTGATAAAGTCGTTGTCTGTCTGAGTAGACTCATGAGTAGACTTTGGGGTCAATATACAGCTACGCACTTTACAGCTTTTCATTTGAGATTGATAAAAATGCCATATTTATTGAATATAATGTGTGATTAGATGACGTTATACTTTAGATTTGATCATTTAATCCATTCAATCTGAGCTCCTTCTGCTCTGAAACGAGGTGGTGCCCCATTAACGAGTACAAATTACTTTAGAAGATTAACAAATTGGTTAAAAGACTAGTTTTTAAATGAATATCCCAACGCAACGCGCCGGGGAGAGCAGCAGTTAGATAGGATTTAGTGAGTAGTATGTAAGGGCGAATTTCCACGCTGGGAGGGTGGATGGGTCAAACACAGGACTATCACCCAGGAGAGCGGGGTTCGCGTCCCTATAGTCACGTTTGCTATAGTCACGCTTGCTAGAGTCGCTTTTTTCTTTCTTTCCTCCCGCATGTCACAGAACCGTATGGCCACCCACAACCCTTTCCTACACCAAACCATCCTGTTCTTCCTTTCCTAAACCCAACCATCCCGTTCTTCCCGCGTGTAACGGAACCGTACGCCTACCCACGACCCTTTCCTAAACCCAACCGTTCCGTAGTTCCCGCGTCACGGAACCGTAAGCCCACCCAAAACCTTTTCCTTAACATACCCATACATACCCAACCATAACAGCATCAAAAGGGACGGCAATAGTCCTGACCCAGCGTGTTTACTTATAGCGCTAAAGGGACAGCAATAGTCCGGACCAAGCACGTTTACTTATGGAGCTAAAGGGACGGCAATAGTCCCGACCAAGGACGTTCACTTATAGCGCTAAAGGGACGGCAATAGTCCCAACCAAGCGTGTTCACTTATAGCGCTAAAGGGACGGCAATAGTCCAGACCAAGCGCGTTCACTTATAGCGCTAAAGGGACGGCAATAGTCCAGACCAAGCGCGTTTACTTAAAGCGCTAAAGGGACGGCAATAGTCCCGACCAAGTACGTTTACTTATAGCGCTAAAGGGACGGCAATAGTCCCAACCAAGCGTGTTCACTTATAGCGCTAAAGGGACGGCAATAGTCCAGACCAAGCGCGTTTACTTAAAGCGCTAAAGGGACGGCAATAGTCCCGACCAAGTACGTTTACTTATAGCGCTAAAGGGACGGCAATAGTCCCGACCAAGCACGTTTACTTATAGCGCTAAAGGGACGGCAATAGTCCCGACCAAGCGTGTTTACTTATAGCTCTAAAGGGACGGCAATAGTCCCGACTAAGCACGTTTCAATAAGAACAACAAAGCACCTGACCAAACGTCCCTATTTTATGAGATGGGTGTGAGAATGTGTTGGTAGTAATTACCGCTCAGCGGATAGGAAAGATACAAATACATAATATTCATAATATTGATGTTTTTGTCTAACGTTGTATTTGAGGATTTAAACAATAAAGATAACAATAATAATAAAATACAGTTCCATGTATTTGTCTCGGCCGGCGGGCGGCAGTGGCAATCTGAAATGGAATGAAGCCCACTCACGGCAGACAGCAGAAGCACAAGAGCCGAACAAATCCACCCACCCACCCCAGGAGAACTACAAGTACACTATCTTTGTAGAAGGTTCTGGGGCGTGTCTCTAGTGGGAGTTGTAGTTTTTAAATGTGTTGGTATATTTCTCATAAGTAGAAGTTGGCAGTGTAGGATTAAAATGGCAAAGTTGCCAAGGTTCCTGGGCTACACCTTTTGCTGTTGATATAACTATTCAATAATTCAACAAAGGCAAATTATTATATTATACAACTGTGTTTTTGTTTTCAGTTTAATTAGTCTAATTATGATTTTTATATTTGTAATAAAACTAGATTATTGTTTTAATGTAATTTGTTTTCTTGGCTAATATTATGACAAGAAACATAAATGAATACATTTGAGGATTTCTTTCAACAGCTGATTAATGTACTCTAATGAAATATATAATTATATTATTTCTATGTTCCTAAATAAGCTTATATTTCTTCCTTGAGTTGTATTTGCAAATGGATACATTCAGCAGCTTTTACAATCCCTTTTCAAAGAGCATAAATGCTGACTGTTTGCACACTCAGAAGTCTTGCCAAAGGGAATTTAACATTGTCTGCATTCACATTCTCCTCGAAAGGAAAACTCTCGACCCCTTTTTGGCTCAAGTCTGACTCTAATTGTAATCTCCAAATATCCTAATTTTAACCAGATTACCTGGCAGAATTCCACATCCAAAATACCTTGTCTCCATTTGACACTATTCAATACAATATCTTTGGGGAAGAGGGTCAGGGTGTGCGCATGTGTGTATTCTGGTTCAGCTGCCAGGGATGAGCAAGATGTTTAAAGACTCCTGGGGAGAATAGGTTTGATTACCACATGGCCACGTTCCACATTGGTACAGCTGCTGCTTTGGAATACGCTGGGAATAGATGGAAAATGAATTGAATCAGAGGATGAGGCTCCCTGTTTAGTCAGCTGGCTGCTGTGGCAAGTGGTTTTACAATTTAGTAAGCTATTTTAATGGAGCAATGAATAAGCTTTGTCCTATTCCCTGGCACAATATAACCACAATACTGAAAATATACAGTGAAGTGTGATGAGTTTGTTGACATTCTTAGTCTGCTGAAACTGAAAATGTATGCCATGTGAGGCACTGATGCACTAACACTTCATGTAGGAGAGCAAATAAAACACTGTAAACCAACTGTGCACCAACAGCAGAAGTCGTTATTATTTTTACAAGGTTCTGTGATTGAAGTCAACAATAAGTCCTTGAAAATGTTTTTCACTTCAATAAAGATAACTATACGTGCTATTCTTGTCATGAGCATCAAGGCGCGGCTGCGCTGCGGTGCAAATTCAACTCATGTTTAGTACATGTTACCTAAAAGATTCGTAGAAAAAATATAAACGTTGGAGGCCATTAATCAGCGCGCAAAGTCCTTGAAATCCATTCTGCAGTTATTTTCACATTTTAATAGCAAATATAATTTCAGGCTGGAGGCAATTCGAGATGCAACTCCCAATACACTTTTGTTTGCAGAGTAAAATTCAAGCTCACACGGAACATGTTAGAGGCTGTTTCCCCTGCAGGGAGATCACAAACAAAGTGTTGCTCCCCCAAAAGGCATCAGGCAATACTGTAACTACAGTCTGCACACACTGTGGACACACAGTACCATGTTCAAATGCTAACACGCTGCTGGCAAAACGGTTAAGGATGGAAGCTTTGGGTGTGTTGCTTAGCTAATTGAACGGAGGAATTATGGAATTCTTTGGTAGCCTGAGTACCTTTAACTGTTGTTCATGTGAAATCTCAAAGACAGTCTGATGCTTTGTTTATAGACTAATTTGATGTTTGACCGATCAATTCCTGTCGATAAAGTATAATAGGGGTAAATCCTGCATACGCTTGTAGCTGTTATGTATCTTTGTAAGTCATTGTAAGTCGCAAGCACCATGTGAGGAGTCCATTAGTGTGTTGTTATAATAATTACATTATCAAAGGATAGACAGAACCACTTACGTTATATCAAACTTCATTTTTACTTGAGAACATAACAAGGAGCCACTCTCAGCACCCATCAAGGTACAGAAATGACTAACGAAAGCCTCAAACAGCCGCTTTTATAATCAATGATATGCAGGGATGATACAGAGTCAATGTCATCAGTTGTTATCTTCAGTCTGGGAGGGCATGTATGCCCTCAGGAACACAGGCAGTGGCTCCCATATTATCTTTAGGGAGCAAGCAGTGTTTTGGTTTCTTAACAATATCCACACAATAGTTTAATTTAACAGAGAGAAAAAAGAGTGATCAGTATATTATTCTATGCAAACAGTTTAATAATAACCAGAGGAAAAGTATGTAAATCATATTTTTTTTTTACTTTTGCAACCTTAATAATACAATAGTAAATGAGTATATGAATATGAATGAATGAATGAATGAAAGAGCTGAAGCAACAGGTGGTAAGACAGTATTTATTGGAGGAAACAGTAACTTAATGACTTGCATTTCTCTCATTTTAGGTTTATGGCTTAGAGAAAGCATAGCTAAACAGAGTAAGGACACACTGCAAAAACTGTGGCATCATTTTGGTTGTTCAATTTGAATGGGGCCTAACTGTGGCCTCCCGGTAGAGCATACGCAATTGTTAACAGTAGCTTGTTGTGCAGTCTACATCATCCATTCTAACCAGTAATAAACTGATTTCCTATTCAGTTGTTTGTGAATATGTAAGACATGAACAGATTAATGATACACTGTAAATAATTTATGTGGTTCAGGTGATGTTTACGTCAGGCTATTTTCACTGATAGCCACACAATTGTTATAAGTTATTTTTAACAAAATTCTGAGAACAGCACTTTCAACCTGCTGTTTGTATCACTTTTTCATCAATCCAATTCAAATTTTTAATCATAATAGCATGTTCAAAAGTTGCCTATGTGGATGGTGCTCAAAAGTAGACAGTGAAATGTACTTTAAACATTTCCTGACACACCAACTGAATTAACATAGTTGCCACTAATCCTGGTGGAAGCTGTCACAGGAATTCCAATGCAAATTTTTCAGAATTTATAAAATGTAATTTATCCATACCAAGTTGCTTGATATTCAAGGCATGTCTTAACCCTTCACATAGATGTTTTCACATGGGTGTAACCCTATTTTTAAAGTAAGAATAACTAATTGTAATATATAAGTTTTTCCCAATAGTGTATGTGTATTTTCAGAATGTGAATCTGTAGGTGCAAACCTCCCTTCATGTGCGTCAGGACGGTCTCTCGGTCTCTTTCTTTCCTTCACATTTATTTAACTCTATAAAATCCAAAGAAATGTGCTGAAAAGCAAATGCTGGTTTTGGAAATTGTTCTTTTAGGCCTCAGATTACCTTAAGATTTGTGTTTTTGTACAAATAGTGCAAGTCAAATAAAACAAAACAAAAAAATGTTTTAGTGTAGTTTGAAAATCCATATGATGTGAACACTTTATTTATTAAACCAACTTATTTATTAAACACCTTATTTAGTATTGCTATCATCCCTACTTTTGAGGTATGACAAAGCTCATGACTCAATAATGCAGCATATATAAATAATCTGTTTAATGGTTTAGCCATTAACACTTTGTTTTGTGTTACAAAGCAAAAACCTGTATAAAAGCAACAAAAAGATATTAAATATTTGAAAGAAAAAATCACCAAATTAAATGTTTCTATATTTGTCATATAGCAACTCAAAATACAAACAACGTTTATAACGCAGCTTTACTGAAAAACTCACTAGTCAAAAAATGGCTTCATAGAATGAAATCTCATATCATCCTGAATTGGCTTCAATATTGTCTCAACCAATAAACTCAGATGAATTAAACAAAAATATGTTGTTTATTTTATTTTTATCTTTGGTTTGCAACACAAAGTAATACTAATTGCTGTCTGATATTTCAAAAAATCATTATGAATTAAAGTGTTTAGCCCTAGTATTAGTAGAATGAACCTAAGCATTGAGTGTTTGCAGTCCATTTATCCAATTTGTTATCTGATATGGGAAATGTATAACAAAAATGTGTATGAAAATCATTGCTGAGCCTAAACTCCACATCCAAATGTCTAGTTCCTTCACATGCACAACTCCTGTCTTTATCTTATCTCGGGGTGTGTGTGTGTGTGTGTGTGTGTGTGTGTGTGTGTGTGTGTGTGTGTGTGTGTGTGTGTGTGTGTGTGTCTAATTCTCTGGGAAGCCCCTCCTTCGGCTGTCCTCTGAGCCTCTGTTAGAAAGGAGGATTTCTTAATTTTGAATGAAACGCTGTTTTTCTACGTCTGACCTATGGCATCATTGATTCAAAAAGTGTTGCTATATAATTGTTAGTCAATTAATTAAGGTTTGACAGATAGTCAGAGTGGAAGAAGCATTCAAGTCCTTTGCCTAATTAAAAGTACTAATTCCAGACTGTGAAAATATACTGTTACCAGCAATATTCCATTAAAATACTTAAGTAAGAAAAGTATCATAAAAATAGGTATTTAAGGTATTAAAAAGCAACAATATAGAAAAGGCCTCACATTTTTGAAACTGGAAATGATCAAAGCAGTTTTCTGTCAATCACTAAGTGTTTAAACAACTAATCATTTCAGCTGGACTTGTAGGTCTATTTGTTGGGCAGTTTGATGATAATAGAACATTATATTTAATAAACATACATTTTGTAAAAAATCCTAATTGTCTTAACCAAAACATGTCACATCACAATAATATCTAAAAGCATTATGACAAAACTCTGCCTATGACTCTTTTGCTTTTGAAGCAATTAGTCATTCCAAAAAATGACATTTGTCTTTTTTATTCTAGGTGTTGATGTTTGCAATATAGCAGTTTTTCAATTCTCATCTAAATGTTTACCCTCCTGAGATAGATTGTAGCCCAAATACTTCACAGTTGTCTGCCACAGTTAGTAATTTATTCTCATAGACACCTTTCATAAAGTGAACGGGAAGGGTGAAATTCAAGTACTTACAGTACCTGTTCATCCAGCTGTTACTACAACAGATACATACTAGAAAATTCCGCAAGAAATTTTGACAGTGTGCCTACTACTTGGTGCACATACGAATAACACTGATATAATAATAATAAATCTGCTGTTTGACACGTCTTGAAAAGAGAGGACAACACGGCTTACAGTAAAGAGTCTCCATGATAGGAGGTGTGTGTGTCAGAACTTGTTGCTATGGTGATTTCTGCAGTGAGGGAGTAGAGGAGGGAGGGGGAGACAGTATCTTGAATGGGTCAAACATGTCCATTAATGATAATTATTCCTCTCCAGTTTGTCCTGTAATTCAAAAACCATAGGTCCAAACGGCAAAAATATTATCATCACAAGAGAGATAAAAGTCTCTGTGGTTTCTATGTTTGTGCCGTCAAATATATGCAACACAAGGCAGGTAACAAACAGCCTTTTTGCACCAACCATCACACTGCACAAAGTCATAGTCCATTCAAGACGAGTGGTTTCTCACTGCTTGTTAATTAAATAAGGTAATCTCTTTTAAATATACATAATGTAAGTAGTTGCAGGCTCATTCATGTGTTTTACCCCATGAAGATGGAGCCATGTCTGGCCAAGTGGAGCGTGCGGACAGTCCCCGGGGCAGTGAAATGTCCACTTCTAGTGAGTATTTACTTTTCCCCTTGCACCAACCATCGCACTGCACAAAGTCATAGTCCATTCAAGACGAGTAGTGTCTCACTGCTTGTGAATTAAGCATAGTAATGACTCAAGTATCACTTTATCCATTGCACCAACCAGTGTTAATCACTGCTTGAGAATCAAGTTTGGTAATGATTTCTTTTACAGGCTTAATTAAATGTTTCAGACTTGTCTGGCTTAGAGGAGCAGAGTGTGCCAATTCTTACCTTTTTGTTTCATTTCAATAATTGTACATCTTTGAATATTCTTCTGTGTTTTTATCAGGCTCTCGTCATGCAGCAGGAGATCAAGCTAGGGGTGGCTATCGCTCCAAGTAAAGAAGCAGGACAGGTCACAGCGTCAGTAGTGGCTGGCTTCTACTGGTTGGTCTCCAGCCCTTATTGTTGGTCAACCAGTAAGGATAAGTCTGTTTCAGTGTTAAAACATATTATTGTCAGTTATAAATGTATAGCCAATTGATTAAATTTAAATGTTAACAGGTCCAGCAGTAGGTCCAGCAGTGGATCCAGCATCAGGTCCAGGCACAGTGATTGTTCAAGGCACACCTTCAGGTCCAGACATGATGGGTCTCTGCACAGTGATGGTGCAAGGCACACAGTTTTTATATCGCTGCTATATTATGTTGTATAGCCGTATGTGACTAATAAATTGCCCTTGTATCTTGTACAGTCAGGTCCAGACTTAACGGGTCACGGCACAGGTCCAGACATGATGACCGATCCCGTAGTGATGCCCCCAGTCCCCTGGGCAGGTCCAGACATAATGAAAGGTCGCATTTATGTGATGACCAATCCCGTAGTGATGCCCCCAGTCCCCCGGGCAGGTCCACACATAATGAAAGATTGTGGCGATGTGATGACCGATCCCGTAGAGATGCTTGATCCTGTAGTGACGCCCCCAGTCCCCTGGGCAAGTCCACACATGACAGATCACGGGACAGTGATTTCAGCAGCCCCCCCTATGACAGGCATGGTGAGTTGTCGGCTGCGTTCACACTACACTCAATTAGGATTATTTTGCTATTCAGGTAGTGATCCTATCACCCTGGCTGCCTGTTCACATTACACAGTGCACACATTGCTTTGAACAAGAAATCAAGTAATTTAGAATACGTTATGGCAGCAGGTGGTTCACACATTGGGTGAATCCCAATATCCTCATCAGGCCCTATGCACTGAACCTGCAATGATTTCATTGGTTGAACTAGTGTGGCTAATTCATGCCAGTTAATTATCTGAGGGTGGGTAGGGGGTCATTGGAATCCATCCACTAAAAACCTAATTAGTCCTTATCTAGGAATCAGACTGATAGGAATTGATTCCTATAATAGGATTGGAAATAGGATTACTTTGTGTTCACACTGCCAGTACATTCCAACATGATAGGATGCAATACCTAATTGCAGTGACAGTGTGAGCGCAGCCTAAAAGTTGCAATTTTCATCAAAGTACTTTGCAGTTCAGCAAGTTTTATAGATGTACCTCTAATCATGATAATATTGCAGATTTATTATTTCTCTTCTAATAAATCTGTTTTTTTGGTGGTTCAGATGCAGTGACTGAGACTGGGAGATGGGCCTTCCCATTGCCTTTGGGTGGTAAGTATTGATCTATTGGCAGTGGAGAAGACACTTTCAATAGTACCACCTTCTTTCTTCCTGCACATTCTCTCTGTCCACAGAAACTGCTTTTCGGTTAATGCCATGGCTTGGTTTACATCATGTCAAATTATGACATTTCTTTGGACTTTTGTCTTTTCTCCAACACTGCTGTACTGATTACAAAAAACAATTGTGAGTTACCTAACCTTGCCATTCTAATTGGAGCATTGTAATCATCAACAAATGTGTTTATTTATTTCCAGAAAAAAAGTGTTCCAGAAAAAGGTCCTGAGCCTACCGGTCGACATCCGCCATCGCCTGTCGGAAACACAGCCTGCCTCTTCAGCTGTCCATATAGAGAGGATTGACACCATGGAGGACTTTGAGTTACAGGAGCAACAGCTCTCTGATGCACAGGCCTTTGCTACCCTGGTAGGTTTTACAAGTCTGGAAGTAATGGATAGCCTAGAATAAAATAATACAGTGCATTCGCATAGATTCCTCTGGGGAGCGTCAGTCAACTTTATTATGGACTTATTCCAACAGGTGCTGCAAATTTCAAGAATTGGTGGGCGGAACACCAAGAACTGTGTCCACAATGTGTTGGACAGGTATCTACAAAAGTTTCTGAATGTTCTCATTTGCTTTCTGAGCATGTCAGAATAGGTGAAAATTAAATGAAAATACGAGTTCACAACCCAATGAATTGTGAGATTATAGACCAGCTGTGCTTGACAAGGAGATAAGTAGAGGGATAAAAGGAGGACCACCCTAGGGGGCACTGATCAACTAGTGTAAAGGGTTTATTGCATGTGTAATATTGTTCCTACATATATCCTTCACATTAACATTATTTTTCTTTAGGCACTTCACCAACGGCCTCATGGCCAAATTTAATTTGAAGGGCCCGGGGAAAAGTGGGAAGCGCCCTTTAGAGGGGACGAAGGTTTCTAGAGCAATACAAGGTAAGCCCAAGTTTCATGTTGACCAGTCTATAATAATAACTTTGGACAAAACATTTAGTTCCCTTCTGACTGCAAAAGCAATGCCAATTTTCTATCCAGATAGATACTGTAGATAGACTTTATTCATCCACACGAGAAAATTAAGATGTTACAGCATTAAGAAAGAAACAAAAGACAGCAAAGGTGAAAGTAAAAGATGGTAAAAAATAGTCACAATTCTCTCAAAATATTATTCTCCTCAAGGCACAAAGGTGAGTCATTACAAACTGTTATACCAGTGGGTATGAATGACTTCCTGTTTTTGCAAAAAGTAATTTCAATGGAGACCAGTGTGTTTCCAAGCACAGATCCAGCTTTTGTAAATTGCACTAAGCACAACAGTCTGATAAAACACTGTTGACATTCTAATGCACACATTAAAGGATCTAAGCTTTCTCAAAAAGTACAGTCTGCTTAGTCCCTTCTTGTAGACAGCCTAATTGTTACAGTTAACAGTTGCCGAGATGGCTTTGTAATAATCCAGTATTGGTAGTGGATGTACAGGAAACATATTTTTGCTTACAAATGTGGGGACTTGGGTGTATGACTGCAGATTGCCTTTGCATGTATCTAAATCATTTGGCTTTTTCTGCTTGTGCAGAAGGGCTCATGAAATTCGATTTGAGGAGTACATCAAGGTGAACGTGTCTGAGCACCTCAAGCACGCGCCGCAAAGACGTGGAGATGGAGGATTCACTACGCCCTGATGAGCCAAGCCGACAGGACTTTTAAAAGAGTTCAATTCAATTACGAGTTCAATTATGAGTTCAATTATGGTTGCATGGTTGAACGGTGCAAGAAGATGGAACAAGTCTGTGTTGCTTGGCTGTGTTTTGATGCTTGCATGTAGAGCTGCAAAGATTAATCGTTTGATCGATTTAGTTGTCAACTTTAAAATTAATCGTTTAATCATTAATCATATTTTATTGGAATCGTGTGAAAAATTTGGTTCTGCATCTGATCATCCAAATTTAACACGTGCAAGTTTGCTGTGTTGTGTCAACTTTAAAATTAATCGCCAACTATTTTGATAATTGATTAGTCGGTTTGAGCAATTTAGAACTTCTCTGATTCCAGCTTGTTAAATGTGAATATTTTCTAGTTTCTTCTCTCCTCTGTGACAGTAAACTGAAAATCGTTGAGTTGTGGGCAAAACGAGACATTTGAGGACGTCATCTTGGGCTTTTGGGAAACACTTTTTAAAGATAACTGAACATGCCTTGGATCCCATGCAATTTGCAACAGGCCACGCAGGGGTGTAGAAGATGCCACTCTTCATTTGCTCCTCAAACATCTGGAGGGAAGTCAGTCCCATGCACAAATTCTTTTTATTGATTTTTCATCTGCTTTTAATACAATTCAACCGTATATTTTAGCCAACCGTCTTGTTGAGCAATTTGATTTTTCCCCTAATCTTGTTGGTTGGATTCTGGATTTTTTAACAAAAAGGACACAGAGAGTAAAGGTGAATGGAGCTCTGTCTGGTCAGCTTTGCTCTTCTACAGGTTCACCACAGGGGTGCGTACTTTCACCCCTTTTGTTCATTCTATACACAAACGTGTCAGAGCAAATATGTAAATAGGACCATTATTAAATATGCGGACGACTCCGTCATAGTGAGTTTGCTTCATAAAAATGACAGAGGTCATGGTCCAATAATTGAAGACTTTGTCCAATGGTGTGAGGAGTCACACCTTCAATTGAACATATCCAAAATAAAGGATATGTACATTGATTTTGGAAAAACTCCAGGATATGAGGCTATAACTATAAATGGTCAATTAGTGGATCAAGTACAATCCTATAGATACCTAGGGACAATTATTGACTCTAAATTAAATTTCCAGGAGAATTGTGAGGCTGTCTGTAAAAAAGGACAACAGCGTCTATACTGTTTGAGAAAATTGTACCATTTTAATATAGATAAAACCATAATGACATTATTCTATAAGGCTTTTATTGAAACCATCATATCTTTCTCCTTAGTGGCATGGTTTGGGTGTGTTCCAGTCAAGCACAAGATTCGCCTAAATCAAATTGTAAAATGGTCAAGTAAGCTGACTGGGGAGTCCCAGCTGCATCCCACATCCCTGTATGCTAAACAACTACAGCGGATAGCTACGGCTATCAAAGAAAATAGCCTCCACCCTCTGAATAGGGACTTCCAGTATCTCCCCTCTGGACGGAGGCTAAGAGTTCCTGGTTACACAACTACAAGATTTAAAAACAGTTTTGTACCAGCGGCAATTACTATGTTAAACAAACGGTAAAATTATTTGCACAAAATGCACAAGCACTTTGGCCATGTACTGTTTTCTATTTCTTTTTATCCTGTTTTATTACCTGTTTTTATATGTTTTAATGTTTGTGTGTTGCATGTTATGTTAAGGATGTCCCGCCTCTCTTAGACTGTAAAACTAGTTTACCTACGGGTACCAATAAAGTAACCTTAACCTAACCTAACACTGATCCACATTTTTCACCATTTTATGACATTTTATAGACCAAACAATTAATCGAGAAAATAATCAACAGATTAATCGACTATGAAATATGGTGTCCCAGAATGTAATGTAGAGCCTTAAAAGGTGAGCCTTAAAAGGTGAGCCTTAAAAAGAGCGCCATAAAAATGCCATCCGTCAAAGAAAAGCACACTCTCACTTCCGTGAGACTGACCTCAGGGTGTGTGAATATGTAATTGAAAAACAAAATACAAATATTTTCTTTATGTAAAAAAAGATGTGGTCCCTTTTCCTAAAGATGAGTCTTGAAAAGGGGGAGATTCGTCTTTTTATTGGGGTTGTCTTATAACCAGGTAAATATGGTATATTAATATCCACACCAATTTTGCCTCTTTTTGCATGTCCACCATTCACAACAGGTGTGTGCACACCGTCATTTACACACACACACACACACACACACACACATCTGCCATCACAGGTATAATCACACCGTGATTCCCACACATTTTTAATTCTGGCGTACATTTGCTTGAGGCCAAATGTGAGCGTTTGTTTAGTTTCGTGGCAGGAAACACTTTGATAAACCACTAGCCATTAGGATTGGGCATCAAAAATTCCAATTCCAGTGGAATAATTTTTTTATTTGAATCGTGTGGAAAATTTGGTTTTGAATCCGATCATTGGTTCAAAATTTAACAAGTGCAAGTTTGCCGGGTCAACTTTAAAATTTATCGCCAACTATTTTGATAATCGATTAGTCGGTTTGAATAATTATTTCAAGACAAAAGTAGAACTTCTCTGATTCCAGCTTCCTAAATATGAATATCTTCTAGTTTCTTCTCTCCTCTGTGACAGTAAACTGTATCTTTGCATTGTGAACAAAACAAGACATGTGAGGACATCATCTTGGGCATTTGGGAAACACTGATCCACGTTTTTCACCATTTCCTGACATTTTATAGACCAAACAATCGAGAAAATAATCAACAGATTAATCAACTATGAAAATAATCGTTACTTGAAGCCCTACTTGCATGGGTTCTTATAGTGAATGGGGGTACTGTTGATGTATAACTGTGCTAATGTCTTTCTGCTTTCTGTAGCTCTGCATGGCTAACTGAGAAAGCATATTTGTTGCTCTAGCGGTCTGTGTGGTGTCTTGACTTTTGTCTGTATAGTTAAACCTGTACTAATGTCTTGCCTCCTGTTGCTCTGGTCTAACATCTGGCCAAAGGACTGCAGTTGAAAATTGGCTAACACTGGCACATTTACAGAAATGTTATTTAATGTGTGTTGTCCTTTATAAAATAATAAGAATTAAATTAGAATATTATTATTCATTCATAATTCTGTCTTCACTGTATATTGTGCTTGATATGTCTGGTGCCCTTCTAATGCCATTTAGGGCAATTTATTTTTTGATGAATGGAAATGGCGGTATTGAATTGTGATTTATTTGTACGAGATGTCAGCCATGACACGTTGAAGTGTGGTATCTTTGTAATGACGTATTTTCACAGTCTTATACTTAAACAGTTTTATAACAAACGGAGGGTTTCTTGACTTGCTCCGTTATCTTTTAAACTGACAAACATATGTGTAAATCATGGCTCACTTGAAACAGGATCATAATAAATGTTGGTGTCTCCTCTTGGATGGCCAGTGAGGACGTGGCTCGTTGATTCCTCCTGCAGGTGGACACGGATCGTCAGAGGACCAAATCTTTGCTCTTTCTGTGAGCCGCCATCAGAGACTAGAGAGACCAACCTGACAGAAGTAGGCTAGATCAAACTGCTGATTGATTTCAAGTTGATGTCTCATTCTGAGGCTTCTGCTGATTCACATTAAATTCAGTTAAAATTCATTCATTAGTCTTCTTCCTAAGTTTTCCATTTGTCTCGTAGTTTTTCAAATCATGTTCCCATCACCAATATTTTCACATCAACAGGTAGTCTGTGTTCATATCTCATTAATTTCTGCTGCCTTAGTTATAGTTGTGTTGTTCTACTCTATTCTTCTGATTATCTGATTAATAAATCCCTTCCATTTATTGATAAAGTCGTTGTCTGTCTGAGTAGACTCATGAGTAGACTTTGGGGTCAATATACAGCTACGAACTTTACAGCTTTTCATTTGAGATTGATGAAAATACCATATTTATTGAATATAATGTGTGATTAAATGACGTTATACTTTAGATTTGATCATTTAATCCATTCAATCTGAGTTCCTTCTGCTCTGAAACAAGGTGGTGTCCCTTTAACGAGTACAAATTACTTTATTGATTAAAAAATTGGTTAAAAGACTAGTTTTGAAATGAATATCCCAAATTAATACATGTGTAGTTATTTATTGATTCACGCTACAAGCTCAACAGGGAGCACCCACTCTCAGCTCTGGTTCTGATCCCTTCTGTGAAAGATTGCCACTGTGGACATGGATCATCAGTTAACAGTTTTTCTTCAATGACCACTGACAAGCAAAGAAAATAGTCCAGTAAATAAGACAGAACAGTAAGTAAGTAAGTGAGTAATTTATTTGATATAGCACCTTTCACAGACAGAGTCACAAAGTGCTTCACACAAATAACATTTGATTAAAATACAATAGAATCCAAAACAGAAAATAAACAAGCAACAACAAATGCAATTCCAATGAGGATTAAAAGAATAAAACCCCAAATGTACAAACATTACACAAATGCCAGTTGAAACAAGAATGTTTTCAGTTGCTTTCTAAAAGCGTCAACCGAGACTGCAGAACGTAAGTTAACAGGAAGGGTGTTCCACAAGGTCGGAGCTACCACTTCAAAGGGTCTTTAAATGAGTGCGTGGGACAACCAGTAGTCCCTGGTTAGAAGATCTGAGAGACCTGTTCGTGATGTACGGATGGAGCAGGTCAGAGATATAAACAGGTCCATGCAGTGCTTTGTATGTAAGAACTAGAACCTTAAACTGTATCCTGAACTTTATTGGAAGCCAATGTAACATGGATAACACAGGAGTGATGTGTGACATTCTGGTGGACCTGGTCAACAGCCTAGCTGCTGAATTCTGCACTAGTTGCAGACGGTCCTGGGATGACTTGCTAAGACAAGTGAAAATGGAGTTTCAGTAATCAAGCCGTGATGAAACAAAACCATGAATGATCATCTCAAGTTCACCTTGCGAAACCACGGTCCTAAGTTTAGCAATGTTTCTCAGTTGAAAGAAACATGTGCGGGTCAGTGACCTGATATGTTGGTCAAGCAACATATTCTGATCAAATATAACACCAAGGTTTCTAAGATTGGACTGTACCACTGAAGAAAGGGACCCCAAAAGATTAACAACTTTGGAGGCTGTAGTATCCGGAGCAACAATAAGTACTTCGGTCTTTTCTTCATTAAGCTGCAAGAAATTGTTTGCCAACCAATCCTTAATGGAAGACAAGCAATTGAGCAGTTCTGACACTCTGACACTAGTTTCCTCCGGCTTAAAAGAGACATACAGGTGGATGACATCAGTGTAGAAATGATAACGTATATCTTCAAATTGCCTAATTTTGTGGCCTAGGGGAAGCATATACAATGTAAATAAAATTGGACCTAACACAGAGCCCTGTGGCACCCCACAGGAAAGAGCCGCGTTTTCAGAGGAATAGGGGCCCGGTGACACTGAATAGGTTCTATCTGAAAGATAGGAGGTGAACCAGTCCAGGGCGCTCCCAGAGATCCCAACCCAGTGCTTAAGTCTGTCAAGCAAAATGGTGTGATCCACAGTATCGAACGCTGCGCTAAGGTCCAACAATACCAGAATAGAACATTTACCCGCATCAGAGGACATCATTAGATCATTGGATACTCTAAGAAGAGCGGTTTATGTAGAGTGTTTCTGACAGAAGCCCGATTGAAATGTGTCTAGTATGTTGTGAGTGGCTAAAACAGCAGAGAGCTGATTAGCTACCACTTTTTCTAAAATTTTCGAAATAAAGGGCATCTTGGAGATTGGCCTATAGTTTGCGGGAATTGAGGGATCCAGATTTGTTTTCTTTAAAAGAGGCTGAACCACTGCATGTTTAAAATACAATGGAACACAGCCGGTTTGCAGAGAGCAATTGATTATAGAAAGTAAACAAGTACTTAGAGAACCGAGGACATTTTTAAGAAGGGAAGTAGGTATAACATTTACCGGGCTCGAGGAAGGCTTCATACTGTTCACCAAGTCAGTGAGTTCTGGTGGAGAAATTGGAACAGTTCAAAGTTAATGGCCGAGTGAACTGAAAAGAACATACCGTAGCAGTTGAGATGATGCTATTCTTGACATCTCTGATCTTATTTTCAAAGAACAAGAGAAAGTCACTGCAGTCATTATTCGAAAAAAAATTATTCGAAACTGGCACTTCAGGAGGAGAAGGATTTACAAGATTGTTAATGGTGTCAAAAAGGATTTTGGGATTACGCTTGCTAGAAGCAATAAGGTTAGTAAAGTATGATGTCCTTGCCTCCTTAACCATGTTATTGTATTCAAATAATAGTTCTTTGTGATGGATCCGGTGCACCTGAAGCTTGGTGGTTTTCCACTGTCGTTCAGCCCTCCGACATAAACGTCGAGAAGAGCGAGTGGAGTTGTTTAACCATGGGGACGAATTAAAAGAAGGGACAAGTCTCACTTTACTTGGAGCCACGTTGTCCAAAAGTGATGAGCAATACGTGTTGAATGAGTGAACAAGACCATTAATGTCAGTATTATAAGACAACACTGCACTTTGGTCAAATGCAGCAGAAAACCTTTCTGCTGAAAGAGAACTGCTTAGGCGTTTACTGGGCTGTAAATCCAAATTAAAAGACAGGCTGAATAAAATGCAGTCATGGTCAGTGACATGCAGCTCCTCAGTGCAGATAGAGTGAAGATTAAGACCAAGTGTAAAAACAAGGTCCAAAGTATGACCCCCGACATGTGTGAGACCAGACACATGTTGGATAAAATTGAAAGATTCAGTGACATTAAGAAAATCTGCGGCAAAGGTGCTGGAATTGTCATCGACATGAATATTAAAATCACCAACCATAACCACTTTTTCCAAACCAATAATAGAGGACAAAAGATCACTGAGTTCAGAACTAAAAGAACTGTTTGAACCAGGGGGGCGGTAAATTAAAACACAATAAAAAGGATTTGAATTACCGACTTTGCTCACCTGTAGTTTGAATGTGGAAAACACCCCAAAGGTTACTGTCCGACTTTGAAAGTGTCTTTTGTACTCCACCCTGGCCCGAGATCCTTGGAGTGCTGATAAATTGACAATCTGGTGGACAAAGTTCAATTAGAGTTCCGAATTCCATGCTTCTCTGACAAGTCTCGGTTAGGAATAAAAAATCAAGGCATTTTTCAATAAATAAATCATTCAGGATAAAAGACTTGTTGGTGATGGAACGAGCATTTATCAGCGCCATCCTGAGAGGCACGGACTTACTGCTAGGCACAGCAGAAGCACGGGCCAGTGGGCGCAGATACGTGGACACCAATCTGCTGGTACGCCTCCCAGGGAGTGAGGACCTCACAGTTAAAATAGTCTGGATAGGAGAATAGAGAGGAGGCTGTGTTGTTGCCAGTTACTGGCAGTACGGGGGGGATAACATTGTTTCCAAGGCCTTGAGAAAAAGTGGGGTAAGTGACTAATTTCAACCACAAGGGGGAGGTAGAGAGACTTGTAGGGGAAGGTGAGGACAGGTAGAGACCGGAAGCGACCGGGTTAGTGTGAGCACACCCGGTATACAGTCAGACTGAATCCAGAATAGGTTAAAATTGTCAATGAAAGCTAAGTTTCGGGCTCTACAGACTGATTGAAGCCAGGTGTTGATGCTAAGAGAGCGGCTTAAACGTTCTATGCCGTGGAGCGGAGGCAGAGGACCGGAGATAAAGAACCGTTTAACATCGTAGGCCAGAGCGTCTAGGAGCTCGCAGAAATCACGCTTGACTGGAGATGTCATTACAACCAACGTGAAGAATTATGTCACGAGCGAGAGGATGATTGGGATGAGGGGGATTTTTTCCCTAATATCAGAAACTCTAGCGCCTGGGAAGCAAAATGTTGCCGAGGACGTACATTTTACATTCCTTATGATTGAGTCCCCAATAATGAGCGTTGATGGCAGGGGAACAAACGACAAGGGACGCTTAATCGGTGGTCATATTTTTGCAGGAGGGCGATGAACAGTGAGAGGGACAGAAGCACCGCTCGGTGCCGGTGTAAAGTGAATTGTGGAGCGGCAGGTCTTGGGACGGGAGGAATGCTCCGGTATAACCGGAGGAGGGATAAGAGACTGGGAACTACGTGGCCCGCGGGACGTTAAGGACGGCAGGGGTGAGGAATCCCTAACCAAGGAAGGGAATTCATTCTGATTACAAATATTGAACTTTTTTTCCAACTGAATGAGGAAATGGGGAGGAGAGTTGGAGGGAGCCCTCACTCTTCTCCCAATAGTGCCAACGCGGGACCAAGGCACCTGAGAAGGAGTTGAGCTTACCAGGGCTTTTGGCTTAGCCCCGAGCCGCACCAAGGAATCCTCCGGGATGATCGCAGGAGGAGGCTCAGAAACTGCGGTAGGAGATGGAGCAGCAGCATCAGACCCTCTGGAACATGGTGAATTTGAAGAGACTGGGGCGAAAGTAATGGTGTCCATGCATTTTTCAGCCTCCTGGATCTGGTACAAGGTGATGATTCTTCTTTCCAACTCTGTAATCGTGTCAGCATGGCGTGCGCAGCTGGGACAGTCCGATGGAGAGGTGGGTGAAGCCATTGTCTGTGATTGAAGGGTTGCTGGGGAGCAGAAATAAACAGAAGGACAGTACAAGGGCTAAAAAAGCACTGTCCTAAATTAGCTACCAGATAGGCTAACGGGAGTAGCAGCCACTAGCAGGGAGGGCAAGGGCACTTACACGCGGGGGCTCCGACAGGGAGCCCACAACGTTGAGGTAGCTTAGCAGATGCGCCCCACCAAATGAAAGAATATCCAGCGGCGAGACTTACCGACACGGGTCCAGGAATTGGACCCGATGCGGGAATTAGACTTCCTTCAGTATATGGCGCCTTTCCAGCTGTGAGTAGTTTTGTCACCAGCAACAACACGTTGCTCAGTTTTGTTCCAGTAAGTTATGCACCGTAATAACATTAAAAATACCAGGTTTTATTAATAATGAAATACAGTTTCATGTATTTGTCTCGGCCGGCAGGCAGCTGTGGCAATCTGAAATGGAATGAAGACCACTCACGGCAGACAGCAGAAACACAAGAGCCGAACAAATCCACCCACCCACCCCGGGAGAACTACAAGTACACTATCTTTGTAGAAGGTTCTGGGTCGTGTCTTCAGTGGGAGTTGTAGTTTTTAAATGTATTGGTATATTTCTCATAAGTAGAAGTTGGCAGTGTAGGATTTTGGATACACCCTGGGTTTTTTAGGGATGGGGAACACACTGTTGTCATTAGATTTCTTTAAATCAAATCATTAAAATAGGTGAAAATAGCTTATTATACCATATTTGACAGTGCTTACACTGGATAAACATTAAAGACCATATCGACATGACAGCTGAGGTCAAGAGCTTTCTATAACAGCTGGCCATATGTGTGTATCACCTTCTCTTGCTAAATGACAAGCCTTCAAACATGTACTGACCATATTCTCTGTGCTTGCCTGGAGAGACTGGTTTCTATCCCTGTCCACAACCTTCATGACAGTCACCTGACAAGAAAGCTTTAAATGAGATGTTTTTAGATATTTCCATGCTTTCTGACATATTAATATGCCCTGTAATGCAGCCTTGTATAACATAAACCCTCTGATTCACTGTGAGTGTCTGCTCTATATGATAAAAACACACTTTCAACAAGGGCCTTCCAGCCAAAGGTGTTGTCCCTATGAACACCAAGGTGCCTATAGGAGCAGAGCCGATTGATTGGTTCATCATTTATGACCTCTGATACACACTGACCCACGTCACAACCAACTCCTCAGTTTGTGAAAAAAAAATGCCAAAACACATTTGGTATAAATATGTACATATACCAATACAAAGAGATATATATATATATCTCAACAACCCCGGCAACTATCTGCTTATCCTTTTAGTTTCTTGAAAATGCTTCCTAAAACTAGTCCCTTCTTAATTTTGAAAAGGTACTATCAGTAAAGGCTACAATGGTTAGGATGGCTACAATTTGTAACCAGGGTGATTGATATGAGGATCATCTTCTGAATATAATAATTAATATGTTAGGCCTACCATAAATTGTTATTTCAAAGAAGTCATTTATTTAAAACAACTAATAATGCAGTGTGATGTTAAATCAAACTAAGTCCCACACATAAATATGCTCATGTTTTTTCTTTCCCTTTGGTCTTTGCTATTAACATTCATCAACCCCAAAATTTGAAAATTGTGTTAACATAGAAAATAAAATAAAAAATGCTTCTCTTTGTAGGCCTAAATAGTTTATTATTTGTTTTTCACAACAGTACAAGTCAAAACAAATGCAAATTAGAGTAGGGTTTTTCATATAGTATATAAAAGGCAAATCTAAATATAAGTGCTTAGCATAAAACACTATTTTTTCATTAAGGGTATTTTTATTGTATAAATTCACACATACAACGCGCAGCATTCTTTCACAGATGCGGAGCGGTAATTACTACGTCACTTCCGGAGTCTTGAGATGAGTTTTTAAAACGTTATTACGGCGCATAACTCACTGGAACAAAACTGAGCAACGTGTTGCTGGTAAAAAAACACTGCTTAAATATGTACATTGAAGCGATACTGTCGGTAAAGACCCGCTGATTGCTGTCCGATTCTCTGATTTGAATGTCCGCATTGCAATGTGGGATATGGGCTTAGAATGCACCCCGCTCGGCCTGTGTTCTGTCTTACAGCATAGGCTACTGTAATATTTTACCGGTAATAAGACCGAAATAATATTATTAAAATAAAGAAATGCATACTATGACAACATCTAAATGTTGATGTTAAAAAAACGTTGATAGATGTAGCGTTTCTAGTTTTAAAAAATATCAATAAACAACAAAGCAATCCAGCTTCTGTTGTGTGGGAGACAGAATGGACCCAAATGCTAGGCTCAGCAAAAACAGGTTTATTGGGAAGACAGGTACTAGAGAGGAGTGGGGAGGCGGATGCCAAGGACAGGAGGAAGGGCTCTGGGGCTGTGGCAGGATGGTGAGGGAGTCTGCTGGGATAGGATGGTGAGGGAGCTCACTGGGGTAGGATGGCGAGGCAGCTAGCTGGGGACTGGATGGCGAGGGAGCTTGCTGGGAAAAGGATGGTGAGGGAGCTTGCTGGGAAAAGGATGGTGAGGGAGCTTGCTGGGAAAAGGATGGTGAGGGAGCTTGCTGCGGTAAGATGGCGAGGGAGCTTGGGGAGCACGGCGAAACCGGGGCCGAGGAGGCAGCACTGGAATGCTGGCCTCCCGCCATACTCGTCGACAACGCTGCAGGTGGGTCTGGACAGAGGGAACCGCCACCTCTTCCTCCAGGGACGGTAACCCATGGCACACATGAACGGAGACATCCCGGTGGCAGCGCTGACAAGGGAGTTATGTGCATACTCGACCCAAGGTAGGTGGGAACTCCACGAGGAGGGGTTACGGTACGCCACGCACCTAAGGGCCGCCCCGAGGTCCTGGTTTGCCCGCTCGGTCTGCCCGTTGGTCTGAGGGTGGTAGCCTGATGATAAACTGACAGTGGCGCAGAGAGCATGGCAGAAGGACTTCCAGACTTGTGAGGTGAACTGGGGTCCCCGGTCAGAGACGATGTCCTGGGGAATACGGTGGAGACGAAAGACATGGTGGACCAGAGGGCGGGCAGTATCCATGGATGTAGGCAGCTTAGTTAGGGGTATGAAGTGGACTGACTTGGAGAACCGGTCCACGATGGTGAGTATGCTAGTATTGCCGTTGGAGTTGGGCAGGCCGGTAACAAAGTCCAAGGCGATGTGGGACAAGGACCGACCGGGGACCGGAAGTGGATAGAGCAGACCGGCGGGCGGTTGGTGGGACGCCTTGGAGTGGGAGCACACCTCACTAGCTGCCACGAAGTCCCGGCAATCCTTTTCCATGATGGGCCACCAGAACTGTTGACGGAGTAGGAAGAGGGTTCTGGCCATTTCTGGGTGGCAGCTGAATTTGGAGGCATGCGCCCACTGGAGGACCTGAGAGCGGACACTCGGAGGGACGTAGAGGTGGTTGGGAGGACTGGTACCAGGTCCGGGGTCTGTGGACTGTGCACGGCGGTTTCTACCTCCCAAACCAGGGAGGCGACAAGGCAGGTACGAGGAAGGATGGTGTCTGGTTGGGTAGCCGGGTCATCAGGGGAATGGCGACAGGACAGGGCATCGGGTTTAGTGTTACGGGATCCGGGGCGGTAGAACAGGGTGAAATTAAACCGGTTAAAAAACAAGGCCCACAAAACAAGGCCCACCTAGCCTGGCGGGAATTGAGTCTCTGAGCAGTCTGGATGTAGAGAAGGTTCTTATGGTCGGTCCAGACCAGGAAGGTTTGTGGTCAAAGGGCGAACGTTGGGACAGGGTGGCGGAGGTGAATCGAGTCTTAAAGAGGGAGAAGGCTGCAGCGGCTTCCGGAGACCAGACAAAGGGGACCGAAGGGGAGGTGAGGCGGGTGAGAGGGGCGGCCAGGGAACTGTAACCACGAATAAATAGACGGTAAAAAGTGGCAAAGCCCAAAAAGCGCTGCAGTTGTTTAACAGAAGTGGGGGTGGGCCAATGGACCACAGCTTGGATCTTGGCTGGGTCAGCGCAGAGCCGCCCACTCTCAATGATGAAACCCTGAAACTGTATGGAAGGGACGTGAAACTCACATTTCTCTGCCTTGACGAACAACCTATTCCCCAGAAGCACTAGGCGGACATGTTCAGTGTGTTGGACTGGGTCACAGGAGAAGATCAGGATGTCGTCAAGGTAGACAAACACAAACCGATGGAGAAAGTCGCGAAGGACATCATTAACAAGGGCTTGAAAGACAGCGTGGGCGTTGGTGAGGCCAAAAGACATCACCAAGTACTCGTAGTGGCCTAATGGAGTGTTAAAGGCCGTTTTCCACTCGTCCCCCTCCCGGATCCGCACCAGGTGGTAGGCGTTTCTAAGGTCTAGCTTAGTGAATATGGCGGACCGGGAGAGGGACTCGAACACAGAATCCATTAAGGGGAGCGGGTATTTGTTTTTAATGGTTATGGCATTGAGGCCCCGTTAATCGATGCACGGGCGGAGGGTCTTATCTTTCTTAGCCACAAAAAAGAAGCCAGCGCCTAGAGGGGATGAGGAGGGACGAATGATACCGGCAGCTAGGGAGTCTTTAATGTACTGCTCCATAGCCTCTCTCTCCGGACGCGACAGGTTGAAAAGGCAGCTAGACGGAAGCGGTGCGTCTAGGAGGAGGGCTATGAAGCAGTCGTAGGGACAGTGGGGGGGGGTGAGGACAATGCCTGATCCTTGCTAAATACCAGGGCTAAGTCATGATACTCGGGGAGAACTAGAGTTAAATCAGGGGAAGCCAGGGGAACAATGGATTGGATGGGCTTACCGGGGAGAGGCGCTGACAACAAGCAGGACGCATGGCAGTGGTTGCTCCAATTCCTGACCTCCCCCGCGCCCAGTCCATGTTGGGGTTGTGAGTAATGAGCCAGGGGAGACCAAGAACAACAAGGTTAGTAGGAGAGGGGATAAGATGAAAAGAAATAGACTCATAATGAGGGGAACGCACGGAATGGAGAGCTGTTTGGCGATCTCGAGGTCCAAAAAAATCTTCTCTTCCCCAGAATCGATTAACGCCCCCAGGGGAAGGGTTACCTCTTGCCAGGTAATGGCAGCGTCCAGCAGGAGGCGGGAATGGTGAGGGGTTCAGCTCGCCAGAGTCGCCATAACTACTTTTGGGCGGACAGGAGGAAATGAAGTGACCAGGGTTACCGGAATAAATGCATACGCCCGCGAGGCGGGAGGATCGGGGTGATGGGACTGAGAGCCTAGACGCCGGAACTCCTTGGACAGGTAAGTACGGGAATTTTCAGAGAGCTTGTATTGCATGTCACCAGAACGATCAAGCGAAGATGATGAGTGGATCCGGGGTTCATATACTGAGCTTGATTGTAGATGGCTGGCAGGTGTGTACGGCAGGAAAGGTGATTGTGGAATGATGAGCAGGTGTGTGTAGTCAGCTGGCAGGAGTAGGCAGGAGGAGGGGAAAATACAGGGGACCCAGAGAGAGGCAAGGCAAACAGAGAAAAACTGACATGAAATAGGCACTAGGAAACTAGAAAACAAAACAAAGACTCACAGCCAGCCGACCACAACCATCACAGCTTCCCAGACCAAGATAATAACATTAAAAGAAATGCATATAAATCATGATTAGATTTCCTGAATAAATGTTGATTAATTAATCGTGCTGTGATCACGAAAGATGCTTCCCATTGAAATACATTAGTTTAAAAAAACGTGCTGAGCATCACAAAAAAAACCGAGATAAACGTGTCCTTGTGCACGAATCAATAGATTAAATTACGTGATTACATATCACGAACTGCTGTGAAACTGAGTAGGACCACGACAGCAAAGAGCGGTGTGTTAGAGACTAGTGAGAGGACAACCTTGGTAAAAATGGCAAAGTTGCCAAGGTTCCTGGGCTACACCTTTTGCTGTTGATATAAATATTCAATAATTCAACAAAGGCAAATTATTATATTATACAACTGTGTTTTTGTTTTCAGCTTAATTAGGTTAATTATGATGTTTATGTTTGTAATAAAAGTAGATTGTTGTTAAAATGCAATTTGTTTTCTTGGCTAATATTAT
Organism: Zingel zingel; assembly: GCA_023566125.1. Lineage (NCBI taxonomy): Eukaryota > Metazoa > Chordata > Actinopteri > Perciformes > Percidae > Zingel > Zingel zingel. Next base: position 34,080,118 of record CM042325.1, on the reverse strand, counting down.
GACAACAAACATTAATGAATAAATTTGAGGATTTCTTTCAACAGCTGATTCATATACTCTAACGAAATATATAATTATATTATTTCTATGTTCCTAAATAAGCTTATATTTCTTCCTTGAGTTGTATTTGCAAATGGATACATTCAGCAGCTTTTACAATCCCTTTTCAAAGAGCATAAATGCTGACTGTTTGCACACTCAGAAGTCTTGCCAAAGGGAATTTAACATTGTCTGCATTCACATTCTCCTCGAAAGGAAAACTCTCGACCCCTTTTTGACTCTAGTCTGACTCTAATTGTAATCTCCAAATATCCTAATTTTAACCAGATTACCTGGCAGAATTCCACATCCAAAATACCTTGTCTCCATTTGACACTATTCAATACAATATCTTTGGGGAAGAGGGTCAGGGTGTGCGCGTGTGTGTATTCTGGTTCAGCTGCCAGGGATGAGCAAGGTGTTGAAAGACTCCTGGGGAGAATAGGTTTGATTACTACATGGCCACGTTCCACATTGGTACAGCTGCTGCTTTGGAATACGCTGGGAATAGATGGAAAATGAATTGAATCAGAGGATGAGGCTCCCTGTTTAGTCAGCTGGCTGCTGTGGCAAGTGGTTTTACAATTTAGTAAGCTATTTTAATGGAGCAATGAATAAGCTTTGTCCTATTCCCTGGCACAATATAACCACAATACTGAAAATATACAGTGAAGTGTGATGAGTTTGTTGACATTCTTAGTCTGCTGAAACTGAAAATGTATGCCATGTGAGGCACTGATGCACTAACACTTCATGTAGGAGAGCAAATAAAACACTGTAAACCAACTGTGCACCAACAGCAGAAGTCGTTATTATTTTTACAAGGTTCTGTGATTGAAGTCAACAATAAGTCCTTGAAAATGTTTTTCACTTCAATAAAGATAACTATACGTGCTATTCTTGTCATGAGCATCAAGGCGCGGCTGCGCTGCGGTGCAAATTCAACTCATGTTTAGTACATGTTACCTAAAAGATTCGTAGAAAAAATATAAACGTTGGAGGCCATTAATCAGCGCGCAAAGTCCTTGAAATCCATTCTGCAGTTATTTTCACATTTTAATAGCAAATATAATTTCAGGCTGGAGGCAATTCAAGATGCAACTCCCAATACACTTTTGTTTGCAGAGTAAAATTCAAGCTCACACGGAACATGTTAGAGGCTGTTTCCCCTGCAGGGAGATCACAAACAAAGTGTTGCTCCCCCAAAAGGCATCAGGCAATACTGTAACTACAGTCTGCACACACTGTGGACACACAGTACCATGTTCAAATGCTAACACGCTGCTGGCAAAACGGTTAAGGATGGAAGCTTTGGGTGTGTTGCTTAGCTAATTGAACGGAGGAATTATGGAATTCTTTGGTAGCCTGAGTACCTTTAACTGTTGTTCATGTGAAATCTCAAAGACAGTCTGATGCTTTGTTTATAGACTAATTTGATGTTTGACTAATCAATTCCTGTCGATAAAGTATAATAGGGGTAAATCCTGCATACGCTTGTAGCTGTTATGTATCTTTGTAAGTCATTGTAAGTCGCAAGCACCATGTGAGGAGTCCATTAGTGTGTTGTTATAATAATTACATTATCAAAGGATAGACAGAACCACTTAAGTTATATCACACTTCATTTTTACTTGAGAACATAACAAGGAGCCACTCTCAGCACCCATCAAGGTACAGAAATGACTAACGAAAGCCTCAAACAGCCGCTTTTATAATCAATGATATGCAGGGATGATACAGAGTCAATGTCATCAGTTGTTATCTTCAGTCTGGGAGGGCATGTATGCCCTCAGGAACACAGGCAGTGGCTCCCATATTATCTTTAGGGAGCAAGCAGTGTTTTGGTTTCTTAACAATATCCACACAATAGTTTAATTTAACAGAGAGTCATCAGTATATTATTCTATGCAAACAGTTTAATAATAACCAGAGGAAAAGTATGTAAGTCATAATTTTCCTAACATGGGTCTAGTGTTGGAAGAAGCCCCCCTGATCTGATGGTATCAGCCCCTCAGGGCAGGGAACATGAACAGAACAAATACTATCGGAGTACAACACTGGCCCAAAAACAGGATTGCTATCTCTGCCCATGAAACTCAGAGTAGCCCAAAGCACAGACACACACAAAATGACACAGACACACCCAGATATACACAGGTATATAAGGTGGTTGATGGTGCACCTGAAGGCTGACTACTAAACAGAGGTGTTAGGTAGAGTCACAAAGACAACAGGAGGATGGAAGAAAAGGGAGCAGAGAATGGAGTGTCGGCCATGGCAGCCATCTGGCAGGGATTTGATCCTGTAGCGTATCTGCAGAATGAATACACTCCACCACTGGCTGATTTTGAAAGAAAGGACAGCCATATGTCATGGAAACTGGCATGCCTGCATAGAGCTTTCACTGAAGGTAAGGAGACGGGGTGATGGGTCATTTAAACTTCATTCCAAAAACAGTTTATGCTCAATAAAAAGCTTTTAAATTGAGTTAAACATATTGGCTGATCATGATGATAATCTCTTATGTTGCTGGTGTTTATTAAAATAGGTCATTGGTTGCAATACTAATATATGTGTATGTTTAATTCAACACTAATAATTTGATTTCTGTCAGAGGCAAATGTTTCAGATGTTGGGGCATTTTTGGATACAAACACTTTGTTTCTTCTCCGTTATTCTCACTCTTTTTTTTCTGAAAAAAAAAACGCAAAAGTCGGTGAATATACCTTTAATCTATTTATTATATAGATTTAAGATGGGTCCAAACACTATTCAAAGCCAAAGATCTTTGTTTTTCTAGAACTCAAGATTTCCAAACATACCAAACATGTCAGGCTGAATTAAAGGGACAACTGTATAACATGTCAAATAAATGTGTTTATTTTGAATTTGGTGCCAACAAAAATGTGATCTGGATTTAAGTTCTTCATTTAGAAATTTGATATAATCTCAGCAAATGGGTGCAACGAGGGATTCCAGAATGCATTATGTGACACTGTCCGTAATTATAACAGTGTGAAGGATTTTTTTTTTGCATATTAATCAAGGAATTTTGGTAAAGGACTCTCAATTAGCTCTTTCTCAGAGTCTTACTTCTCCTCTCTCTTACCTTTCCAGGCGATGTGAGTGGTGAGCTGCTGGTGGACATAGGTTCGGGTCCCACCTTGTACCAGGTGATGAGTGGCTGTGAGGTTTTCAACAAGGTGCTCCTCACAGATTTCCTGGAGGTCCACAGGCAGGAGCTGAGGGCCTGGCTCCAGGATGAGGGAGGCTGTAGCATGGACTGGACACCATACCTGCAGCACGTCTGCAAGCTGGAGGGACGAGAGTACGACCAGATCCCTATAAACTCAGTTTTATAAACTTGAGATATGCAGATACATGCTGTGTGCATTTACAATAGCTGTTTTTCTCTAATTTGGTGATTTATTGTCTCTAACAGGCCCTCAGCATCGACAGAGAAGGCTGCCAAGTTACGTCAGGTCATCATGGACATTGTCCCCATTGACGTGCACTGCCCTCAGCCTGTGGCCCTTGACGTCCTTCCTTCAGCAGGGGCTGACTGTCTCGTGTCCTGCTACTGTCTGGAGAGTGTCAGCCCTGACCTGGCTGCCTTCACCAGGGCTCTGGGCCACATTGGGAGGCTCCTACGTCCCGGTGGCCACCTCCTGCTCATGGGAACTCTGGGAATGAGTTACTATATTGGGGCGCCTGGGCTAAAGATCCCTACGATCCCAGTGAATGAGGCCCAGGTCTGTGCAAGTTTGAAGGAGAGCGGCTTCACCCTGATCAGGCTGGAGGTTTACACATGGCCTCAGGACACAGATGTGTCGATTGATAACTCGTCTGGGGAGTTTTTTGTAAAGGCAATAAAGGAGTAAGTGTGAAAAAAGAGTACTTTTTTTCTTTCTTTCCTTTGTTTGTGCAACATTATGACAATTTGGGTAGCCTTTCAATTTACGGCCCGGTAATAAGATTGTAATAGTGGGGTAACAGTGTGATAATAAATAGGTAATATATAGGTAATAACATGTAATTACCAAAGTAATAACTGGGTAATACATCACAGTAATAAGATGTAATACTGGGGTAATAAGGTGATAAGAAAGTAACAAATGTAATAACATGCAATTACCAATGTAATAAGTAGAAAAGGGTTCGATAATAACCGTATGTATATCTGGGTAATGGTAATATAGTTATATTAATATTGTAATAACATGGTAATAATGGGGTAATATGTTTTTTTTCACAGTATTATAGGCTACTATCAGTATAATACCTTCCAAATTAGATAAAACTTCTGGAATTTAAAATTGGTAATTACCATATTATAATGCTGAAATTCATCCACCCTTTATGTTCGAAACATTTTGCTTTTGTTTCAAGGTAATACTTAACAAATTATATGTTTAATCTTGTGACTTCTTACCTGGAAACACATCTGGTAGTTTCTGTGTAACAACCATGAATCAGGGCCGCAAAATGCTAAACTGCCTGTTTCTATTGTATTACATGGTAATATTAGAATAACAGAGGTGTAGAGATTACCTGGAAATGCTTCTGGTAGTTTCTGTGTAATTTCCATGAATCAGTGCCGCAAAATGCAAAACTGCCTGTTTCTATTTTATTACATGCTAATAATAGAATAACAGAGGTGTAGATATTACCTGGAAATGCTTCTGGTATTTTCCAGGTAATCTCTGCACCTCTGTTATTCTAATATTACCATAAAATGTGTCTTTTCCTGCATGCACGTAACCCTGTGCAATCTGTCCAGCAGCTAAACACCTTCCACCATCAAGCATTGGAGACTGGGATTGTTGTAACTCAGTTTATTTGACTTAGAAAGGGTAAAACTGGGAAATGAAACATAATGTCCAGTCACTTACATATTGATGAGTTACAAACATGTGTGTGTCTTCCTTTAAGAACTGTAGGACCTTTGCACCATGGGACTAAGTCAGGAAGTTGAATGTGAGCAGGACAGCCACATGTTATCATCTCTCCATAATATATGCTTCAATCTTCGACGTCCCATGCATTTTCTGTATGTAAAACAGATGTTGACATACTGTTCTGATATCTTTGTTTATTATTGTCAGAAATTTTGATGTGCAATATGTATATTTTTGATGATGATTTATAGCTCATATTAGAGTGACAGTATGCTTCATTAAGCTAGTTTGCCACTATTATCTTGGGTTGTGAGGCCAAACAGGAGGCAAACAGCCAGGGTCAAGTCTGGAATATTATCCATCACAATACTTCCCTCAAGGATAATTGCATGGGACCTGGGCTGGAATTGCAACTAGCTTGGACCCGGGAAATGATGTTCGCCGTTAATCTCCCTAAGAACAGTGAGCACACCAACAGTCACTGATGCGATGGCCCCATCTGTCACAGTGTCCTGTGAAGACACATATGCAAAAGAACGTTGTCTGCAAGTCTTTGGATTTATACATTTAAGTTCAGGTGACTGAATTAACTGAAAACAGTAAAGGGTGACCACAAAAAAATCATGTGTTGCTACTAATGAACAAAGCGGTGACCACAAAATGAGTCCACCTTTCCCTTCACACACTGCAAGCTTTTCGTGCCAAAAGTAGGGAAACAGTCCGAGAACAGCACTGAAACACTACCATGATTCACTGTAGGCAGGGTGTACTTTTCAGCACATACTCCTTACAGACACTGTTGATCCATGAGACAAAACAAAGCAGGATGTCATGTGCCGTGGAATTTGAGGACCCAAAAGCAGAGATCAGGCAGGAGAAGTTTGAGTTTGAGGATTTATTAGCAACAAAAAGGCAGAGTTCCAACAAACAAAGGCATCCAAAAAGCAGAAGGCAACACAAGGTGTCCAAAGGAGGCAGGCAAAAAAGAACAAAAGACTGAATACAAACACAGACACGCTGACTGAAACACACTGACAGGATGCAAACAGACAGGGCGAAAACACAAAACGATCTGACACAAGACAAAGCGAACACAAGGGCTAAATACATAAGGTAATGAGCAAATAAGGGACAGGTGATACAACAGGTTAAACACATTAGGAGAGACAGTAATCAAAAAAAGGCGGGAAAACACAGGAAATAAAACTAGAGAAAACAAAAAAACATACTATCAAAATAAAACAGGAAACAGACATATACATGACAGGAAACAGAAATATACACAACAAAATATACACAGTCCACAGAATACAAAAAACACAACAGGAAACATACAGAATAATAATAACCCCAACAGAAATGTCCAAAACCACCACAGTACCCCCTCCTCAAGGGACAGATCCCAGACATCCCAAACAAAACAAAAAACAACCCTGGGAGGGCGGAAAGGGGAAGACCGGAGGAGGAACAAAAACAATTGTCCAACAAAAACGAAACAGCCCAAGGAGGGCGTAGAGGGTCCGGGGAAGGCAAAGAGTCAATGGGGAGAAAGGGCACTGGAGACAGGGAACAGTGGCACTCAGGAATTGGGGACCATGGGCACTAGGGGACTGGGAACAGAGGGCACTAGGGAACTAGGAACAAAGGGCACTCGGGAACTGGGGACAGAGGGCACTAGGGAACTGCGGCCAAACAGGACGTTGAGGACTCTCAGGTGGCCGACGGCGAAGGCAGAGCTCCTCAGGCGGCCAGCCAGGACGTCGAGGACTCTTGGGCGGCCGTCGGCCAAGGCGAAACCCCTCCGGTGGCCGGATAGGACTGGGGCCAGGCGGTGGGTCAGATAGGCTGGGGCCAGGCGGCGGGTCAGCTGGGCTGGGGTCAGCTAACCAGGCAATGGGAACAGAGACCGGAAACGTCTCTGGGGAGGTCTCAGGGGTGGTCTCAGGGTCGCCGGAGACCGGAAAAGTCTCAGGGGCGGTGTCAGGGGCGGTCTCAGGGGCGGTCTCAGGAGCGGTTTCAGGGGCAGTCTCAGGGGTGCCTGAGACCGGCAAAGTCACTGGGGGAACGGTCATAGGCGATTCAGGGCGGCTGGATGCCAGCCATGGCTCAGGGAGGCTGCTAGCCAGCCGGGATTCAGGGGAGCTTCTAGCCAGCCGGGATTCAGGGGAGCTGCTAGCCAGCCGGGATTCAGGGAGGCTGCCAGCCAGCCAGGATTCAAGGGAGCTGCTATTCAGCTGCTGCTAGCCAGCCAGAGTCACCCCAAGACATTGAACGTATAAACATGGGGAATGTGCAATTTACAATGTGCATTGCACAAGATAATTGTAAATAAATATCTTGTGTAGATAAATAACCATGAGTAGATATGATAATTTGCTAAACAAATTGAGATCAAGATTTTTTTTTTTTCTGTGTAAGTATACTTACAAATGCTGTCCTTTAGAACTCATTGGACTTGTCCCCAAGTAAAACAGGAATTCCTTTCAGGACAAGGGTGCGCTGGGCTATCACATCTGATGTCTAATGATACAGAGACAAAAAAGGTTAAGACATTCACAAGATACAAACTAAACATCCTAACAGAACAAAGTTTAAGTCTGCTTGAATTCTACAGGATCCCTCAAAATACCACTTGTCTGCCACTATACAATAACTTTCAACCCGGTCTCACTGCAGTTCGTGTAAATGTCACGTTATTTTTAATCTATTGATACGTGTTCACGTACGGATTACGAAAGACGGCCGTGGGGGACGGCTGCCGGGGACGCGCGACAATAACGGGATGGCGGAGGTTGGGTTTAGGAAAAACACTACGGGGAAAGAACGCCTCACACGCCGGGAGGCGGCCGCTGGGGACGCATGACAATAACAGGACGGTTGTGATTAGGAAGACTATGGAAAAGAAAACGCCTCCCAGGTGATAGTCCTGTATTGTTTGACCCATCCACCACCCCGACCAACCTCCTACGTGGATTTTCGGCTTTTCATACTACTCCCTACCATTTTCGTGCTGTGACCACAAAATATGCTTCCCATTGAAATACATTACTTCACATTTTCGTGCTGGCCACCATGAAAAAAAAGACAAAAATGTCCCTGTGAACACGTATCAATAGATTAAATAACGTGACCATTACACAAACTGCCATGCGACTGGGCTGTAACTTTACAGCGCATGCTTATGCAACACAGAAAAGGGGGGCAACCATTATGTTTGTGGCTGCCCTTAACTTTTCCATGGAAATGACTAAAACCAATATGATCTTACAAGATACTGAAATCACCCTTGACAAAATGTGAAGACATATTATATAAAATTCCTTACTACAAAGTTGATGTCCTGTATGAGTTCTGTCAACTTCTGCCCAACGGCCCCTTTTCTGTCCTTGAACAGTTGCAAAGAACGCGGAATGAGCTGGTCCAGCGCCTCAAAGAAATCTCCCTCCAGATTCTTGCTTGCTACTCTGTTGAACTCAGCACAAACCTGAAAAATATGTGGGTTGGGGGAAGCAGGGGAAATGTACATTAACTGTGAGTTTGAGCAACTAAATAACATTAGACATAATTGAGCCTGAAATCATTATCACAGCATTCACAGCATTCATTTATTCTACTTTGAAATAGCATAAGTAGAAACTTACCTGGCCTTTGGTGAAGAGAGCCGGCAATCAGTCAACCATACTCTGTACATCAGGCTCATCTCTGACGATCTCCCATCGTCACATCTGGAACGTTTGATGCATCATTTGCAGAATTATGATTCCATTTGATTTTTTCTTTTTCAATTCTTCAACTAGATTGTTTCTAACTGTTTCAAGGTTTGCTTCAGTTTTTCCTTCGGGCATGTTCGGCAGGTAGTTGGCCACACCTCTTTTTGGTCGTTTGATATTTTTTGATGGATGGTCTCCTCCTGGGCTGACTTTTTTTTTTTTTAATTCCTTAATAGTGTCAACCTTGCAAAGCAGTGCAAGCTGAATGGCATGAAGTTTGGAGTGATATTTTGGGTGAAGATTGCCAAGCACCCAGTAGATGGCACATAGCTTGTGCTTCTTTCTAGACGACCCCAAAGGGTTTGCCACCTCAAAATCATTAATGTACAAGAAAAGCGAAATTCTGAGCTCTTCCTCAGACAAAAGAGAATTATCTTTGAAAAGTGAACCGTCCCTCTGAGACCTGTATCCCTGTGACACATTTGTCTCTGCTGCCATGGCCTTATCTAAAATATCTCCATTGTTAAGCAATATCTGAAGCATTTTGAGAATGGGAACATACACAAATGTCTGCTTGTTTTTTAGAAGAAAGTGCAAAGACATTCCCTATGAAGGCATGGGAGAGCTGAGCGAGCGTGGGACCCATGTTACAGGCGGTAATGCTTTAGCAAATAGCCTCTCTTATCAGCACGAAAAGTGCAGTACTGAAAGGTCCACTGCATTCAGGGATTTGGTCTGCTTGACAAAATCTAGACAAGAGGAAAAAAAAAAATGTAATTAAAATGTAAAAATTAACTCAATTATAATAGAAATAGTAAACCACATTAGCCCAATCTAATCTCCACTTTGGCTCGAGTTTTTAGAAGTAATCGTTTTCAGTGATAAAACCTGTAAATGAAAAGTCAAACCGCATGGAAATAAATTTGTTTATTTTGTGAAAGGTATTCTCGAATGCCATGCTAAAACGATTAGCTAGCGCACACGTGGCTTAGCTCAAACTGTTAATGCATGCTAGCTGCTAGTCTGATACATAATGTACAGATCAGATTATTAACTTCCAAAAAATTTTTTTTTAACAATGCCGTCATCACATACGTGAGCTGCGTCTCCAGATACTTATAAGTGATTGGTTTGTTAACGGGCTTCCCTGTCCTCTCTTATCTCTCTCTGTGTCTGAGTTTTTTCAACTGACTGCTGCTCTCCCCTACTGCCGCGGCTCTTTTTGTTTTGTTGTGTTGTTGAGAAGCAAGACATGGGAACTTTATTTCTGGAGAATGGATTCAGAGACTAACAGGGACCTATACTGTACATTTACTGCCACTTAACAAATAAACTGCTGATGTATTCTCTGCTCTGATAGCTGACAGCGGTCTGCTCTGAACGCATTCACCGTCACTCTCTCATGTAGCCTACACACTAAGCACAAGCTATTCCTAATGCCAGAGCTTCTTGTATCTGGTCCGAAAGTCTGAACCATCCAACAAATGCTTTCACATTATAAACGAATCGGACCATGGTTCAGTTTGGTCCGGAACGAGACCACCTCTTTTTATCGGACCAAAATGTGGTCTTTTGATCCGGACCGTGGTCTGGGGGAGGTTTCACACCTGTCATTTTGGTTTGGATCAAACTAAAAAGTCCGATAGTCCGGACCAAATGAGGTATGTTTGAAAACGCCTTTAGAGAGTAGAACCTGATTTTATATTCCACTGACGTGACTAATACATGTCATACCATAACCATGTTGGAATAACATAATGTTGCATTGTTTTCAGCACATTCTCCCAGGTCCATCCACTATGCAGTTAAAGAAGTGATTTAAACAAGTGGATCACTTTTTAGAATAGTTGATTCCTCCAGTAGATGCTGACTCTCCGTCTGCCTCCTCCTCCTTCAGGGTGCTTCCTCCTGAGCCAGCGGCATCATGGGAGGTTCCACCGAGGGTGATGATGATGATGTATATTCCTTGGTATTTGAGTTTGGTTTAAAAAGGGGAAAAGTATAAGGAACCGCATGTTGAATTAGATGCTCTATAAAACACAGGATTTATTAAACTATAAAAGGACAAAATAGGAAAAACATCTTAATGAGTGTCTGACTAATTATAGGGAACTAAAGTAGCATTTCAAAGATAAAATAGGAAAATGTAAATAAAGTAGATACTTACCTGACAGGTGGATTCTGAAATAAACCTGAAAGAAAAAGGGAACAAGTGAGTAAGAAGTGAAAGAGTATTTTATTTTAATATTGCATATGATGTGGGGGATGCACTGGAATATCTGTTGTCATTCTGTGTTGAATATTATTCTAAGAATAATACAAACTCATGAAAACATTCTAACTAAGACGAGAGAACAAATGTTTGTTTCTTACCTTTTCAGACGTTCCCGTTGAGTCTGGGTCTTGTTTCCCCTTTGCTGCCTGATACCCAGAGAAAGAAATCCTTTGCTCGTGTGAGTAACGTTACATCCCGCTACCAAACACACAGGCGTCGTAGCTTCAGAGAGACGTCAGCCATGACACGTTGAAGTGTGGAGTCTTTCTAATGACGGATTTTCACAGTCTGATACTTTAACAGTTTTATGACAAACTGAGGCTTTCTTGACTTGCTAAGTTATCTTTTAAACTGACAAACATCATATGTGTAAATCATGGATCAATTCAAATGGGATATATGTGGGGTTGGAATGTCATCAAATGTGACACACCCAGTTTTTCTGAAGCACACCCACATTAGTTTTTTCTGGCTCCACTAGTGGTCCAACCAGTCAGAATGTATACTTTCATAGTGAAGTGAGGACACACACACACACACACACACACACACACTCTCTCTCTCTGTTTAATGATGAGAAACAGCATCACTTCACTTTGTCTGTTGGAAGTTGAAGTTGAAGCTCCTTTTCTACACAGACCTGCTGAGGACAGAAGAGAGCTGCACACTGATGAAGTTCATGGCTGAAAGTTCAGTAAGTGGAGCAGTGATTGGTTGAGATGACGTCTTTGATTGCTGTAGTTGGAGAAACGGTTGAATTGATGGTGAACGTGTGATTGTTTAAAGCTTGGAAACAAGATGGCCGCCTGTGTGAGCAGGCAGAGAGAAGTCCAGATGAAGTGTTGCTTTGAATGAAGGAGAAGAGTTGAGTCTGATCTCGGGTCTGTCAGGACTCTTATTGATGTGGAAGGGGAGGTAGCAGGCGGGCGAGCACTCGGACTCAGCAGGGATCACTTTACAGGATCAGCATGTAAAATCATCTCTTCTGACGTCTTGTTAAAGTCAAGTTTGTTTTACACTTCAGGCAAAAACAGTTTTTTCAATCTATAGTTGTGCTATTTATCTTCCATAACATGTCTTCTTCCAGACTATTGGGAAGAAAACATTTATTTTATTCCACTTTGTCTGTCTGTAGAGTTCTCCACAGCCACTATCTGTAGAATAATGTTTGAGATTTTACTGTATTTTAATGGGAACTTGTTTTTAACATGATCTTTTTACGGTGCACATTAATCAGCAGGTTTTAGTCAAGCTTTTCTTAATTTAACTGTCTGAGACACTTTTTCTGTTGTACTTTTCTCTTCAGGTTTTTCTGTGTTAAAGAGGAGCTGAGCAGGAGAGACGACATTTTAAAACCTGTTTCCTCGTGTGCTTCGAGTCTTCGTTGGAAAAACAACTCAAGTCCAAATTAAAGGTGTGTTGACTTCAGTCAGTGGTGGAACGAAGGAAAACCAGTTTACAGAAGGGAGGGAAGGGAAGATGAGGGAAGATAGGAGGGACGGAGAGGTGGAGGAGAGAGAAAGGACAGAAGAGAGAGGAAGCAGAGAAAGAGGGAGTAGGAGAGATAGAGAGGGAGGGGAAGATGAGGAGGGGTGGAGGAGAGAAAGAGATAAGGAAGAAAAGAGAAGAGGAAAAGCGTATCAGACAGAAGAGTAGAATAGTTGGAGGGAGGACCTCCAGTGGTCACAGTGAGTAACTACACCTCCTCCAGCTGATTTCTACAGCTTCTCTGGTTTCTTCTTTTGAATCATCCAGGGCTGTGGTCCAATAGTCCTTTTTGTTTAGGAAGGTCCCTAACGGAGTGAAATGACCCGGTAGTAGTTGAAGTAGTTAAGTGGCTGCCATGATAAGAGCTGTTTGAATTGTCTGTTTTCATACAATCACACTAATCAGGATTCATGTGGATAAATATGAGCAGACAGTTAATCAGATAATCAACTATTTGCAGAACACCTTTCATACAAGAAACAACCTACAGCTCTGTGCTTTATAATAACTAAATGACATGCAGTGAGTGTTTGACATTAAAAGACATAATTAATGCAGAATATGATCGAAAATAAAAACGGAGATGAAGTAATATTTCCACCGTGTTGTCCACGTTTATAGAGCCAGTATGAAACAACATGGTGAGAACACAAGGGGTGAAGTATCCAGATGTGCTTTCTGTGTCCATCTTTGTGTAGTTTTACTGGCAGACCCACGTCAGTAATATAGTTACGTAGCCGTGTCAGGGCAGTCAGATTCTCTGAGCACCGCCGTTGTCTTTTCTGAATTCCTTTTGAATTCTCCTTCACATCTTTCCCTGACCTCATGACGTTTACTATTGGGGTTAAGGAGTAGTGGTTAGGAAAGGACATTGGAGGTAATTATTTTTACTTTGGCCACACAAAGTGACATTCAGCACTGATTTCCAAGAAGCAGTAAAATCCTCCAAACAGCTCCATGAGGCCATCTAGTGGACTGATAGAAGTAGAGCAGCTGATGGCAGCTTCCTCTGCTCTGATTCGTCCTCACCACTGACCAGAGGTGGAATGTATGGGATTAGTTTTGTGTCTTTAATTCCAAGCAAAACTTCTCAAGTATCAAACAAAAAACCCTAACTCAAGCAAAAAAATTGTCACCTCAAAGGTAAAACTTAAAACTTGCAATTGTTGTTTCAAGTTACTAGCTAGCTAGTAAAGCTGTTTAAGTTAGCATTTAACATTAGCTAACTGCTAACGTTATCTAAAACTTGGAGCTACGTTATTGAGCTAGCTAATTTGCCATGGGAATCATAGACTGTATATAAGATATAGCTAGGCTTAGTGAGGCCTTACTCAATGGAGCTGTATTAATGATCGTTTTCTCTCTGTAGAACAAGTAAACATGGTGGGACGTGCAGGACCCGAGCAGAGCTACGATGCTGTCCCAGGTAACGTTAGCTAGGTCAGTAACATAGCTATATGGTCTATTATGACAAATTATTATCCAGCTAACTACAAATTGGTGTGGTTGCTATTGGTCTGATAATACACAATGCTATGGTATTGGTTAAGTTGTACAATGTAGAAGCTGTGCATATAATGTATTATATCTAGTGGTTGACACATACAGTACATATGCAGTGTTAGCACTGCTTAACTGGTTCATCTTTATAGGTATGTGCATTATTATAGCATAGAGGATGACATCACAAGACCAGAACAAGAATGACAGAATGTTCATCTGTACTTTCCTAGTTATGATAAAGACTGGCTATCCTAACTCTAATTACATGTATTCTGCATGTGCAAGCAGGTCAACAGAAGCAAAGTGTTCATAGTTTTTTTAAACGTTTATTTACGTTACTGTACGGAGTAGTTTTTTTGTGTATTTAGTATTTTTCAAGTAGTTTTTAATATCTGTATTTTAAAATGTACTTGATTATGTTTTGAGTGATGTATTGTTTTTTGCTACATTACAAATCCTATCTGTTACTGAGTAAAAAAAAAAAAAAACTTAACGAAAACTGAAAGGGAGAAAAAAAAAATCGCGTCTGGAACCACTACACCAGACCTGGGCATTTATAAACGTGGCGTACGCACAAAAGGGGGCTGAAAATGTGCTTACGCCACTTCCCACGCAAAGGTTGTGATTTATAAAAAACAAACTTGACGGGAGAATGTGTAGTCGTCCACGCAAACCCTGACCCATGCGTATGCAAATTTTGGAGACAAAATAGGAATTGGCGACGCAGATGGTGAGGTGGTTAACTGAAGTCAAACTGCAGAGAGTAAATGGGAATAAGATTACTCATAATATTTTCTAGTATTGATGCCTCACGCACATTCTTTTACTTCATATCATCCACGTTACCATGAAGATTAAATCCAGCAGTGTTATTTGTGCTTGTACTGAGTGATAACTGTTCCATAAATACCTTGTATAATCCAACTCAAATCTTTAATGAAAATATGTTCTTAATATTTATATTTCTTAATTTTAATGAATTTATTGGTAAATTCCTCGGTAAAATAAGTATTTGGTCACCTACAAACAAGCAAGATTTCTGGCTCTCACAGACCTGTAACTTCTTCTTTAAGAGGCTCCTCTGTCCTCCACTTGTTACCTGTATTAATGGCACCTGTTTGAACGTGTTATCAGTATAAAAGACACCTGTCCACAACCTCAAACAGTCACACTCCAAACTTCACTATGGCCAAGACCAAAGAGCTGTCAAAGGACACCAGAAACAAAATTATAGACCTGCACCAGGCTGGGAAGACTGAATCTGCAATAGGTAAGCAGCTTGGTGTAAAGAAATCAAATGTGGGAGCAATTATAAGAAAATGGAAGACATACAAGACCACTGATAATCTCCCTCGATCCAGGGCTCCACGCAAGATCTCACCCTGTGGGGTCAAAATGATCACAAGAACGGTGAGGAAAAAATCCCAGAACCATACGGGGGGACCTAGTGAATGACCTGCAGAGAGCTGGGACCAAAGTAACAAAGGCTACCATCAGTAACACACTACGCCGCCAGGGACTCAAATCCTGCAGTGCCAGACGTGTCCCCCTGCTTAAGCCAGTACATGTCCAGGCCCATCTAAGATTTGCTAGAGAGCATTTGGATGATCCAGAAGAGGATTGGGAGAATGTCATATGGTCAGATGAAACCAAAATAGAACGTTTTGGTAAAAACTCAACTTGTCGTGTTTTGAGGAGAAAGAATGCTGAGTTGCATCCAAAGAACACCATACCTACTGTGAAGCATGGGGGTGGAAACATCATGCTTTGGGGCTGTTTTTCTGCAAAGGGACCAGGACGACTGATCCGTCTAAAGGAAAGAATGAATGGGGCCTTGTATCGTGAGATTTTGAGTGAAAACCTCCTTCCATCAGCAAGGGCATTGAAGATGAAACGTGGCTGGGTCTTTCTGCATGACAATGATCCCAAACACACCGCCCGGGCAACGAAGGAGTGGCTTCGTAAGAAGCATTTCAAGGTACTGGAGTGGCCTAGCCAGTCTCCAGATCTCAACCCCATAGAAAATCTTTGGAGGGAGTTGAAAGGCCGTGTTGCCCAGCGACAGCCCCAAAACATCACTGCTCTAGAGGAGATCTACACGGAGGAATGGGCCAAAATACCAGCAACAGTGTGTGAAAACCTTGTGAAGACTTACAGAAAACGTTTGACCTCTGTCATTGCCAACAAAGGGTATATAACAAAGTATTGAGATGAAGTTTTGTTATTGACCAAATACTTATTTTCCACCATAATTTAACAATAAATTCATTAAAAAATCCTACAATGTGATTTTCTGGATTTTTTTCCTTCTCATTTTGTCTCTCATAGTTGAAGTGTACCTATGATGAAAATTACAGGCCTCTCTCATCTTTTTAAGTGGGATAACTTGCACAATTGGTGGCTGACTAAATACTTTTTTGCCCCACTGTATATATATATATATATATATATATATATATATATATATATATACGACTACTACTTAGGTGTGTAGAAGCTAGCTACTAGTCTGGGCTGTGAACATTAGGGTCTAACCCATTTATGGAGTCAAAACACGTGAGTTGGCCTTGATTTGCATTATAACCGATTATGTTGGTGAAGAAAAGAAGGTTGGCCCTCAGAACTAACAATGTATGGTACTTTCACTTTCAATTGATTGTTTGAAAACGTTTTATGGGATGGTCTGAACTAAAATTGCACATTATACCTTTATAAGGGTCTTAAATGTCATGTGTGACATGTGTTATGTTGTTATTACATGTGTATACATTTGTATAGATTTTTATACATTTGTATAGATTTTTCTTTAATTAAAAATAACCCCTTGTCCTATTTTCACTACATGGGAAATAGTTTTTTTTTTATGTAACTAAGTAACTTTTACTTAAAGTACATTTCAAATGAACTACTTTTTTTCAGATAGGTATTTTTACTTGAGTAATATTTCATCAAAGTATTGGTACGTTTAGTTGAGTACAATATTTTAGTACTGTTTCCACCTCTGCCACTGACCAATGAGAACCAGCAGCATCGTCTCTGTCCAATAACAAACCTCTATTGATCCATGTGTCGATCAGTTCTGCGTGTTGAGTGAATGAAATGTGATAAAGTGATGAGAAAAGGCCCTCAGTAGTTTCCAGAGTTCAGTCATGTTTTCTAACTGCTTCTTGACTCTGAGCAACAGTCCAACAAGCCAAAAGATTTCAACTGACACTGATATCAAACAGAGAGAAGCAGCCAATCTGAGGACCAGCTGCTGATATTTAGCTTTTTTCCAGGATAAATGATGTGAGGGATGAATGAGTGATGATGTGCTGATGAATGATTGGACTGCTGCTCTCAGTGATTCCTCTCCAGATGAAGGTGTGGACTCTGCTATGAGTCATTGTGAGGACAGAGAGGAGGGAGTCCCTCCCTCTAAAACCACTCTGTGTGGGGAACATAACAGCCAGACCAAAGCTCAGAGGTGAGAGGACCATCTCTAACTGTCCACAACTCAGATCACTCCACCAGCATTATTCACACTCAAAGCTCTGTGTGTATTTCAGCCCAGAGAAGCAGCACAGACCTGGACCTGGACCTGGACCCGGACCTGGACCCAAACCTGGACCCGGACCTGGACCCAGCTGTCTGTCCTTCAAGAGTGACGACTCAAAAGGGTTTTTTTTAGAATTTGAACAACAGCAAGACAAAAAGTACGTAGTTGTGTTCAGTAACACGTACATAATGTACGTAAAACATAATATATACACACATAATGTCACACATTTTACATTAGGTATAACAGTCTTTGAATCAGAGGGTTAGGGGTTTCCCTAAATATGTGAGCTTTAATGACTTTCTTTTTATCAGCATCCATCAGAGACCAGACTGTCCTGAAACTGAACCCAGCTGTGTGTCCATGAAGAGTGACGAGTCTATGGGTCATCCGCTACTCTTCAAAGATGGACGCCACTCTGTTGATCAAAGGTGAGGATTTCGAAGTGATAATCAGCAGGACTAGTAAAGGTTTACTACTACAGGGAGTCCTCTGATTCACTGTTAACATCAAATCATCACTTCATGAATCTTTACCTTGTGTTTGTCTTTGTGTGGACAGACATAATGTGAGCTAATTCTTCCTGATTCCTCCACAGAGTGGACCAGGAGAGCTCAGAGGTTCCCAGTGGTCAGTCTGCCCAGCAGCATCAAACACACCTGGACTCCATATTTATGGTCTGTACATGCACAACAACTACTTTTATATCTATTCTGTTCACAATCATCTCCATGCTGCACTTTTTAGACCAGTGGATTGTCTGTCCAACATGGATCTGATGTTTGCTTCCATGATTTCAGTTTGACTTGTCATTCATATAAACTTCTGTTCCAGCTGCTGGAGGACGCCATCGGTACTTTTGTGAAGAATGAGCTGAAGAAGATCCAGAACGTTCTGAGTCCAGATTGCGCACAATGCTTAGAGAGTCAGGGGGAGGATGAGGAGGTGTTGGACGGTGAGGATGAAGAGCAGAGGAGGAGCAGCAGAGAGGCATTTCTGAAGATCACACTGCACTTCCTGAGGAGAATGAAGCAGGAAGAGATGGCTGACTGTCTGCAGAGGAGTAAGAGGATTTTGCTAAAGATTTAACATGCTGGATAAATGGGACATTTAAAAATGTCTACAGAGATGGACCAAAACATAATAATTTACTCATTCTCTGAGGAAATGTTGAAATACGTTCTTTGACTTACTGCTCTTCTTTGTTGTGTGTTCATTCAGGAAGTCTTGCTGCAGGTGGTAAAGGTAAACTCAAATCTAAGCTGCAGAAGAAGTTCCAGTCTGTATTTGAGGGGATTGCTAAAGCAGGAAACCCAACCCTTCTGAATCAGATGTTCACAGAGATCTACATCGCAGAGGGAGGGACTGCAAAGGTCAATGATGAACATGAGGTCAGACAGATTGAAACAGCATCCAGGAAACCAGACAGACCAGAAACAACAATCAGACACGAAGACATCTTTAAAGCCTCACCTGGAAGAGATCAACCAATCAGAACAGTGATGACAAAGGGAGTGGCTGGCATCGGGAAAACAGTCTTAACACAGAAGTTCACTCTGGACTGGGCTGAAGACAAAGCCAACCAGGACATCCAGTTCACATTTCCATTCACTTTCAGAGAGCTGAATGTGCTGAAAGAGGAAAAGTACAGCTTGGTGGAACTTGTTGATCGCTTCTTTAGTGAAACCAAAGATGCAGGAATCTGCAGGTTTGAAGAGGTCGTGTTCATCTTTGACGGTCTGGATGAGTGTCGACTTCCTCTGGACTTCCACAACACTGAGATCCTGACTGAAGTTACAGAGTCCACCTCAGTGGATGTGCTGCTGACAAACCTCATCAGGGGGAAACTGCTTCCCTCTGCTCGCCTCTGGATAACCACACGACCTGCAGCAGCCAATCAGATCCCTCCTGAGTGTGTTGACATGATGACAGAGGTCAGAGGGTTTACTGACCCACAGAAGGAGGAGTACTTCAGGAAGAGATTCAGAGATGAGGAGCAGGCCAGCAGAATCATCTCCCACATCAAGACATCACGAAGCCTCCACATCATGTGCCACATCCCAGTCTTCTGCTGGATCACTGCTACAGTTCTGGAAGACGTGTTGAAGACGAGAGAGGGAGGAGAGCTGCCCAAGACCCTGACTGAGATGTACATCCACTTCCTGGTGGTTCAGTCCAAAGTGAAGAACATCAAGTATGATGGAGGAGCTGAGACAGATCCACACTGGAATAAAAAGAGCAGGAAGATGATCGAGTCTCTGGGAAAGCTGGCTTTTAAGCAACTGCAGAAAGGCAACCTGATCTTCTATGAATCAGACCTGACAGAGTGTGGCATCGATATCAGAGCAGCCTCAGTGTACTCAGGAGTTCTCACACAGATCTTTAAAGAGGAGAGAGGACTGTACCAGGAAAAGGTATTCTGCTTCATCCATCTGAGTGTTCAGGAGTTTCTGGCAGCTCTTCATGTCCATCTGACATTCATCAACTCTGGAGTCAACCTTCTGACAGAAGAACAAACAACATACTGTCGGAGGTTTCTACTTAGAAAATCACGTTTCTACAAGAGTGCTGTGGACAAGGCCTTACAGAGTCCAAATGGACACTTGGACTTGTTCCTCCACTTCCTCCTGGGTCTTTCACTACAGACCAATCAGAGTCTCCTGCGTGGTCTCATGACACAGACAGGAAATAGCTCACAGACCAATCAAAAAACAGTTGAGTACATCAAGAAGAATATCTGTGAGAATCTGTCTGCAGAAAGAAGCATTAATCTGTTCCACTGTCTGAATGAACTGAATGATCGTTCTCTAGTGGAGCAGATCCAACAGTCCCTAAGTTCAGGAAGTCTCTCCATAGATAAACTGTCTCCTGCTCAGTGGTCAGCTCTGGTCTTCATCTTACTGTCATCAGAAAAAGAACTGGACATGTTTGACCTGAAGAAATACTCTGCTTCAGAGGAGGCTCTTCTGAGGCTGCTGCCAGTGGTCAAAGCCTCCAAGAAAGCTCTGTACGTACACAACTATCCAGATTAAATGGAGTTTATATTCATTCGGAAAAAATAAGTTTTGTTTGTAATTGTATTGCTGATTCCTCTTCAGGCTGAGTGGCTGTAACCTGTCAGAGAGAAGCTGTGAAGCTCTGTCCTCAGTTCTCAGCTCCCAGTCCTCTAGTCTGAGAGAGCTGGACCTGAGTAACAACGAGCTGCAGGATTCAGGAGTGAAGCAGCTGTCGGCTGGACTGAAGAGTCCACACAGCAGACTGGAAACTCTCAGGTTAGTGTTCAGTTATTCTGAGATGTTATTTTCTTTGAATGTTAATTATTTAGTGAACTGTCTAAACACAATTAAAAGAGTGAATGAGGTTTAGAAGTCCTCTAGTCTGAGAGAGCTGACTCAGGAGCTTGTCAACATTGTAATGTCTTGGTTCACAGCACATAAACTTGACTTGGATATACAGTTAGGTCTAAATGTATTTGGACAATGACAACATTTTGTTATTTTGGCTCTGGATTTGAAATCAAACAATGATTATGTGCTTACAGTGCAGACTCTCAGCTTCAACATGAGGGTATACAGCTATGTTGAATGGACTATGCAGGAATTATGGTTAGACCCCATATTTAAGGGGACAAGTATTTGGACAAGAGGCTGTGCATCTGTTTCTTTGTGTTTGCATATATGAGTCAGGCAGAGGTGGATACAGTACTAGAATATTGTACTCAAGTAAAGTACTGTTACTGTTACAGATATTTTACTCATTTAAAAATACATTTGTACAAATGTCGTTAAATCCAAAATAAAAAGTAGATCAGTATAAATGTACTCTGAGTAAACATTACTCTGTTACATTTTTAAAAGGTGAACAAAATCTACATGACCCCTCAAGTTAACTATGCTGAGGTGTAATAATGTTATGGATAACGTGATCCTTAATTTGATTACATGGGTTTGCAATAAATAAACTCAAATCAAACGTTAAAATAAATATTCAGAGGCAGGGTTTTCGTCAGTATAATAACGTTGTACGTATGGCAGATTCTGTTTTATTAATGGAGCTGGGCGCACATAAAGGAGACTCATTTCCACTCTGACAGTTAGTCATAAGTGAATGTAGAAATGCTCAGCTGTTTGCATCTGTTTGCACTGTCAATGAGAAGAACGACAAACAAGTGCAACTTCACTGGCTGGCGAGGTTCTGCAACAGAGCAAAATAACAATCAGTCTTTCTCATAGAAACACAAACAATGTTTTACTCTGAGGTTACGTCTCTCACCTTAAATCTGATATCTCCCTTATTAAAACAACCAGTGATTGTAATTATTTTCTTGTGTGTGTATGATTCCTTTTCAGACTGAGTGGCTGTAACCTGTCAGAGAGAAGCTATGAAGCTCTGTCCTCAGTTCTCAGCTCCCAGCCCTCTAGTCTGAGAGAGCTGGACCTGAGTAACAATGGGCTGCAGGATTCAGGAGTGAAGCAGCTGTCGGCTGCACTGAAGAGTCCACACTGCAGACTAGAAACTCTCAGGTTAGTGTTAAGTTATTCTGAGATGTTATTTTCTTTGAATGTTAATTATTTAGTGAACTGACTAAACAAGATTAAAAGAGTGAATGAGGTTTAGAAGTCCTCTCTGAGAGAGCTGATCAGAAGCGTGTCAACATTGTAATGTCTAGGTTCACAGCACATGAACTTGACTTGGATATACAGTTAGGTCCAAATGTATTTGGACAATGATAACATTTTGTTATTTTGGCTCTGGATTTAAAATCAAACAATGATTGCGTGCTTATAGTGCAGACTCTCAGCTTCAATGTGAGAGTATTCACAGCTATGTTGAATGGACTATGCAGGAATTATGATTGGACCCCATATTTAAGGGGACAAGTATTTGGACAAGAGGCAGCATCTGTTTTTTTGTGTCTGCATGTATGAGTCAGGCAGAGGTGGAAAGAGTACTAGAATAGTGTACTCTAGTTTACTCATTTAAAAATACATTTGTACAAATGTAGTTAATTCCAAAGTAAAAACTACAGTGTTTCCCACAGAATTAGATTCCATTTGTGGTAGTAGCTGACCCGGGGTGGGGGGTGCACGCGCGAAAAGAGGTGCAGACTTATTATATTAAAGGTGCCGTAGGTAGGAATGCAAAGATTCAGGACTTAGCCCAAAAAAATTTAACATCTCCTAAGCCCCTCCCCCCCCCCCCACAAAGGAGAAACCTTTCTGCAGCTTGTGCATGGGGAAGGGGGAGGGGAGGACGCTATGAAATGCATGAGCAGTGAATGACACGTAGTTAGACACCCCCCACCACCGGCCCTGATTGGTACATCTGAACAGGGAGCGGTGGATTTTTGTAAATCGCATGACAATTTTTTTTTAATTACCTGCTTCATGTAGTTCTACTTGAACTTAGGGTCAGTTTCAGCAAATATGACAGAAAGTTAGTTAAGGTAAGACTTACCTACTGCACCTTTAATTGTACTGCAAATATTTTTATACAAAATTTTGCAGGTAAAAATTCATTTTTTTTTTTTTTATTTAAATGGCAAAGTGCAGTAAGGGAAGGGAGCTTCCGCATCTGACAACAAAGTCCAGTTTATTTGATTAGTATGAACAGGGCATAATCATATATTTTTCCCAAGCATCTTTTGCTCCTCAGTTGAAAAATGTATAGGAGTGATTTACATAGGTAACTGCTATTACTGTTGTAGCTAATTTATACAATAGTGTGATGAATACAAAACATTATGAAGTGTAATGTTTTCTATTTTGAAATATTGATAAATTGTCCATGATGTAGATTAACAGACTGCCCCTACAGTTCGGCATGCATGTGAACCGCAGATTTTTGCAAATGTAACCATTATAGTGTGATATACAGTTTAACTGCTGCCGTTATGTGAACAGGGCTCAGCAGAGAGGCAGAGTGAGATGGCGGCTCTGCATAGTCAGGGAGTCAGGGCAATGCCACTATTCATTTCAATTTTATTTATAGTGTCAAATCATAACATGAATTATCTCAGGACACTTTACAGATAGAGTGTAGGTCTAGACCACACTCTGTAATTTTCAAGGACCCAACAATTCCAGTGATTCCTCCAAGAGCATGCATGAATGTGTAAGTGCGACAGTGGCAAGGAAAAACTCCCTTTTAGGAAGAAACCTCGGACAGACCCAGGCCCTTGGTAGGCGGTGTCTGACGATGCCGGTTGGGGGTTTGATGAACAATGGCAATAACAAAGTCACAATTAAGATAATGACTAGAGTAGTTGTAATAGTTCATGGTGTCGTAGAGCACAGCAGGGCGTAACAGGGCGTCGGCCGGACATAGCAAGTCGACGGCGGGCATTGCAGGGTGTAATGGGGCACAGCAGGTCGTAGGGCAGGACCACGACGACAGCTGCCACCATGATGTAGGTGCCTTCATGATCCAAGATGATGGTGCTGGGGGGGACAAAGAACATACGGACTCCGGGGAAGCTCCCCGGAACAAGGTTAATAACAAGCATTTCTGGAACATGAATACACACAGATGGAAAGAGAGAGGAGAGTGGAGCTATAGCTATAGAGCTCAATAACTATAACCGCATAGGGAGGCATGTTGTGGCATGTTGTGGCTACACACCTTCCCCCGCCGGTCTAGGCTAACGCTGCGACACCTTACTGCCTAAGTATGCGTAAGCTTTCTATGGGGAGAAGCAGTGATAGGATGGGTGTGCGCCATGACTGAGGCTACACACCCACCCCCCCGGTCTAGGCGCACGCTGCAACTCCTCATACCCTAAATATAGTAAGCTTTCTATGAAGAGAAGCAGAGATATGAAGTAGGTGCGTCATGACTATGGCTACACACCTTCCCCCGCCGGTCCAGGCGAATGCTGCAACTCCTAACTTCTTAACTATAAGCTTTATCGAAGAGGACAGTTTTAAGTTTACTCTTAAAAATGGCATTATTTGAGCATCCTGATAGTAGCGAATTACAGTAGTCCAGCCTAGAAGTAACAAATGCGTGGACAAGTTTTTCAGCATCGTTTTGAGACAGGATGTTCCTAATTTTGGCAATATTACGAAGGTGGAAAAAAGCTGTTCTTGAGGTTTGTTTTAAGTGGGCGTTAAAGGATAAGGCCTGATCAAAAATAACTCCTAGATTTCTGACAGTAGTGCTGGAAGCCATGACAATGCCGTCCAGAGTAGTTATATCTTCGGATAATGAAGTTCGGGGGTGTTTAGCGCCCAGCACAATAACCTCAGTTTTGTTCGAGTTCAACTTCAGGAAATTTTTGGTCATCCATGATTTTATATCTTTATTGCACACTTGCAGTTTAGCTAACTGACTGGTTTCGTCTGGCTTGATTGATAAGTATAATTGGGTGTCATTTGCATAACAGTGAAAGTTAATTGAGTGTTTCCTAATAATATTGCCTAGAGGAAGCATATACAAGGAGAATAGAATTGGTCCAAGCACTGAGCCTTGAGGAACCCCATGGCTAACTTTGGCATACCTGGAGGATTTATCGTTGATATTAACAAATTGAGATCGATCAGAGAAATAGGACTTAAACCAGCTTAGTGCGATTCCTTTAATGCCAACTAAGCGTTCCAGTCTCTGTAAAAGGATTGTATGATCAATAGTGTCAAATGCAGCACTAAGATCTAATAACACAAGTATGGAGACAAGTCCTTTGTCAGCAGCAGTTAGAAAGTCGTTAGTAATTTTCACCAGTGCCGTCTCTGTGCTATGATGCTTTCTAAATCCTGACTGAAAGTCCTCAAATAGACTATTCCTATGTAAAAAGTCACATAACTGATTAGCGACTACCTTTTCAAGGATCTTTGAGAGAAAAGGAAGGTTTGATATAGGTCTATAGTTGGCTAAGACCTCAGGATCGAGGGTGGGTTTTTTCAGAAGAGGTTTTATCACAGCTACTTTAAATGACTGCGGTACATAACCTGTTAATAAAGACATATTGATAATATCTAGTAATGAAGTGTTAACCACGGGTAACGCTTCTTTAAGTAGCCTCGTTGGGATGGGGTCTAAGAGACAGGTAGAAGGCTTTGCTGAAGAGACCTTTAGCATTAATTGTTGAAGGTCTATAGGAAAAAAGGAGTCAAAGTATATGTCAGGTCTTGTCGTTCTTTCTAGCACTCCTGTATCAAAAGGTGAACCGTTAGAAGTTGAGGGCAAAAGGTGATGAATTCCATCCCTAATTGTTATGATTTTATCATTAAAGAAACTCATGAAGTCGTCACTACTAAGAGCTAGGGGAATAGATGGCTCAGTAGAGCTGTGGCTCTCTGTCAGCCTGGCTACAGTGCTGAAAAGAAACCTTGGGTTGTTCTGGTTTTCTTCTATTAATGACGAGTAATAGTCTGATCTGGCATTTCTGAGGGCCCTCCTGTAGGTTTTTAAACTATCTTGCCAATCTAAACGAGATTCTTCCAGTTTGGAGGAACGCCATTTACTTTCAAGTTTCCGTGAGATTTGTTTTAATTTGCGAGTTTGGGAGTTATACCAAGGTGCTAGTTTCCTTTGCTTCATCATCTTCTTTTTGAGAGGAGCAACAGAGTCTAAAGTCGTCCGTAGGCAGGTCGTAGTACTGTCTACAAAATTATCAATTTGGGAAGGACTAAAATTAGCATAAAGGTCCTCTGTTATATTAAAGCACAACATTGAGTTAATTGCTGTTGGAATATCTTCCTTAAATTTAGTTATAGCACTGTCAGATAGGCATCTAGCGTAGAAGGTTTTATTAAATTTCATATAGTCTGGTAGTAAGAATTCGAAAGTTATTAAAAAATGGTCTGATAATAAATAATTCTGTGGAAATACTATTAAATCTTCAATTTTGATGCCATATGCCAGCACAAGGTCGAGGGTGTGGTTAAAACAGTGCGTGGCCTTATGCACACTCTGACTGAAACCAATTGAATCTAGTAGTGAGTTGAAGGCAGTACTAAGGCTATTACTGTCAACGTCCACATGGATATTAAAATCACCTACAATAATTATTTTATCTGATTTTAGCACAATACATGACAAAAACTCTGAGAATTCAGATAAAAATTCAGAATATGGGCCTGGCGCTCGGTAAACAACAACAAATATGATTGGCTGTAATGATTTCCACGTTGGATGTTGAAGATTAAGAACAAGACTTTCAAACAAGTTATAATTTAGTTTAGGTTTAGGATTAATTAACAGATTTGAGTCAAATATGGCTGCAACTCCTCCTCCACGGCCTGAGCCTCTAGGAATTTGAGTATTAATATGACTGGGAGGAGTGGCTTCATTTAGACTAACATGTTCTTCATGGCCCAGCCAGGTTTCAGTAAGACAGAATAGATCAATTTGATTATCTGATATCAAATAGTTTACCAGTAATGCTTTAGAAGACAGAGATCTGATATTTAATAGTCCACATTTGATTCTCCTATTCTGTTCTATCGTTGCAGTGGTTGTTTTGATTCCAATTAGGTTGTTAAGTATAGCACCTCGTTGGTGCACAGAGGAGCGTGTAGCGCTGTACCTTTGAGAAATGTTATTACTGACTCTTACTGGAATGATATAGCTGGTCTGTGGGTTAGCAGAGTTATTTGTAAAGGAGTGAGAGCTTATGGGAGAGTGTGATTGGGAGGTGCGCCTGTGCGTGTCTTTACGGGGTGTAAACAGTCAATCTAAGGTCTGAGTCTGCACCCAGGTCTGGGTCTGCACGGCGTGACGCAAGTTCTCACATAGCACCTGGCTGCCGCGTCTATTGGGATGAATCCCATCCCTGCTGAACATGGAGTCACTTTTCCAAAACAGATGGAAAGAGAGAGGAGAGAGGAGCTCAGTGTGTCAAAGGAGGTGCCCCGGTAGTCTAGAACTATAACCGCATAGGGAGGCTGTGTTCGACGATTGTGGCTACACACCTTCCCCCGCTGGTCTAGGCTAACGCTGCGACACCTTACTCCCTAAGTATGCGTAAGCTTTCTATGGGGAGAAGCAGTGATAGTATGGGGGTGCGACATGACTGAGGCTACACACCCACCCCCGCCGGTCTAGGCGCACGCTGCAACTCCTCATACCCTAAAGAATAGTAAGCTTTCTATGAAGAGAAGCAGAGATATGGAGGAGGTGTGTCATGACTATGGCTACACACCTTCCCCCGCCAGTCCAGGCGAATGCTGCAACTCCTAACTTCTTAACTATAAGGTTTATCGAAGAGGAGAGTTTTAAGTTTACTCTTAAAAATGGTGACGGTGTCTGCCTCCCGAACCCATACTGGGAGCTGGTTCCACAGGAGAGGAGCCTGATAGCTGAAGGCTCTGGCTCCCATTCTACTTTTAGAAGCACTCAAAACTTTGACTTTCATACGTAGGCTACTCCCATATGGCTCGCATCAGGTGTTAAAATGAACTGTACCAAAACACGGGGGAAAAGTATTTAACGCGACATACGAGACATTTTTATTTTTACAGGTTATGAAACTGTCTCAATTTCATACTGATAGACGGCAGCGCGGCCCGCCGCACAGACAGCAGTCGGAGCCCCGGCCAAGGGGGTAAGCTTCGCTTCAGAGCTTGAATCTTCTATGGCGCCATTTTGATGCTACAAAACGGTCACCCGACGTTAGCATCCCATTGACTGCCATTCATTTTGACATCACTTTAACAGCGAATAACTTTACATCTGAAGCGTTTAAAGACTTTATTTGTCCATTGTTTATTTCTAAAGAAACACGACAATGTATAAAAGGCTCAATTACCTTGTACCTCACGTTATGGCTCCGTAGCAGACGTTTTTGTAAAAATACGACTTACTGTCGCATAGTAGAGGAATTACCGTATAGTACAGGAGAAGCTCGCAGGCAGTTTCAACTTACATTAGCTGTTTAAGTTTAATTACTAATGTTAACTAGCATTTTAGTTAGCAATAATTAGCACAGCTACCGAAGACTTACAACTTTCAGACAGGTTGCTCACGTCACATTTACGTTGTCTCTCTCAGTTGGAGGCTGCTCAGTAACGCTCAGCGCTCACTGGAAAAGTGCTTCTAATATCCTTCACTGGTCTCCGTCCAGACCAGCGACGGACTGGGATCAAAAAACGGCCCTGGCATTTGCAACACACCGGCCCTATTTTTGTCAACAACCTAGCTTGGAAATTGGTAACTCTGCCTTCCGAGTTAATATTTCCACGCACCTTGCGGCTGCATGCATAAAATAACTTTATCAGTAGTGGCCCTTCTGGCATTTGCCCAAATTCCAGATGGCCAGTCTGTCACTGGTCCAGAGCAACGGGATCTGTTGGTCCATTCTTATACTGCCTATGGCCCCGGCAGACAGAGAGCTCTGCGTCCAACAGCAGTGGTTTGCGTCGCCAGTCCACAGAACAGCATGGTCACCTGGATAGTCCGGTACAGTCCGACTCTGCAAACATTGGCAGCTGAAAATCAGACAGACATTTTGGCGCTTGTGATATTCCTCTGGCGCTGGCTAAAACCTCTTTAAGGGGCGCCAAAACTTTCTCTATGCATGTTATGTTCAGGGGGAAATAGGTGGACCCAAAATGCAGAGAGGGGCAGGCAGGCGTTTAGTTGCTTGAAAATGTATTAAACAAAAGAAAACCAGGGTACATACCAGATGGGTCCAGAACAAAAGCAGGCAAAACCTCACTCTAAAAGTGAAGAGACCAGGATATCCCAAACCCTGAACACAGAAATCACAGAGAACACTGACGGTGAATGAACAAACTGGCAAGAAAAAACACAAACTAACATGGCAAGGACACAAACTGACTGGAACGAACACAAACACAAACAATGATCTGACACAGGACAAGGGGAACACAAAGACTAAATACAGAGGGTAACAAGAGGCAGGTGACACAAGGGCTGGGAAACAGGTGGAAAACATCAGGCAATCACAAGAGCGGGAAAACACAGGAGTAAAACTAGACAAGACAAGACAGAAAACCAGACTATCAAAATAAAACAGGAAAAAGAACATAAAACAAGACAAGACCAAAAATCACACAATCACAAGGAGACAAGACATGACAGAAAACAGGCTACCAAAAGACAAGACAAAACACCAAAATCATAACAATGCAGTATAAACCCTGAATAAATACCGGTAATAACTTCATAATAATGACCAATAAACTCCGGATCGACTCTAGCCGTCTTCTCTGCGTGGAAAAAGATCAATGTCAGTCGATATCTTCTTCTGTGTGTTAATTAGCGGATCACAAACCAAGTTTAAGGCTCATACCGCCACCTACATTACTGTATTAAAGTGTGTAGAATAATCAATGGCATTAATTCATTTGCACTGAGGAGTAGGGTCTGTTGTGTTTGTGTGTGTGTGAGAGAGAGAGAGAGCATATATGGCAGTATAGTAGGTCAGAATGAATGTACTCTTAGTAAACGTTACTGTGTTACATTATTAAAAGGTGAACAACATCAACATGACCCCTTAAATTGTACGTATGGCTGATTCTGTTTTATTAATGGAGCTGGGTGCACATAAAGGAGACTCATTTCCACTCTGACAGTTAGTCATAAGTGAATGTAGAAATGCTCACCTGTTTGCACTATCAGTGAGAAGAACTACAAACAAGTGCAACTTCACTGACTGGTGAGGTTCTGCAACAGAGCAAAATAACAATCATTCTTGTGACATGGTGATTGATGGTGGACCCAAATGCAGAGGGAGACAGCAGGCAGGAGATGGTGTGAGCTGAATGATTTTAATAAAGCAAAAGCAACAGCAGAACAAAGGCTTGGAAAATCCACAGAACAGAACACAGAGAGGTACACACAGGCAGCACGAGGACACAAAAATGATCTGACACGAAACAAAGGGAATACGGGGGTTAAATACAAGAGGTAATGACCAAACGAGGGACAGGTGATACAACAGGTGAAGCACATTAGGGCGGGGCAGGACAATCAGACAAGGCGGGAAAACAGAAAATAAAACTAGACAAGACAAGATTGAACACAGACTATCAAAATAATACAGGAAATAGAACATAACCCGGGGAATACACAACATGAGGAAAATCTACACGACAGAAAAATATAGAATAAATATACAAACACAGGAAACATACAGAAATAACTAAACCAGGCAACATAAATGAACAAAAAAACAAGACAAAATACCAAAACCATAACAATTCTCACAGAATCACAAACAATATTTTACTCTAAGGTTACATCTCTCACCTTGAATCTGATCTCTCCCTTATTAAAACAAACATTGTTTGTAATTGTTTTCTTATGTATTGCTGATTCCTCTTCAGACTGAGTGGCTGTAACCTGTCAGAGAGAAGCTGTGAAGCTCTATCCTCAGTTCTCAGCTCCCAGTCCTCTAGTCTGAGAGAGCTGGACCTGAGTAACAACGAGCTGCAGGATTCAGGAGTGATGCAGCTGTCGGCTGGACTGAAGAGTCCACACTGCAGACTAGAAACTCTCAGGTTAGTGTACCACTGTTTGTGTTTGTAAAGTGATGACACTCTGAACTCTTATTTAGTTCATATATTATTTATTATCTCATCCTTTTTTGGTTGAGTGGCTGTAAGCTGTCAGAGAAAAGCTGTGAAGCTCAGCCCTCTAGTCTGAGAGAATCAGGATGTGTACAGGGTTTTCTCTATGACAAGCTGTTTTATCATTTAATAGCTGACTGGATATATATATATTACAGATATCCAGAATTAAATTATTCCTAGTCTAAAAGAACATTTCGGATAATCACAGCCTCATTCTTCCTGAGCACATTTTTTTTCTTTTCAAGTTCTTTTCAAGAGGATGAGCTGCCTGTCAGGTTTCACTTCATCAAAGTTGATTGAAACAGTTTGGTCGCCTAAAAGCTGTTGTTCAGTGTTCGTTAGCACCTTGTCAACCAAAGCTAGTTTTAGCTGGTAACTAAAGGGAAAGTCTGTTGCTTTGTACATGCAGATGAATGGTGTCAGTACCCGGAGGTCGACCTTTACCTGACCGTAACTCTCCTCTGGGTGCAACCCGTTCTCACTCCGACCTCGTAAAATACGGACGTTTGGACAGTGGCTGTCTGCGTTTGAAGCTACGAAAAAAGAGCCCTTCAGCATGTTTGTATATCGTACCAGGAAGAGCAGCAGCTATACGGGGTTTAGCGAGTAGTATGTAAGACCGAAATTCCGTGTAAGGACGTTGGTTGGGGTGGTGGATAGGCCAAACACAGGACTTTCACCCAGGAGACCGGGGATCGTGTCCCTCCTTATTCCCGCATGTCACGGAAACGTAAGCCCACCCACAACCTTTTTCCTATTAAAACTGCGTCAAAAGGGACGCCAATAGTCCCGACCAAGGGTGTTTAGTGTGTTATATGATGCTAAAGGAGACTTTTAGCGTCAATAACAACGACAAAGGCAACTGACCAAGCGTACGTATTTTACGAAATGGAAGTGAAAATCTGTTGCTGGGTGAGGTGGAAAGAGGTGGAAAAAGTACCAGACTTTTGTACTCAAGTACAGTTAATTTAAAGAAATGTTATTAAAGTAAAAGTACTTGTGTACAAAGACTAAAACTGTGTTTGCACAAAGACAGAGATATATTAATGTGGAACTGGACGCACATAGTGAGATATAAGTGGATGTTGAAATGCAAACCGGACAGACAGCAGCAGCTCTCCCACTGTTTCTCTGTCACCAACTGATGAACTCTGGTTCATGTTTAATGGAGGATCTGAGTGAAGGTGTATGAAGTTGATTCTGACTTTGTTTCTTCCTGCAGGACGGACCATGGTGGACTGCAGTGGTTGAGACCTGGTCTGAGGAAGTGTGAGTGTGTTTAAAGTTTGATTCATGAGAACTCAGCTGCATGTTATACTAGATTTTTACATTTTCTTGACTGAAGTACGATGATGAATATCTCCAGAGTTTCAGTCAGGATCTGTTTTCTGTCAGTGTGGCTGGAAAGATGTTAGAATTCAATCAACAAATTTAAAATCCACAAACACAACAAACTAAACAAAGTGATCCAACAGAACTAATAACAATATTGTATTTACAGTCTAGCCAACAGAAAGCTAACTTTGTTTCTTTTGAGTGTCACTGATTTTAGAGAAGCATTGTTGCCTTCATGTGCTGCTTGTAAACTCGAACTTCTGACATATAAGTGGATGTGTTTTCTTCTCAAGCTGTTTTTAATAAATCCGTGTTTAAAAACCTACAAGCCATAAACACAACATGACATAGTTGGTATCTAAAAGATGTAGAATAAAGTGAGTTGAGGTGGATTTACCTTCCAGTTCCTCCCTGAATGGAGACCTGGGACCAGATGTACGACACATACGCACAAATACCACAAATACTTTCACACATAAATTGGTATTTCTATAAACAGAAGGTGTGCACGTCACACTGACTTCAGACCAGCGTACACATGGTTTTAGAGCCAGCTGCAGGTGACCAGGTGGAAATGGAAAACAGGCTGAGAATCTTAATAATAAAACATTGTTTTTTGTTATTGTGTGTTTTCAGTCTACAGAGCTGTAAATCTGTAAATCACCATCAGATGTATTTATAAACTGAATGAATTGTTATGACTGGATTGTTGAAGTTAAAGTGCATCATTCACAGCTGAATATGAAATTAAAGTTTAAATGATTTTCTTTCAGGAATTGTCAGTAAAGTTGTTAATAAATCATCAGATGATAACCTGCAGCTGTATTGTGTCTTGTTCTCTCCATCAGATGTCTGTGAACTGGAACTGGACCCAAACACAGTAAACAGATACCTCAAACTCTCTAACAACAACAGGAAGGTGACAAATGTTAGAGAGGATCAGTCATATCCTGATCATCCAGACAGATTTGACTTTTGGCCTCAGCTGCTGTGTAGAAACGGTCTGACTGGTCGCTGTTACTGGGAGGTCGAGAAGAGTGGAAGGGTTGACATATCAGTGAGTTACAGAGGAATCAGGAGGAGAGGAGACAGTTATGACTGTGTGTTTGGAGGAAATGATCATTCCTGGGGTCTGAGCTGCTCCGATGATGTTGGTTACTCTGTCTGGCACAATAACAGAAGAACAGCCCTCACTTCCTCCTCTGTCTCTAACAGAGTAGCTGTGTATGTGGACTGTCCTGCTGGCACTCTGTCCTTCTACACAGTCTCCTCTGACTCACTGATCCACCTCCACACCTTCAACACCACATTCACTCAACCTCTTTATCCTGGGTTTAGGCTCTGCTCTGGTTCCTCAGTGTCTCTGTGTCCTCTGCAGGACTGAGTGTCTCTCCTGTGGACAGAAACACTGACTGAAGATCAGCTGCTGAAATCAAAGTTCAGTCTGTTCACCATCACACACACTATAGGCCAATAAATCACATGTCAATTTAAACATTCAAGCCCATCTATCTCTATGCTCCTTTTCACACCGAATCCGAAAATTTCACTTGTTTAGTCTTCCACAACTGTTTAGGTTTCTGCAGATTTTGGATGCCGATTAAAAACAAGCCAACCGATAAAATGACTTTTGTTTAATGTAATCAATAGATTCTCTCAGACATCAATCTCTGTTCATACTGCCACACAACAATGTGGGTATCGATCCATTAGATCTGGCAGCATAGTGTCCTCTTTGACAAACAAAATAAAGATTATAAAGACAACATCTGGGGAAGTACAGCAGTTAAACTGTCTGCTCTTCATGAATTACTGTTTTAATTGTACTTTAATTTGTTTTGTGTTACTTAGTTTTTAATATGTATTATCTTGTATGTTTTTATGTAAAGCACATTATGATCTGTGAAAAGTGCTCTTTAAATAAAGCTATGCTGAATTAATCAGAAAGCAGCAACGATTCATAAGAACAACTTAAATTCATGATTAACATTTTTGTTGAAATTCATCCATCCTCTTTCTATGTTTCTAAAAACACTGAAGTATATGTTGCCATGTTTTGCTGGCTGTACTCTGTACTTGATTGAAGATGGGGGCCTAAGTGCTGCATGTTGTACCATGTGTTGTGTATTGGGTTTGTGGTGTTATGCCCCTGGAGGCCAGGGTGAGTATATCATGCTCTCACCTATACACACCTGCAAGCTAGAATCACTCTGATGTTCCCTTTGTGTCACTACACCCTGAGGAAGGCTCAAGCCGACATGCGTTGGTGTATTTTTAATGTATCGCCCTATTTAACCCCTTCAGACCCGCATTTTTTTGACTGGGTAAAAACATTTTTTTTTTACTTATTCTGACTCCTCTCGAACATTATAACAAAGTGGAAAAAACACATTTTTGGTAACTCATGTTTTTAATAGTATTTTTTCATGTCCATTCCAATGTACGCCAGGACGAGATGGGCGCAAAATGTCATAAAAACTTAAGAAAAGTAAGGCTGAGTTTTTCCAAATAGTAATCAATCAGGTATGACCTAAACATCTGGAACTGGATGTTTGCATGTTTTTTTGTCTGTGTACAGTTCTGAACATGCACATGAACTTGATAGGTGTATCTCAGCGTGGGTAGGGTACAGCAGTGAGGTCATCACCAGGAAAACCCAGAGCCTGCAAGAAGATAGAGAAATGATGCAATCTGAACATGCACATGAACACAATAGATGTATGATTGCAGATAAGATTACCTGGAGAAAAAAATTAGGCCTAGTAATAATAACAATAATAAAGCATAAATTAATATCAGAGGTCTGGTGCCAATTCCCAATTATAACAATAGCCTAGTAATGATAATAGGCCTACTGATAATAATAATAATAATAATAATAATAATAATAATAATAATAACAACAGCAATAAAGCATGTAACCTCATATAATTATATAGCAATAGCCTAGTAATGATAATAGGCCTACTACTACTCATAATAATAATAATAATAATAATAATAATAATAATAATAATAATGCCTGCAAGCTCACATTAGAAGTCTGGTGCTACTGCCAATTATAACAATAGCCTAGTAATGATAATACGCCTACCTACCGCTACTGGTGATAATAATAACAATAATAATAATAATAATAATAATAATAATAATAATAATAATAACTGAAATGAACCAGCTTTTTTTGGGGGGGGGGGCAGCTTGCAAAAGGTTGAGAACCCCTGCTCTACGAGAACATTATGTACAAAAAATATATATTTAAAATTTTGTAATCATAAATACTGTGACACCATATTTGACCTATGAAAAGCTTACAAGTATTTTGTTTTTTTATATACTGACACTAAACATGTGAGAATTAGCTAAACCTGCCCACCTCCTGATGTCCATTGCAATGGGACATAGGACTTAGGGTTAGGGTTAAATTAATGATATGATATATGTTCAAAATAACTTCAAATATTATCACTTGTAACACTTAAAATTATACTGACAGCAAATTTGTCTGGCCAGCATGAACATTAATTTATATTTTTGATTGAAAATGGGCACTTACTCTTCCCTCTCTGCAGTCTCTCCGCCATGCTTGTCTTGTCCGATGTCTGTCTCTCTCTCAGAACATGCTCATGATTTTGATTGGATAATCAGAATTCAATCAGTAACCAGCATTGCTGACAGCATTCAATTACAGAGTATTTATTGGTTTAGAGACAAAAATATGTCATATGCCATTCCAATGGACACCGGGCCTTTTTATCACTTTTTGTAACCAAACTTGAGTGCCTGGACTTGATTTTTTATGACTTTCTTGTTCATAATTCTTCTTCCTTTTTGTCATGTTTAACAATGTTTACACATGTATGTAAGTCCAGCAACATTATACTGCTAGATTTATAAAGGAGTTTGGTGGGGGGGGGATGGAACTAAACAGACATGTTTCAGTGTTTATCTTGCATCATTCAGGACCGTGATGGGAGAAGAAGATATTCATCTTGACCAGACAAGCGGTGGATACGTCCCGGCTGCTGCCCGGAGTCCTGTCCTGGAAATGTCTCTGGAGAAAAAGAACATTGTTCACGCCGGCGAACTGAAGGAGAGCTGCGCCAAGCTAGCCACAGTTAGCCACACTGGCTGGACAGGAAACAGGGAAGTTACCTTCAAAATAAAAGAGCGACAAGGTGAGGAAGGTTTATAAATACTCACCATGGACAGGGTAACCCAGTTTACTATGCAAGAGTTTGGTACAGATACATTTCATGACATGAATTCAAGTGGAATTAAATTAATAAGTTTGGACTAAATGAGCAAAGAATAGCAATACATTTATTTCACCAAATCCACTCGTTTGTGTAAAGATACTTGTCAATAAAAACAAATCAGATTCATATTTAACGTATGTAATGTGTTATGGGGGTGCAGTCTTATTTCAGAAGTCTCTGCCAATGCCAAAATAAGACTGCACCCCCCTAACTCAGGATTGTAAAGTCTAACAATGACCCAATTAGCTTTACTTACGTGTCATGACCTCTACTAAAAGTCCTGAAAAGATTGTCATCGTCAGTCTTTGAAATCCTGAGTTTTTCACATTACAGATGTTAAATATATATCTGAATTATTTTTATTGACAAGTATGTTTGCACCGATAAGTGGATTTGGTGGAAAGAAATGTATTGCTCCGGGTCTGTGCACCTGCTGCCTGTGTATGTTAGGTTGTAGTACTAAAACATGTTGCAACCTGTGTTGGTTAATAGTATAGAATTTTCTGACAGGAAGTGTTTTTTATTCCCAGCAGCTTGACAGTGATGGTGAGAGGAGAGCGGTGGTGACTCTGCACATCGGGGCTTAAATGAAAGAGGATGCATGGAGATCTCAGACAGCTGGCAGGATTATTCATCTCCTTCTTCCACAGAGTGTCCTGTCTGCAGTCAGGTGAGTCCAGCTGTCCCCTGTCCTGCTGCTGTTTGTTTAAATGTCCTCATGCTGCTCTGCAGTTTCTCATTCAGCCAGCAGCTGTACTGCAGGTGCAGCTTACCTAAAGTCTAACTTCACTATCAGCAGGAAGCATCTGCATTGAGGTCCAGAGAGAGGAATTCCCTCTGGCTGCATGCATTCTTCAAACCACACACAGAGAATTCATTCACTTTTAATCTCTGGAATTAGTTTAATATGTTGATGATAATGTTTTATGTTGTCATTCAAAGACAGATAAAAGACAAACCAGACACAGAAGGAGACACATGCTTTGAGATTTGATTTTATATTAATACAAGAAGTGATCTTTGATAGAGATAGAGAACATGTGTCTCCAGATGTGTGTATGTATCTGTATCACACACACACACACACACACACACACACACACACATCTGAA
Organism: Zingel zingel; assembly: GCA_023566125.1. NCBI lineage: Eukaryota > Metazoa > Chordata > Actinopteri > Perciformes > Percidae > Zingel > Zingel zingel. The sequence goes on along the minus strand of CM042325.1, from coordinate 34,042,426 downwards.
GCTGGAGCTCCTGAGGTGGTCACACAGATTTAAAGTCCTTGTTCAAGGACCAAACTGTGGAGGAGCTGAAGCAGAACATGACATCTATATGTTCAACAGAAATGTCACACACTAATGGAGCTCTGAATATCTGTTCCTTTGGAGGACACTGATGCTAATTAGTCTCTGTCAACACTGATTACATCTCAAATATATTCAGTTTAATATTATATATGACAAAGAAAAATCCTCACAGTTTGAGAACCTGGAATCAGAGAATATTTGGGATTTTTTTTAAACAATAAAATAACTTTATTTGTATAGCACCTTTAAAAACCGTAGTTTACAAAGTGCTTCGACAGAAGAAACAAAAGCACATACACATTAACACAGATTATGTACACACCATTGTAATAGTAAAACAGAAGATGGGGCAGCTTTAAAGGACAGAAAGAGTTACAATTCAATAAACAAAATGAAATTAGCAGGCAATAGGGTATTCGATTTGTTGTCACAATACAAATACATGAAACTGTATTTTATTATTATTAATATCTTCATTGTTTACATCCTCAAATACAACGTTAGACAAAAACATCAATATTACGAATTTTATGTATTTTTATCTTCTTATCCACCGATGAATTTTCCGCTGATTTTTAGAAACATTATTACGGTGCATAACTTACTGGAACAAGCTGAGCAACGTGTTGTTGCTGGTGACTAAACCACTGACTGTATATATGTATATTGAAGCGATACTGTCGTTAAAGACCCGCTGATCACTGCCCGATTCTGTGAATGAATATATAATAATAGGATATTGGCTTTGAATGCGCAGTAGCTCGGATCATATCGTAATGTTCTGTATTACAGTATACTGTAATATTTCACCGGTAATAAGACCGACATAATATTAAAATGAAGAAATGTATACTATGAAAACATCTAAATAAATGTTGATAGATGTAGTGTTATAGTTTTAAAAATATCAATAAACAACTACTAATATCAAAAATATCAAAAAACAACTACTAATATCAAAAATATAAATAAACTACTAATCCAGCTTCCTTGGCCGAAATAGACCGAAATAATAACATTAAAAGAAATAGAAATAAACCATGATAAGATCTGGTGAATAAATGTTGATTAAAACAGCGCTTATTGGACTAAAAATACCAATAATAGCAAAGCTGTATACAGCTTCTCTGCCGCAGCCCAACTGGCAGAAAGAAACGTGCTGTGATCAGGGAATCTGTGCGTAGACCACGGATGATGCCTGTCATTGACTTGCATAGGCATCGCATCCGTGGGCCCGTCACGGAATTTTCGGCGATTCCATGAAACTGTCACGGATTTTGAGTTAAGGGGCCGTGTTCATTTAATGGAATTCTGTGAGACCAGGTTGAACATTTAGTGTGTTTGGCCGAAGTCAAACCAAAACTACTGTCTCCAAACTTAGAGAGTAGAACCTGATTTTATATTCCACTGACAGGACTAATACATATGATACCATAACCATGTTGGAATAACATAATGCTGCATTATTTTCAGCACATTCTCCCAGGTCCATCCACTCTGCAGTTAAAGAAGTGATTTAAACAAGTCAATCACTTTTTAGAATAGTTGATTCCTCCAGTAGATGCTGACTCTCCGTCTGCCTCCTCCTCCATCAGGGCGCTTCCTCCTGAGCCAGCTGCATCATGGGAGGTTCCACCTCCTCCCTCATTGACGAGGCCGAGGGTGATGATGTGGGGGGTGCACTGGAATATCTGTTGTCATTCTGTGTTGAATGCTATTCTAAGAATAATACAAACTCATGAAAACATTCTAACTAAGACGAGAGAACAAATGTTTGTTTCTTACCTTTTCAGACGTTCCCGTTGAGTCTGGGTCTTGTTTCCCCTTTGCTGCCTGATACCCAGAGAAAGAAATCCTTTGCTTGTGTGAGTAACGTTACATCCCGCTACCAAACACACAGGCGTCGTAGCTTCAGAGAGACGTCAGCCATGACACGTTGAAGTGTGGAGTCTTTCTAATGACGGATTTTCACAGTCTGATACTTTAACAGTTTTACAACATACTGAGTGTTTCTTGACTTGCTAAGTTATCTTTTAAACTGACAAACATCATATGTGTAAATAATGGCTCAATTCAAACAGGATCATAATAAATGTTGGTGTCTCCTCTTGGATGGCCAGTGAGGACGTGGCTCGTTGATTCCTCCTGCAGGTGGACACGGATCGTCAGAGGACCAAATCTTTGCTCTTTCTGTGAGCCGCCATCAGAGACTAGAGAGACCAACCTGACAGAAGTAGGCTAGATCAAACTGCTGATTGATTTCAAGTTGATGTCTCATTCTGAGTCTTCTGCTGATTCACATTAAATTCAGTTAAAATTCATTCATTAGTCTTCTTCCTAAGTTTTCCATTTGTCTCGTAGTTTTTCAAATAATTTTCCCATCACTAATAGTTTCACTTCAACAGGTAGTCTGTGTTCATATCTCATTCATTTCTGCTGCCTTAGTTATAGTTGTGTTGTTCTACTCTATTCTTCTGATTATCTGATTAATAAATCCCTTCCATTTATTGATAAAGTCGTTGTCTGTCTGAGTAGACTCATGAGTAGACTTTGGGGTCAATATACAGCTACGCACTTTACAGCTTTTCATTTGAGATTGATAAAAATGCCATATTTATTGAATATAATGTGTGATTAGATGACGTTATATATAGGGGTAAATCCTGCATACGCTTGTAGCTGTTATGTATCTTTGTAAGTCATTGTAAGTCGCAAGCACCATGTGAAGAGTCCATTAGTGTGTTGTTATAATAATTACATTATCAAAGGATAGACAGAACCACTTACGTTATATCAAACTTCATTTTTACTTGAGAACATAACAAGGAGCCACTCTCAGCACCCATTAAGGTACAGAAATGACTAACGAAAGCCTCAAACAGCCGCTTTTATAATCAATGATATGCAGGGATGATACAGAGTCAATGTCATCAGTTGTTATCTTCAGTCTGGGAGGGCATGTATGCCCTCAGGAACACAGGCAGTGGCTCCCATATTATCTTTAGGGAGCAAGCAGTGTTTTGGTTTCTTAACAATATCCACACAATAGTTTAATTTAACAGAGAGAAAAAAGAGTCATCAGTATATTATTCTATGCAAACAGTTTAATAATAACCAGAGGAAAAGTATGTAAATCATATTTTTTTTTTACTTTTGCAACCTTAATAATACAATAGTAAATGAGTATATGAATATGAATGAATGAATGAATGAAAGAGCTGAAGCAACAGGTGGTAAGACAGTATTTATTGGAGGAAACAGTAACTTAATGACTTGCATTTCTCTCATTTTAGGTTTATGGCTTAGAGAAAGCATAGCTAAACAGAGTAAGGACACACTGCAAAAACTGTGGCATCATTTTGGTTGTTCAATTTGAATGGGGCCTAACTGTGGCCTCCCGGTAGAGCATACGCAATTGTTAACAGTAGCTTGTTGTGCAGTCTACATCATCCATTCTAACCAGTAATAAACTGATTTCCTATTCAGTTGTTTGTGAATCTGTAAGACATGAACAGATTAATGATACACTGTAAATAATTTATGTGGTTCAGGTGATGTTTACGTCAGGCTATTTTCACTGATAGCCACACAATTGTTATAAGTTATTTTTAACAAAATTCTGAGAACAGCACTTTCAACCTGCTGTTTGTATCACTTTTTCATCAATCCAATTCAAATTTTTAATCATAATAGCATGTTCAAAAGTTGCCTATGTGGATGGTGCTCAAAAGTAGACAGTGAAATGTACTTTAAACATTTCCTGACACACCAACTGAATTAACATAGTTGCCACTAATCCTGGTGGAAGCTGTCACAGGAATTCCAATGCAAATTTTTCAGAATTTATAAAATGTAATTTATCCATACCAAGTTGCTTGATATTCAAGGCATGTCTTAACCCTTCACATAGATGTTTTCACATGGGTGTAACCCTATTTTTAAAGTAAGAATAACTAATTGTAATATATAAGTTTTTCCCAATAGTGTATGTGTATTTTCAGAATGTGAATCTGTAGGTGCAAACCTCCCTTCATGTGCGTCAGGACGGTCTCTCGGTCTCTTTCTTTCCTTCACATTTATTTAACTCTATGAAATCCAAAGAAATGTGCTGAAAAGCAAATGCTGGTTTTGGAAATTGTTCTTTTAGGCCTCAGATTACCTTAAGATTTGTGTTTTTGTACAAATAGTGCAAGTCAAATAAAACAAAACAAAAAAATGTTTTAGTGTAGTTTGAAAATCCATATGATGTGAACACTTTATTTATTAAACCAACTTATTTATTAAACACCTTATTTAGTATTGCTATCATCCCTACTTTTGAGGTATGACAAAGCTCATGACTCAATAATGCAGCATATATAAATAATCTGTTTAATGGTTTAGCCATTAACACTTTGTTTTGTGTTACAAAGCAAAAACCTGTATAAAAGCAACAAAAAGATATTAAATATTTGAAAGAAAAAATCACCAAATTAAATGTTTCTATATTTGTCATATAGCAACTCAAAATACAAACAACGTTTATAACGCAGCTTTACTGAAAAACTCACTAGTCAAAAAATGGCTTCATAGAATGAAATCTCATATCATCCTGAATTGGCTTCAATATTGTCTCAACCAATAAACTCAGATGAATTAAACAAAAATATGTTGTTTATTTTATTTTTATCTTTGGTTTGCAACACAAAGTAATACTAATTGCTGTCTGATATTTCAAAAAATCATTATGAATTAAAGTGTTTAGCCCTAGTATTAGTAGAATGAACCTAAGCATTGAGTGTTTGCAGTCCATTTATCCAATTTGTTATCTGATATGGGAAATGTATAACAAAAATGTGTATGAAAATCATTGCTGAGCCTAAACTCCACATCCAAATGTCTAGTTCCTTCACATGCACAACTCCTGTCTTTATCTTATCTCGGGGTGTGTGTGTGTGTGTGTGTGTGTGTGTGTGTGTGTGTGTGTGTGTGTGTCTAATTCTCTGGGAAGCCCCTCCTTCGGCTGTCCTCTGAGCCTCTGTTAGAAAGGAGGATTTCTTAATTTTGAATGAAACGCTGTTTTTCTACGTCTGACCTATGGCATCATTGATTCAAAAAGTGTTGCTATATAATTGTTAGTCAATTAATTAAGGTTTGACAGATAGTCAGAGTGGAAGAAGCATTCAAGTCCTTTGCCTAATTAAAAGTACTAATTCCAGACTGTGAAAATATACTGTTACCAGCAATATTCCATTAAAATACTTAAGTAAGAAAAGTATCATAAAAATAGGTATTTAAGGTATTAAAAAGCAACAATATAGAAAAGGCCTCACATTTTTGAAACTGGAAATGATCAAAGCAGTTTTCTGTCAATCACTAAGTGTTTAAACAACTAATCATTTCAGCTGGACTTGTAGGTCTATTTGTTGGGCAGTTTGATGATAATAGAACATTATATTTAATAAACATACATTTTGTAAAAAATCCTAATTGTCTTAACCAAAACATGTCACATCACAATAATATCTAAAAGCATTATGACAAAACTCTGCCTATGACTCTTTTGCTTTTGAAGCAATTAGTCATTCCAAAAAATGACATTTGTCTTTTTTATTCTAGGTGTTGATGTTTGCAATATAGCAGTTTTTCAATTCTCATCTAAATGTTTACCCTCCTGAGATAGATTGTAGCCCAAATACTTCACAGTTGTCTGCCACAGTTAGTAATTTATTCTCATAGACACCTTTCATAAAGTGAACGGGAAGGGTGAAATTCAAGTACTTACAGTACCTGTTCATCCAGCTGTTACTACAACAGATACATACTAGAAAATTCCGCAAGAAATTTTGACAGTGTGCCTACTACTTGGTGCACATACGAATAACACTGATATAATAATAATAAATCTGCTGTTTGACACGTCTTGAAAAGAGAGGACAACACGGCTTACAGTAAAGAGTCTCCATGATAGGAGGTGTGTGTGTCAGAACTTGTTGCTATGGTGATTTCTGCAGTGAGGGAGTAGAGGAGGGAGGGGGAGACAGTATCTTGAATGGGTCAAACATGTCCATTAATGATAATTATTCCTCTCCAGTTTGTCCTGTAATTCAAAAACCATAGGTCCAAACGGCAAAAATATTATCATCACAAGAGAGATAAAAGTCTCTGTGGTTTCTATGTTTGTGCCGTCAAATATATGCAACACAAGGCAGGTAACAAACAGCCTTTTTGCACCAACCATCACACTGCACAAAGTCATAGTCCATTCAAGACGAGTGGTTTCTCACTGCTTGTTAATTAAATAAGGTAATCTCTTTTAAATATACATAATGTAAGTAGTTGCAGGCTCATTCATGTGTTTTACCCCATGAAGATGGAGCCATGTCTGGCCAAGTGGAGCGTGCGGACAGTCCCCGGGGCAGTGAAATGTCCACTTCTAGTGAGTATTTACTTTTCCCCTTGCACCAACCATCGCACTGCACAAAGTCATAGTCCATTCAAGACGAGTAGTGTCTCACTACTTGTGAATTAAGCATAGTAATGACTCAAGTATCACTTTATCCATTGCACCAACCAGTGTTAATCACTGCTTGAGAATCAAGTTTGGTAATGATTTCTTTTACAGGCTTAATTAAATGTTTCAGACTTGTCTGGCTTAGAGGAGCAGAGTGTGCCAATTCTTACCTTTTTGTTTCATTTCAATAATTGTACATCTTTGAATATTCTTCTGTGTTTTTATCAGGCTCTCGTCATGCAGCAGGAGATCAAGCTAGGGGTGGCTATCGCTCCAAGTAAAGAAGCAGGACAGGTCACAGCGTCAGTAGTGGCTGGCTTCTACTGGTTGGTCTCCAGCCCTTATTGTTGGTCAACCAGTAAGGATAAGTCTGTTTCAGTGTTAAAACATATTATTGTCAGTTATAAATGTATAGCCAATTGATTAAATTTAAATGTTAACAGGTCCAGCAGTAGGTCCAGCAGTGGATCCAGCATCAGGTCCAGGCACAGTGATTGTTCAAGGCACACCTTCAGGTCCAGACATGATGGGTCTCTGCACAGTGATGGTGCAAGGCACACAGTTTTTATATCGCTGCTATATTATGTTGTATAGCCGTATGTGACTAATAAATTGCCCTTGTATCTTGTACAGTCAGGTCCAGACTTAACGGGTCACGGCACAGGTCCAGACATGATGACCGATCCCGTAGTGATGCCCCCAGTCCCCTGGGCAGGTCCAGACATAATGAAAGGTCGCATTTATGTGATGACCAATCCCGTAGTGATGCCCCCAGTCCCCCGGGCAGGTCCACACATAATGAAAGATTGTGGCGATGTGATGACCGATCCCGTAGAGATGCTTGATCCTGTAGTGACGCCCCCAGTCCCCTGGGCAAGTCCACACATGACAGATCACGGGACAGTGATTTCAGCAGCCCCCCCTATGACAGGCATGGTGAGTTGTCGGCTGCGTTCACACTACACTCAATTAGGATTATTTTGCTATTCAGGTAGTGATCCTATCACCCTGGCTGCCTGTTCACATTACACAGTGCACACATTGCTTTGAACAAGAAATCAAGTAATTTAGAATACGTTATGGCAGCAGGTGGTTCACACATTGGGTGAATCCCAATATCCTCATCAGGCCCTATGCACTGAACCTGCAATGATTTCATTGGTTGAACTAGTGTGGCTAATTCATGCCAGTTAATTATCTGAGGGTGGGTAGGGGGTCATTGGAATCCATCCACTAAAAACCTAATTAGTCCTTATCTAGGAATCAGACTGATAGGAATTGATTCCTATAATAGGATTGGAAATAGGATTACTTTGTGTTCACACTGCCAGTACATTCCAACATGATAGGATGCAATACCTAATTGCAGTGACAGTGTGAGCGCAGCCTAAAAGTTGCAATTTTCATCAAAGTACTTTGCAGTTCAGCAAGTTTTATAGATGTACCTCTAATCATGATAATATTGCAGATTTATTATTTCTCTTCTAATAAATCTGTTTTTTTGGTGGTTCAGATGCAGTGACTGAGACTGGGAGATGGGCCTTCCCATTGCCTTTGGGTGGTAAGTATTGATCTATTGGCAGTGGAGAAGACACTTTCAATAGTACCACCTTCTTTCTTCCTGCACATTCTCTCTGTCCACAGAAACTGCTTTTCGGTTAATGCCATGGCTTGGTTTGGACTTATTCCAACAGGTGCTGCAAATTTCAAGAATTGGTGGGCGGAACACCAAGAACTGTGTCCACAATGTGTTGGACAGGTATCTACAAAAGTTTCTGAATGTTCTCATTTGCTTTCTGAGCATGTCAGAATAGGTGAAAATTAAATGAAAATACGAGTTCACAACCCAATGAATTGTGAGATTATAGACCAGCTGTGCTTGACAAGGAGATAAGTAGAGGGATAAAAGGAGGACCACCCTAGGGGGCACTGATCAACTAGTGTAAAGGGTTTATTGCATGTGTAATATTGTTCCTACATATATCCTTCACATTAACATTATTTTTCTTTAGGCACTTCACCAACGGCCTCATGGCCAAATTTAATTTGAAGGGCCCGGGGAAAAGTGGGAAGCGCCCTTTAGAGGGGACGAAGGTTTCTAGAGCAATACAAGGTAAGCCCAAGTTTCATGTTGACCAGTCTATAATAATAACTTTGGACAAAACATTTAGTTCCCTTCTGACTGCAAAAGCAATGCCAATTTTCTATCCAGATAGATACTGTAGATAGACTTTATTCATCCACACGAGAAAATTAAGATGTTACAGCATTAAGAAAGAAACAAAAGACAGCAAAGGTGAAAGTAAAAGATGGTAAAAAATAGTCACAATTCTCTCAAAATATTATTCTCCTCAAGGCACAAAGGTGAGTCATTACAAACTGTTATACCAGTGGGTATGAATGACTTCCTGTTTTTGCAAAAAGTAATTTCAATGGAGACCAGTGTGTTTCCAAGCACAGATCCAGCTTTTGTAAATTGCACTAAGCACAACAGTCTGATAAAACACTGTTGACATTCTAATGCACACATTAAAGGATCTAAGCTTTCTCAAAAAGTACAGTCTGCTTAGTCCCTTCTTGTAGACAGCCTAATTGTTACAGTTAACAGTTGCCGAGATGGCTTTGTAATAATCCAGTATTGGTAGTGGATGTACAGGAAACATATTTTTGCTTACAAATGTGGGGACTTGGGTGTATGACTGCAGATTGCCTTTGCATGTATCTAAATCATTTGGCTTTTTCTGCTTGTGCAGAAGGGCTCATGAAATTCGATTTGAGGAGTACATCAAGGTGAACGTGTCTGAGCACCTCAAGCACGCGCCGCAAAGACGTGGAGATGGAGGATTCACTACGCCCTGATGAGCCAAGCCGACAGGACTTTTAAAAGAGTTCAATTCAATTACGAGTTCAATTATGAGTTCAATTATGGTTGCATGGTTGAACGGTGCAAGAAGATGGAACAAGTCTGTGTTGCTTGGCTGTGTTTTGATGCTTGCATGTAGAGCTGCAAAGATTAATCGTTTGATCGATTTAGTTGTCAACTTTAAAATTAATCGTTTAATCATTAATCATATTTTATTGGAATCGTGTGAAAAATTTGGTTCTGCATCTGATCATCCAAATTTAACACGTGCAAGTTTGCTGTGTTGTGTCAACTTTAAAATTAATCGCCAACTATTTTGATAATTGATTAGTCGGTTTGAGCAATTTAGAACTTCTCTGATTCCAGCTTGTTAAATGTGAATATTTTCTAGTTTCTTCTCTCCTCTGTGACAGTAAACTGAAAATCGTTGAGTTGTGGGCAAAACGAGACATTTGAGGACGTCATCTTGGGCTTTTGGGAAACACTTTTTAAAGATAACTGAACATGCCTTGGATCCCATGCAATTTGCAACAGGCCACGCAGGGGTGTAGAAGATGCCACTCTTCATTTGCTCCTCAAACATCTGGAGGGAAGTCAGTCCCATGCACAAATTCTTTTTATTGATTTTTCATCTGCTTTTAATACAATTCAACCGTATATTTTAGCCAACCGTCTTGTTGAGCAATTTGATTTTTCCCCTAATCTTGTTGGTTGGATTCTGGATTTTTTAACAAAAAGGACACAGAGAGTAAAGGTGAATGGAGCTCTGTCTGGTCAGCTTTGCTCTTCTACAGGTTCACCACAGGGGTGCGTACTTTCACCCCTTTTGTTCATTCTATACACAAACGTGTCAGAGCAAATATGTAAATAGGACCATTATTAAATATGCGGACGACTCCGTCATAGTGAGTTTGCTTCATAAAAATGACAGAGGTCATGGTCCAATAATTGAAGACTTTGTCCAATGGTGTGAGGAGTCACACCTTCAATTGAACATATCCAAAATAAAGGATATGTACATTGATTTTGGAAAAACTCCAGGATATGAGGCTATAACTATAAATGGTCAATTAGTGGATCAAGTACAATCCTATAGATACCTAGGGACAATTATTGACTCTAAATTAAATTTCCAGGAGAATTGTGAGGCTGTCTGTAAAAAAGGACAACAGCGTCTATACTGTTTGAGAAAATTGTACCATTTTAATATAGATAAAACCATAATGACATTATTCTATAAGGCTTTTATTGAAACCATCATATCTTTCTCCTTAGTGGCATGGTTTGGGTGTGTTCCAGTCAAGCACAAGATTCGCCTAAATCAAATTGTAAAATGGTCAAGTAAGCTGACTGGGGAGTCCCAGCTGCATCCCACATCCCTGTATGCTAAACAACTACAGCGGATAGCTACGGCTATCAAAGAAAATAGCCTCCACCCTCTGAATAGGGACTTCCAGTATCTCCCCTCTGGACGGAGGCTAAGAGTTCCTGGTTACACAACTACAAGATTTAAAAACAGTTTTGTACCAGCGGCAATTACTATGTTAAACAAACGGTAAAATTATTTGCACAAAATGCACAAGCACTTTGGCCATGTACTGTTTTCTATTTCTTTTTATCCTGTTTTATTACCTGTTTTTATATGTTTTAATGTTTGTGTGTTGCATGTTATGTTAAGGATGTCCCGCCTCTCTTAGACTGTAAAACTAGTTTACCTACGGGTACCAATAAAGTAACCTTAACCTAACCTAACACTGATCCACATTTTTCACCATTTTATGACATTTTATAGACCAAACAATTAATCGAGAAAATAATCAACAGATTAATCGACTATGAAATATGGTGTCCCAGAATGTAATGTAGAGCCTTAAAAGGTGAGCCTTAAAAGGTGAGCCTTAAAAAGAGCGCCATAAAAATGCCATCCGTCAAAGAAAAGCACACTCTCACTTCCGTGAGACTGACCTCAGGGTGTGTGAATATGTAATTGAAAAACAAAATACAAATATTTTCTTTATGTAAAAAAAGATGTGGTCCCTTTTCCTAAAGATGAGTCTTGAAAAGGGGGAGATTCGTCTTTTTATTGGGGTTGTCTTATAACCAGGTAAATATGGTATATTAATATCCACACCAATTTTGCCTCTTTTTGCATGTCCACCATTCACAACAGGTGTGTGCACACCGTCATTTACACACACACACACACACACACACACACATCTGCCATCACAGGTATAATCACACCGTGATTCCCACACATTTTTAATTCTGGCGTACATTTGCTTGAGGCCAAATGTGAGCGTTTGTTTAGTTTCGTGGCAGGAAACACTTTGATAAACCACTAGCCATTAGGATTGGGCATCAAAAATTCCAATTCCAGTGGAATAATTTTTTTATTTGAATCGTGTGGAAAATTTGGTTTTGAATCCGATCATTGGTTCAAAATTTAACAAGTGCAAGTTTGCCGGGTCAACTTTAAAATTTATCGCCAACTATTTTGATAATCGATTAGTCGGTTTGAATAATTATTTCAAGACAAAAGTAGAACTTCTCTGATTCCAGCTTCCTAAATATGAATATCTTCTAGTTTCTTCTCTCCTCTGTGACAGTAAACTGTATCTTTGCATTGTGAACAAAACAAGACATGTGAGGACATCATCTTGGGCATTTGGGAAACACTGATCCACGTTTTTCACCATTTCCTGACATTTTATAGACCAAACAATCGAGAAAATAATCAACAGATTAATCAACTATGAAAATAATCGTTACTTGAAGCCCTACTTGCATGGGTTCTTATAGTGAATGGGGGTACTGTTGATGTATAACTGTGCTAATGTCTTTCTGCTTTCTGTAGCTCTGCATGGCTAACTGAGAAAGCATATTTGTTGCTCTAGCGGTCTGTGTGGTGTCTTGACTTTTGTCTGTATAGTTAAACCTGTACTAATGTCTTGCCTCCTGTTGCTCTGGTCTAACATCTGGCCAAAGGACTGCAGTTGAAAATTGGCTAACACTGGCACATTTACAGAAATGTTATTTAATGTGTGTTGTCCTTTATAAAATAATAAGAATTAAATTAGAATATTATTATTCATTCATAATTCTGTCTTCACTGTATATTGTGCTTGATATGTCTGGTGCCCTTCTAATGCCATTTAGGGCAATTTATTTTTTGATGAATGGAAATGGCGGTATTGAATTGTGATTTATTTGTACGAGATGTCAGCCATGACACGTTGAAGTGTGGTATCTTTGTAATGACGTATTTTCACAGTCTTATACTTAAACAGTTTTATAACAAACGGAGGGTTTCTTGACTTGCTCCGTTATCTTTTAAACTGACAAACATATGTGTAAATCATGGCTCACTTGAAACAGGATCATAATAAATGTTGGTGTCTCCTCTTGGATGGCCAGTGAGGACGTGGCTCGTTGATTCCTCCTGCAGGTGGACACGGATCGTCAGAGGACCAAATCTTTGCTCTTTCTGTGAGCCGCCATCAGAGACTAGAGAGACCAACCTGACAGAAGTAGGCTAGATCAAACTGCTGATTGATTTCAAGTTGATGTCTCATTCTGAGGCTTCTGCTGATTCACATTAAATTCAGTTAAAATTCATTCATTAGTCTTCTTCCTAAGTTTTCCATTTGTCTCGTAGTTTTTCAAATCATGTTCCCATCACCAATATTTTCACATCAACAGGTAGTCTGTGTTCATATCTCATTAATTTCTGCTGCCTTAGTTATAGTTGTGTTGTTCTACTCTATTCTTCTGATTATCTGATTAATAAATCCCTTCCATTTATTGATAAAGTCGTTGTCTGTCTGAGTAGACTCATGAGTAGACTTTGGGGTCAATATACAGCTACGAACTTTACAGCTTTTCATTTGAGATTGATGAAAATACCATATTTATTGAATATAATGTGTGATTAAATGACGTTATACTTTAGATTTGATCATTTAATCCATTCAATCTGAGTTCCTTCTGCTCTGAAACAAGGTGGTGTCCCTTTAACGAGTACAAATTACTTTATTGATTAAAAAATTGGTTAAAAGACTAGTTTTGAAATGAATATCCCAAATTAATACATGTGTAGTTATTTATTGATTCACGCTACAAGCTCAACAGGGAGCACCCACTCTCAGCTCTGGTTCTGATCCCTTCTGTGAAAGATTGCCACTGTGGACATGGATCATCAGTTAACAGTTTTTCTTCAATGACCACTGACAAGCAAAGAAAATAGTCCAGTAAATAAGACAGAACAGTAAGTAAGTAAGTGAGTAATTTATTTGATATAGCACCTTTCACAGACAGAGTCACAAAGTGCTTCACACAAATAACATTTGATTAAAATACAATAGAATCCAAAACAGAAAATAAACAAGCAACAACAAATGCAATTCCAATGAGGATTAAAAGAATAAAACCCCAAATGTACAAACATTACACAAATGCCAGTTGAAACAAGAATGTTTTCAGTTGCTTTCTAAAAGCGTCAACCGAGACTGCAGAACGTAAGTTAACAGGAAGGGTGTTCCACAAGGTCGGAGCTACCACTTCAAAGGGTCTTTAAATGAGTGCGTGGGACAACCAGTAGTCCCTGGTTAGAAGATCTGAGAGACCTGTTCGTGATGTACGGATGGAGCAGGTCAGAGATATAAACAGGTCCATGCAGTGCTTTGTATGTAAGAACTAGAACCTTAAACTGTATCCTGAACTTTATTGGAAGCCAATGTAACATGGATAACACAGGAGTGATGTGTGACATTCTGGTGGACCTGGTCAACAGCCTAGCTGCTGAATTCTGCACTAGTTGCAGACGGTCCTGGGATGACTTGCTAAGACAAGTGAAAATGGAGTTTCAGTAATCAAGCCGTGATGAAACAAAACCATGAATGATCATCTCAAGTTCACCTTGCGAAACCACGGTCCTAAGTTTAGCAATGTTTCTCAGTTGAAAGAAACATGTGCGGGTCAGTGACCTGATATGTTGGTCAAGCAACATATTCTGATCAAATATAACACCAAGGTTTCTAAGATTGGACTGTACCACTGAAGAAAGGGACCCCAAAAGATTAACAACTTTGGAGGCTGTAGTATCCGGAGCAACAATAAGTACTTCGGTCTTTTCTTCATTAAGCTGCAAGAAATTGTTTGCCAACCAATCCTTAATGGAAGACAAGCAATTGAGCAGTTCTGACACTCTGACACTAGTTTCCTCCGGCTTAAAAGAGACATACAGGTGGATGACATCAGTGTAGAAATGATAACGTATATCTTCAAATTGCCTAATTTTGTGGCCTAGGGGAAGCATATACAATGTAAATAAAATTGGACCTAACACAGAGCCCTGTGGCACCCCACAGGAAAGAGCCGCGTTTTCAGAGGAATAGGGGCCCGGTGACACTGAATAGGTTCTATCTGAAAGATAGGAGGTGAACCAGTCCAGGGCGCTCCCAGAGATCCCAACCCAGTGCTTAAGTCTGTCAAGCAAAATGGTGTGATCCACAGTATCGAACGCTGCGCTAAGGTCCAACAATACCAGAATAGAACATTTACCCGCATCAGAGGACATCATTAGATCATTGGATACTCTAAGAAGAGCGGTTTATGTAGAGTGTTTCTGACAGAAGCCCGATTGAAATGTGTCTAGTATGTTGTGAGTGGCTAAAACAGCAGAGAGCTGATTAGCTACCACTTTTTCTAAAATTTTCGAAATAAAGGGCATCTTGGAGATTGGCCTATAGTTTGCGGGAATTGAGGGATCCAGATTTGTTTTCTTTAAAAGAGGCTGAACCACTGCATGTTTAAAATACAATGGAACACAGCCGGTTTGCAGAGAGCAATTGATTATAGAAAGTAAACAAGTACTTAGAGAACCGAGGACATTTTTAAGAAGGGAAGTAGGTATAACATTTACCGGGCTCGAGGAAGGCTTCATACTGTTCACCAAGTCAGTGAGTTCTGGTGGAGAAATTGGAACAGTTCAAAGTTAATGGCCGAGTGAACTGAAAAGAACATACCGTAGCAGTTGAGATGATGCTATTCTTGACATCTCTGATCTTATTTTCAAAGAACAAGAGAAAGTCACTGCAGTCATTATTCGAAAAAAAATTATTCGAAACTGGCACTTCAGGAGGAGAAGGATTTACAAGATTGTTAATGGTGTCAAAAAGGATTTTGGGATTACGCTTGCTAGAAGCAATAAGGTTAGTAAAGTATGATGTCCTTGCCTCCTTAACCATGTTATTGTATTCAAATAATAGTTCTTTGTGATGGATCCGGTGCACCTGAAGCTTGGTGGTTTTCCACTGTCGTTCAGCCCTCCGACATAAACGTCGAGAAGAGCGAGTGGAGTTGTTTAACCATGGGGACGAATTAAAAGAAGGGACAAGTCTCACTTTACTTGGAGCCACGTTGTCCAAAAGTGATGAGCAATACGTGTTGAATGAGTGAACAAGACCATTAATGTCAGTATTATAAGACAACACTGCACTTTGGTCAAATGCAGCAGAAAACCTTTCTGCTGAAAGAGAACTGCTTAGGCGTTTACTGGGCTGTAAATCCAAATTAAAAGACAGGCTGAATAAAATGCAGTCATGGTCAGTGACATGCAGCTCCTCAGTGCAGATAGAGTGAAGATTAAGACCAAGTGTAAAAACAAGGTCCAAAGTATGACCCCCGACATGTGTGAGACCAGACACATGTTGGATAAAATTGAAAGATTCAGTGACATTAAGAAAATCTGCGGCAAAGGTGCTGGAATTGTCATCGACATGAATATTAAAATCACCAACCATAACCACTTTTTCCAAACCAATAATAGAGGACAAAAGATCACTGAGTTCAGAACTAAAAGAACTGTTTGAACCAGGGGGGCGGTAAATTAAAACACAATAAAAAGGATTTGAATTACCGACTTTGCTCACCTGTAGTTTGAATGTGGAAAACACCCCAAAGGTTACTGTCCGACTTTGAAAGTGTCTTTTGTACTCCACCCTGGCCCGAGATCCTTGGAGTGCTGATAAATTGACAATCTGGTGGACAAAGTTCAATTAGAGTTCCGAATTCCATGCTTCTCTGACAAGTCTCGGTTAGGAATAAAAAATCAAGGCATTTTTCAATAAATAAATCATTCAGGATAAAAGACTTGTTGGTGATGGAACGAGCATTTATCAGCGCCATCCTGAGAGGCACGGACTTACTGCTAGGCACAGCAGAAGCACGGGCCAGTGGGCGCAGATACGTGGACACCAATCTGCTGGTACGCCTCCCAGGGAGTGAGGACCTCACAGTTAAAATAGTCTGGATAGGAGAATAGAGAGGAGGCTGTGTTGTTGCCAGTTACTGGCAGTACGGGGGGGATAACATTGTTTCCAAGGCCTTGAGAAAAAGTGGGGTAAGTGACTAATTTCAACCACAAGGGGGAGGTAGAGAGACTTGTAGGGGAAGGTGAGGACAGGTAGAGACCGGAAGCGACCGGGTTAGTGTGAGCACACCCGGTATACAGTCAGACTGAATCCAGAATAGGTTAAAATTGTCAATGAAAGCTAAGTTTCGGGCTCTACAGACTGATTGAAGCCAGGTGTTGATGCTAAGAGAGCGGCTTAAACGTTCTATGCCGTGGAGCGGAGGCAGAGGACCGGAGATAAAGAACCGTTTAACATCGTAGGCCAGAGCGTCTAGGAGCTCGCAGAAATCACGCTTCATTTTGTCAGACGTCTGACTGGAGATGTCATTACAACCAACGTGAAGAATTATGTCACGAGCGAGAGGATGATTGGGATGAGGGGGATTTTTTCCCTAATATCAGAAACTCTAGCGCCTGGGAAGCAAAATGTTGCCGAGGACGTACATTTTACATTCCTTATGATTGAGTCCCCAATAATGAGCGTTGATGGCAGGGGAACAAACGACAAGGGACGCTTAATCGGTGGTCATATTTTTGCAGGAGGGCGATGAACAGTGAGAGGGACAGAAGCACCGCTCGGTGCCGGTGTAAAGTGAATTGTGGAGCGGCAGGTCTTGGGACGGGAGGAATGCTCCGGTATAACCGGAGGAGGGATAAGAGACTGGGAACTACGTGGCCCGCGGGACGTTAAGGACGGCAGGGGTGAGGAATCCCTAACCAAGGAAGGGAATTCATTCTGATTACAAATATTGAACTTTTTTTCCAACTGAATGAGGAAATGGGGAGGAGAGTTGGAGGGAGCCCTCACTCTTCTCCCAATAGTGCCAACGCGGGACCAAGGCACCTGAGAAGGAGTTGAGCTTACCAGGGCTTTTGGCTTAGCCCCGAGCCGCACCAAGGAATCCTCCGGGATGATCGCAGGAGGAGGCTCAGAAACTGCGGTAGGAGATGGAGCAGCAGCATCAGACCCTCTGGAACATGGTGAATTTGAAGAGACTGGGGCGAAAGTAATGGTGTCCATGAATTTTTCAGCCTCCTGGATCTGGTACAAGGTGATGATTCTTCTTTCCAACTCTGTAATCGTGTCAGCATGGCGTGCGCAGCTGGGACAGTCCGATGGAGAGGTGGGTGAAGCCATTGTCTGTGATTGAAGGGTTGCTGGGGAGCAGAAATAAACAGAAGGACAGTACAAGGGCTAAAAAAGCACTGTCCTAAATTAGCTACCAGATAGGCTAACGGGAGTAGCAGCCACTAGCAGGGAGGGCAAGGGCACTTACACGCGGGGGCTCCGACAGGGAGCCCACAACGTTGAGGTAGCTTAGCAGATGCGCCCCACCAAATGAAAGAATATCCAGCGGCGAGACTTACCAACACGGGTCCAGGAATTGGACCCGATGCGGGAATTAGACTTCCTTCAGCATATGGCGCCTTTCCAGCTGTGAGTAGTTTTGTCACCAGCAACAACACGTTGCTCAGTTTTGTTCCAGTAAGTTATGCACCGTAATAACATTAAAAATACCAGGTTTTACTAATAATGAAATACAGTTTCATGTATTTGTCTCGGCCGGCAGGCAGCTGTGGCAATCTGAAATGGAATGAAGACCACTCACGGCAGACAGCAGAAACACAAGAGCCGAACAAATCCACCCACCCACCCCGGGAGAACTACAAGTACACTATCTTTGTAGAAGGTTCTGGGTCGTGTCTTCAGTGGGAGTTGTAGTTTTTAAATGTATTGGTATATTTCTCATAAGTAGAAGTTGGCAGTGTAGGATTTTGGATACACCCTGAGTTTTTTAGGGATGGGGAACACACTGTTGTCATTAGATTTCTTTAAATCAAATCATTAAAATAGGTGAAAATAGCTTATTGTACCATATTTGACAGTGCTTACACTGGATAAACATTAAAGACCATATCGACATGACAGCTGAGGTCAAGAGCTTTCTATAACAGCTGGCCATATGTGTGTATCACCTTCTGTTGCTAAATGACAAGCCTTCAAACATGTACTGACCATATTCTCTGTGCTTGCCTGGAGAGACTGGTTTCTATCCCTGTCCACAACCTTCATGACAGTCACCTGACAAGCAAGCTTTAAATGAGATGTTTTTAGATATTTCCATGCTTTCTGACATATTAATATGCCCTGTAATGCAGCCTTGTATAACATAAACCCTCTGATTCACTGTGAGTGTCTGCTCTATATGATAAAAACACACTTTGAACACGGGCCTTCCAGCCAAAGGTGTTGTCCCTATGAACACCAAGGTGCCTATAGGAGCAGAGCCGATTGATTGGTTCATCATTTATGACCTCTGATACACTCTGACCCACGTCACAACCAACTCCTCAGTTTGTGAAAAAAAAAAAACACATTTGGTATAAATATGTACATATACCAATACAAAGAGATATATATATCTCAAAAACCCCGGCAACTATCTGCTTATCCTTTTAGTTTCTTGAAAATGCTTCCTAAAACTAGTCCCTTCTTAATTTTGAAAAGGTACTATCAGTAAAGGCTACAATGGTTAGGATGGCTACAATTTGTAACCAGGGTGATTGATATGAGGATCATCTTCTGAATATAATAATTAATATGTTAGGCCTACCATAAATTGTTATTTCAAAGAAGTCATTTATTTAAAACAACTAATAATGTGATGTTAAATCAAACTAAGTCCCACACATAAATATGCTCATGTTTTTTCTTTCCCTTTGGTCTTTGCTATTAACATTCATCAACCCCAAAATTTGAAAATTGTGTTAACGATGCATAGAAAATAAAATAAAAAATGCTTCTCTTTGTAGGCCTAAATAGTTTATTATTTGTTTTTCACAACAGTACAAGTCAAAACAAATGCAAATTAGAGTAGGGTTTTTCATATAGTATATAAAAGGCAAATCTAAATATAAGTGCTTAGCATAAAACACTATTTTTTCATTAAGGGTATTTTTATTGTATAAATTCACACATACAACGCGCAGCATTCTTTCACAGATGCGGAGCGGTAATTACTACGTCACTTCCGGAGTCTTGAGATGAGTTTTTAAAACGTTATTACGGCGCATAACTCACTGGAACAAAACTGAGCAACGTGTTTCTGGTAAAAAAACACTGCTTAAATATGTACATTGAAGCGATACTGTCGGTAAAGACCCGCTGATCGCTGTCCGATTCTCTGATTTGAATGTCCGCATTGCAATGTGGGATATGGGCTTAGAATGCACCCCGCTCGGCCTGTGTTCTGTCTTACAGCATAGGCTACTGTAATATTTTACCGGTAATAAGACCGAAATAATATTATTAAAATAAAGAAATGCATACTATGACAACATCTAAATGTTGATGTTAAAAAAACGTTGATAGATGTAGCGTTTCTAGTTTTAAAAAATATCAATAAACAACAAAGCAATCCAGCTTCTGTTGTGTGGGAGACAGAATGGACCCAAATGCTAGGCTCAGCAAAAACAGGTTTATTGGGAAGACAGGTACTAGAGAGGAGTGGGGAGGCGGATGCCAAGGACAGGAGGAAGGGCTCTGGGGCTGTGGCAGGATGGTGAGGGAGTCTGCTGGGATAGGATGGTGAGGGAGCTCACTGGGGTAGGATGGCGAGGCAGCTAGCTGGGGACTGGATGGCGAGGGAGCTTGCTGGGAAAAGGATGGTGAGGGAGCTTGCTGGGAAAAGGATGGTGAGGGAGCTTGCTGCGGTAAGATGGCGAGGGAGCTTGGGGAGGCGGCACTGGAATGCTGGCCTCCCGCCATACTCGTCGACAACGCTGCAGGTGGGTCTGGACAGAGGGAACCGCCACCTCTTCCTCCAGGGACGGTAACCCATGGCACACATGAACGGAGACATCCCGGTGGCAGCGCTGACAAGGGAGTTATGTGCATACTCGACCCAAGGTAGGTGGGAACTCCACGAGGAGGGGTTACGGTACGCCACGCACCTAAGGGCCGCCCCGAGGTCCTGGTTTGCCCGCTCGGTCTGCCCGTTGGTCTGAGGGTGGTAGCCTGATGATAAACTGACAGTGGCGCAGAGAGCATGGCAGAAGGACTTCCAGACTTGTGAGGTGAACTGGGGTCCCCGGTCAGAGACGATGTCCTGGGGAATACGGTGGAGACGAAAGACATGGTGGACCAGAGGGCGGGCAGTATCCATGGATGTAGGCAGCTTAGTTAGGGGTATGAAGTGGACTGACTTGGAGAACCGGTCCACGATGGTGAGTATGCTAGTATTGCCGTTGGAGTTGGGCAGGCCGGTAACAAAGTCCAAGGCGATGTGGGACAAGGACCGACCGGGGACCGGAAGTGGATGGAGCAGACCGGCGGGCGGTTGGTGGGACGCCTTGGAGTGGGAGCACACCTCACTAGCTGCCACGAAGTCCCGGCAATCCTTTTCCATGATGGGCCACCAGAACTGTTGACGGAGTAGGAAGAGGGTTCTGGCCATTTCTGGGTGGCAGCTGAATTTGGAGGCATGCGCCCACTGGAGGACCTGAGAGCGGACACTCGGAGGGACGTAGAGGTGGTTGGGAGGACTGGTACCAGGTCCGGGGTCTGTGGACTGTGCACGGCGGTTTCTACCTCCCAAACCAGGGAGGCGACAAGGCAGGTACGAGGAAGGATGGTGTCTGGTTGGGTAGCCGGGTCATCAGGGGAATGGCGACAGGACAGGGCATCGGGTTTAGTGTTACGGGATCCGGGGCGGTAGAACAGGGTGAAATTAAACCGGTTAAAAAAACAAGGCCCACAAAACAAGGCCCACCTAGCCTGGCGGGAATTGAGTCTCTGAGCAGTCTGGATGTAGAGAAGGTTCTTATGGTCGGTCCAGACCAGGAAGGTTTGTGGTCAAAGGGCGAACGTTGGGACAGGGTGGCGGAGGTGAACCGAGTCTTAAAGAGGGAGAAGGCTGCAGCGGCTTCCGGAGACCAGACAAAGGGGACCGAAGGGGAGGTGAGGCGGGTGAGAGGGGCGGCCAGGGAACTGTAACCACGAATAAATAGACGGTAAAAATTGGCAAAGCCCAAAAAGCGCTGCAGTTGTTTAACAGAAGTGGGGGTGGGCCAATGGACCACAGCTTGGATCTTGGCTGGGTCAGCGCAGAGCCGCCCACTCTCAATGATGAAACCCTGAAACTGTATGGAAGGGACGTGAAACTCACATTTCTCTGCCTTGACGAACAACCTATTCCCCAGAAGCACTAGACGGACATGTTCAGTGTGTTGGACTGGGTCACAGGAGAAGATCAGGATGTCGTCAAGGTAGACAAACACAAACCGATGGAGAAAGTCATCATTAACAAGGGCTTGAAAGACAGCGTGGGCGTTGGTGAGGCCAAAAGACATCACCAAGTACTCGTAGTGGCCTAATGGAGTGTTAAAGGCCGTTTTCCACTCGTCCCCCTCCCGGATCCGCACCAGGTGGTAGGCGTTTCTAAGGTCTAGCTTAGTGAATATGGCGGACCGGGAGAGGGACTCGAACACAGAATCCATTAAGGGGAGCGGGTATTTGTTTTTAATGGTTATGGCATTGAGGCCCCGTTAATCGATGCACGGGCGGAGGGTCTTATCTTTCTTAGCCACAAAAAAGAAGCCAGCGCCTAGAGGGGATGAGGAGGGACGAATGATACCAGCAGCTAGGGAGTCTTTAATGTACTGCTCCATAGCCTCTCTCTCCGGGCGCGACAGGTTGAAAAGGCAGCTAGACGGAAGCGGTGCGTCTAGGAGGAGGGCTATGAAGCAGTCGTAGGGACAGTGGGGGGGGGTGAGGACAATGCCTGATCCTTGCTAAATACCAGGGCTAAGTCATGATACTCGGGGAGAACTAGAGTTAAATCAGGGGAAGCCAGGGGAACAATGGATTGGATGGGCTTACCGGGGAGAGGCGCTGACAACAAGCAGGACGCATGGCAGTGGTTGCTCCAATTCCTGACCTCCCCCGCGCCCAGTCCATGTTGGGGTTGTGAGTAATGAGCCAGGGGAGACCAAGAACAACAAGGTTAGTAGGAGAGGGGATAAGATGAAAAGAAATAGACTCATAATGAGGGGAACGCACGGAATGGAGAGCTGTTTGGCGATCTCGAGGTCCAAAAAAATCTTCTCTTCCCCAGAATCGATTAACGCCCCCAGGGGAAGGGTTACCTCTTGCCAGGTAATGGCAGCGTCCAGCAGGAGGCGGGAATGGTGAGGGGTTCAGCTCGCCAGAGTCGCCATAACTACTTTTGGGCGGACCGGACAGGAGGAAATGAAGTGACCAGGGTTACCGGAATAAATGCATACGCCCGCGAGGCGGGAGGATCGGGGTGATGGGACTGAGAGCCTAGACGCCGGAACTCCTTGGACAGGTAAGTACGGGAATTTTCAGAGAGCTTGTATTGCGTGTCACCAGAACGATCAAGCGAAGATGATGAGTGGATCCGGGGTTCATATATTGAGCTTGATTGTAGATGGCTGGCAGGTGTGTACGGCAGGAAAGGTGATTGTGGAATGATGAGCAGGTGTGTGTAGTCAGCTGGCAGGAGTAGGCAGGAGGAGGGGAAAATACAGGGGACCCAGAGAGAGGCAAGGCAAACAGAGAAAAACTGACATGAAATAGGCACTAGGAAACTAGAAAACAAAACAAAGACTCACAGCCAGCCGACCACAACCATCACAGCTTCCCAGACCAAGATAATAACATTAAAAGAAATGCATATAAGTCATGATGAGATTTCCTGAATAAATGTTGATTAATTAATCGTGCTGTGATCACAAAAGATGCTTCCCATTGAAATACATTAGTTTAAAAAAACGTGCTGAGCATCACAAAAAAAAACGAGATAAACGTGTCCTTGTGCACGAATCAATAGATTAAATTACGTGACCATATCACGAACTGCTGTGAAACTGAGTAGGACCACGACAGCAAAGAGCGGTGTGTTAGAGACTAGTGAGAGGACAACCTTGGTAAAAATGGCAAAGTTGCCAAGGTTCCTGAGCTACACCTTTTGCTGTTGATATAAATATTCAATAATTCAACAAAGGCAAATTATTATATTATACAACTGTGTTTTTGTTTTCAGCTTAATTAGGTTAATTATGATGTTTATGTTTGTAATAAAAGTAGATTGTTGTTATAATGCAATTTGTTTTCTTGGCTAATATTATGACAACAAACATTAATGAATAAATTTGAGGATTTCTTTCAACAGCTGATTAATGTACTCTAACGAAATATATAATTATATTATTTCTATGTTCCTAAATAAGCTTATATTTCTTCCTTGAGTTGCATTTGCAAATGGATACATTCAGCGGCTTTTACAATCCCTTTTCAAAGAGCATAAATGCTGACTGTTTGCACACTCAGAAGTCTTGCCAAAGGGAATTTAACATTGTCTGCATTCACATTCTCCTCGAAAGGAAAACTCTCGACCCCTTTTTGGCTCAAGTCTGACTCTAATTGTAATCTCCAAATATCCTAATTTTAACCAGATTACCTGGCAGAATTCCACATCCAAAATACCTTGTCTCCATTGGACACTATTCAATACAATATCTTTGGGGAAGAGGGTCAGGGTGTGCGCATGTGTGTATTCTGGTTAAGCTGCCAGGGATGAGCAAGATGTTTAAAGACTCCTGGGGAGAATAGGTTTGATTACCACATGGCCACGTTCCACATTGGTACAGCTGCTGCTTTGGAATACGCTGGGAATAGATGGAAAATGAATTGAATCAGAGGATGAGGCTCCCTGTTTAGTCAGCTGGCTGCTGTGGCAAGTGGTTTTACAATTTAGTAAGCTATTTTAATGGAGCAATGAATAAGCTTTGTCCTATTCCCTGGCACAATATAACCACAATACTGAAAATATACAGTGAAGTGTGATGAGTTTGTTGACATTCTTAGTCTGCTGAAACTGAAAATGTATGCCATGTGAGGCACTGATGCACTAACACTTCATGTAGGAGAGCAAATAAAACACTGTAAACCAACTGTGCACCAACAGCAGAAGTCGTTATTATTTTTACAAGGTTCTGTGATTGAAGTCAACAATAAGTCCTTGAAAATGTTTTTCACTTCAATAAAGATAACTATACGTGCTATTCTTGTCATGAGCATCAAGGCGCGGCTGCGCTGCGGTGCAAATTCAACTCATGTTTAGTACATGTTACCTAAAAGATTCGTAGAAAAAATATAAACGTTGAAGGCCATTAATCAGCGTGCAAAGTCCTTGAAATCCATTCTGCAGTTATTTTCACATTTTAATAGCAAATATAATTTCAGGCTGGAGGCAATTCAAGATGCAACTCCCAATACACTTTTGTTTGCAGAGTAAAATTCAAGCTCACACGGAACATGTTAGAGGCTGTTTCCCCTGCAGGGAGATCACAAACAAAGTGTTGCTCCCCCAAAAGGCATCAGGCAATACTGTAACTACAGTCTGCACACACTGTGGACACACAGTACCATGTTCAAATGCTAACACGCTGCTGGCAAAACGGTTAAGGATGGAAGCTTTGGGTGTGTTGCTTAGCTAATTGAACGGAGGAATTATGG
Source organism: Zingel zingel (assembly GCA_023566125.1). Lineage (NCBI taxonomy): Eukaryota > Metazoa > Chordata > Actinopteri > Perciformes > Percidae > Zingel > Zingel zingel. The sequence goes on along the minus strand of CM042325.1, from coordinate 34,017,051 downwards.
AATTCTTTGGTAGCCTGAGTACCTTTAACTGTTGTTCATGTGAAATCTCAAAGACAGTCTGATGCTTTGTTTATAGACTAATTTGATGTTTGACCGATCAATTCCTGTCGATAAAGTATAATAGGGGTAAATCCTGCATACGCTTGTAGCTGTTATGTATCTTTGTAAGTCATTGTAAGTCGCAAGCACCATGTGAGGAGTCCATTAGTGTGTTGTTATAATAATTACATTATCAAAGGATAGACAGAACCACTTACGTTATATCAAACTTCATTTTTACTTGAGAACATAACAAGGAGCCACTCTCAGCACCCATCAAGGTACAGAAATGACTAACGAAAGCCTCAAACAGCCGCTTTTATAATCAATGATATGCAGGGATGATACAGAGTCAATGTCATCAGTTGTTATCTTCAGTCTGGGAGGGCATGTATGCCCTCAGGAACACAGGCAGTGGCTCCCATATTATCTTTAGGGAGCAAGCAGTGTTTTGGTTTCTTAACAATATCCACACAATAGTTTAATTTAACAGAGAGAAAAAAGAGTCATCAGTATATTATTCTATGCAAACAGTTTAATAATAACCAGAGGAAAAGTATGTAAGTCATAATTTTCCTAACATGGGTCTAGTGTTGGAAGAAGCCCCCCTGATCTGATGGTATCAGCCCCTCAGGGCAGGGAACATGAACAGAACAAATACTATCGGAGTACAACACTGGCCCAAAAACAGGATTGCTATCTCTGCCCATGAAACTCAGAGTAGCCCAAAGCACAGACACACACAAAATGACACAGACACACCCAGATATACACAGGTATATAAGGTGGTTGATGGTGCACCTGAAGGCTGACTACTAAACAGAGGTGTTAGGTAGAGTCACAAAGACAACAGGAGGATGGAAGAAAAGGGAGCAGAGAATGGAGTGTCGGCCATGGCAGCCATCTGGCAGGGATTTGATCCTGTAGCGTATCTGCAGAATGAATACACTCCACCACTGGCTGATTTTGAAAGAAAGGACAGCCATATGTCATGGAAACTGGCATGCCTGCATAGAGCTTTCACTGAAGGTAAGGAGACGGGGTGATGGGTCATTTAAACTTCATTCCAAAAACAGTTTATGCTCAATAAAAAGCTTTTAAATTGAGTTAAACATATTGGCTGATCATGATGATAATCTCTTATGTTGCTGGTGTTTATTAAAATAGGTCATTGGTTGCAATACTAATATATGTTTATGTTTAATTCAACACTAATAATTTGATTTCTGTCAGAGGCAAATGTTTCAGATGTTGGGGCATTTTTGGATACAAACACTTTATTTCTTCTCCGTTATTCTCACTCTTTTTTTCTGAAAAAAAACCCGCAAAAGTCGGTGAATATACCTTTATTCTATTTATTATATAGATTTAAGATGGGTCCAAACACTATTCAAAGCCAAAGATCGTTGTTTTTCTAGAACTCAAGATTTCCAAACATACCAAACATGTCAGGCTGAATTAAAGGGACAACTGTATAACATGTCAAATAAATGTGTTTATTTTGAATTTGGTGCCAACAAAAATGTGATCTGGATTTAAGTTCTTCATTTAGAAATTTGATATAATCTCAGCAAATGGGTGCAACGAGGGATTCCAGAATGCATTATGTGACACTGTCCGTAATTATAACAGTGTGAAGGATTTTTTTTTTGCATATTAATCAAGGAATTTTGGTAAAGGACTCTCAATTAGCTCTTTCTCAGAGTCTTACTTCTCCTCTCTCTTACCTTTCCAGGCGATGTGAGTGGTGAGCTGCTGGTGGACATAGGTTCGGGTCCCACCTTGTACCAGGTGATGAGTGGCTGTGAGGTTTTCAACAAGGTGCTCCTCACAGATTTCCTGGAGGTCCACAGGCAGGAGCTGAGGGCCTGGCTCCAGGATGAGGGAGGCTGTAGCCTGGACTGGACACCATACCTGCAGCACGTCTGCAAGCTGGAAGGACGAGAGTACGACCAGATCCCTATAAACTCAGTTTTATAAACTTGAGATATGCAGATACATGCTGTGTGCATTTACAATAGCTGTTTTTCTCTAATTTGGTGATTCATTGTCTCTAACAGGCCCTCAGCATGGACAGAGAAGGCTGCCAAGTTACGTCAGGTCATCATGGACATTGTCCCCATTGACGTGCACTGCCCTCAGCCTGTGGCCCTTGACGTCCTTCCTTCAGCAGGGGCTGACTGTCTCGTGTCCTGCTACTGTCTGGAGAGTGTCAGCCCTGACCTGGCTGCCTTCACCAGGGCTCTGGGCCACATTGGGAGGCTCCTACGTCCCGGTGGCCACCTCCTGCTCATGGGAACTCTGGGAATGAGTTACTATATTGGGGCGCCTGGGCTAAAGATCCCTACGATCCCAGTGAATGAGGCCCAGGTCTGTGCAAGTTTGAAGGAGAGCGGCTTCACCCTGATCAGGCTGGAGGTTTACACATGGCCTCAGGACACAGATGTGTCGATTGATAACTCGTCTGGGGAGTTTTTTGTGAAGGCAATAAAGGAGTAAGTGTGAAAAAAGAGTACTTTTTTTCTTTCTTTCCTTTGTTTGTGCAACATTATGACAATTTGGGTAGCCTTTCAATTTACGGCCCGGTAATAAGATTGTAATAGTGGGGTAACAGTGTGATAATAAATAGGTAATATATAGGTAATAACATGTAATTACCAAAGTAATAACTGGGTAATACATCACAGTAATAAGATGTAATACTGGGGTAATAAGGTGATAAGAAAGTAACAAATGTAATAACATGCAATTACCAATGTAATAAGTAGAAAAGGGTTCGATAATAACCGTATGTATATCTGGGTAATGGTAATATAGTTATATTAATATTGTAATAACATGGTAATAATGGGGTAATATGTTTTTTTCACAGTATTATAGGCTACTATCAGTATAATACCTTCCAAATTAGATAAAACTTCTGGAATTTAAAATTGGTAATTACCATATTATAATGCTGAAATTCATCCACCCTTTATGTTCGAAACATTTTGCTTTTGTTTCAAGGTAATACTTAACAAATTATATGTTTAATCTTGTGACTTCTTACCTGGAAACACATCTGGTAGTTTCTGTGTAACAACCATGAATCAGGGCCGCAAAATGCTAAACTGCCTGTTTCTATTGTATTACATGGTAATATTAGAATAACAGAGGTGTAGAGATTACCTGGAAATGCTTCTGGTAGTTTCTGTGTAATTTCCATGAATCAGTGCCGCAAAATGCAAAACTGCCTGTTTCTATTTTATTACATGCTAATAATAGAATAACAGAGGTGTAGATATTACCTGGAAATGCTTCTGGTATTTTCCAGGTAATCTCTGCACCTCTGTTATTCTAATATTACCATAAAATGTGTCTTTTCCTGCATGCACGTAACCCTGTGCAATCTGTCCAGCAGCTAAACACCTTCCACCATCAAGCATTGGAGACTGGGATTGTTGTAACTCAGTTTATTTGACTTAGAAAGGGTAAAACTGGGAAATGAAACATAATGTCCAGTCACTTACATATTGATGAGTTACAAACATGTGTGTGTCTTCCTTTAAGAACTGTAGGACCTTTGCACCATGGGACTAAGTCAGGAAGTTGAATGTGAGCAGGACAGCCACATGTTATCATCTCTCCATAATATATGCTTCAATCTTCGACGTCCCATGCATTTTCTGTATGTAAAACAGATGTTGACATACTGTTCTGATATCTTTGTTTATTATTGTCAGAAATTTTGATGTGCAATATGTATATTTTTGATGATGATTTATAGCTCATATTAGACTGACAGTATGCTTCATTAAGCTAGTTTGCCACTATAATCTTGGGTTGTGAGGCCAAACAGGAGGCAAACAGCCAGGGTCAAGTCTGGAATATTATCCATCACAATACTTCCCTCAAGGATAATTGCATGGGACCTGGGCTGGAATTGCAACTAGCTTGGACCCGGGAAATGATGTTCGCCGTTAATCTCCCTAAGAACAGTGAGCACACCAACAGTCACTGATGCGATGGCCCCATCTGTCACAGTGTCCTGTGAAGACACATATGCAAAAGAACGTTGTCTGCAAGTCTTTGATTTATACATTTAAGTTCAGGTGACTGAATTAACTGAAAACAGTAAAGGGTGACCACAAAAAAATCATGTGTTGCTACTAATGAACAAAGCGGTGACCACAAAATGAGTCCACCTTTCCCTTCACACACTGCAAGCTTTTCGTGCCAAAAGTAGGGAAACAGTCCGAGAACAGCACTGAAACACTACCATGATTCACTGTAGGCAGGGTGTACTTTTCAGCACATACTCCTTACAGACACTGTTGATCCATGAGACAAAACAAAGCAGGATGTCATGTGCCGTGGAATTTGAGGACCCAAAAGCAGAGATCAGGCAGGAGAAGTTTGAGTTTGAGGATTTAATAGCAACAAAAAGGCAGAGTTCCAACAAACAAAGGCATCCAAAAAGCAGAAGGCAACACAAGGTGTCCAAAGGAGGCAGGCAAAAAAGAACAAAAGACTGAATACAAACACAGACACGCTGACTGAAACACACTGACAGGACGCAAACAGACAGGGCGAAAACACAAAACGATCTGACACAAGACAAAGGGTCCGGGGAAGGCAAAGAGTCAATGGGGAGAAAGGGCACTGGAGACAGGGAACAGTGGCACTCAGGAATTGGGGACCATGGGCACTAGGGGACTGGGAACAGAGGGCACTAGGGAACTAGGAACAAAGGGCACTCGGGAACTGGGGACAGAGGGCACTAGGGAACTGCGGCCAAACAGGACGTTGAGGACTCTCAGGTGGCCGACGGCGAAGGCAGAGCTCCTCAGGCGGCCAGCCAGGACGTCGAGGACTCTTGGGCGGCCGTCGGCCAAGGCGAAACCCCTCCGGTGGCCGGATAGGACTGGGGCCAGGCGGTGGGTCAGATAGGCTGGGGCCAGGCGGCGGGTCAGCTGGGCTGGGGTCAGCTAACCAGGCAATGGGAACAGAGGTCGACTGAGGCACCGACAGGACACGAGGAGCAGGAGTAGGTCTGACCGCCGACAGCACACGAGGGGCAGGAGTCGGTCTGACTTCCGACAGGACACAAGTGGCAGGAGACGGGCATAGTCACTGGGGCGGTCTCAGGGGCGCCGAAGATCAGCAAAGTCTCTGTTGAGGTGTCAGGGGCGGTCTCACGGGCGCCGGAGACCGGAAACGTCTCTGGGGAGGTCTCAGGGGTGGTCTCAGGGTCGCCGGAGACCGGAAAAGTCTCAGGGGCGGTGTCAGGGGCGGTCTCAGGGGCGGTCTCAGGAGCGGTTTCAGGGGCAGTCTCAGGGGTGCCTGAGACCGGCAAAGTCACTGGGGGAACGGTCATAGGCAATTCAGGGCGGCTGGATGCCAGCCATGGCTCAGGGAGGCTGCTAGCCAGCCGGGAAAAACAGGAATTCCTTTCAGGACAAGGGTGCGCTGGGCTATCACATCTGATGTCTAATGATACAGAGACAAAAAAGGTTAAGACATTCACAAGATACAAACTAAACATCCTAACAGAACAAAGTTTAAGTCTGCTTGAATTCTACAGGATCCCTCAAAATACCACTTGTCTGCCACTATACAATAACTTTCAACCCGGTCTCACTGCAGTTCGTGTAAATGTCACGTTATTTTTAATCTATTGATACGATAAATTACTGTATTGTTTGACCCATCCACCACCCCGACCAACCTCCTACGTGGATTTTCGGCTTTTCATACTACTCCCTACCATTTTCGTGCTGTGACCACAAAATATGCTTCCCATTGAAATACATTACTTCACATTTTCGTGCTGGCCATGAAAAAAAAGACAAAAATGTCCCTGTGAACATGTATCAATAGATTAAATAACGTGACCATTACACAAACTGCCATGCGACTGGGCTGTAACTTTACAGCGCATGCTTATGCAACACAGAAAAGGGGGGCAACCATTATGTTTGTGGCTGCCCTTAACTTTTCCATGGAAATGACTAAAACCAATATGATCTTACAAGATACTGAAATCACCCTTGACAAAATGTGAAGACATATTATATAAAATTCCTTACTACAAAGTTGATGTCCTGTATGAGTTCTGTCAACTTCTGCCCAACGGCCCCTTTTCTGTCCTTGAACAGTTGCAAAGAACGCGGAATGAGCTGGTCCAGCGCCTCAAAGAAATCTCCCTCCAGATTCTTGCTTGCTACTCTGTTGAACTCAGCACAAACCTGAAAAATATGTGGGTTGGGGGAAGCAGGGGAAATGTACATTAACTGTGAGTTTGAGCAACTAAATAACATTAGACATAATTGAGCCTGAAATCATTATCACAGCATTCACAGCATTCATTTATTCTACTTTGAAATAGCATAAGTAGAAACTTACCTGGCCTTTGGTGAAGAGAGCCGGCAATCAGTCAACCATACTCTGTACATCAGGCTCATCTCTGACGATCTCCCATCGTCGCATCTGGAACGTTTGATGCATCATTTGCAGAATTATGATTCCATTTGATTTTTTCTTTTTCAATTCTTCAACTAGATTGTTTCTAACTGTTTCAAGGTTTGCTTCAGTTTTTCCTTCGGGCATGTTCGGCAGGTAGTTGGCCACACCTCTTTTTGGTCGTTTGATATTTTTTGATGGATGGTCTCCTCCTGGGCTGACTTTTTTTTTTTTTATTCCTTAATAGTGTCAACCTTGCAAAGCAGTGCAAGCTGAATGGCATGAAGTTTGGAGTGATATTTTGGGTGAAGATTGCCAAGCACCCAGTAGATGGCACATAGCTTGTGCTTCTTTCTAGACGACCCCAAAGGGTTTGCCACCTCAAAATCATTAATGTACAAGAAAAGCGAAATTCTGAGCTCTTCCTCAGACAAAAGAGAATTATCTTTGAAAAGTGAACCGTCCCTCTGAGACCTGTATCCCTGTGACACATTTGTCTCTGCTGCCATGGCCTTATCTAAAATCTCTCCATTGTTAAGCAATATCTGAAGCATTTTGAGAATGGGAACATACACAAATGTCTGCTTGTTTTTTAGAAGAAAGTGCAAAGACATTCCCTATGAAGGCATGGGAGAGCTGAGCGAGCGTGGGACCCATGTTACAGGCGGTAATGCTTTAGCAAATAGCCTCTCTTATCAGCACGAAAAGTGCAGTACTGAAAGGTCCACTGCATTCAGGGATTTGGTCTGCTTGACAAAATCTAGACAAGAGGAAAAAAAAAAAATGTAATTAAAATGTAAAAATTACCTCAATTATAATAGAAATAGTAAACCACATTTGCCCAATCTAATCTCCACTTTGGCTCGAGTTTTTAGAAGTAATCGTTTTCAGTGATAAAACCTGTAAATGAAAAGTCAAACCGCATGGAAATAAATTTGTTTATTTTGTGAAAGGTATTCTCGAATGCCATGCTAAAACGATTAGCTAGCGCACACGTGGCTTAGCTCAAACTGTTAATGCATGCTAGCTGCTAGTCTGATACATACTGTACAGATCAGATTATTAACTTCCAAAAAAAATTTTTTTAACAATGCCGTCATCACATACGTGAGCTGCGTCTCCAGATACTTATAAGTGATTGGTTTGTTAACGGGCTTCCCTGTCCTCTCTTATCTCTCTCTGTGTCTGAGTTTTTTCAACTGACTGCTGCTCTCCCCTACTGCCGCGGCTCTTTTTGTTTTGTTGTGTTGTTGAGAAGCAAGACATGGGAACTTTATTTCTGGAGAATGGATTCAGAGACTAACAGGGACCTATACTGTACATTTACTGCCACTTAACAAATAAACTGCTGATGTATTCTCTGCTCTGATAGCTGACAGCGGTCTGCTCTGAACGCATTCACCGTCACTCTCTCATGTAGCCTACACACTAAGCACAAGCTATTCCTAATGCCAGAGCTTCTTGTATCTGGTCCGAAAGTCTGAACCATCCAACAAATGCTTTCACATTATAAACGAACCGGACCATGGTTCAGTTTGGTCCGGAACGAGACCACCTCTTTTTATTGGAACAAAATGTGGTCTTTTGATCCGGACCGTGGTCTGGGGGAGGTTTCACACCTGTCATTTTGGTTTGGATCAAACTAAAAAGTCCGATAGTCCGGACCAAATGAGGTATGTTTGAAAACGCCTTTAGAGAGTAGAACCTGATTTTATATTCCACTGACGTGACTAATACATGTCATACCATAACCATGTTGGAATAACATAATGTTGCATTGTTTTCAGCACATTCTCCCAGGTCCATCCACTATGCAGTTAAAGAAGTGATTTAAACAAGTGGATCACTTTTTAGAATAGTTGATTCCTCCAGTAGATGCTGACTCTCCGTCTGCCTCCTCCTCCTTCAGGGTGCTTCCTCCTGAGCCAGCGGCATCATGGGAGGTTCCACCGAGGGTGATGATGATGATGTATATTCCTTGGTATTTGAGTTTGGTTTAAAAAGGGGAAAAGTATAAGGAACCGCATGTTGAATTAGATGCTCTATAAAACACAGGATTTATTAAACTATAAAAGGACAAAATATGAAAAACATCTTAATGAGTGTCTGACTAATTATAGGGAACTAAAGTAGCATTTCAAAGATAAAATAGGAAAATGTAAATAAAGTAGATACTTACCTGACAGGTGGATTCTGAAATAAACCTGAAAGAAAAAGGGAACAAGTGAGTAAGAAGTGAAAGAGTATTTTATTTTAATATTGCATATGATGTGGGGGTGCACTGGAATATCTGTTGTCATTCTGTGTTGAATGCTATTCTAAGAATAATACAAACTCATGAAAACATTCTAACTAAGACGAGAGAACAAATGTTTGTTTCTTACCTTTTCAGACGTTCCCGTTGAGTCTGGGTCTTGTTTCCCCTTTGCTGCCTGATACCCAGAGAAAGAAATCCTTTGCTCGTGTGAGTAACGTTACATCCCGCTACCAAACACACAGGCGTCGTAGCTTCAGAGAGACGTCAGCCATGACACGTTGAAGTGTGGAGTCTTTCTAATGACGGATTTTCACAGTCTGATACTTTAACAGTTTTATGACAAACTGAGGCTTTCTTGACTTGCTAAGTTATCTTTTAAACTGACAAACATCATATGTGTAAATCATGGCTCAATTCAAATGGGATATATGTGGGGTTGGAATGTCATCAAATGTGACACACCCAGTTTTTCTGAAGCACACCCACATTAGTTTTTTCTGGCTCCACTAGTGGTCCAACCAGTCAGAATGTATACTTTCATAGTGAAGTGAGGACACACACACACACACACACACACACACACACACACACACACACACACACACACACACACACACTCTCTCTATCTCTCTCTGTTTAATGATGAGAAACAGCATCACTTCACTTTGTCTGTTGGAAGTTGAAGTTGAAGTTCCTTTTCTACACAGACCTGCTGAGGACAGAAGAGAGCTGCACACTGATGAAGTTCATGGCTGAAAGTTCAGTAAGTGGAGCAGTGATTGGTTGAGATGACGTCTTTGATTGCTGTAGTTGGAGAAACGGTTGAATTGATGGTGAACGTGTGATTGTTTAAAGCTTGGAAACAAGATGACCGCCTGTGCGAGCAGGCAGAGAGAAGTCCAGATGAAGTGTTGCTTTGAATGAAGGAGAAGAGTTGAGTCTGATCTCGGGTCTGTCAGGACTCTTATTGATGTGGAGGGGGAGGTAGCAGGCGGGCGAGCACTCGGACTCAGCAGGGATCACTTTACAGGATCAGCATGTAAAATCATCTCTTCTGACGTCTTGTTAAAGTCAAGTTTGTTTTACACTTCAGGCAAAAACAGTTTTTCAATCTATAGTTGTGCTATTTATCTTCCATAACATGTCTTCTTCCAGACTATTGGGAAGAAAACATTTATTTTATTCCACTTTGTCTGTCTGTAGATTTCTCGAAATTAGATTTCTTCGCTGGAAAACAACTCAAGTCTAAATGAATGTGTAAAAGTGTGTTGACTTCAGTCAGTGGTGGAACGAAGGAAAACCAGTATACAGAAGGGAGGGAAGGGAAGATGAGGGACAGGAGAGAAGAGATGGAGGAGAGAAGAGAGGGAGGATGTAAAGATGAGGAGGAAATCAATTTACAGAAAGGAACTTTCTTCCTTTGAATCATCCAGGGCTGCGGTTGTCTTCCTAATTCCTTTTGATTTCTCCTTCACATCTTTCCTTGACTTCATACGACGGAGCATTAGGGCCACATCAAAGGAAAAAAATTAAGGAGGAAGATGTTTTATTTATTTTGCATTTTGAGGATAAAGTCGAAATGTTGAGAATAAAGTCGACATGTCAAGAAAAAACTTGATATTTCAAGAATCAAGTCAGACTTTTGAGAATAAACCAAACTACTAACTTTACCTATAGTATTCTACAAACTGCATGAACTCTTTCTCTTTTAGCGCATGAACACAGTATGGTGAGAAGTATTAGGACTCTGAAGAGATTGTGCCGAAAATTGCGTCTCTTCAGAAGGAGAAACCACACAAACTTGGAAGAGGTGGCTGTATTCCTGCTAACTGAAATAGCTTGTAACAGACAGATGCAATAAGGGTATCGATGGTTACACCTACTTGCAATACAAAGAGGATATGTTGTATCACAATACACAATAAGACAATTGATCAACTTGTTTGATCCTGAAGGAGTGGCGCTCCGGCGAGCGCGGCACTCCAAGGCTGTAACCCATATCTATGATGTTGCCTACATGGCAGCTGGCATGGCGGACAGTCGCTCTAATGTTATTAAGTGATAAAGGAGTTGAATTTATTCTCGACATTTCAACTTTGATCTCGACATTTTTACATTATTCTCGAAATGGTATAGTTCAACTTTATTTTGTCATGTTGACTTTATTCTCGACATTTCGACTTTATTCTCGAAAAAGTATTTCAACTTTATTCTCGTCATGTTGACTTTATTCTCGACATATCGTCTTTATTCTTGAAATGCAAAATACATTTTTTTTTCCTTTGATCTGGCTTCCTCTGCTCTGATTCGTCCTCACCACTGACCAATGAGAACCAGCAGCATCTTCTCTGTCCAATAACAAACCACTATTGGTCCATGTGTTGATCAGTTCTCTGTGTTGAGTGAATTAAATGTGATAAAGTGATGAGAAAAGGCCCTCAGTAGTTCCCAGAGTTCAGTCATGTTTTCTAACTGCTTCTTTACTCTGAGCAACAGTCCAACAAGCCAAAAGATTTCAATTGACACTGATATCAAACAGAGAGAAGCAGCCAATCAGAGGACCAGCTGCTGATATTTAGCTTTTTTCCAGGAGAAATGATGTGAGGGATGAATGAGTGATGATGTGCTGATGAATGATTGGACTGCTGCTCTCAGTGATTCCTCTCCAGATGAAGGTGTGGACTCTGCTATGAGTCAGTGTGAGGACAGAGAGGAGGGAGTCCCTCCCTCTAAAACCACTCTGTGTGGGGAACATGACAGCCAGACCAAAGCTCAGAGGTGAGAGGACCATCTCTAACTGTCCACCACTCAGATCACTCCACCAGCATTATTCACACTCAAAGCTCTGTGTGTGTTGTGTTTCAACACCAGAGAAGCAGCATAGACCTGGACCTGGACCTGGACCTGGACCTAGACCTGGACCTGGGCCTGGACCTGGACCTGGACCCGAACCTGGACCTGGTCCTAGACCTGGACCCAGCTGTGTGTCCATGAAGAGTGACCGGTCTAAGGGTCGTATTGTAGACTTCAAAGATGGACCCCACTCTGTTGATCAAAGGTGAAGATTTCAAACTGATGATGAAAACAAAATGATGTGTTTTTATTTAGTGTGAGATCTCTGGGTTTTAGATGTTTTTAAAAAGTCTTTTAATGGACGGTGACGGCATGTGTCCTGTCAGCTCACTTTAATTCAGTCTCATTTTCAAAGTTTACATCAAATAGTAAAATGTAAAATTACAGTTTCTTCACGTTGTTTATATTTGGTGTAAACATGTCTTCTACAATATGTATTATATTTTACCTTAACTGCCCTATTTTATGTCTTTGATTTTCTTTTTATATTTGTTTGATCACAACTGGAGGAAGCCGGAGAACTTTTATTATACTGCTTCACTGTCATCATTGTGCATTTTACAATAAATAATTTGAAACCTAAATATAGGAAAAAGACTCTCAGCTGAAACTCACTGCTTTGAGACCACATCTATTCCTCTTTTTATTAGATTAAATTCAACGTTATTGTCATAGCACAGACTACCAGTACTGGGACAACAAAATGTCGTTAAGGGCCCTATCTTGCACCTGGCGCAGCGCGGCGCAAAGACCAACGCAGTTGTTAATTTCCCGTCCTGCGCCCACATCGTTTAAATAGCATATGCACCTGCGCCCATCTTTGCGCCCATGGGCAGGCTGGTCTTACATGGAGTATTGTTCAGCTGAATTCTGGGCATATTGCTATCTTGCGGCATCAGAAAGTGATCGCGCCACTGACCAACAAAAACCTGGTCTAAAGTCAGTAATGCAGCATTTCATTGTTATTTTAACAGCGCATTAGTAAAATGCGCCTAGGCTCGTGCACAGTGCGCAGCAGCAAACACACATGCATAAGATTAAAAATAAAAAATATTATGGTGCAAATCCACCATCATAATAGCAATGCACCAAGGTACATTGCTGTTAAAGGGAATGGGAAATGACACTCTGATTGGTTTATTGCATGTTACGCCCAAAACTCACCTATGAATTAATGAAGACACTAAGAACAACCCTTTTGAACCATGCGCCCAGCGCACCGACCCTTTTTTCCGCCGTCAAACTAGCAAAAGTGGATTTGGACGCCTTAAACGCACCTGCGCCAGGCACTTCACACCGTGCACTTAGATTGTTAAAATAGGGTCCTAAGCTTCTAACCAGAAGTGCAAAAATCAGTAAAGTACAGAGTGATGTACAGAATATATACCAGGGAAGATGCTAATAGTTTAAAGCACTGGACACACGGGCCACCAAGGCTCTAATTTGGTACATTTTTGGTGGGACATTTTGGAGCTGACATTAGCTAATGTTGATGTGAACACAAATGTTTCAGCTAATATTTAGGCAATTTAATCTTGACCGGTCTTAGAATATAATCCTTTGTGAGAAACCGAGACGAGACCAAAACACATCTTGAGTAACTACAAGACTGTCGAGGGCTACCAATCTGCTCGTATATGTCCTTTGTTGGATCTCATTCAGACCTCGTAGGAGAGTCTGGTTGGTCTGCAGGTTGACTCCATTAGCATTACCATTCCACCCTTAAATTAAATATTAATCATGGATCATACACAATGTTAACAAGAACTATCTGGATACAAATATACTGTACAGACGATTTATTTGACCACTGACAGGTTTTGTCTCAGTGTGTTGTGGGTGCAGAATTTATTTTGTGTTTCTATCAGGAGGAATCTGGAAGAACCTGAACCTTTAGTCCTCAAAAATGGACGCCACTCTGTTGATCAAAGGTTATGATTTCAAACTGATAATCAGCAGGACTAGTAAATGTTTACCACTACACGGAGTCCTCTGATTCAGAGTCGCATCATAAAGTAAGCTAAAGTAATCTTTTCGTTTGCTCGGAATTATAAATATATCGTGTGTGTGTGTTTACACAGGAGAATATATAGCTGCTCTCTCATTGGCTACTGCTCTCTAAAAGTTGACTCTTTGGCAGAGCGGGGGGAGCGGCGAACATCCGGGGACTTTCACCTCCGTCAGCAGATTTCGCTCATACTGCTGTTCTCAGAGTTGAACTGCTTCTCTCTGCCGTTATTTACGCTGCCGGTGGAAACCCAAAGTCTGCAAAAAGACAGTTTTGGCAGCACAATACGTTTTAAGGTATCAAGATATCAACTGGAGCGATAAACACTTTGTGAAAGACACATTTATTTATCGTTTAGTTATATCGTTATTAAGATTTTCAACAGCCCTAGGTTTGTTGAATCATTGCTCGTAGATAGTTTGTGTTTCTTCTCTGTTGAAACGTAGTTTGTGTTGCTATTTGCAGGATCTACTGGGATCTGGACACCCAGACCAACGCTGTGATCCGAGAGCCCCCCCGCCCACCACCTGCCCCCCCCACCCTGAGATCGAGCTGCAGAGAGCGCAGCTCGTCACCAAACTCCGCCAGCACTACCACGAGCTGTGCCACCAGAAAGAAGGTACCGGACACTAGGGCTGTCAAATATTCCTTCTAAAGAACCAGAGGTTTGAATATGTATGAATATCTATTGTTGCACATTACGTCCATAAGAGGGGAAAACCAATACCACGGGAGAAAGAACTACTTGTAATAATAATAATAAACTTTATTTCTATAACACTTTCTAAACATGCTTGCAAAGTGCTTTCGAGAAAAAAACAGCAGATAAAAACCAAGAACAATGAAGTAACAAACATCTCTCTCTCTCTCTCTCTCTCTCTCTCTCTCTCTCTCTCTCTCTGGAGTGTGCAGGAGACAGACATGACTCAGCAGATTACACCACCTTCACCGTGCACTTCGTGATTTGGTCATAAACCACGAGTCTCTCGGCGTCTCATAAATTTGTCCGATGATATTGGCGTTGGCTCTGCAGTTAAAGATTTACAGTAGCGACTTTGTGCCATCTTCTACTTCTTCGCCCTGGTTGTTTGTTTTCTTCCGGTAGCGGCGACCGCGACATGAACACGCACATACATGAACACGCCCGCTCGCTGGCTTTGAACTCTCTTCCCGACACGCAGGAAGCTGAACGTTTAAGGAAGCAGCGGCCAAAGGAACGATCGTGCCAGGTAGATCTGTTTTTTTTTGTCGCTTTTTAATATTTGAATATTCGCTGACAGCCTTAATAATTGATTGAATGCAGTCTCTTCATCTTCTTCCTGATTGTGTTGGCGAGCGCGGTCTTAGCGTGTGCAGTCTTTTCATCTTCTTCTTGTTTGTGTTGGCGTGCGCGGTCTTAGCGTTTGCGGTCTGAGAAACGTTTTTTTCACTTCTTTTGAAGTATTTGGTGTTTTTCATTAAAAAAATGTGGAAATGGAAAAAAAAATTAAAAATGTTTTTCCATTTCTCTGTCCAGAGGTGTATGCGCCCTCCCAGCAGTCCCGGCTGGTCTACTGTTACCCGGTACGTCTGGCCATCCCGTCGCCGCCGCTGCCTCGAGTCGAGCTGCACTTTGAGAACGACATGGCGTGTCTGTGCTTCAAAGGAGAGATGGTCAAACTCAACAGAGGACACTTCAGCAAACTGGTCAGTACTGGGTAATCTGATTACTGACTCTTCCCCCGTAGATCTGTGTTTCTAGCGTTACTAGCGATCTAATTGGAGACAAACAGCTTATCAGATTATTCAGAATGGACCTTCTTTAATTCTCTGATTGGTTGATGTTGTGGCATTGTAAAGCTGTGACAGAGTTGAGTGCAGAGGTTCAGAGAGAGACACCCGAGCGCAGAGCAAGAGTTTGAGAGGGCAAATGTTATTATTGCATGTTAATATGGATACATTTAAAAATAAATAAATATTTGTTTGTGTGTGTATAATTTCTCTTCAAAATGTAATGTATGCGCTTGCAAAGTATATATCTCTGTTCTCAAAATATACACTTGTTTCTCCGGAATAAATATTACGCCATACTCCTCCAGGGAATGTTGGAGAAGTTCAGGCTGCAGTGCATGATGGGAAAGGGCCTTCTGCCTGCCTGTCTATCTCTCCAGGAGTTGTTGTACAGGTACAGCTGTATAGACGACCCGCGCTTTGAGAAGTTCCTGCCCAGAGTCTGGTGCCTCCTCAAGAGATACCAGGTAAGCTGTCTCTCTGTCAGCCAATCAGGGCTCAGCTGCTGTCACCTGACACACCTCAGGTAGTCGCAGAGTTAACTAACGAGCTGGGTTTGTGTGTGTGTGTGTCCAGGTGATGTTTGGCAGCGGCGCTAATGAGGGGACTGGTCTACAGGGGGCGCTGCCAGTGCCAGTGTTTGAGGCGTTGGGCCGACAGTTTAGAGTTTCCTTTGAGTGTTTTGCTTCGCCGCTCAACTGCTACTTCAAACAGTTCAGCTCCGCCTTCCCGGACACAGACGGCTTCTTTGGATCCAGAGGTTGAGACACTCTCTGTCTCTCTGTCTGTGTCTCTGTCTCTCTGTGTGTCTGTCTGTCTCTCGGTATGTAGTATGACAGTATTAAGGCAGTGTCTTTGTGTGTTTCCAGGCCGTTCCTGTCTTTCTGTCCTGTCAGCGGCTTGTTTGAAGCAAACCCTTCATTTTGTGAAGAACTGATGGATGCCATGGTGACGCACTTTGAGGTACTAGTTTGTTGCGTGTGTGTGTCTCTGGGTGTGTCTCTGTTTGTGTGTCTCTGTGTGTGAGGTTCATCCAAAAGGTTTTATACTAGTTTGTGTCGTGGGTTTCCTAGGTGCCAATTTTAGGAAACAACTAATTTTCAGGGAGACCGGGATGTTGTTCAAGATCTCTTTATTAAGGCAAAAGGTCTGAGTGTTTTCTGGGGTGCAAATGTTCCACCAAAACAAGTTCCTTCCCGAGACTATTTAGCAGAGCCACCGTCGCTGCGTCCGGAGCTTGTCTTCGTTTCAACATTGAAAAAAAAAACACTTTTTTTCTGACATTTGTGATGCCTTTTTTCACAATTTGTTTTAGATTTTCCCAACGTTTTAAATTTTTTTATTTTTCTTCTACACATTTTGAGCGCTTATTTCTACATCCAATATTTTCTGATATAAAACAAAAAATTTAAACGGGCCAATGTGACCCGAAGTCAACACAAGGGTTAAAGCCTGTTTTACAGACCGTGCGGAGGCTCCACGCAGAGCTCTCGCCGTAGCCTACGTAAGTGGCCTGATGTTAATACTTGTGCGCTGGTGTGTGCATTGAGCCGGCATGTGTGTGTGGGGAGTGGGTGATAGAGTGAGGGAGAAGTGAGAGTGACGGCGATTATCTTCAGAGTGAGTAGTGACTCTAGAGTCATAGTGAGAGAAACAAAGTGTCTCCCCTGTTCTTTCTGACCACGGTGGGAAATCTGGAGCAGGAAAAGTTAACCCTCTCCTTGATTTCTTGTTGTTTATGGAGAAGGAGAACCAGGCAATGAGTCAGGAGTAATGCAACACTACCCGGCCACAGTCGAGCAACGTGTAGTTACATTTTTCGAGAGGGTCTGGCATAGAGGTGTCTGCGGGGGTACGCCGTGGATTCGACGCACAACCATAAAAAGGCCTTAACCCTTACCATCATGTGTGTGTCTCAGGGCCTGTTGGAGAAGTCCTCTGAACCTCTGTCCTTCATCGTCTTCGTCCCTGAGTGGCGTGACCCTGTGACCCCAGCTCTCACCCGCATGGAGGCGAGTTGCTTCCTCCGGCACCAGCTGACCGTCCCGGCCTACGAGCACAAGTACCGCTTGGGCAGCCAGCACATCTGCAAGAGGTACACACACTGCACTCATTGAATGGTTTACATTTATTTCACAAGTCGCAATGTTTTAAATGAAGTCACAAGTTTATTTAGACTCTTTCTTCAGATGTGCAGCTCAGCCAATCAGGGCAACACTAGCCTGTGCACGTCCATGGTGCTTGTACATTGTGTACAACTGTGTGTGTGTGTGTGTGTGTGTGTGTGCGTGCGCGTGTGTGTTTCCAGAGAGGAGATGTACTACCGGGCGGTACACGGTACTGCGGTCCTCTTCCTCCAGAACAATGCTAGTTTTATGAAGTGGGCTCCAACTGCGGAGCGTCTGGCCGAGCTGACGGTGGCGTACCTAACATAACCTGCTCGGGAGCAGGTTTTGTTGGAGATTAGAGATCAACCGGTGTAAAAGCACCGCCTACTGACCAATCAATACTCGGTTGATAACGGCGTCACCGTTCTTAGAAGATCAGGTGGAGCTCGGTGCCTGGAGACAGAGAGATGCGCTCAGAAAAGTTACAACATTTAGAGACCGACAACCCCGTTAACATTCCCCAATGGGTATTTTTATGAAAGATGTAGATTTTCAGCTGAGGTAATTACGTATAGGCTATTCGTCGGCTTGTTGAGCCGTGTGTTGCCAATGCGCACATCGGTTTGAATTGTTTTTTTATATTTGTTATTTGCTCTCACGATGGCTTCCCACTGCCAGGGTTGCACCTGAAATAAAAGGCTAAAGCAACCACAGATTATGGAACGCACAAGTGTAATTATGGTCAGATCTTGTGCATGACTGATGGGGAAGTGATATTAATAAGTGTTGTGATTTACGCATTTACAGCATCTGCCTTTTTTTTTGCCAGCTTTCCTTCCTGTTTTAGGAAGCAGCGACTGTATTGCGTTTTGCCTCTAAAATTGTGTCTGTGTTCTTCATATTTATGTAGTATTATAGTTTGCTCTTCTTCTTTAAAATATGCGGCTCTGGTAGATGTTTGAAATTGGTCTTGCTGTGCAAACACCGCCTCTTTTATGTGAACGTGCTAGATTAGAAAACCCTGGGTTGATTGAACTAGTTCTTAACCACCGTTGTGATAAAGCTTATACGGGACCACAGTGGTTAGGGTTAGTGAATCTGGGTAACTGAAATAAATTCCGGACATTTTGATCTTGATTCGTAGTACTGGGGTGCGTTTCAGGAAGGAGGTTTAACAAACTCTCTAACCCTGATCTCTGAGGTGATTTACCCTTAGATGGGAAACTCTGAGTTTTCAGTTTCAGAACAGCTGATATGAGTTGGTTCAAACAACTCAGAGTAGGTTCACGCGCGTGCATCACCACAATAAAAAGGCAGCATGAATGGAACCGTGATATTACAATTCACCATGGCAACAACTACAAACAAACGGGTCGGTGGAAATACTCATGCCACATACAGCGAGTTTGAACATGTATTTTGTTAAAAAAGCAACACAGCAACTGCTGTAAAAGAGAGAGAATTTGCATGGGAGAAAATTGCTTCAAGAGCAAATGTGTATATTCCAATATAGGCTAGTGTATCATATTTAATCATAAGTATAGCCTAATATTACTGGTTAAATGGTATTGAACCTATAATCGATTTCTTTTAAGTGCAATACTGTGGGCGAAAAAGTACTAAGCCTACTAATCCCACTGAGGCTGCAGCACCATCATTAACAGAATGACTTACTGTTTTGTGGCCAGGGAACACTAGCTACACAAACGTTTAAAAAACGTTTCAGAGCGAGTCACACTCTTCTGATGGCGCTTTGCTACAGTGGCTTTATGCTCCACCTCACCAGTGTTGTAAAGAAAACTGCCGTTTGCAAAAAAAACGTAATGGGACACAAATAATCTGCTGGGATGTAAGATAAGATGGGTGACGTTAGTGATATGAGGACGGATAGGCTGCATAACAGACTGGGAAGAAAAACGATACCGCTCAAATAGGAAGTTATCTGAAAATTAAAATGTCGGGGTTTCAATATCACCTCCTGACATATAACACCCGTGAAGTAAAGCAGAAGTAGGCCTAAAGCAGCTTCTTCGTCAACGGGATCGTCGACAAAAGGAAATGCCACGTTTTTAGAAAAAAAAAAAAACGTTTTATAGTCTGCCTAACCAACCCTTTTTTTTTTTTTTTTTTATTCATGCCGATAACAAACTGCGCTAAAATGCACCTGATACAGACCAAATGATTGAATGAGGAAAGGAGAGAGCACTGTGTCAGAGGGAGGAGACAGAGAAGAAAACCTGCTCCCGACCAGGTTAGGTTCACAGACTCAGTTACCATAGTAACTGACTCTGAGGTTAAGTTACCTCTCTTTCTGAAACAGAAAACCCAGTTTCCCTCATCTCAGGGTTAACAAACTCAGAGTTTTCACTAAACCTACTTTCTGAAACGGACCCCAGGCCTCAGCTTGTACACAAGTCTCCAGTTGTTTTTATAATGACAGAGTAGCTGTCAAAATGCTCTACAGGCAATCTATTGCTGATTTTAATTAACAGACTGTAGATGATCCGTAATCTGAACAGATTTAGTCTCTCTGATTTCT
Source organism: Zingel zingel (assembly GCA_023566125.1). Lineage (NCBI taxonomy): Eukaryota > Metazoa > Chordata > Actinopteri > Perciformes > Percidae > Zingel > Zingel zingel. The sequence continues at coordinate 33,997,036 of CM042325.1, read as the reverse complement.
ACATGACGCAGAGCACCATGATGTCACCGGGTGGCCATGCCAACAACAACAACAACAACAGTAGTAGCAGCAGCAGCAGTCCCCAAGACAAGATGGCTGCTGTGTAAAGAGGAAATGGTGTCGGTCCAGATTGTCCCTCACCAGCACCTGTAGCAGACCCTCCACTTCTGTCGACACCCACAGTGCTGTTCTGCCGCCGCCTGCAGGGGTCAGGCCCAAGTTAACCCTTTCTCCCTTCACAGTGGCTCTTCTGATTGGTCAAAAGCTCTGGAGCTATTGCTTTAAACCTGCAGCGAAGTTACGGCACTTCGGCAATAACACAAACCTTTTCATTCACCCGTGATGTCACCTGTGATGTCACTGGAGGACCTATGATTGATCTCCACATCGACGGGGCTTGGTGATTGGTTAACAAGGCAGCTATCATTTCCATTAGACTCGTCTTTCTGGAGAGAGTCGGTCTGAAGTCCCGACACACTGAAGAGGCCGGCTGTTAGAAAAACTTAATAACTCTTCTTGTTTCTGTTAATATTATTAAACTGTTGCATGTTAAATGCCAAAATACTGCTTGCACTCTCACAAGATAAATTCTGGGAGACACTAGTGACTGACCTTGTGAACAGCACAGGATGCTGTGGAGGGTAGAGCAGGCGGAGGAGATGCGCTGCCTGACCAGAGATTAGATGACAACATCACCTGATATTATGACTTCATCTTCTCATAGAAAAAGCTGTTGTAGAAGGCTTTAGCTTTAGTCAGTCACTTTCTGTACTTTGAAATAGTAAAGTAAAAATTAACTTTGAAAAGAACTTCAGTGTTTCTGTCTATTCTTGATAAATAATTATCTTAACAACTTGGTCCTTCGAGCTGGATCCCAACATCCTCCACCCCCCCTCCCATTCTAGGCCTTGGATCCTCAAACACCGTGCATGGGGGAGTCATTTGGTGACTCCTTGAACAACGATCTCCTGCTTGAATTGCTGTTTCAACAGAGGCCAGTTCCAGCTGGGGGTGTGGGAAGGTGATGGGATCTTTTTTTGAACAGCAGGACAGAACCATTGAAGAGTCCTTGGTGAGATGAATTGTATTTCTTTATCCAGAAAGACTACATGTTTAAGACAAAATGGTGATGATGTCTTGATTTCGCTGGGATAAATTATTTTTAGGTGAACATTATAAGCAACGTGCAACTTACATTATTCATCTGTTAGGCTTTTACCTAGTGACGTGACAATCAGACAAATGAAGCAATAACAAGTGGTCTATCTGGTAAAAGTAATGAAAATATCTGCGGTCTAATGAGAGACACTAGTCCATAGCCTGTGTGAGAAGGCTACAGGTAAAAACTATCTCTGCAGCACGTTAAAAGAGATCTCAGAGACTCTATAGGGAAAAGTAAAAAAAAAGTCTAAGTATATAAACTGTGAATTACTTGATTGATATAAGAGTGTCTCCAGTGACGAGATACACTGCACTAGGTACACAGCTCGGGTGAACTCCATACATGCTACTTGGCTTTTAATCAAATCAAGTGATTCAGGAGGGAAGTTAAAGATAAATCTCATAAACAATAAGATATAAGTTTAAGATAAATCTTATGAACAATAAGATATAAATAATATAAATTATTTTTCACTATGAAGAATTAATATACTTGGTATACTAAATGGGTAAAAATTGTTGCAAAAAACAGTCAGGTGAGGTGACAGGTGATGGAAAGTAAATGTTGCAGAAAGGGAAAAGAAATGTGAAGTCTGAGAAAATGGGAGAAAAAGCATGACTTTAAGGGAAAGTTAAGTGTATGAGAATGTACTAAGTTGGTGGAAGAAAGAGAAAAAGATAGTGGTGAAAGTGACAGGAAGAAAAAGAGAGCAGAAGGCTTAGATGAAGCAAGAACATGGCTTGGGAGACAAATAAACAAAAAGAAGGGGTAGACAAGAGAAAAGCTCGCGAAGGAAAAGAAACTTTAGCTTTAGTAGATAAAAAAAGATGAAAACGCAGTGACAGTAGTGGGCTATACAATAGTCATCGCCTTAATGCCGTAAAAAGTAGAGAGAGACCAGGTACACAGGACGACAGTCCACGAGCTACTGGCTCAGATTACTCTGCAGGCACACCCAGTGAGGAGGAGTCTGAGAAAACTGTGCTAGAGTCTTCACATAGCAGTTTCACAGACCAGAGAGGGCTAAATGTACTTAGGAATGAATTAGGATAATGGAGTTCTTATTGATATTAGTACAGAGATCATATCCCTGAGGCGTTATGTTGTTTCAACAGTGTACGTTGTGTATGAAATGTTGGTGGATTGTATGGAGTTAAATTTAACACACTTACTTTTACTCAGTCAATTGTAATTGACCTACTTCTTGCCTTCATCTGAACGATATTTAAATGATAGTTTTCCTATTAATAGAGTAAAATGTGCTTTTTTCCAAATGCCATTTAGATAATGAAGATATTCATGTTTATTTCAAAAGATTAAAAGAGACCTGGGTCAAACACTGCAAAGAAAGAAAAAAACAGCAGACAGTGAGCAGACTGAGACACGTGACTTCTCTGCATGACTAAGACACAGACAGAGACCAGACAGAGAGGAGAAGTGAGAGAGAGACACAGACTAAAGAAAAAAATTTGACATTTGAAAATATGCAGTTAATATTACAACAAGACTGACTGGCTATCATGGGACATGAATTTTGGGGGTTTTTTTGTGTGTGATACAGGGGAATCTAGGTCTGTCTTACACCCCGATGATGTTCCAAATTTAACTGCCACAAGAGAAAAAAATTAAACGTGAAAAAACTGTGGGAAGGTTTGCGAAGAGACTGGAGATTGGGTACCACTGGGGCATAAAAGGGAGCGCTTAAACGCTTATTGCAAATAATTGAACTGGACAACGCATACCAAATCTGCAGGTCATCTACAGGGGAGAACAAAGAGAAGCTGATATATTATGTCCTTACAGAAAAACAAGAGGAACAATTGAGTTCAATACAATGATTTACAACCTGATAAAAAGTATGTATCTGTGGTTGTTATCAGTAATGCTTTCTTCTCTATCCCTGCCGGACTGCCAGTTTTGGTTTGTGTTCACCTACAAAAAGAAAAGACACACCTATACCAGAATATCTGATATGTATCAGAATAGCTTTATATGGTTTAATTTTCAAAAAAACACCATCTTTTTGTTGTACTGCACATTGCTGCAGCCCATCTTTTCACCCTGTGTCAAGTCTCTCTTTTAGCTACAGAGTGAGACCTTTTAACTTCTGTAACATCTTTGTTGTCAGTCGCACATGCTCAGTAGCTAGGTAAGGATTATATGAGCTAGCTAGCTGTTTCTCCAACTTCAGCCTGTACAAGGCAGGATTAGCCGGGAGACTTCTTCTAAACGAGAGCGCACTTCCAACTTTGCGTGGAATACCTGCAGAACAGGGACATGGAAGTAGTTCTATACAATTTATTTTGTAGATTAGGGTGAATTTGTGTGTGTTGTAGCAGTGTTTTGCCATTGACAACGAGCTAGCATGCTAACGGCTAGTGACGTAGAAAGCCGTGCAGATTTTGAACAGCTCACCCGGAGACACATTCAGAAACCCGTATCTCACTCAAAACAGCATGGATGTTTTTTTTTTTCAAAGTTTGTATGCGTGTGGAAGCACCAGAGACACAAAATAAAGTGATTTTTTCATAATATGGGCACTTTAACTCAAAATCTGTGGCAGTTTCACGGAATCGCAAAAAAATCTGTGATGGGACCATGTAAGAATTCCGTGAAATAAACATGGCCCCTTAAGTTAAGGAAAAGGTTGTGGGTGGGCTTACGTTTCCGTGACACGCGGGAAGAACGGGATGGTTGGGTTTAGGAAAAGGTCGTAGGTGGGCTTATGGTTCTGTGAAGCGGGAAGAACGGGACGGCTGGGTTTAGGAAAAGAAAAGCAACTTTAGGAAACATGCGGGACACAATCCCCGGTCCTGTGTTTGACCCATCCACCACCCCAACCAACCTCCTTACGCGGATTTTCGGGTTTTCATACTACTCGCTATCGTAGTCGCTTCTAATGCTACGTCATCTTCTCATTTACTTTACATTGGCATTGTTTTCCATGGTGGCCACACCGAATTTTCACACATTCCGTGCCACCACCACGTAATGCAGTGTTAAAAGTTTGTGATTATTTCACGGAATTCTGTGAGACCAGAGTAACCAGCTACTCAATGGCTGGCCACTTCTATAAGGATAACCACCAAATTTGCCTGATAGTAATAAATATTCAAGGTTCTAGATGTTTGGAATTGGGCCAGATCAGAAGATTATAGGTTTGCTCGCTGAAGCCAAAAGATTGAATTACCACAATGAAAGAACAACACAAGGCACAGGAGAAAGTTTAACTACATGAATTGAATGTGATGCGTCACAAGGTAAATAGCATTAATACAGTAACAATTATTTACAACAAATGTAGTGAAGTGGAAAAGTGGGATCCCATATACAAAAGTAGAATATTACAAAGTATCAATATAATAAATGTTCAGTTCAATTGCGAGTGCACTCAAAATAAATTAGACCCGGGTCTGTTAAAATAATGTTCACAATTCTTCAAGTCATCGATAGTGGATCAATGCGCAGGGTAATTGTCCTCCTCCAAGGAAAGCAAGTGTCCGTGTGCACAAAGTTCTACCTGACCCCTTGGGCCAAGGGGGTAATAGATCAAGGATCTCCGGCTTAGGTTCTCTAGGTTGCAACCTCCTGGCTACAACCGGGCTCTTCATCAAGTGGGGCTTGTAATCGCCATCCAGTCTGGAACAGTTTCTCCAAGTTCTCCAAGGTCTCTGAGGATTTCCACCGCCGGTCTAGACTCCACCGCGATCTCTCAAACTCTGAATCTACTACTAATAGGTCAACATAAAATTACCTTAGAGCTAACACTGTTGACATTGCTGTCATAGGCTAAGGCTGGTATCAATTCTGGGCCAGGGTTCACTTGTAAAAGAGATTTTAATCTCAATGTGATTTGGTGAAAATGAAGGTTAAATAAATTTTTTTTTTTTTAAATTAACTCAATATCGCTAATCCCAGTATCATGTTTCTAGTTCAGTTGTACAACATATTAAATTTCTCACTATATCATAACTATCATTTTGAAATAAAGTGCATAACCATAATACATAGTTATCACTAAGGTGTGTTATGGTCGGGGTCGGCTGGCTGTGAGTTTTCTGTTTTTGTTTACCTTTTTTCCTATTTTCATTTGCCCGGCTAGTTTTCTCTCCTGTGTTTTTCTTCTCTCTCGCTCTCCCTCTCTCTTTCTCTGCCGATCCTGCTCTTCCCCTCCCACTGCTGCTGCCAGCTGACTGAGCGCACCGGATCATTATTCCGTCATCACCGCCTCCCACCGCGCACACCTGCCTCCCATCTTCAATCAAGACCAGTATTTCTACCCCGGCTCTACAGATCATCTTCGCTTGATTGTTGCTCCAGATACCCTGGTGAACGCTAGCCAAATCCTTTGCTCTGAAAACTTGTGGTTCCTTTGTCTTACCCTTCCCTAACGATTCACTTACCTGTTTTGTATCTTATCATTTCCAGTTACCACCTCCAACCCCAACTGTCGTCTCCAGTCAGCTGGCTTCGCTCCATGGACCCCCTCCCTCGGCACTCTGCTCCAACTGCTATTGTTTTCCCTGCTCTCCAATTCCAGTGTCTCTCCCTCGGCTCCTCGGTTACGGCTACCCCTCTCCCTCGGCACTCTGCTCCAACTGCTATTGTTTTCCCTGCTCTCCAGTTCCAGTGTCTCTCCCTCGGCTCCTCGGTTACGGCTTCCCCACGCTTCCCTCGGTATCCTGCCTCCCCTCACTCCCCGCACTCTCCAGCCCCTGTATCACTCCTGTGGCTCCCCTGAGTTTCCTCGTCCTCCAGTATTCTCCGCTCCTGGCATCTGCCTTTCCACTCTCCTTATTTCCCTATTCTAATAAACCTATTTTTTGTGAGCTCTGCTCCTGAGTCTATCTGTCCTCTATTGTAACAAAGGTGCATAACAACAATACATTGATGTAACACAATTACACAGAAATACATTCAAAATAAGCTTAATAGCCCTAAATGAATGAATAAAGTGCATGAAAGTCAGACCTCATTATCATTCACTAGTATTAGTGTCTCAACAGGCCGCTAACAGACCGTTAGCAGGGTTCCAGTGGGCCACTAGGCCGCAACGGTTAATACAGCAAGTTAACTCAACATTAAAAACAATTTCAAAACATATAACTTGACGGAGCTACTCCACTCACCAGCGGTGGTAGTCCGGAACACAGTAAAAATATCCCATTTCATCGTTAAATCCATTTTAGTAATTTAACAAGGATAATACACTTTAGCTGTTAGCTTCAAGTTAGCAGCAGCCGCGGCTGCTAGCACTGTTTACATTGAGAACAATGGGCACCCAATGGCGGACATTAGCATAAAGGCTAGCGGAACATAACAAACTCACCAGTGCAATGAGACAGCACATTAGCATGCCCTCCGGATTAGACTCTCTCTAGTGTTTCACACTATTAGTTACAGTCAACAGTCACAGAATTGAATGTCAACACTAAAAATTTATAATTAATGTACCGCTACGATGATTAAGCTACACTGGCATCACTTCCGGTCTCCCTCACTAGCGAGAACGGCTGAGAGGCGGGTCTAAACACTCTATTGGCTAGGGTGTAGTAACACTCAGACTTACAGGCTAATGCCACAATAACAATATGCCCTCGTATTGGATGATATCAATGTTTACAAGTGATCCTTTCGACATAAAGCATGTATTTATACTTATATATAGTTTTCAATCTCGCAAACTCGCTCTGGTAACTGTTTTACAATGTAATTATGTTTTACTGATCCAAAGTAATGTAAGTTACGTTAAGTAAATCTGACGACAGTTAAAAAGAGACTATGCTAATGTTACCATAAAAAACAGCTGCGCAATGAAGCTAGCTTCATGACGTAGCATTAGTTATCAATGCTCAAGCTTACGTGCTGGTTTTCTCGGTTAGCTTAACATAGCTAACGTTAACTTGATTTAACTACATAAATTGTGTAACAGCAGGACAGTGTGTTAACTAGCTGCTAAAGTCAGTTGAACAGGTGAAGTGAAGATAATGTTGTCGGTAGCTGAGCCGGTTACCAACGGGCCCGGTAGTTAACGACACGCTAACATTCTTCTGACAGAATCAGTGTTTTTAGCTGAGCTGGACCGGAGAATATTCGGTTAAAACAGATCTGTGGTGCTGTTTCTCCTTCATTGTTCTCTGTGAAGTTTGCTAAAAGTGATGTAATGTAGTGTTTTATGTGGAGTGAGCAGAACTGGGCAGAACTATGCTGGTCTCCGTTTAAAAAAATAGCTTTTTAAACTCTAAATTGCTTGTAAAGATATAACGGAAGTGGTGAACCAGTGTCATATATTTTGATAAGGGAGAATAAAGGTCAAAGTCAATCTCTCCAGTTAGCTCACTTTGTCCTGTGTTGTGACACACATGTTTCTCCATGTTCAACTTTTGGTAAATGACACTTTTCAGTGTTAAACAACTCTCAGCTGATCTCTGATCTCATGTTAGTTTTCTCAAACTGTTAAACACAGAAACTCAGGTGCATGTTTGTGAAAACCTGCAGTTTGTGTTGAGAAGAGCTCAGCTCTGATTAGATAAAACATTATTGATCCCCAGAGAACAAACTCAGGTGTTGTAGCAGCACAAAGACAGAAGGAAGTTCAGAAACACAGAAAATAGTCAGAAACAAATACCTTTTTTTTTTTTTAAAGATCAATTTTTTATTGTTTTTATATTTTTAAACATACAGAACAGACAAACACAATTGAACAAGAACAACAACCCTCTCCCACCCCCAGCCCTCTGCGGTCTCGAGGAAAGAAAAACAAACAAATAAACAAAAAACAAAAGTGATGCTGAGGTCATTAGGACTGATACTTGTGCTGCTGCGTTTTTCCATAGGTCTATAGTTGATGATTTGGCTTTGTTAATCCTTGCTGTAGAGAGCTCAAGCATAACTATATCCAGAAAATACGCCAACCACTGTTTTATACAAAGCGAGTGGGGGGGGACCCAGCGTTGAGCTATCATTTTCATTGTCGCGGTTGATCCAGCTAGCCAGATTTTCTTCTGTCTCCCAAGTAGGTGTAATTTAGAGTCGTCATTAAGTAACAAAACAATCGGGTCAGTAGGAAGTCGACATCCTATCACATCAGATATTATTGATGTTGTTTTATTCCAAAACTCATGCACCTGTTCACACTCCCAGACCATGTGCAGGAAAGTTCCAGTTTGTTCAGGTTGGCAGAACATGCAATAGGGAGTAGGGATGACTTTAGAGACGTATCTCTTCTGAGGTGTCCAATATGCCCTATGGCATATGTTGAAGTGGATCTGCTGGTGATTTGGGTTCTTGTAACAGTGGGAAATGTCCCAAACTGTCTCCCAATTAATTCCGTTCCCCTCAGGGCTCAGCTCTCGCTCCAATTTCTTTACTATTGGGAGTTCTCCTACTGATACTTCCATCAGTTTAGCATAAATCCTGGACACTAATCCTCTCACCGGAGAAGCAACAAGCCATTTAATGATTGGGTGCTTCTCAAGACTGTTCCCCCATGGTACTCCGTAACATTTTAGGGCTGATCTTAAGCGAAGATAAAGGAAGAAGGATGTCTTGGGGACCTCAAAGCTAGCTTTCAGGTCTTCAAAACTTAACATACCTTAATCATTGAATAGCTGATCTAGAGTATAAATACCTCTGTCACTCCACTGGTTACAAACAAAAGGTTTGTTACCAGACATTAAGTGTATGTTGTGCCAAATTGGAGTGTTCAAATGCCACTTATTGGTGTAGCGTAGTTACTCCTCCACCTGTTTAAAGTTGGTCAATGTGTTGGTGATAATAGGGCCATAGGCTAGCATACACATTTTTGGACACACACCTGTAAAGGCAAGGTCTTGCAGAAGAAGATCTTAAGAATTTTTGGAATAGAGTCCTCAAGATCAGAAATGTACAACAAAATATCATCCGCAAATAATGATATTGAGCTGCTATTGGATTAAATCTGGACATTACATATTATATTTTGCCTTATGGCTTGGGCTAACAGTTCAAGAGAGATTGCAAACAGCATGTGGGAGAGGGGCATCCCTGTCGCGAGCCCTGCTCGATAGGAAATGGCTGAGAGTGCAAGCCATTGGTTGAGACTATGGCTGTGGGATTCGCATACAAAGTATGTATCATGTCAATGAATTTGGCCCCCAAACCAAGCCTCTCCATTACTTGCCACAAGTAGTCCCACTCTAGGAGGTCGAAAGCCTTTTCCGCATCCACCGATAAAACTGCTGCCGTTGTTGGAAGGTTTTTGGCTTCTTCTATTACATGAAATAATCTGCGTACATTGTCTGCAGCATGACGCTTGGGTATAAAAACTGATTGGTCGGGGTGGACTAGCTTCTCGATAAAGCGCTCTAAGCGGAGAGCCAGGACTTTGGAATAAAGCTTAATATCAGTCCCGATGAGGCTGATGGGCCTGTAATTTGAACAATCCTTTGATCTTTGCCCTTCTTTGACATAACAGAAATCAGTGCAGTGTTGGTTTGTTAGTGGAAAGTACCCTTCTCTATGGCTGAAGTTAAAGCTTGTAAAATGGTAGGTCCTAATATGTCAAAATACTGTAGAAGTTATGATGGAATTCCATCCAACCCTGGTGTTTTCCCTTTTTTAACTGTTTTTAATGCAGATTTAAGTTCCTCTAATGTTATAGGTTGACCCAGTTCTTCTGCCTCCTCTGGGTCAAGAAGAGGCAGGTTTAGCTCTTTTAGGAACACCTGGCACTGTGTCGGATCTGAGTTTCAGGAGGACTCATACAATTTTGAGTAAAAGATTGAAAAGTGGCGCTGATATCCTTAGGATTTGTTGAGATACCTCTGTCTGTGCGGATGCTGTTGATAGTAGCTCTGGATTCGCTTTGTTTTAGTTTCAGAGCAAGCAATTTGCTTGGTTTACAGCCATTAAAATAGTAATTTTGCCTCACTCTGTGCATTATGAACTCACCTCTCCTTAGCAGATCATTCAGCTCTGTTCGACTTGTGACTAGAAGAGTATGTGTAGATTTAGAAAAACAAGTCTTAAGAAATTGCTGTAATGATTTACAGCGTTCTTCCAACTCCGCAATCCTTGCCTCTCATTTCCTCTTCAAATTGACCACGATGGAGGATGTAAAATCTCTAATAAATCCTTTAGTTGCCTGCCACGTATATGCAGGGTCAAAAACTGAGTCTGTGTTAATTGATATAAATTCAGCCGGTTTGGTTTTAAATTATGCATCATCTGCTGTGTTCTGGAGAAGTGAATTATTAAATTACCATCTCCTAGATCTTTCTCCTAACATATCAGCGCTTTGTGATCAGACAGAATTGCTGGTTCTATTGTTATCATGTGAAAAATTGCCTTAAACTCATTGGAGCACAAAATACAATCAATACGGGAGTGGGTGAGCTGACGTGTGGAAAAGGTGTAATCCTTGCTAGTAGGATTGTGCATCCTCCATACATCTGTAAGGTGGTGGGATTCCACAACCGCTCTAAACATGTCTGATATGTTTCTGGGCTTTCGTGTGGTTGACCCCTGATCTATCCCGATTTAAATCTAGTACTGCATACATGTCTCCCCATATAATTGGTGAATATTCATTGAGAGAGAGCATTTCTTGGTTAGGTGTGGGAAAACATTTTCAACATATGTAGACGGTGCATATACCAAAACAAAGGCTATTTTCCTACTCCTTATTGTGGTACATATATAAGATATCCTGCCTGATACGTCTTTACTGCTTTTGTCTACGGTGAGTGTGCTTTTCCGCAACATGATGGAGCCCTTTTGGTGTTGTCACTAGATGAAGCAGCAACCTTGAAATATTTATTTACATCTCTTTTTACGTAAATGTGACTCTTGTATAATATACTAATGTATAATAAAATTGTATATATCCTCAAGCCCAGGCACCGAACATGAAGCCGGGTAGACAAGCGAGTCTAGGTTGCCTTCAGCATGTAGCTCATGTCGCGTCGCTTCAAGCTCCCGAGGCCGCTGGACCGCGAATGCGACGCAGTCAGGCCACTCCAGATCTCGTTCTGTAATTTCCTGCATCTCGGGCTCTGCCCCGATGTGTTACGGCAAGGCCTTGAATTCCGTAAACACGCTCTTCACTGCGTTGTAGTTCACTGATTCAAGCACACTTTGTTGCCTTTCCAAGACCCGAGCGATTAGGTCGTCCATGTTGGTGATCGTGCTAACAGCAGTTGCTATGTTAGCTAACGCTCCATTAGCCGCTGTCATGCTAGCAGATTTATCTGTATGAGTAGACAGTTTAGGCAACAACAAGACTTGCTTTTTCGCACTTGTGGGCATTTCACTGAGTCACCGTGATAACAAACAAAACGATTTGGCGTCGAAGAAAAAGTAATAGACCTGGTTATTGTGAAAGTGAGAGCTTAGTCTCCTGCAGCCATCACGGTTGCTGGTCACATGATCTCCAAATAAATACCTTTTTAAAAGAGTAAATATCATCTACTATAATACACCAGACATATATAAAATATGATTACATAATTAAAGTTACTGTTTGACTGTATTAGTATAGAAATATATCTATAATGTGTTCTTAGAAATTAGCTTCCAGACCAGCAAATCAGCTGGTTTAGATAAAGAAAGTTAATAATCTTCAGTTATTAACAATAATAATAATGTTGGTGGATGGTGGTTCAGACTCGGCCTCGCATGTCAGCTAGGCCCCTGGACCAGGGCTGCGAACAGCAGCGAAGGTGGAACCCCTCTGGCGGCCGAACAGGCAGGCATGCAAGTCCTAATGACCTCAACATCACAAGAATTAGAGGAAAGTGACTAGGCAAGGGGTGATTTCTGTTTTTGTTTTTTGTTTATTTTTCTTTCCTCGAGACCGCAGACGGTGGGGGGTGGGAGAGGGTTGTTGTTCTTGTTCAATTGTGTTTGTCTGTTCTGTATGTTTAAAAATATAAAAACAATAAAAAATTGATCTTAAATTGATCAGTAAATGAACATTCAGGGAGAGCCGTCGATGTAGACTCTGGGATGTCGATCGACGTAGACTCTGGGAGATCAGTCGACATAGACTCTGGGAGAACGGTCATCGACAACTCTGGAAGAGTGGTCATCGAAGACACTAGAAGAGCAGTCATCGAAGACTTTAAACGTCTGGTCGTCTCTAGAAGAGTGGTCATCGAAGACTCTTGAAGAGCGGTCATCGAAAACTCTGGACGGCTGGACGTCTCTTGAAGAGCGGTCATGGAAAACTCTGGACGGCTGGACGTCAGCTGAGGCTCTGGACGGCTGGACGTCAGCTCGGACTCTGGAGGGCTGCACGTCAGCTCGGACTCTGGAGGGCTGCACGTCAGCTCGGACTCTGGTCAGCACAGGAACACTGGTCAGCTCAGGCTCAAGTACACTGGTCAGCTCAGGAACATTGGTCAGCTCTGGAACACTGGTCTGCTGGGCAGCTCAGGCTCTGGTCCGACGATGCAGGGCATGGCTGGGAGCCATGTTGTCCCTTCTTCCATCTTCGGCCTCCACGAGTCCCAGGAAATATAGCCAGACGGGTCCCTTCAAAGGACTGTTTGTTGACGGGGGTGCTCCCAGAACCGATTGCTGTAGTGCCGATAGACAGGCTTTCAGGGGAGCTGCAGGAAAGCAAACTGGACCGTTAATTTCCATCTAGAAAGCTGGCGGCTTTTGCCTCATCAGTCTGTCTAGCACACCTAGCTAAATACTGGAAAACAGTCAAAAAAGGTTCTCCTCCTAGGGGAGAAACGACAGAACTAGGAGTAGTAGGCAGAGGAGCAGACTGGGTGACAGACAAAAACCCAATAGTCAAAATCCTAGCAGGCTGAGCAACAGGCAGGCTGGTGGTAGCTAGCTGACACTGAGGTAGGTTGGGAATTTGAAGAGGAGCATTGGTGGAGCAAACAGACTTGGAAAAACACAAACCCTTAGCAGATGAATGAGCTGGAGTGGAAATGAAGTGTTTAACCCAGTCTGGAATAGAGTCATTAAGCCAGGGTTTTTCTGACACCATATCACGAGCAAATGACAAAAATCGCCTCTTTCTGGCAATCACTGTCAGTCTCCTTCCACATAGTCTTCAGCTCAATCAGGTCACAAATTAGCTCACATAGTTCATCTGACAAAGAGTGTGCAGGATCCATAGTCCAGGTAGGTTTTGAGCAGCAACCAGTAGAAAAAAAAAAAAAAAACTGAGAACCCACCAGAAAAAAGAAGCCTCTCTGCTGGGTCCAAGTGGTCAGATCATTCTGTCAAGGAGGGTTGGTGAATGGCGGACCCAAAATGCAGAGACGGAAGCAGAGGATCGTTTGAATGATTTAATAAAACATAAAAATATACAAAACAAAAGGAGTCCTGGAAAAGGCAGCCAAAAAGGTAATCCAAAATAAAGTTCAAGTCAAAAATTGAAACACAGGAACACTAAGACTAACAGGGAAGACTAACACACAGGAATACAAACTGGAGACAATACACACACAATAATCTGACACAGGACAAGGGGAACACAAAGACTAAATACAGAGGGTAACGAGGTAACAAGAGGCAGGTGACACAAGGGCTGGGAAACAGGTGAAAAACATCAGGCAATCACAAGAGCGGGAAAACCAAAAGACAGGAAGTTAAATAAGACACGACAAGACAGAAAACCATACTGTCAAAATAAAACAGGAAACAGAGGAAGCTACAAAACAGACCACCACAATAAGACAAAACACAGAACAAAATACCAAAACCATAATACACACAGAACAATGGAGGACGTCGAAGGTGTGTTGTTTTTGATTCTCGGCATGTTGCCAGAAGACACATTTTGTTTCAAAAGAAGCTGGAGGCACCAAAAAAAACACAGTTTTTAAACTATTTAAAAATGGCGGGTTTGTTCAGGACACGCCGCCTGCCGCTAGCAACAATGACGCAGTGATTAGTGACGATTAGTAGTCTGCAGGTTTTCACATCAGCTTTTGGTATCGCCTCAGCTCGCTTGGAACGTCGACAGAGGTGATACTAAAAATAGTACCAGTGAGCAGGTATCAGGGACTTTTTTCATAATTGATAACCAAAAAAGGCAAGTAGAGTCGAGGCGAGTCTAGCAGGTACCATGTAATGAAAAAACGCCATAACTGTCTACCACTCAGATCACTCCACCATCATTATTCACACTCAAAGCGCTGTGTGTTGTGTTTCAGCCAAGAGAAGCAGCACAAACCTGGACCTGGACCTGGACCTGGCCCGGGACCTGGAATTGTTCAGTAACACGTCCATAATGTGAGTTATTAAATATTTTGTATTCAAACATTTTAAATTAGACATAAAAGTCTTTGATTCAGAGATAATTTACCTAAATATGTGAGCTTTAATGACTTTCTTTCTATCAGGATCCATCAAACACCAAACTGTCCTGAAGCTGAGTCCATGAAGAGTGACCGGTCTATGGGTCATCCTGTATTCTTCAAAGATGGACTCCACTCTGTTGATAAAAGGTGAGCAGAAGTTAAATGTTAAATTACAGTTCATTCAAGTTATTCATTTTTCAGTTACTGTATACCTGTCTACTACAAACATAATATATATTTTAACTTAACTGCAATATATACTGCTTCACTGTAATTGTTGCGCATTTGACAATAAATAACTTTAAACCTAAATATAGAAAAGGACACAGTTGAATCTCACTGCTTTGACACGACATCTGTTACTCTTTTTATTAGGTTAGATTCAACTTTATTCAGTCTTAGCACTAGGGTTGGGTACCGAAACGCGGTGCCAATAGGGTTTACGTTCAGATGTAAACGGTAGTAACAAGACCGAATAAAAACGAACATTTCAGTGCCTCATTTCGGTGCCTGACTTTTTTTTTTTCAGAAGAATCGCTGCACGGGACGCTACGTTACCGTTAGCTAGTAGATGGATTAAACCCAGTGGTTAAAATGCTGACAGCTTACGTTAAGCGGTGTAAAATGTGACTGTATTTCCCTGTAGAGGATTCCAACACCGGGACGTAACTGTCTGACTGCTGCCGTTGTCGGAAAAACAACACAGACGGTGCGTTTACTTGAAACTCGCCAGCCTTGTGGTGCATATTAAGTTATTGTAAAATACCCTTTTCCCATCTGGTGCTTGTTTTTGTCATTTACCTGCAATTTACTGGTGAAATAAGTCATTGTTATAAGTTATTGTTATTGCATTGTTAATCAATAATTTAATTGTGTCCATATGGCCTTAGCAATAAACAAGCCGTTCTTTAATGTCGCCAAATGTCGTTTTGTGCTCCTTTTTTATATTTTATATTATATACATTATATATATATTTCGGTTCAGGCACCGGCACCGTTTTAAAAGTATCGTTTCAGCACCGGTATCGGAAAAAAAAAAAAATTATACCCAACCCCACTTAGCACAGAGTACCGGTACTAAGACAACTAAATGTAGTTTAGCTTCTAACCAGGTCACCAAGCCGCTAAATTTGGTGGCCAAAATACACGTTTGGTGGCCCGAAACGCAAACTTATGTAAAAACAATACAGAAAATGCAATTCTCTAGCTCTCTGACTCAAGTCAGGCAGTGGTACCACAGCGTGTAGCGTTTATGTTGGAGCTGACATTATCTAATGTCAGTGTTAACACAAATATATCAGACAATGCTCAGGCAATCTAGTAATATCCCTGCAGTTGTGGTTTTGACCGGTCTTGAAATAAAATCCTTTGTCAGAGACTGAGATGAGACCAAGATGAAAATGTTAACAGACTGCATTTATATATGAGGGGGGTGATCACAGGGTACCTTACATTACGCTACAGTACACAGCTCATGATACTGTTAATATCACGATACAGCAATTCTGCGATAATCAATATATTGCTGACAATTCTTTCATGACACATCAAGATATCGGTCTAAATATGAAAACAGATGTAGTAGTAGTATTTATTTATTTATTATATTTTATCTTATTAGGTATAGAAGATATTTGAGGAAATGTGTAGTGTTAAGTTTGTCTTGAAGCTGCTGTGGCACTGTCATTTCCTGTAAAGGATTAATAAAGGCTCTATCTATCTATCAAAAAAGGTTGAGCGCAGGTTTTCTCTCTTTATTTACTGCAAGTCCAAACTGTTAGAAAACCACTGCTACTTAGACATTAGCATTACTATTCAACCACTATGGTCACCCCACAGCATCACATGCAAGCCTGTGCTGCACACTGCACTGAATACAGATTTAAAATATTCATTGAAACATTTAAATACTGATTTTGGATCAAACACAATGTTAACAAGAACTACCTGAACAAAATGATGTGTTTTTATTTATTGTGAGAGCTCCAGGTTTTAGATGTTTTTTTGTTTGGTGCATGTGTCCTGTCAGCTCACTTTAACTCAGTCTTAGTTTTAGAGTTTACAACAAATAGTAAAATGTAAAATTACAATTTATTCACATTGTTTATTTTTGGTGTACACCTGTCTTATATAATATATATTATATTTTACCTTAAATGCCCTATTTTATGTCTGATTTTTTTTTATACATACTTGTTTGAGCACAACTGGAGGAAGCCTGAGAACTTTTATTAGTTTATTGCCAACAACGGCTTCACTGTCATCATTGTGCATTTGACAATAAATAACTTGAAACCTAAATATAGGAAATAGACTCTCAGTTGAAACTCACTGCTTTGAGACCACATCTATTCCTCTTTTTATTATTAGATTAGATTCAACGTTATTGTCATAGCACAGAGTACCGGTACTGAGATAACAAAATGCCATTAAGCTTTTAACCAGAAGTGAAAAAATCAGTAAAGTGCAGAGTGCTGTACAGAATATATACCAAGGAAAGATGCTTCTATTTTAAAGCACTGTACCAACGGGCCACCAAGGCCCTAATTTGGTACATTTTTGGTGGAACATTTCGGAACTGATATTAGCTAATGTTGATAAAAACACACATATATCAGAAAATTTTTAGACAAATCATCAGGATAGCTGCAACACTGTTGAGGGCTACCAATCTAGTTCTGCCATCTGGAAGTCCTCACATATATCATCCTAATCTGACATTAGCATTTCTATTCCACCATTATGTCTACAGCATAATTTCAACGCCTGTGCTGCACTGAATACAGCTTTAAAATGTGTCTAAATTAAATATTGGTCAAGGATCATACACAATATGACCTATAACTACCTCTACAATATACTGTACAGACGATGTATTAAACCACTGACTGGTTTTGTCTCAGTGTGTTGTGGGCGCAGTGCATAATTTATCTTGTGTTTCTATCAGGAGGAATTTGGAAGAACCTGAACCCAGCTGTGTGTCCATGAAGAGTGACCGGTCTATGGGTCATCCTTTATACTTCAAAGATGGACGCCACTGTGTTGATCAAAGGTGAGGATTTCAAACTGATAATCAGCAGGACTAGTAAAGGTTTACCACTACAGGGAATCACCAAATATCACTTCATGGACCTTTACCTTGTGTTTGTCTCTGCGTGGATAGGAAATTATTTCTTCTGCCTATTATTTTGTCTTTTATGATGATAGTTGTTATTCTATGTCATGGTAATGTGCTGTATAAGTGACGTTAGACTGTAGTGAGAAAGCTTGATATATGTGTACAAATGCACCACTACTAGTGACAGTACTAATTCAAGTTCATCAGTTCACCTTTGACCTCTGAATACAGTAGGATAGCTGAGATGGATGACAATGTGCTGTGTTAGCAACAGGCTGTGTCAGCTAGATTGTTTCCACCATATTAGGACAAAGTGGTCATGTTCAAGTGATGTCATGCATATCTATTTGTGTTGTATTCTGTGTGTTTCTAACCATGTATTAGACCTTTGTATCTTGCTGTTGAGAGAGAGAGAAACAAGGACCATGTTGCAGCACTCTCTCCCAAGATACTGAGTAAACTGTCTTTAATAGAAGATCAGGAGTCTGTCTCACATGTCGTCTGATCATGCCTCTCATCATCAAGACCATTTTATTTCTTTTTATCAATTATGTGAGCTAATTCTTTCTTATTCCTCCACAGATTGGACCAGGAGTGCTCAGGGGTTCCCAGTGGTCAGTCTGCCGGGCAGCATCAAACACACCTGGACTCCATATTTATGGTCTGTACATGTACAACAACTACTTTTACATCTATTCTGTTCACAATCATCTTCGTGCTTCACTTTTTAGACCAGTGGATTGTCAGTCTGTCCAACATGGATCTCATGTTTGCTTTCATGATTTCACTTTGATTTGTCATTCATATAATCTTCTGTTCCAGCTGCTGGAGGAGGAGATCGGCACTTTTGTGAAGAACGAGCTGAAGAAGATCCAGAAGGTTCTGAGTCCAGATTACCCAGAATGCATAGAGAGTCAAACGGAGGATAAGGAGGTGTTGGACGGTGAGGATGAAGAGCAGAGGAGGAGCAGCAGAGAAGCATTTCTGAAGATCACACTGCACTTCCTGAGGAGAATGAAGCAGGAGGAGCTGGCTGACCGTCTGCAGAGCAGTAAGAGGATTTCTCTAAAGATTTAACATGCTGGATAAATGGGACTTTTACTAATGTTTCAAGAGATTGACCAAAATATATTCATGTACTCATTCTCTGAGGAAATGTTGAAATATGTTCTGTGACTTATTGCTCTTCTTTGTTGTGTGTTCATTCAGGAAGTCCTGCTGCAGTTGGTAAACATAAACTCAAATCTAAGCTGCAGAAGAAGTTCCAGTGTGTGTTTGAGGGGATTGCTAAAGCAGGAAACCCAACCCTTCTGAATCAGATGTTCACAGAGATCTACATCGCAGAGGAAGGGACTGCAAAGGTCAATGATGAACATGAGGTCAGACAGATTGAAACAGCATCCAGGAAACCAGACAGACCAGAAACAAGAATCAGACAAGAAGACATCTTTAAAGCCTCACCTGGAAGAGATGAACCAATCAGAACAGTGATGACAAAGGGAGTGGCTGGCATCGGGAAAACAGTCTTAACACAGAAGTTCACTCTGGACTGGGCTGAAGACAAAGCCAACCAGGACATCCAGTTCACATTCCATTCACTTTCAGAGAGCTGAATGTTCTGAAAGAGAAAAAGTACAGCTTGGTGGAACTTGTTGATCGCTTCTTTAGTGAAACCAAAGAAGCTGGAATCTGCAGGTTTGAAGAGGTCGTGTTCATCTTTGACGGTCTAGATGAGTGTCGACTTCCTCTGGACTTCCACAACACTGAGATCCTGACTGATGTTACAGAGTCCACATCAGTGGGTGTGCTGCTAACAAACCTCATCAGGGGGAAAATGCTTCCCTCTGCTCGCCTCTGGATAACCACACGACCTGCAGCAGCCAATCAGATCCCTCCTGAGTGTGTTGACATGGTGACAGAGGTCAGAGGGTTCACTGACCCACAGAAGGAGAAGTACTTCAGGAAGAGATTCAGAGATGACGAGCAGGCCAGCAGAATCATCTCCCACATCAAGACATCACGAAGCCTCCACATCATGTGCCACATCCCAGTCTTCTGCTGGATCACTGCTACAGTTCTGGAGGATGTGTTGAAGACCAGAGAGGGAGGAGAGCTGCCCAAGACCCTGACTGAGATGTACATCCACTTCCTGGTGGTTCAGTCCAAAGTGAAGAACATCAAGTATGATGGAGGAGCTGAGACAGATCCACACTGGAATAAAAAGAGCAGGAAGATGATCAAATCTCTGGGAAAACTGGCTTTTGAGCAGCTGCAGAAAGGCAACCTGATCTTCTATGAATCAGACCTGACAGAGTGTGGCATCGATATCAGAGCAGCCTCAGTGTACTCAGGAGTGTTCACACAGATCTTTAAAGAGGAGAGAAGACTGTACCAGGACAAGGTGTTCTGCTTCGTCCATCTGAGTGTTCAGGAGTTTCTGGCTGCTCTTCATGTCCATCTGACATTCATCAACTCTGGAGTCAACCTGCTGGCAGAAGAACAAACACAATCCCACCAGTGGTTTCTATTTAGAAACAACCCTGAACCATCACAGTTCTACCAGAGTGCTGTGGACAAGGCCTTACAGAGTCCAAATGGACACCTGGACTTGTTCCTCCGCTTCCTCCTGGGTCTTTCACTGCAGACCAATCAGAGTCTCCTACAAGGACTGATGACACAGACAGGAAGTAGCTCACAGACCAATCAGAAAACAGTTGAGTACATCAAGGAAAAGATCAGTGAGAATCTGTCTGCAGAGAGAAGCATCAATCTGTTCCACTGTCTGAATGAACTGAATGATCTAGTGGAGCAGATCCAACAGTCCCTGAGTTCAGAAAGTCTCTCCACAGATAAACTGTCTCCTGCTCAGTGGTCTGCTCTGGTCTTCATCTTACTGTCATCAGAAAAAGAACTGGACATGTTTGACCTGAAGAAATACTCTGTTTCAGAGGAGGCTCTTCTGAGGCTGCTGCCAGTGGTCCAAGCCTCCAACAAAGCTCTGTACATGCACACACAACTATCCAGATTATATTCATTAAGAAAAAAACAACCATTGTTTGTAATTGTTTTCTTATGTTTTTTTTTATTCCTCTTCAGACTGAGTGGCTGTAACCTGTCAGAGAGAAGCTGTGAAGCTCTGTCCTATGTTCTCAGCTCCCAGTCCTCTAGTCTGAGAGAGCTGGACCTGAGTAACAACGAGCTGCAGGATTCAGGAGTGAAGCAGCTGTCGGCTGGACTGAAGAGTCCACACTGCAGACTGGAAACTCTCAGGTTTGTGTTCAGTTATTCTGAGATGCTATTTTCTTTGTATGTTAATTATTTAGTGGACTGACTAAATAAGCTTAAAAGGGTGAATGAGGTTTAGAAGTCCTCTAGTCTGAGAGAGCTGACTCAGGAGCTTGTCAACATTGTATTGTCTTGGTTCACAGCACATAAACTTGACTTCAATATCAGAATCAGAATCAGAATCAGAAAAGCTTAATTGCCAAGTACGTTTTTTACACATACAAAGAATTTGTTTTGGTGTTGTAAGTGCATGTCGCACGTTCTCTAAATATAATAAAGTTAAGATCAAGTATTAAAATATAAACAACATATATATATACACAGTATATATTAAAAGTAAAAATAAAAAAGAGCAGTACAGCAGAGTAAGTAAGTACAGTGGCATGTAGAGCCAGAGGTGGAGTGTGGAGAGTGTCATGGTGGGTTCCGGGCCTTGTTGATAAGGCTAGTGGCGGAGAGAGAAAAACTGTTCTTGTGGCGTGAGGTTTTGGTCCTGATGGACCTCAGCTTCCTGCCAGATGGGAGTGACTGAAATAGTTTGTGTCTTGGGTTGGAGAGATCAGCCACAATCTTTCCAGCACGCTTCAGAGTCCTGGAGGTGTACAGGTCCTGGAGCGGTGGCAGATTGCAGCCAATCACCTTCTCTGCACACCGAATGACATGCTACAGTCTGCCCTTGTCCCTGGCAGTGATAGCAGCATACCAGATGGTGATGGATGATGTGATGATGGACTTGATAATGGTTGTGTAGAAGTGCACCAACATTGACTTTGGCAGGTTGAATTTCTTCAGCTGTCGCAGGAAGTACATCCTCTGTTGTGCTTTCTTGATGAAGGGGCTGATGTTCAGCTCCCACTTGAGGTCCTGGGAGATGATAGTTCCCAGGAAGCGGAAACACTCCACAGTGTCAATTGTGGAGTCACAGAGGGTGATGGGGGCAGGTGAGGCTGAGTTCTTCCTGAAGTCCACAACCATCTCCACTGTCTTTAGAGCATTGAGCTCTAGGTTGTTTTGATTACACCAAGTCAGCAGGTGGTCAACCTCCCACCTGTAGGCGGACTCATCACCATCGGAGATGAGTCCTGTGAGGGAGGTGTCGTCCGCGAACTTCAGAAGCTTGACGGACTGGTGACTGGAGATGCAGCTGTTAGTGTACAGGGAGAAGAGCAGAGGAGAAAGCAGCCCTAGGTGGATCCGGTGCTGATGGTCCGTGAGTTGGAGATGTGTTTCCCCAGCTTCACCTGCTGCTTCCTGTCATACAGGAAGTCAGTGATCCACTTGCAGGTGGAGTCAGGCACACCTAGCTGGGAGAGCTTCTCCTGAAGCAGAGCCAGGATGATGGTGTAAAAGGCAGAGCTCAAATCCACAAACGGGTTCCTGGCGTAGTTTCCTGCGGAGTCCAGGTGCTGGAGGATGTAGTGGAGGGCAAAGTTGACTGCATCGTCTACAGACCTGTTGGCTCTGTAGGCAAATTCTACAGAGCCTTGACAGGCTGGCACGTGACAGGTCTCCAGTGAGGTGTTGAAAATGTCTGTGAACACTGGAGACAGCTGATCAGCGCAGTGCTTCTAGCTGGTGGCTGATGGGGAGACAGCATACGGTCCAGCAGCTTTCCGGGGGTTCTGTCTCCTGAAGAGTTTGTTGACGTCCCTCTCATGGATGGAAAGAGTTGTCAGTGAGGAGGGTGGGGCCGCGTAGGGGGGACCTTTAAGGTGGGCATTGGGGGAGGTGCCCAGGCCCCTGCTCAGGTGGCGGAGGTGGAGGTGACTTGGATATACAGTTAGGTCCAAATGTATTTGGACAATGACAACATTTTGTTATTTTGGCTCTGGATTTGAAATCAAACAATGATTACGTGCTTACAGTGCAGACTCTCAGTTTCAACATGAGGGTATTCACAACTATGTTGAATAGACTATGCAGGAATTATGGTTGGACCCCATATTTAAGGGGACAGGTATTTGGACAAGAGGCTATGCATCTGTTTCTTTGTGTCGGCATGTATTAGTCAGGCAGAGGTGGAAAGAGTACTAGAATATTGTACTCAAGTAAAAGTAGTTACTTTAAAGAAATTTTATAGACTGGGTAAACCCAGCCCGATCTGCCGGCGTTTTGATTTCGCCCTGCAGCTCAGGCTGGAAACCCGCACATCTTTCTATCCTGCTTCTGTTACAATATTGCAGGGACCAATCACAAACTGGCTTATCCACCTGGCGTGCTATTGGCGGGTTTAACACGATGACGATAGAGAAGCGACCAAGCAGCTTCTTATTTACATTCAACATAGCGGACACTGAAGCGCAGCAACCCGTTAATGACGCTATCGCTGCTACGTCACCCGGATCGTTAGTCTGATTGGTTGAAGGACTATCCATTTGCGTACAGAGTCATTTGAATATACCCGTTGATCATGCCTCTTTTGCAGTAGAAAATACAGAGCAGACTCCCCAGACTAATGTTCAATCTTAAAAGATTGAGCTTGGTCTGGTGATAGCCTGACTAATAAGACTAATACATTTGTACAAATTTAATTAAATTCTAAGTAAAAAGTAGGTCAGTATAAATGTACTTTGAGTAAACGTTACTGCGTTACATTTTAAAAAGGCAAACAACATCATCAACATGACCCCTTGCTTTATTAATGGAGCTGGGTGTACATAGAGGAGACTCATTTCCACTCTGACAGCAGTGACAGTAAAGCGTTACAGTAACTACTTTTTTGGGTAAAAAGTAGTGTAACGCGCTACTACTGAAAATTTGGTAACGAAACGTAGTTCCTTTTTCAATTCGGCGCAACGTTACTTTTCCCAGGGACAGATTTGACAGCGGCAGCGTCTTCTCAGCTGCGCGCTCACAAGCTCCACACGGGACGTGACAGAAGCTGATAGCAGAGCCAAAGTTAACTTTTGATAGCGTTTTAAGCTTTGTGGCTTTTTGCTAGACGGCGCTCTGAGCCAGACAGACACAAAGCTGACCACCTCACAGATGGATGCGTTGGAGATGTAAGTTTCATCATAGGTACACTTCAACTATGAGAGACATGAAATGATAAAAAAAATCCAGAAAATCACATTGTAGGATTTTTAATGAATTTATTGGTAAATTATGGTGGAAAATAAGTATTTGGTCAATAACAAAACTTCATCTCAATACTTTGTTATATACACTTTGTTGGCAA
The DNA here is from genome assembly GCA_023566125.1 of Zingel zingel. Lineage (NCBI taxonomy): Eukaryota > Metazoa > Chordata > Actinopteri > Perciformes > Percidae > Zingel > Zingel zingel. The sequence continues at coordinate 33,972,986 of CM042325.1, read as the reverse complement.
TGACAGAGGTCAAATGTTTTCTGTAAGTCTTCACAAGGTTTTCACACACTGTTGCTGGTATTTTGGCCCATTCCTCCATGCAGATCTCCTCTAGAGCAGTGATGTTTTGGGGCTGTCGCTGGGCAACACAGACTTTCAACTCCCTCCAAAGATTTTCCATGGGGTTGAGATCTGGAGACTAGCTAGGCCACTCCAGGACCTTGAAATGCTTCTTACAAAGCCACTCCTTCGTTGCCCGCGCGGTGTGTTTGGGATCATTGTCATGCTGAAAGACCCAGCCACGTTCAATGCCCTTGCTGATGAAAGTTACATGGCCCCATTCATTCTTTCTTTATACGGATCAGTCGTCCTGGTCCCTTTGCAGAAAAACAGCCCCAAAGCATGATGTTTCCACCCCCATGCTTCACAGTAGGTATGGTGTTCTTTGGATGCAACTCAGCATTCTTTCTCCTCCAAACACGACAAGTTGAGTTTTTACCAAAACGTTCTATTTTGGTTTCATCTGACCATATGACATTCTCCCAATCCTCTTCTGGATCATCGAAATGCTCTCTAGCAAACCTCAGACGGGCCTGGACATGTACTGGCTTAAGCAGGGGGACACGTCTCGCACTGCAGGATGTGAGTCCCTGGCGGCGTAGTGTGTTACTGATGGTAGCCTTTGTTACTTTGGTCCCAGCTCTCTGTAGGTCATTCGCTAGGTCCTCCCGTGTGGTTCTGGGATTTTTGCTCACCGTTTTTGTGATCATTTTGACCCCACGGGGTGAGATTTTGCGTGGAGCCCCTGATCGAGGGAGATTATCAGTGGTCTAGTATGTCTTCCATTTTCTTATAATTGCTCCCACAGTTGATTTCTTCACACAAAGCTGCTTACCTATTGCAGATTCAGTCTTCCCAGCCTGGTGTAGGTCTACAATTTTGTTTCTTGTGTCCTTTGAGGTTGTGGACAAGTGTCTTTTATACTGATAACAAGTTCAAACAGGTAACGAATGGAGGACAGAGGAGCCTCTTAAAGAAGAAGTTACAGGTCTGTGAGAGCCAGAACTCTTGCTTGTTTGTAGGTGACCAAATACTTATTTTACCGAGGAATTTACCAATAAATTCATTAAAAATCCTACAATGTGATTTTCTGGATCTTTTTTTCTCATTTTGTCTCTCATAGTTGAAGTGTACCTATGATGAAAATTACAGGCCTCTCTCATCTTTTTAAGTGGGAGAACTTGCACAATTGGTGGCTGACTAAATACTTTTTTGCCCCACTGTACATACATGCAGCGGACCGCTGTGTCGGTTGCATTGACACGCAAGGATTTCCAGGAAAGAGGCTGCATGTTTCTACGACAATGCACGGACCATCGTGGCTGTGCGACCGGTACAAGTTGATACCGACATTACATAGTATACACTAACACCGTGTAACGCCGATGACCTGCTGATGTGCATTCAACCCGCGCTGGACTCATTCATAATGAATCAGCCGTCACTCTGTGAGTAGAGAATTAAGTCTGCAGTGTAGTTCAGACACTTCACTGATAAACCAGAGATTGGCTTTATGGTCAAAGATAGTTTTTGTATGATTAACTTCAGTCTCTGCCAGAGATGCCTGCTTTTAAAAGTAATGTAAACGTAACGAGTAACGTAAAAAGTTACTTTCCATAGGGCGTAACTAAGTAAAGTAACGGATTACTTTTTTAAGAAGTAATGAGTAACGAGCAAACACTACTTTTTAAAAGTAACTTCCCCAACACTGTCTGACAGTCATAAGTGAATGTAGAAATGTTTACCTTTTTGCATCTGTTTGCACTGTCAATTAGAAGAATGACAAACAAGTGCAACTTCATTGACTGGCGAGGTTCTGCAACAGATCAAAATAACAATCAGTCATTCTGACAGAATCACAAACAATGATTTACTCTGAGGTTACGTCTCTCACCTTAAATCTGATGTCTCCCTTATTAAAACAAACATTGTTTGTAATTGTTTTCTTATGTATTGCTGATTCCTCTTCAGGCTGAGTGGCTGTAACCTGTCAGAGAGAAGCTGTGAAGCTCTGTCCTCAGTTCTCAGCTCCCAGTCCTCTAGTCTGAGAGAGCTAACTCAGGAGTCAACATTGTAATGTCTTGGTTCACGGCACATAAACTTGACTTGGATATACAGTTAGGTATATATACAATGACACCATGTTTGTTATATTGGCTTTGTACTTCAGGGAACTGAATTTGAAATAAAACAATTAGTATTTGCTTAAAATGCAGACTCTCCACTACAATATGAGAGTTGAATGGACAATGCAAGAATCACGGTTGTTGCTAGGACCCCATAGAGACAACAGGTTATGCATCTGTTTCTCTGGGGCTGCATGTAGGTAGCTAGGTAGATAGTTAGTCCATCCCCCTGCATGAGTCAGTCGTAGAGAGATAGGGACAGTACTAGAATATTGTACTCAAGTAAAAGTACTTGGTTAGGTTTCCTTTGAGTTCTCCAACAGAGGGTACTGAACCTATACTACGCTCCGTTAGTGTTGGTGAGAGTCATTTTTAAACAGTGGTTGGATGCGAACGACTAACATGGATTGTTTTAATCTAGAAAATGTACACTGAGTGTGTGTGCGTGTGTGTGTGTGTGTGTGTGTGTGTGTGTGTGTGTGTGTGTGTAGTCTATCATTCTGTCTGGTCTCAGAGGAAGGCTGTACTTCTCTGGCCTCAGCTCTGAACTCCAACCCCTCCCATCTAAGAGTGTTGGACCTGAGCTACAATCATCCAGGAGACTCAAGAGTGAAGCTGCTGTCAGCTGGACTTAAGGATACAAAATGGAGACTGGACACTCTCAGGTATGGACAGATGGACAGACAACAGCAGACCTCCCACTGTTTCTCTGTCACTAACTCATGAACTCTGGTTCATGTTTAATGGAGGATCTGAGTGAATGTGTATGAAGTTGATTCTGACTTTGTTTCTTCCTGCAGGACAGACCATGGTGAAACCAAAATCGAACTTTTTGGCAACAATGCAAAACGTTATGTTTGGCGTAAAAGCAACACAGCTCATCACCCTGAACACACCATCCCCACTGTCAAACATGGTGGTGGCAGCATCATGGTTTGGGCCTGCTTTTCTTCAGCAGGGACAGGAAAGATGGTTAAAATTGATGGGAAGATGGATGGAGCCAAATACAGGACCATTCTGGAAGAAAACCTGATGGAGTCTGCAAAAGACCTGAGACTGGGACGGAGATTTGTCTTCCAACAAGACAATGATCCAAAACATAAAGCAAAATCTACAATGGAATGGTTCACAAATAAACATATCCAGGTGTTAGAATGGCCAAGTCAAAGTCCAGACCTGAATCCAATCAAGAATCTGTGGAAAGAACTGAAAACTGCTGTTCACAAACGCTCTCCATCCAACCTCACTGAGCTCCAGCTGTTTTGCAAGGAGGAATGGGCAAAAATGTCAGTCTCTCGATGTGCAGAACTGATAGAGACATACCCAAGCGACTTACAGCTGTAATCGCAGCAAAAGGTGGCGCTACAAAGTATTAACTTAAGGGGGCTGAATCATTTTGCACACTCAATTTTTCAGTTTTTTATCTGTTAAAACAGTTTGAAATATCCAATAAATTTCGTTCCACTTCATGATTGTGTCCCACTTGTTGTTGATTCTTCACAAAAAAATACAGTTTTATATCTTTATGTTTGAAGCCTGAAATGTGGCAAAAGGTCAAAAAGTTCAAGGTGGCCGAATACTTTTGCAAGGCACTGTATGTGAAAAGGAATTACAAAAACACACTTCACCAACCAAACTATGAAATGTGAATCATTATACTGCACTTACTTTATCATGGGCGCACATGAACACAAATAAAGTCCACACCGGATAAATTAAACAGGCAATTGGAAGTGTGCACATCTCCAAGAGGCTTGTCCGTCTTCCCACTAGAAGAAAAACTCCAACAATACTCTGTGGCTATGATGTCATAGTAACGTTACACAGCTTATTATTTATGGGCCTTTTTTGCCTTCAAGTGATGCTTGTAAATTCGTACTTCACAAGTCTGACAGATATAAGTTGATGTGTTTCTTCAGTTTTCTTCTCTAGATTTAAAAAAAAAAAAATTATTGTTCAACTACAAGCCATAAACACAACATGACATAGTTGATATCATAAAGATGTAGAATAAAGTGAGTTGAGGTGGATTTACCTTCCAGTTCCTCCCTGAATGGAGACCTGGGACCAGATGTACGACACATACTCACAAATACCACAAATACTTTCACACATAAACTGGTAGTTCTATACACAGAAGGTGTGCACGTCACACTGACTTCAGACCAGCGTACACATGGTTTTAGAGCCAGCTGCAGATGACCAGGTGGAAATGGAAAAAGGGCTGAGAATCTTAATAATAAAACATTGTTTGTTGTGATTGTGTGTTTTCAGTCTACACAGCTGTAAATCTGTAAATCACCATCAGATGTATTTATAAACTGAATGTGTTGGGTATCGGTAGGGTACAGATTCAATTATTGGCAAATTATCAAAGATGTTTTATCAATATTAATAAAGTTATGAATATGTGTATTCCACCAAAATGACAAACAATCAAAACGGGGAACCACGCTGGAACTCAGGGACCAATAATCAAACTGTGAAACAGTCTCATTAGGTGGTCCCTTTAAAAATACAGATCTGAATTAATTTGATTAATTTATCTGGTATATTCTAAAGGAACAAAAGGAAGGATGAGTCCGAGAATAGACTGTGTTCAACCAGCTTGTTATTACAATAAGTACACAAATAATCACAGACAACTGCTATTTAAAGTATAGTAGAATTTATTAACTTCAAAATCATATATGGCCAAATCAATAATTCTTCTATCAATTAAAACCAATATACCTTTTTTTAAACTACAACAAAAAGCAAGAACAAACATATGTGGTGAGACACTCTCGGTGTCTGTGTGTGTGTGTGTGTGTGTGTGTGTGTGTGTGTGTGTGTGTGTGTTCTCATTTAACTGTATTCGTGGGGTCCAAAGCCGGGAGTCCAGTATACTTGTGGGGTCCGACCAGCTTTGTGGGGCCAAAATGCTGGACCCCACAAGGTTAAAGGTCTGTTTGAGGATTAAGACTTGGTTTTAGGATTAGGGTTAGAATTAGGTTATGGTTAGGGTGAGGGTAAGGGTTAAGGTTAAGCATTAAGTTGTGAATGGTTAAGGTTAGGGTAAGGGGCTAGGGAATGCATTATGTCAATGACGGGTCCCCACAAAGATAGTGAAACACACTGTGTGTGTGTGTGTGTGTGTGTGTGTGTGTGTGTGTGTGTGTGTGTGTGTGTGTGTGTGAGAGAGAGAGAGAGAGAGAGAGATTGCGAGGAGAAGGGGGGTGACAAAACCCGGGGGTTGCTCGGCTCCGCCCCAGATTAGCCATTAGCTCGTTCGAGCTAGGCTATGTGTTAGCTGCACAAAAGCTATTTAGCTTCAAGAGGGCAGTAGTGGGCTGCGTTGCAGGCTCCACGTGGCTAGGCTAGCCAGTTAGCTCTCAAACTAACGTGTTACTGACAAAGAGGGACACAATAGCTACTTTGCTATGGGCTACCTGGTTAGCTATTCACGCATGTGTATGCGCGCGCGCATGTGTGTGTGTGTGTGTGTGTGTGTGTGTGTGTGTGTGCGTGCGTGCGTGCGTGCGTGCGTGCGTGCGTGCGTGTGTGTGTGTGTGTGTGTCAGCATGAGGATAAAGAGGGAATGGAGGGAAAACACACTTGAAAGAAAGAAAGCACTTGAAGATCTTGATCTCTGTGGGTTGAAAATAATCGCTCTCTTCGTTTACCCAAGATTCTAACTTAACTCGACATCCCTGGTGTGTTCAAAGGGCCTCAGCCAATGAAACCTGAGCCTTTCTGTCCTTTTGTAAACTTTTCACGTCGAAGTGCGAAGTTGTAGGTTTCTGGTTTGACTGAGGGCCTATCCCTTTGTCTTGAGAAAATTTGTCTTGCGGTCACAGGCTCTCTGCTCAAGATCAGTTTAAGCACAGTGTTTGGTTCCATCAAATTAATTGTTATAACTGGATTGTTGAAGTTAAAGTTTGTTAAACATCATTCAGCTGAATATGAAAGTTTAAATGATTTTCTTTCAGTAATTGTCAGTAAAGTTGTTAATAAATCAACAGATGATAACCTGCAGCTGTATTGTGTCTTGTTCTCTCCATCAGATGTCTGTGAACTGGAGCTGGACACAAACACAGTAAACAGATACCTCAAACTCTCTAACAACAACAGGGAGGTGACAAATGTTAGAGAGGATCAGTCATATCCTGATCATCCAGACAGATTTGACTTCTGGTCTCAGCTGCTGTGTAGAAATGGTCTGACTGGTCGCTGTTACTGGGAGGTCGAGAGGAGAGGAGAGGTTGATATATCAGTGAGTTATAGAGAAATCAGCAGGAGAGGAGCCAGTAAAGACTGTTTGTTTGGAGGGAATGATCAGTCCTGGAGTCTGTTCTGCTCTGATGGTGATGTTGGTTACTCTGTCTGTCACAATAACAGAAGAACAGCCCTCACTTCCTCCTCTGTCTCTAACAGAGTAGCAGTGTATGTGGACTGTCCTGCTGGCACTCTGTCCTTCTTCACAGTCTCCTCTGACTCACTGATCCACCTCCACACCTTCAACACCACATTCACTCAACCTCTTTATCCCGGTTTTAGGGTCTGGTCAGCTGGTTCCTCAGTGTCTCTGTGTCCTCTGCAGGACTGAGTGTCTCTCCTGTGGACAGAAACACTGACTGAAGATCAGCTGCTGAAATCAAAGTTCAGTCTGTTCACCATCACACACTCTGCGCTGTGAAGCAGATCTGTTTCAGACTCAAACACTAAACATTCATTTGTCTGATTTCATCTCTTTGACTATCAACATTTAAACTGTTGAACTAGAAACAGCTGACTCTCTTTACCTGAGGATACACTGTATACAGCTGAATTAACTGATGTTACTTTAAGTTTTTGGTAAATCTGTGTCCATGGATACAAGCTGTACCGAGAGCTTCTCTGATATCAGATTGTGTTGTAATAAACTTTTATATTCAAGTAAGAACAACTGAGGCTCTGAGGCTGAGACTAAAATATTAATTTGTAAAGTAATTAAAGCTGTCAGATAAATGCAGTGGAGTAGAATATCTTAAATACTGAAAATGTGTACTCAAGTTGTACTTGAGAGAATGTACTAATCTGAAAGACAGCACTGTCAAGACTGAGCTCCTAATAAGATAAGATAAACTTCATTGATCCCACACTGGGGAGATCCACTTCTTACAGCAGCTCAAACATTCAATAGAATAAAAACAATATAAAAGTTGTTGTTGGTATATAGTTGTTTTATATAGCATGTTGGGACATGAATGTATATGCAGTTTAGGGTTTGATCACTGGGTGGAGCATTGACACAGGAAATGCATAAAGATAATCAACAGCCACAGGTACAGGTGTGTGGCAAAGGGGAGAGCAAAGAGCGTTTTACCGTGTCTGCGCTATTGTTTTATTAGTATTTCAATTGAAAGCAGAATGAAAGTTACCTGAAATGAAATGGACAAACTGAAATATACCTGTGCTACGCAGTAGTGGTTTTTGGCACGGGTGAACCGGGCAGCCGCCCGGGGCGGCATTTTTTCAGGTTCCCACAGCATGAGAACTTAAAAAAAATAAATTAAAAAAAATCCTCTGCGCCGCGAAGCGGTTTTCTGTCATCTATCATTTCAATTTGTGGGGAATTGGCAAATCGGACATCTGCCTTCTTGTGCACAAAAGCCGTGAGAAAGGAAAAGGGGAGGAGGGCCCGGGGGACAGTTCACCTCTGGGTCTCGTAAATGGAACGGTCAGGACAAGGGGAGGGGGGGACCACGAGCCTCCTTGAGCTCATTACTATCGGATATCTACCCCAAATTTTGGACTGCTCTGAGGATTGACCTTACTCTGCCAGTCACTGTGGCTCAAGCAGAGAGAAGCTTTTCAAAACTGAAGTTGATCAAGTCATACCTGAGGTCAACCATGTCCCGGGAGCGGCTCACTGGCCTTGCCGTCATCAATATCAATCACTCAATAGGCGGAGCAGATTTCATATTATAACATCAATAATGATTTTGCATCAAGGAAGGCCAGAAAGGTCAGGTTTTAGTTTCAGTTTGTGTTTTCTGTTCTTAGTGCTATAGTGTAATAATTAGATTGTCTTTAGTGTGTCTTCACATTTGTGTGATGAAGGATTTGTGCTTTTTAGAATATTTATTCTATATTTTATTTGTATATTATTCTTAATATTTCATATTATTGTTGCTCTCTGCTCTTGTTAAATTTTTTATAATTGTATATATTATAATGAAGGATTTGTGCCATTGAGAAATATCATTTTCTATTTCACTCATGTTGTTATAATAAAATATAACTGTTTGTGTAATATATATATATATATATATATATATATATATATATATATATATATATATATATATATATGGGGAGGGGGAGCGCTCAAAGGGGGTCTCGCCTGGGGGCGTCATTCAATGTAGAACTGCCACTGGTGCTACGGTGAGTCAGCGCCCCCAAATATATTACATTAATTTATTGGCAGTCCAGAACACGTGTCAGAGCAAGCTGTCCCTTTGTCGCAGCGCATTGGCCTGATGGAGGTCTGGTTAAAAGACTCTACATTAAAGTCCAAAGATCTCTTAAGGAACTCGCCAGGATCGCCAGCAGGACGCCATCGTGAGATTTCTAGGCCTCGAGTTGGATCATTTGGACAATCACGACAGCTTCTTGTCGGGCGGCAAAGACAAAGAACCAAACCGGAACCACAGACCATCACTGGGACAGTCTGAACGTGCAACCGGACCGGAGGTATGTGCAGCGCTACTAACTATATGGCCATTTAAACGTTGTGTGAACATAACTGTAAATCCAATGCATCGATTGGAGCCGTTGTTTAAATAAACTGTGGGTTCATCTGTGAAAGGTATTATTTATTCACAGTGTTTCTGGTTGTGTTTGGTGATATGGATTCTGAAACAAGGGTGCAAAATGAGCGTGAGTGACCATTTTATTTGAAGAACAGATTAAGGTTGAATGATGTAAGGTGTTATATGTTTTATATATGTTGTTGAACATAGAGAAATATACACAACAGTGCTGTATAGTGAACAAATATAGACTTTTGAACTATATAGGTCTTTTTCTTTCTGTCTTTCTCTTCTTCCTTTCTTCTACTTAGTCTGCCGTACAACCGGACCGGAACGGATCGCTAACGTTCTTCTGACGGATTCGGTGTTTTTAGCTGAGCTGGCCCGGGGAATATTCGGTTAAAACAGATCTGTGGTGCTGTTTCTCCTTCATTGTTCTCTGTGAAGTTGGCTGAAAGTGATGTAATGTGGTGTTTTATGTGGAGTGAGCAGCACTGCGCCGGACTCAGTTTAAAAAAAAATTGCTTTTTAAACTCTACATTGCTTGTAAAGATATAACGGGAGTAACTGGCAAACCAGCTTTAAAGGTGACATATTTTCTTTTTAAGTAAGTGCTGTGTTGTGGGAGTGGTTCATGTGGATTTAGAAAAGTAAAAGATACATATTTACATACATTTTAAAATGTTAAATTGAGAACGGAATTTCCTAATCCCCTCACCAGTCAACACGGTATAGTGTCTATTTACTGATAAGTATGCCTATGATTGCAGAACATAATAATAAAGCAGTAGTTATGCATCAAATGTGTGTAATCAATCCTTTGGTTGATAATTATTTCATAATAATGGCAGCAGGGTTAATATTTGTGTTCAAAAACCAGAAGTGGTTTAACCAGGCAGAAGGCAGTGAATGTGTTCGTGTAACTAGAAAAAGGATGTAGAGCAGGGGTCATCAACTACATTTTTCCAAGAGACAGAATTTTTCTAAGCAGAAAAATGTACGTACTTTCAAATACAGGTGGCCGTACTTTCAAATAAAGAAAATAAAATGAATTTATAACTAATACGCCTTTTTCGAAATTTTCACTTTCTTACTGAATTAATGCAATATATATATTATTTTATTTATTTTTACATGTATTAGTGTGAGCAAACTCCTAAAAAACATGGAAACTCCATAATGATAACTGGCTCTTTAACTAGAAAAAGATCTCAGACCAGGAGGCAGTTCACTGAGGAGTGATGGTTAAAGTCTGGGATTAGGGAAACATGGTTGTAGTATGCAGCGTCCTGATTGGTGGAAAATGCCTGCAGAAAGAAACGGCTGTTGTCAGGTAAGAATGTCACTGTCAAAGAGCTGAAGCGAAAAGTTGATGTGGAAAAGCCCAGCTTTAATGATGAATGGACTGATAAGCAGGCTATGTATTCATCATATAGGCCTCACAACCAGCATCATCATCAAGAATGAATTATGCGAACATAACGATGGCGTCATTCACGTGCATATTAAGTAGCCACATGTATATGTTTTGGTCTTATAATACCTCCTTAGCTTTACCACTCCAGCGGAGACGATGGCTCGCTCAGCCAGCAGTTAAGTTGTCCACATTGCAAGCTAAGATAAACATTTAGACTACAAACCGACAGCTTTTGTTTCAGCTTGTTTGTAAAAATTCGCTATTTGCGGGTTAGGGTTGCGGTGGACAAGAGTGGACTGAGCAGACAGAGCAGATTGAAATATCGCTTTCTACACGTTTATGCCTGTCTATAGGCTACAGGTGAGTGCATTGATAAGTATTGACTTTTTACTCACGAAGGCTTTATTGTAGCCTACTTACAGTAACGAGACTAGCGTGAGTTGATCGTGCGCCTCGCAGCGGCCGTTGGTAATCCTCTCTGTGTCGTTCCCAGTCAGGTGCTGCGTGTTTTAACTCGGCTGAGCTGGGAGTGTGGAGCGGGGGGGGGCTGGGTTTGTGCTCTACCTGTGTCATGTTAGCTGCTGTAAATGCTTGAAATGGTAAATAACAGAATGGCTGATGTAGAGGGTCAGTTTTATTCAGGAACAATCATTTCTCAACTGTTTTTAGGGGCTTTGGGCGTTATCAGTGACGTCATCGGTCCGAAAACGAAACTAAACTCCCTTAACGGAAAACTTTCCGGATTACTCGACGCACTCTCCGAAGCCACGTCACATCTCTGGAGCGTCTCTGACTGGGAATCAGCTGTAAGTTTGTTTTCTGTCACATTTACACTACACGGTTTGTTTGTGGCTGTTTATGATGGGATGTGTGTCCGGAGCAGTGCTGAAGTTACTGTTTGATCACAGTGTTTGGGGAAAACTCAACATAAATCAACATGCTGTCGAATTATTGATGATTGGAATCAATAATTCAGTCTTTGTGAGAAACAATGGATCACTGAGGACTTTGTTATTCTACTTAACATGACAACTTTCTAATTTCCGGGTATTAATCATTTTTGCGCGGCAGCGTAAAGACAGACACAGTAACACGCTGACATTTCCGGTGAATCTCTTCAAAATAAAGTGTAGGGTCTGAAGTGAGGATCCGCGAGACTTCAGCAGACTGCAGTGGGTCTGAAGGGTCAGGATGTACTGCAAAGTAACTAAGTACTTTTACTCATAAAATGCCTGAAAGCCTTTAGTACAGATACACATCATTACCCAGCGAGGCATGCAGCGGGATGTTGTTTTATTTTACCTAAAGTGAAAACCAAATCACTTCAACGTTCAGTCACATACAGAGCAATGTGTGAATGGAACCTACTCCCAAATAATATGGCGAGACACTACAGGTGAATAGGGTAACATTTTTAACTTACAGATATCACCATGAAACTTTACCAGTTAATTACTCACATGAATAGGAGAAAAAAATGTATTGCAAGTTTTCTGTAATTTTATGTTTAAATATGCTAATCAGGCTATATCTAATGAAATATGCGCTAATTTGCATATATTTTGACGTGACGAATCTGACCATTGAAAAAAAACAAGGTTCAAAATTATTTTGGCATTTTGTTGATATATTTAATGAAAAGACTTAACCCTTGTGTTGTCTTCGTTTCAACCTTGAAAAAACACTTTTTTTCCTGACATTTGTGACGCCTTTTTTCACAATTTGGTTTTGCTTTTTCCTACGTTTTAAATTTTAAAATCTTTTTCTACACATTTTCAGCGCTTATTTCTACGTCCAATATTTTCTGATATAAAACAAAAATTTAAAATAGGCCAATGTGACCCGAAGTCAACACAAGGGTTAACCAGAGGGGATTATGAATATCTCCTTTTGTTACCCAGTAAATCAGAAAATACTGCCAATAGCCTTAAAAAATTGATTTCCGCCCTATTTTTTGGCATAAAATGTCACATAAATCAGGCCAAGAATGACATGTCAACAAATCCCTCTGGACAAACCTTCACAATATAGTTAGGAAAACGACTGTAAAGTTTGGTGTATGTAGGTGCTACAGAAGTGGAAAATCGTCACGCCGAGTGTGAGGAAAAAACTCATTTTGAGAAAACGGCTTTTAAAGATTTTTATGGAAAAATTCCACTAATTTCTATTGAAAGAATTACAGACAAAATATACTTTAGGACCAAGTAAAATCCATGTATCACACTGTTTAACATCCAAAACTCATTATTGCTTCACCCATCACTGATCATAACATCCGAAACAACACATTAACATGGCCTTCAACTGAAGACCATTACATCACAAACTTCGAGCTGACATAACACAACCATTACACAGCCTAGTTCCTCCAAGTTAGTTTACAGTCTACATATCCATGCCTGCACCATATGTAGGGCCCTCCTCCATCTCCTGCTGGTGTCTTTTCACTTCTTTTGGCTGTTCTTACACTTTTAAGGCTCCACTTTGCACTGGTGGAATGGACACTATTGGCTTTTGAGATCCTAACCATGTCATCATCCTTCATTGCATTAACAGGCTGTGCTCTGAAGCCACAATTTCTCCATTACAGCCAGCATGGCAGAGGCACCCTCATTGAATGTAGAAATAGCCATACTGACTGCAGCCTCAACCCTGCTTTTCCCCACAAAGACTGTTTTTGGACATTGGGCCCATATGACCAAGTTGAGGCATGTGTTGGCATTCTGAGTGCCTCCATGCTGCACTGTCACTGGACATCCGGTGATACACAGGGATAAGCTTCTTATGAATCATTCAAAAGACCAATATTTAGAACATTGGAGAAAGCAAACAAAGTAGACTAAATTGTTATTTGACAGAGTATCTGCACACTGTCAGATACAGTGAGGAAAATAAGTATTTGAACACCCTGCTCTTTTGCAGGTTCTCCCACTTGGAAATCATGGAGGGGTCTGAAATTGTCATCGTAGGTGCATGTCCACTGTGAGAGACATAATCTAAAAACTAAAATCCAGAAATCACAATGTATGATTTTTTAACTATTTATTTGTATGATACAGCTGCAAATAAGTATTTGAACACCTGAGAAAATCAATGTTAATATTTGGTACAGTAGCCTTTGTTTGCAATTACAGAGGTCAAACGTTTCCTGTAGTTTTTCACCAGGTTTGCACACACTGCAGGAGGGAGTTTGGCCCACTCCTCCACACAGATCTTCTCTAGATCAGTCAGGTTTCTGGGCTGTTGCTGAGAAACACGGAGTTTGAGCTCCCTCCAAAGATTCTCTATTGGGTTTAGGTCTGGAGACTGGCTAGGCCACGCCAGAACCTTGATATGCTTCTTAAAGAGCCACTCCTTGGTTATCCTGGCTGTGTGCTTCGGGTCATTGGCATGTTGGAAGACCCAGCCTCGACCCATCTTCAATGCTCTAACTGAGGGAAGGAGGTTGTTCCCCAAAATCTCGCAATACATGGCCCCGGTCATCCTCTCCTTAATACAGTGCAGTCGCCCTGTCCCATGTGCAGAAAAACACCCCCAAAGCATGATGCTACCACCCCCATGCTTCACAGTAGGGATGGTGTTCTTGGGATGGTACTCATCATTCTTCTTCCTCCAAACACGGTTAGTGGAATTATGACCAAAAAGTTCTGTTTTGGTCTCATCTGACCACATGACTTTCTCCCATGACTCCTCTGGATCATCCAAATGGTCATTGGCAAACTTAAGACAGGCCTTGACATGTGCTGGTTTAAGCAGGGGAACCTTCCGTGCCATGCATGATTTCAAACCATGACGTCTTAGTGTATTACCAACAGTAACCTTGGAAACGGTGGTCCCAGCTCTTTTCAGGTCATTGACCAGCTCCTCCCGTGTAGTCCTGGGCTGATTTCTCACCTTTCTTAGGATCATTGAGACCCCACGAGGTGAGATCTTGCATGGAGCCCCAGTCCGAGGGAGATTGACAGTCATGTTTAGCTTCTTCCATTTTCTAATGATTGCTCCTGCTTGGCAATTTCCCCGTAGCCCTTTCCAGCCTTGTGGAGGTGTACAATTTTGTCTCTAGTGTCTTTGGACAGCTCTTTGGTCTTGGCCATGTTAGTAGTTGGATTCTTACTGATTGTATGGGGTGGACAGGTGTCTTTATGCAGCTAACGACCTCAAACAAGTGCATCTAATTAAGGATAATAAATGGAGTGGAGGTGGACATTTTAAAGGCAGACTAACAGGTCTTTGAGGGTCAGAATTCTAGCTGATAGACAGGTGTTCAAATACTTATTTGCAGCTGTATCATACAAATAAATAGTTAAAAAATCATACATTGTGATTTCTGGATTTTTGTTTTTAGATTATGTCTCTCACAGTGGACATGCACCTACGATGACAATTTCAGACCCCTCCATGATTTCCAAGTGGGAGAACTTGCAAAATAGCAGGGTGTTCAAATACTTGTTTTCCTCCCTGTATATGAAGAAGAGACGGATCCTGACTAAATACAGGCTCAGTGACCACCTACTGGGTCAGAGGTGCACTTCCTCCTCCACTGGGAAAAACTATCTTCACTAAGATTTACACCTTGGAAAAATAGCCAAAAAAAGTTAACACCAGAAAAGAAGCTGGTAGTTCTCCTAGGAGCAGTGGTGTAGTCCAGGGTATACGCTGGTATACGGCGTATACCTACTTATTTTTCAGTCAGCATTGCCTATACCCACTTCTAAATCCCCCCTGATGCGCACCATTCAGTAATATCTGTGAGCCAGATTGCCCATTTTTTCCTCAAGGATAGTGAAGCCATGACCCACCCTCCTCTGCCTCTAATTGGCTGGTACTCGCTGCTTTCACTGATTAGATTGGTTAACTTTAGGCATGAGGACTGATGAGCCAATCAGAGGCAGAGTAGGGCGGGTCATGCTGAGGAAAATATCGCTAATACCTCAGGTGCCAGTGAAAAAAATAAATAAATAAATAAAAAAACCTCAGGTGCCGGTGCCACTTGACTGCGATAACGGCAGCAGACCAAACAACAGATGAAGAAAGAACACAAGCGGCGGTGTGCCACCCCAGTTGATGGAAGACATAATTCTGAGGTAAGTTTTAAGGTGGTTTCCAAATGAATCATTATTTTAAATTACTGGAAAATTGCCAGTGGCAATATGACTCCACATTTAGAGGAGAAGAGATTTTGCCGCCAGTAGTTAGTGCGAGTCGGCTAACGTTATGAAGCTAGCTACGTAGCTTGGGATAATGTGGGGAAACCGGGGCATTGTTGGTTTTCAGTAAGTGTTTAATCAACCCAGTTCATAAGAATTTCATACCAGACCGATGAAACTGATTATCTCAATGTCTATGAAGCTTGTTTATTATTGTAAAGGTCTAAATTATAACGTTAGCCAAGTTACTTAGCCCTAACTAACCTATATGATCTAGTTTAATTTTATAGTAGCTAGGCTGGTAGTTGATTTTTAAGTAAGTTAAAACACAAGAATGGGGACAAATAGTTTAAGATTCAGCCTAAAACAATATTGAGGTCTAATCAGGGGGGGACCCATGTCTTGCTGATGACTATTGTGATCACAGTAGTGTGTGTGTGTGTGTGTGTGTGTGTGTGTGTGTGTGTGTGTGTGTGTGTGTGTGTGTGTGTGTGTGTGTGTGTGTGTGTGTGAGAGAGAGAAAGAGAGACAGGGAGGTGCATAATTATTTTTGTTGTTTCTGTAGACATCAATAATGACTTGCCAGACCTGTGGAGTGCTAAACAAACAGAAGAGAAGACTTCAAATCCAAGAACCCCTGGTTGGGATCCAAAAACAAAAAATCGGTTTTAGGTAGATTGCTAGTTTGGGTAACTTCTGAAACTGTGTGTGTGTGTGTGTGTGTGTGTGTGTGTGTGTGTGTGTGTGTGTGTGTGTGTGTGTGTGTGTGTGTGTGTATGTGTGTTAAGGACCATGCACACGTACAGCTGTGGATACAGGAGTAGTTACATTGTTTGTTTATGCTTCGCAGGATGTCTGGTCTGTAGCAGTGTAAACTCCATTGGGATCGACAAGGAGCAAGGTGTATTGCTCTCAAGAGAATGGATGAACTTTGAAATTCAAAAAATGATGATATTTAATATTTGTAGCGATATTTATATATATCTAACGAAGTATTCTATAAAAATAGTGTTCAGCTATTGAAAACCAAATAATTTCAATTTTATGACAGTGCACTTTTAAGTTTATCTGATTGGTTTTGATGTTTGGAAGAGAATGATTTGTGTGTTTTATTTAAGATGAAATATGAACAAGGATGCATTGTCAACTTCAGATTAGAAGTATTTTATTTAAATAAATGTGGAAAAAATAATCGAAACACCATGTTTGCCTCATGATAAATACATTTTACATTCATCCAGGCTGCTTGTGTGACCAGTAGTAACTACAAACTGCTCCTAATCAAGTCCTGATCATTTTATAATAGTGAGCAAGTAGAAATGACAGATTTTTGGGTAAACTAAATCATAGTCTTACATTTCACTGTTTCTAAAACAGGGCTTTTTTCTGGACTACTTGAAAAAAATAAATAAAAAAAAAGTGAAAACAGAGTATACCCACTTCTCCAGGGACCACTACACCACTGCCTAGGAGGTGACAGCAGCTCCACTGACAGCTAAACATGTTTCTGCCTGCCACAACCTGAGGGACTCACAACCACTTAGGATCCCAAAATTACAGATTTGTTTAGTATTTTATAGTAATTATAGTAGAATAGTATATATGTGACACCTACATATTTAATATATGACATGTAGGCTATGAATTTCAGAGAGAGAGAGAGAGAGAGAGAGAGAGATCTGAAAACTCCTGTTTTCTGAACGACAGTTTAAACTTCAACGTACTACGTGAAGGCATTTCATCATCTGCTGTCTTAGTTTGTAATCCCCTGTGTCTTATTGTTAATGACAACTGTTTTCGTCTTCTCTGAGATGATTTTCGACGCACTTCTTTCGACATTCTGAACTACCGCGGAAATGTCAGAGCGCGTCACGTGACCATTCTAAGCGAATCACGTTGTCAGAATTTGGCATCAGCCAATGAAATTGCGCTTTCAGAGTTAAATCCCCCCTTTTACTTTCACGATTGGTTGCTGATGAAAAGGAAATGACCATATTTGGATCCGACAGCATTGTAGAGGGTAGAGAGCGCTTTCCAACGGTATATGTGATGACAGGGTTCAGACAGCGATTGCGGAGTAGCGGGATAATTTAGAACGCCAACTTTTGTTGAATTTAGGAGAAATCTACCGACGCAAACAGACAAAGTGTAGTAAAATAAAGACCTAAATATGTATTTTTGACTTTTTTTTCACCACAAGTCTGAAATAAGACATGTTATTAAAGACAAATAGCCCAAAATCTCAAAATTGACCAGTGAAAAAAACACAATGTCTCGCCTTACAACAAAAACATTCAGTTGAGTTTTAAACAATCACTTAAAGAATATTACCTCCAAAGACACTTCAACATCTAACACTAATTCTTTGTAGAGTCAGTTATATGGGCTTTTTTTTAATCACTTATTCTTGAAAAATAGATTTCTTTGTTTTTGATTAATTGCGTCAGCTGTAATTATATAAATATGTGAGCTGTATTTTGTGAAATGTTGTTTAATGTGAAATAATGTCTAATGTGTGTGTTGTGTTTAATGTGATGTAGTAAACTGTATTGTCACAAAATAGACTGCAGGAAGATTAGCTTCTATTTCATGCTGAAGCTAACAGGGATCCAAATAAAACAAACAAATAAAGTCTTCATTTGATGGAAAATAGGACCGCCATGATATGACTATAAGATAATGTTTCTTAGACTGTCAAATACTAAAACTGTGAAGGACTTGTTATTTATGTTCGGGGTAACGGGGATCAGCCAATCAGTGCCTTTGTTTCGGGGTCACAGAGAAGACACCTGTTTGCGCTGGCTGATAAGTTTGGTTTTTAAGGGCGTTTTCACACCTGAAAGTCCGAACCAAGGTCCGTACCAAGGTTCATGTTTTTGTTACATTATATACATTTGATCTGGTACGTTTTGGTTTCACACTGCAGTTATGCAAGCGCACTAAAGATCTACATCTTACTACGTCTTGCCATTATCACATACGTGAGCTGCGTCTCCAGATACTTATAATTGATTGGGTTGTAGACGGGCTTCCCTGTCCTCTCGTAGCCTCTCTTTGTGTCAGAGTTTTTTCAGCTGACTGCTGCTCTCCCCTACTGCCGCGGCTCTTTTTGTTTTGTTGTGATGTTGAGAAGCAAGACACAGGAACTTTCTTTCTGCAGCATTTATTCAGAGACAACCGGAAACCTACACTGTACATTTACTACCACTTAACAAGTAAACTGTTGATGTATTCTCAGCTCTGACAGCTGTCTGCTCTGAGCGCATTCACCGTCACTCTCTCTCTCTCTCATGTAGCCTACATAAGCACCGAGCTATTCCTTAAAGGTACAATATGTAACTTTTCTGCAATAAAATGTCTAAAAACGACCATAACTATATATGTTATATATATTTTTTGAGTTGGGTAGTTACACTATTCCAAATGTTTCCACCAAATGGCAAACCCAGAGAAATCTGTTATTTTATTTTCAGACACGTCACGTTTCATTTAGTCGCCCGTCAGTGGCGTCATATAACCTTTCACCATCTAGTTACTCGTAACTTCTGTCAAAACACGGGCACCCAGATGCTATGTTCGAGAGTAATTGTAAATCATACAATGTCACAGAAAAAATATGGATAACACTGCTTTTTCTGCCTAAAGGCATACTTTTGTGATTAATTACATATCACTTTGCAACACAGTAATACAGCAGAAACCTTATTTATTGATACATAATGTTACTAAAACGTATGTGCTGGTTGACAAGTAGCTAACATTAATGCTAGCTAATGCTTGGTAGATAACATTATAGGGTTACAACATTGTTCAATACGCTCATAAAGTTATTAGTAGTATGGTTGTTTTGACCATGGATAAAAGCAGCACTGCGCTAACCCACAAATAAGTTCACTAGTATCGTTAACGTTAGCTGTATAGACAGACGATTAATCTAATGCTAATTTAGCCAGCTAGCACACCCCGCTCTGCCTGCCTCACTCCCCCGGCACAAAGAGACTTCATTTGGGATGATAGCTGACAACGCAGCCGGGACATGTAGCAATAGCTAGTTACCGTTAGCCCCAGCTGGTGCCGGGAGCTTACGACACTAACGGCAGTTTAATGAAGCGTCGGGAAATAGAGAATAGCAGACCCAGGCATTCTAGTCACAACATCTGCCATCAATAATGTTAGCTACCGGTGTTTGTACCGAAAATCTCCTCCCTGCCAAATTTTTCCCCCCTTCACGTTTAGCTGTCTTTACAGTTAGCTAGCTAAATTAACCCGACAAAAGGTGGGTTAAGCACCAAAAAAAATAGTTAAGATTACAAAAAAGTGATCGGTCAGCTGGGAGATGTTCTCCTGCTGCTGACAACGGCAATCGAACATGCTCACCGTCCTGGAGATTCCTCCTGCAATCCCCACCCACACCGTCTCTCAGCCTCGTTGAGTAGCTAGCTAGCGTTACAACAAACCCCGTCTGCCCGGTAAAATCCAAAAGGTGACATTGGCATGTGAAATATACTGTGATAGTGTGCTTTTAGCTGCTGGCTAATAGCCAGCAGCTAAAACCTGCTAACGTTAGCCCTGACTCAATAGCTAACTGGTCAGCTAGCTACCAATACAGATTGAATCAAGAAAAACGTAATTATGTTGGGGAAACTGCAGCTGTTTTATTAGCATGACATGAATAAACTAGGGCTGCAACTAACGATTATTTTCATAGTCGATTAATCTGTTGATTATTTTCTCGATTAATCGATTAGTTGTTTGATCTATAAAAATGTCAAAACATGGTGAAAAATGTGGATCAGTGTTTCCCAAAGCCTAAGATGACGTCCTCAAATGTCTTGTTTTGTCCAAAACTCAAAGATCTTCAGTTTACTGTCCCAGAGGAGAGAAGAGACTAGAAGATATTCAGATTACTGTCCCAGAGGAGAGAAGAGACTAGAAGATATTCAGATTACTGTCCCAGAGGAGAGAAGAGACTAGAAGATATTCAGATTACTGTCCCAGAGGAGAGAAGATACTAGAAGATATTCAGATTACTGTCACAGAGGAGAGAAGAGACTAGAAGATATTCAGATTACTGTCCCAGAGGAGAGAAGATACTAGAAGATATTCAGATTACTGTCACAGAGGAGAGAAGATACTAGAAGATATTCAGATTACTGTCACAGAGGAGAGAAGAAACTAGAAGATATTCACATTTAACAAGCTGGAATCAAAGAAATCTTATTTTTTTTTTTAATAAAAAAATGACTCAAATGATTAATCGATTATCAAAATAGTTGCCGTTTAATTTAATAGTTGACAACTAATCGATTCATCGTTGCACCTCTAGAATAAACGTTACTAAACGTAACGTGAATAAACTTGAATGGGTAAATTTGTCTGTGAACAGATGCATTCTAATCAACAATAGTGTTTATCAATAAAAAAAAACATAAATCCACGCAACTTCCCAACGTCATCAAACGTCTGTGTTTACAATCCATTGTTTTGGTTGAGAGACCCTTTATTGTACGTTTAAAGGAGCTTCCCCGGTCTTGTAACACAAGGAGAGCCTGCCAGAGCTTCTTGTATTTGGCCTGAAAGTTTTTGTTTAAAGCTTTTTTAGTTGCCTTTTTTCTGTTGTGTTCTGTGTTCAGACTCCGCTACATTCAGGAAATGTCTTTGTAAGAGCAGATACACTAAAAATGGGAGTTCATATGTCTGACTGCTTATGTGTAGCAATATATAATAAATTTGAGGAGGTGGCGCATCGTGATGCATCGGGATATCGAATCGTATCGAATTCTTGACAGGTTAATCGTATGTTAGCATAAAGTTCGCTCGCAGCGTGCTAATGCTTAGTACTGTTAGTGTTACACTACTATTGTGCTTATGTGTGTAGGCACATGACACTATAATTATTATTGGAGCGTTTACAATGGTTGTGTAATAGAAAACTATGTTTGGGTTGCTATTACTGAGATCACAGCAGTAAAAATGCTGTTTAATTTAACAAGGAGCTGATGTGTGTTATGTGGTATATTATTTGGTTATTTTAATATAAGCAGCTAAAGCTACTTAAAGTGAAAGTTATACTAATTAACATTTATTAGCCTTACTAATTGCATCCTGTCAGCACTGTCGTTTTTACTTGTATGCTGATATCTCCATTTTATTTGTTTATTGTAGAACCACACACACACACACACACACACACACACACACACACAACCATCTGCTGCTGCCAATAAATCTATTGAAGAGCATCAGAGCATTGGACTGCATTCTTCCCAATGCACCACAGTGGTCACCTATTCCCAACTAGCTACAGTCCTAGTTATCAAGTCTCCATTACTAAAACATTTGACGATGTCACCTTGAATTCTGAGAAAACATAACTGACATTTTTCACATTTTTAGACTAAACGATTAATCAATAAAATAATCAACAGATTAGTCAGTAATGAAAATAATCCTTACTTGCAGCTTAACTATAATATAATATAATATAGTTATATTAATACTTGTTTAAATGTGTGAATAGAGAACTTTGATTTGTAACAGTATATTATTATGAATACAAAGTTGCAAATTGATTCACAAACTGACTGGAAAACAATCCACAAACAAAGATGAAAATATTAGTTAAATGTCTGATAACATCATGATAAAAAATTACAAACTTTCACAATAAAACGAACAGTGAAAATGATTTAAATAGCAAAGATAAAATGGCAGATTACATTGTGGTATTTGTGCTTTTATGTCATGGTTTGCAGGGAAGTTGAGGACCCGAGAAAACACGACGGAACAAGCACACGCGTAACATAGATACAATGATCTGACACAGGACAAGGGGAACACAAAGACTAAATACAGAGGGTAACGAGGTAACGAGAGGCAGGTGACACAAGGGCTAGGAAACAGGTGGAAAACATCAGGCAATCACAGGAGCGGGAAAACAGGGAGTAAAACTAGACACGACAAGACAGAAAACCAGACTATCAAAATAAAACAGGAAACAGAACAAAATTCAGAACCGAAACAGACTACCAAAATAAGAAAACACACAAACCCATAACATTTTACTTCAGTAAAGGATGTAAATACTTCTTCCAATGATGTAAGAGATGAATGAGTGATGATATGCTGATGAATGATTGGACTGCTGCTCTCTGTTTCCTCTCCAGATGAAGGTGTGGACTCTGCTATGAGTCAGTGTGAGGACAGAGAGGAGGGAGTCCCTCCCTCTAAAACCACTCTGTGTGGGGAACATGACAGCCAGACCAAAGCTCAGAGGTGAGAGGACCATCTCTAAAAGCTCGAACACACCAACCAGACGGCCGACCGTCGGCAGAAAAGGCAGCCGGACCGATCAGTCGGGTCCCTGAGGTCCAAAAAAATGCCTCAAAACACACTGAGGCGACGCCGACTTGAGTGTACGCTCTGCGTGTGCGCGAAACGTAATACATCTCCATAGCAGCAGGCGGCGCTTCGGCTGATAGGACGAACGCGTCACGTGGGTCATTTTTCTCCGGAAATTCACAGCCAGACTGTCATGGCGGCTTGTTCAGAATACGATCTCATATTGTACTAAAATAGTTCACCGAAACGTGTTTCTGAAAACATTTTAAGCGAGAAATAGGCCATACAGTTTCTGAATCTGTCTTAATTTCAGATCGACAAAGGTCAGTTTAAAAGATTTTCGTCAACATTTCATCTGCTCGCCATTTCCGGATGAGTCCCGACTGCCCTGTCTCTGACTGAACATGTCGGGTCGGCCAAAATGAAGGCCGACAGCTCCTCCGACGGACGACGGCACAGAACACACCAAACAGACTCGAGTCACTGACCTCGCCAGACTGTCCAACGGCTGATAATCGGGTTGATGTGACAGGCCCCTAACAGTCCACCATCATTATTCACACTCAAAGCTCTGTGTGTGTTGTGTTTCAGCCCAGAGAAGCAGCACGGACCTGGACCTGGATCTGAACCTGGACCCAGACTTGGACCTGGACCTGAACCCAGCTGTGTGTCCTTCAAGAGTGACCAGTCGAAGGGGTTTGGTATTGATTTTAAACAACAACATGACCAAAAGTACGTAGTTGTAAATTGTGTTCAGTAAGACATCCATAATGTCAGTAATTAAATAGTTATTTTTTGTGTCTAAACATTTAAAATTAGACATTGTTTAACAATTCTTTGATATGTGAGCTTTAATGCATTTCTTTCTATCATGATCAATCACAGACCAGACTGTCCTGAACCCAGCTGTGTGTCCATGAAGAGTGACGAGTCTATGGGTCATCCGCTACTCTTCAAAGATGGATGCCACTCTGTTGACCAAAGGTGAGGATTTCAAACTGATAATCAGCAGGACTAGTAAAGGTTTACCACTACAGGGAGTCCTCTGATTCACTGTTAACATCCAAACATCACTTCATGAACCTTTACCTTGTGTTTGTCTCTGTCATAGATATAAAACAATAGATGTGACGTGATGTAATTCTGACTTTACATTACAGGATGGAACTATATGGCGGCCATTTTACCTGGGTTAAGTTTTAGAATAGGAACCTAGGGTGAAAGAGGCTCATGTTGTCTTTATAATTTCTGTATTTCACTAACAATACATCAATACTGTTTTTTATTCAAAGTAATGAGCATACAACAACTGTCTCTCTAAATGCACCAGATTTGGGTAGAATTGGGATTATTAAAAGTCCAATTGAACAAATAATGCATTTAATCACGAAGATAATCTTATAATTGTGAATTTATATTGCAGATAATACATATTTTTTTAAATTTGCCTGAATTTAATATGTAATCAGTGTCTTTTATATTCTGGATTTCTAATATACATTAAACAATGTTTTTAATGTAGAAATCCTAAATAGATTTAGATTATGGCTTATAGGCAGGTAATAAAGTCAGACATACAAGAGAGAAACAACTTACTGTAATGTATTAATATATTTATTGATGTCTTAAATTGTGTATATAACTAAGTTATAAGACAACATTGATTTCCCATAAACCCTGTCACTTCCTGTCAACAGGTACTGGCTTTGTTTAGATGAGAGGGTGACATGAGGAGTTGTTGTTGATAAGTTAAGCTTATGTCACAAAGGTAAGTAGCGAGGCTTGGACCCAAATGCAGTTCAGTTCAGAGTTGAGAATTTATTAACAAGAAAACTTCAACAAAATGTGTCCAGAAACTGGCAGAGCAAAAACGAGTTCCAAAAAAGTCACAGGGGAAACTAGAGACATGAAAACCAACTGGAAATTCAGCAACAGGGAAACCGCAACTCACCCACCAACAGTACACAGACAGAACGTAATGAGCGCACAAGACACAGGAAACACAGAGACTAAATACACAGGGTAATGAGGAAACGCGGGACAGGTGACACTAGGGGTGGGGAACAGGTGAAACACATCAGACAATCACAAGGGCGGGAAAACCAAAAGACAGGAAGTAAAACCAGACAAGACCAGATAGAAAACCAGACTACCAAAATAAAACAGGAAACAGAACATATACAGAAACATACAACCATGACAGCTTATGCCTTTAGCACAACTCGACTGGTCTTAATTATTTCATTCTCATTGCACGTTTTGGATATTAAGTTTACGGTGATAATGCTGAGAAATCGCGGGAATTTTGACCTGAACTGCTGAAGTTCAAACTGGATTACTTTACCTGATCAACACATGGATTATGTTTTATTTGCTTTAGTGAAAGGAAGATCATGTAAAGGCATGAGGTAAGATGACAACAGGTGATGTTACTATATGATGACTGATTGCAGAAGGCAGGTAATTTAGATTTAGCTAATGTTAGATGTGGTAAACATCACCTTCAGTGCAATCCCTCCCTCGGCTGAATGTGTGCTCAGTTAACGTTTGTGTTCCATGTTGCTGTCATGTGGTTAACGTTACTGTTTGGTTGATTTGCCTGTGAATCGCTCTGTGTTTAGATTGTAACGCAGCTGGCTGGATTTGTCTTGAGATATTATGAAACGGGATTAAGAAGTGAAGACAAGCTTCTTGTTAACATGTTATAAGTTTAAACTTGATTAGAATCAGCTGCTTAGCGGTCTGCTTAGGGTTATAATAATAACTTTGTTATAACGTTAATTAAACTTTACCTTTTAGCTAAGTTAACGCAGCTAGCAAAACAATGTTTGCTAGTCATAAATGATCTGTTTTGCTAACAAATCAATGCTGTTGAGGGCTAAGTAACTTAAGTTAGAACGCAGCTAGTCCGTTGGTAGCTAACAATAAAGTTACGTGCTTTAGTGACCTTTTTAGCTGAGCTATACAGTATGTTTAAAAATAAATGTCTCATCTACTCTATACTGATGTGATGGAAGTGATGCCAGCCTTCCTGGTCACCATAGTTTTGTCATGTCACATCTTGTTTTATATTATGTTCTCTGTGTGGACAGATATAATGGCCCTCATTTATGAAACGTGCGTACAGCCTAAAACAGGCGTAGGATGGGCGTAAGCCGGATTCTACACAAAGCAAGGCATTTATCAATTTGAACGTGAACGTAGGCTGCGATAAAATCTCACGTCTGGTCTGAACTCGTGTACAGAGTAAGTAAATTTTCGAGTCAGTGTGGACTTGCTAGCATATAATTAGTTTAACAGGAGAAGTCATCAGTTGATCACTTATCAGCAATGGCAGATCTGGCTCTTTTAGAGGACCTCTATTCGCTGGTACAACAGTGCATACGTACGCGCAGGGGCCACGGTGGAGCGCTTCATCGGATTGATTAAGGGCAGATGGCTCTGTCTTGCATCAACGGGGGGGGGGAGGACCCTACTATACACGGCAGAAACTGTCTGCAACATTGTTTTAGCCTGTGGGGTCCTGCACAACGTCGTGCAGGAAAATAGGCTGCCATAAATGTAGTTATGGAGCCAGATGACCCGATGCCCAGAGAGCAGTGTCCAGCACAGCCCCAACTGGAGATATATGAAGGAGACAGGATATTATTCCTCGCTTTTAAAAGGTAGTGTTATGTTTGGCAATGATACTCAATACAGGAAATATGACGATGCACAACATTTGTATTTATTCTTCAGGTTTTCGTTTCTCTTTTAAAGTGTTAATGGCCACAAGTGAACGATGAAAAAAACACAAGTAAAATAAAAGACACTGCATAAAGTGACTGCAATATAAGCCTGTATATTACTATGAAGACAATAGCATACGTCAAGGATGTATAAACTAAATAAACACTGTTGACTGCATCAGTGATCTCTTTCCATTCCGCATTCTTTCTACAGCTTTTAATACCAGTTTTCAAGTTGCAAAATAGTACACATGTTAGTGCAAATGAACCTGAGACATCAGGGTTTCAATCTCCGCCTCTGAAAAGTTCCGCTTCTTAGCCGGATTACGTCTCACCATGTCTCTACCAAATTTTAGGGGCGAGGCCTCAAAACGGAGAATATATTGGGGCGTGAAATTTAAATTAAAATCATTTCCAGCCGCTGCATTTATCAATGTACGTCCATTCTTTACGCTTTGATTGGTGTGATAGGAACGTTTCATGAGTCACACGTAAAGTCTGTCGTAAGATGATTTCTTTGCTCATATCTGCGCTGGTTTCTACGTTTGGTTGATAAATGAGGTCCATTGTGAGCTAATTCTTCCTGATTCCTCCACAGATTGGACCAGGAGAGCTCAGAGGTTCCCAGTGGTCAGTCTTCCCAGAAGCATCAAACACCCCTGGACCTATTTATGGTCTGTACATGTACAACAACTACTTTTACATCTATTCTGTTCACAGTCATCTCCATGCTGAACTTTTTAGACCAGTGGATTGTCTGTCCAACATAGATCTGATGTTTGCTTCCATGATTTCAGTTTGATTTGTCATTCATATAATCTTCTGTTCCAGCTGCTGGAGGAGGAGATTGGCACTTTTGTGAAGAACGAGCTGAAGAAGATCCAGAAGGTTCTGAGTCCAGATTACCCAGAATGCTTAGAGAGTCAGAGGGAGGATGAGGAGGTGTTGGACGGTGAAGATGAAGAGCAGATGAGGAGGAGCAGAGAGGCATTTCTGAAGATCACACTGCACTTCCTGAGGAGAATGAAGCAAGAGGAGCTGGCTGACCGTCTGCAGGGCAGTAAGAGAATTTCTCTAAAGATTTAACATGCTGGATAAATGGGACGTTTACTAATGTCTCCAGAGATGGACCAAAACATATTCATATACTCATTGGAAATGTTGAAATATGTTCTGTGACTTAATGATCTTCTTTGTTGTGTGTTTATTCAGGAAGTCGTGCTGGAGTTTGTAAGCGTGAACTCAAATCTAAGCAGCAGAAGAAGTTCCAGTGTGTGTTTGAGGGAATTGCTAAAGCAGGAAACCCAACCCTTCTGAATCAGATGTTCACAGAGATCTACATCATGGAGGGAGGGGCTGCAGAGGTAAATGATGAACATGAGGTCAGACAGATTGAAACAGCATCCAGGAAACCAGACAGACCAGAAACAAGAATCAGACAAGAAGACATCTTTAAAGCCTCACCTGGAAGAGAAGAACCAATCAGAACAGTGATGACAAAGGGAGTGGCTGGCATCGGGAAAACAGTCTTAACACAGAAGTTCACTCTGGACTGGGCTGAAGACAAAGCCAACCAGGACATCCAGTTCACATTTCCATTCACCTTCAGAGAGCTGAATGTTCTGAAAGAGGAAAAGTACAGCTTGGTGGAACTTGTTGATCGCTTCTTTAGTGAAACCAAAGAAGCAGGAATCTGCAGGTTTGAAGAGGTCGTGTTCATCTTTGACGGTCTGGATGAGTGTCGACTTCCTCTGGACTTCCACAACACTGAGATCCTGACTGACGTTACAGAGTCCACCTCAGTGGATGTGCTGCTGACAAACCTCATCAGGGGGAAACTGCTTCCCTCTGCTCGTCTCTGGATAACCACACGACCTGCAGCTGCCAATCAGATCCCTCCTGAGTGTGTTGACATGGTGACAGAGGTCAGAGGGTTCACTGACCCACAGAAGGAGGAGTACTTCAGGAAGAGATTTAGAGATGAGGAGCAGGCCAGCAGAATTATTTCCCACATCAAGACATCACGAAGCCTCCACATCATGTGCCACATCCCAGTCTTCTGCTGGATCACTGCTACAGTTCTGGAAGACGTGTTGAAGACGAGAGAGGGAGGAGAGCTGCCCAAGACCCTGACTGAGATGTACATCCACTTCCTGGTGGTTCAGTCCAAAGTGAAGAACATCAAGTATGATGGAGGAGCTGAGACAGAGCCACACTGGAATAAAAAGGGCAGGAAGATGATCAAGTCTCTGGGAAAAATGGCTTTTGAGCAGCTGCAGAAAGGCAACCTGATCTTCTATGAATCAGACCTGACAGAGTGTGGCATCGATATCAGAGCAGCCTCAGTGTACTCAGGAGTTCTCACACAGATCTTTAAAGAGGAGAGCGGACTGTACCAGGACAAGGTGTTCTGCTTCGTCCATCTGAGTGTTCAGGAGTTTCTGGCTGCTCTTCATGTCCATCTGACATTCATCAACTCTGGAGTCAACCTGCTGGCAGAAGAACAAACACAATCCCGGTGGTCTAAAGTGTTGAGCAACAAATCAGGTTTCTACCAGAGTGCTGTGGACAAGGCCTTACAGAGTCCAAATGGACACCTGGACTTGTTCCTCCGCTTCCTCCTGGGTCTTTCACTGCAGACCAACCAGAGTCTCCTACAAGGTCTGCTGACACAGACAGGAAGCAGCACACAGACCAATCAGAAAACAGTTGAGTACATCAAGAAGAAGATTGGTGAGAATCTGTCTGGAGAGAGAAGCATTAATCTGTTCCACTGTCTGAATGAACTGAATGATTGTTCTCTAGTGGAGCAGATCCAACAGTCCCTGAGTT
Source organism: Zingel zingel (assembly GCA_023566125.1). Taxonomy (NCBI): domain Eukaryota; kingdom Metazoa; phylum Chordata; class Actinopteri; order Perciformes; family Percidae; genus Zingel; species Zingel zingel. The sequence goes on along the minus strand of CM042325.1, from coordinate 33,943,580 downwards.
CAGGAAGTCTCTCCACAGATAAACTGTCTCCTGCTCAGTGGTCTGCTTTGGTCTTCATCTTACTGTCATCAGAAAAAGATCTGGATGTGTTTGACCTGAAGAAATACTCTGCTTCAGAGGAGGCCCTTCTGAGGCTGCTGCCAGTGGTCAAAGCCTCCAAGAAAGCTCTGTACGTGCACACACAACTATCCAGATCAAATGGATTTTTTCTTAAGTCAGAAAAAATCAACCATTGATTGTAATTGTTTTCTTATGTATTGCTGATTCCTCTTCAGACTGAGTGGCTGTAACCTGTCAGAGAGAAGCTGTGAAGCTCTGTCCTCAGTTCTCAGCTCCCAGTCCTCTAGTCTGAGAGAGCTGGACCTGAGTAACAACGATCTGCCAGATTCAGGAGTGATGCAGCTGTCGGCTGGACTGAAGAGTCAACACTGCAGACTGGAAACTCTCAGGTTAGTGTTCAGTAATTCTGAGATGTTATTTTCTTTGTATGTTAATTATTTAGTGGACTGACTAAACAAGATTAAAAGAGTGAATACGATTTAGAAGTCCTCTAGTCTGAGAGAGCTGACTCAGGAGCTTGTCAACATTATAATGTCTTGGTTCATTATAATTGCACATAAACTTGACTTGGATATACAGTTAGTTCCAAATGTATCTGGACAATGACAACATCTATTTTGGATCTGGATTTGAAATCAAACAATGATTGCGTGCTTACAGTGCAGACTCTCAGCTTCACCTGTGTTGAATGGACTATGCAGGAATTTCCCATATTTAAGGGGAAGTATTTGGACAAGAGGCTGCATCTGTTTCTTTGTTTCTGCGTGTATGAGACAGTCAGAGGTGGAAAGAGTACTAGAATATTATACTCAAGTAAATGTACTGATACTTTAAAGAAATTTTACTCAAGTTAAAATACATTTGTACAACTTTAATTAAATTCAAAATAAAAATTAGGTAATTACTCTGAGTAAACATTACTGCATTACCTTTTTAAAAGGTGAACAACATCATCAAAATGACCCCTAACGTTAACTATGCTGAGGTATAATAACGTTAAGCATAACGTGATCCTTAATTAGATTGCATTGTGCAATAAAAAAAGTCAAATCAAATGTTAAAAGAAATATTCAGACGTAGTGTTTTTGCCAGTGTAATAAAGTTGTACGTATGGCTAATTCTGTTTTATTAATGGAGCTGGTCGCACATAAAGGAGACTCATTTCCACTCTGACAGTTAGTCATAAGTTAATGTAGAAATGCTCAGCTATTTGCATCTGTTTGCACTGGCATTGAGAAGAACGTCAAACAAGTACAACTTCACTGACTTGATTGGTTCTGCAACAGAGCAAAATAACAGTCATTCTCACAGAATCACAAACAATGTTATACTCTCAGTTACATCTCTCACCTTAAATCTGATATCTCCCTTATTAAAACAATCATTGTTTGTAATTTTTTTCTTATGTATTTTCTTATGTATGATTCCTCTTCAGGCTGAGTGACTGTAACCTCTCAGAGAGAAGCTGTGAAGCTCCGTCTTCACTTCTCAGCTTCCAGTCCTCTAGTCTGAGAGAGCTGGACCTGAGTAACAACGAGCTGCAGGATTCAGGAGTGAAGCAGCTGTTGGCTGGACTGAAGAGTCCACACTGCAGACTGGAAACTCTCAGGTTAGTGTTCAGTAGGGCTGTAATGATATGCGATATCAAACCAAAATCACAACACTCAGATCCACCAACCTGTCTCGCGGAGTGGGAAGGCCAAATCGTGACACACACCTTCCAACTCCCAGAGTTATCGACCTCGGCCAATAAGGAGTCAGTTTGTTAAATGGGCGTAAAGTGGTCTCCCCATGGATGGAAGGGTTTTCCTCACATTTCCGAAGAGAGTAAACATAGCCGTTGAATTAGTAACCCAGCTAAATTAACTTTAAAGGAACACGGCAACTTATCAGAGTTAGATAAGTCCATACATACCCTTCTCATCTCCGTGCATGTCGTAACTCTGTCTGAAACACCCACCGCTAGCCTAGTTTAGCACAGATCCTGGAGGTAACCGGCTCCAACTAGCCTACTGCTCCCAATAAGTGACAAAATAACGCCAACATGTTCCTATTTACATGTTGTGATTTGTATAGTCACAGCTTGTACAAATAACATGGTTACATGAGACACAGCCGTATACAAACTGGGAACTATATTGTCCGAAAGCGAAGCACTGCAACTTCTACTACTTGGGCGGAGTGATTTGCTCGCAGCACACGAGAAGCCCCATGGTGAGGAGCAGAGAGTAACAGGTGTTGTGCTGTTGTTGTTGTTGCTGAACATATAGTTCTCAGTTTGTATACGGTTAGAAGTGTCTGATATGATCTTGTTATTTGTACACGCTGTGACTATACAAATCACAACATGTAAATAGGAACATGTTGCCATTATTTTGTCACTTATTGGGAGCAGTAGGCTAGATGGAGCCGGTTACCTCCAGGATCTGTGCTAAGCTAGGCTAGCGGTGGGTGCGCCAGACAGAGTTACGACACGCTCGGAGATGAAAAGGGTATGTATGGACTTATCTAACTCTGGGGGATATGGTGAATAAGCTAAAGTCCCAATAAGTCGGTGTGTTCCTTTAACAAATTACAACCCAGCGGCGAGACAAACTTAGCGTGAGCTCCGCTCACTTGTCTCATCCATCTCATGTCGCGAGCAATGCTGAAGAAACTGGCCGCCACTTTTTGAACTGAGCTCGGACTGATAGCTAGCTAGCTAACACTCGCTAGCTCAGCCTTTTACCGATCTTCCACAAAATAACTAAAAGTGATGGTTCTGAGTAATTTAACCCTAGGGTCCTTTGCACCTTGACCTTGAGCCAAACAACCCCCCATAAGCTTTTTTCCCTTGGTCTAACATTGGGCTAGTTTGCGCTATCGGCCGAATGGCTTAGTGCAGGCGCTAATGAAACCAACTGTGTATCTTGTAAGTTACCCCACTAATAATGCCCGGAATGTTTCCAACCTTCTACAGTAGTACAAATAGGTTATGTATTCATAAAACAAAGCATTAGAAAGTTTGTAAGTACACCAGGAGTTTATTTAAATAGCACTTGCCTGATGGTTACTGCTCTCAGCTACTGCTAGCTAGCTATATCACGTGATCTTGCGAGATCCTGCACAGAGTACGACATTTATTGCCGGAAGAGACTACGGAAGAGAATACGACTAAGTAGGAGCAAGAAGCGAGAGAACAGCAGAAGAGAGCAACGAAATGGCAGAGTTTGAGGTTAGCATTGTGAACGTGACGATGAGTGGCTCAATTTTGAAGGTTGCCCATACCTATTGGAGCCTGAATATACGGACGAGGAGCTACAACTAATGGAGGAGAATCGGAGAGAGGAGAGGCCATCAGGCAAGTGCTATTTAAATAAACTGCTGGTGTACTTACAAACTTTCCAATGCCTCGTTTTATGAGTACAGAACCTATTTGTACTACTGTAGAAGTCCATTCCAGGCATTATTAGTTGGGTAATTTACAAGATACACAGTTGGTTCCATTAGCGCCTGCACTAAGCCATATAGCGCAAACTAGCCCAATGTTAGACCAAGGGGAAAAAAACGTACGGGGGTTGTTTGGCTCGAGGTGATGGTGCAAAGGACCCTAGGGTGAAATTACTCTGAACCATCACTTTAAAGGAGCAGCTGGCGAGGCACAGCAATGCCGCTGAGAGCAAGTTGTCTCTGGCTAAACCCAAAGCGGGGTAGGTCTACCGCGAGCTCACGATACAGTGAGGAAATTACACCAGAAAGCTAACAGTTAACCTGGCTTTGAGCTAGGGCTGGGCAATATATCAATATTATATCAATATCGTGATATGAGACTAGATATCATCTTAGATTTTGGATATCGTAATATCGTGATATCACATAAGTGTTGTCTTTTACTGGTTTTAAAGGCTGCATTACAGTAAAGTGATGTACTTTTCTGAACTTACCAGACTGTTCTAGCTGTTCTAGTATTTGCCTTCCCCACTTAGACATTATGTCAACATTACTGATGATTATTTATCTAAAATCTAAATGTGAAGATATTTTGTTAAAGCAACAATTGTCAACCCTAGAATATCGCCATAATATCGATATCGAGGTATTTGGTCAAGAATATTGTGAGCTTCTTTTTTAGTTAGCTGTCAGCTGTGCTAACTGAGAAACACTGCAGTGTTAACGTTAGCTTTAAACTAGCTTTGAGCTTCTTTTTTAGTGAGCTGTCAGCTGTGCTAACTGATAACCGCTTTAGCTAACTCTTAGCTAACGTTAGTTATGTTAGATTTGTTAGAGATAACTTACTGTGCAAAGTGCATAGCTGATTGCAAAGGGTCTCATGCATCCAGAACATGTAATTTCACAACTCAATATGACCATGAGCTAGACTGAGACTGAATTGGTTTACTGTGTGGATTCAGCAAGTCCGTGTTAGCAAATGCTGCACTATTCTGTAGGTCTGCAACTAACAATTATTTTCATAGTCGATTAATCTGTTGATTATTTTCTCGATTAATCGATTGGTTGCTTGGTCTATAAAATGCCAGAAAATGGTGAAAAATGTGGATTAGTGTTTCCCAAACGCCCAAGATGACGTCCTCAAATGTCTTGTTTTGTCCACAACTCAAAGATATTGAGTTTACTGTCACAGAGGAGAGAAGAAACTAGAACATATTCACATTTAACAAACTGGAATCAAATAATTTTTACTTTTGTCTTAAAAAAATTACTCAAACAGACTAATCGATTATCAAAATAGTTGGCGATTAATTTAAAGTTGAAAACTAATCGATTAATCGTTGCAGCTCTACTATTCTGCACATCATTTAATTGTCTCTGTTCAACTGTTCATGTATGTTAACGTATTTCCTGCAGCTGCCAACTCATATAATGAAGATATACTATGCACCTAATACTTTTGAATCAAATCAATAATGATTTGTTATTTTGGCTCTGGATTTGAAATGATTACTTGCTTACAGTGCTGACTCTCAGCTTCAACGTGAGATTATTCACAGCTATGTTGAATGGACTATGCAGGAATTATGGTTGGACTTCATATTTACGGGGAAAAGTATTTGGACAAGAGGCTTTGCATCTGTTTCTTTGTGTCTGCATGTATGAGTCAGGTAGATGTGGAAAGAGTACTAGAATATTGTACTCAGGTACTGTTACTTGAAAGACATTTTACTCATTTAAAAATACATTTATACATATGTCGTTGAATCCAAAGTGAAATGTACATCAAAATAAATGTACTCTGAGTAAACATTACTGCGTTACATTTTTAAAGGTGAACATCATCAACATGACCCCTAATGTTAAAGTGATGGTTCGGAGTAATTTCACCCTATGCTGCTTTGCACCTTGACCTCGAGCCAAACAACCCCCCCATAAGCTTTTTTCCCTTGTTATAATGTTGGTCGAGTAAGCGTTATCAGCTGGTTAGCTTAGTTCAGGCACTACTGGATTTACGTTTGTATCTCGTAAGTTACCCCACTAATAATACCCGGAATGATACCAAACTTCTACAGTACTACAAATTGTTTCTGTACATAAAACGAGGCATTAGAAAGTTTGTAACTACACCAGAAGTATATTTAAATAACACTTGCCTGATGGATACTCCTCTTGGCTGCTACTGCGCTATCGCGCAAGACAAGCCCCTGTTGTAGAAGCTCCGGGTCTTTGTATCGAAACGGCAGATCATGGAAGGTCTCTGGATTGAACTTTTTAGCTTTTAAACCGCAGCCGGGATATATACAACTGTGTGGCATCTTGTCCTATCGCTAGGGCTGCAGCTATCGATTATTTTTGTAATCGATTAATCTAGCACTTAATCGATCGATTAATCGATTAATCGGATATTTTTTTTCATTTTTATATTTTTTATTTATTTTTTTCACGTTTTTAAACAACCAAAACTAGACCTATATGTAAATATTAGATATACTTAACCTATTTTCATTCATATATTTGATTATAATGTCACACAGCTCTGTTACACTTATGCTATTAGATCGTTGACCAGCTGTTTCTCCGTGGAGAGAGAAAGAGAGAGAGAGAGAGAGAGAGAGAGAGAGATGCGCAACAATCAGCTGTTTTTCTGAAGGACTAATCAGCGCGTCAGCTCAGATCGTGGTCAGCTCAGATCGTGGTCACCACTACGTATTTCCTTGTCTTTGATTTTGGTAGTTGTTGTGTTTGATGTGGTGTCATCGTCCATACGACTCTGTGATTGGCTTTTATCGGTCCTCTTCGTGGAACGGATGATTAAGTTGGACTCCATTTTTCCTGTTGAGATGCTAAAGCACTGACGTCGTGCTATTATTGTGCTAAGCTAGTTTGATTTTGCAGTAGGCACACTGTACAGAGTTTTAGTTTTAATTACGTTTGAACTGATTCCAAATTTTGGACCCTTCCTGTGGTCTCCTCCAGCCGGTCTCTTCTCTCAGCCCTCACTAGTTACCTCTGGCATGTGTCTGAACTGACTCCAACCTTTGGACCCTTCCTGTGGTCTCCTCCAGCCGGTCTCTTCTCTCAGCCCTCACTAGTTACCTCTGGCATGTGTCTGAACTGACTCCAACCTTTGGACCCTTCCTGTGGTCTCCTCCAGCCGGTCTCTTCTCTCAGCCCTCACTAGTTACCTCTGGCATGTGTCTCCAGCAGCAGACTGAGCCGTCTGGTGAGCGACAGTAGCGGAAACACCGTCCGTCAGCGATACAACGTTAGTAACATTGATTTAACAAAGCTTCCAGGCAAGTCATTTTGCATCGAGGATTTTTTGTAATTGAATTATTCGAGTTATTCAAGGAATCGTTTCAGCCCTACCTATCGCCTTCACTCGCTTCTTTATTCTTCTTGACTAATTTACCAGTAGTCTCCTCCGGCAATAGATGTTGTGCTCTGTGCGTGATCTTTTGGTAGCAGCCACGAGGAGTATCCATCAGGCAAGTGTTATTTAAATATACTTCTGGTGTAGTTACAAACGTTCTAATGCCTCGTTTATAAGTACAGAAACTATTTGTACTACTGTAGAAGTTTGGTATCATTCCAGGCATTATTAGTGGGGTAATTTACGAGATACAAATGTGGATCCATTAGCGCCTGCACTAAGCTAACAAGCTGATAACGCTAACTCGACCAACGTTATAACAAGGGAAAAAAGCTTATGGGGGGTTGTTTGTTGGTCAAGGTGCAAAGCAGCCTAGGGTGAAATTACTCCGAACCATCACTTTAACTATGCCGAGGTATAATAATGTTAAGCATAATGTGATCCTTAATTTGATTGCATTGGTGCGCAATAAATAAAGTTTCCTTTAGGATTTTTTTCAGCAGTGGGGGCAGATCTGTCGGAACCCCCCCTCGAATCCCGCGCCCAGCCGCCAAATGTTTTACGTATTAAACGGAACTGACACTTCGCTGCAACACAAACAAATATATTTATTCACCTCTATTCAACCACAATGAGGCATATTTTCATTTCGTTTTGATTGAACTGTATTTTTGAGGAACTGTAGGTCTACAAAATGAATTTTACAAGAAATTCTTCATAGGGAAACCAAAAGCCAAAGTAGGCTATAGTATGAAACCATTCATAATGAAACTAATTGCATATTTGCCTCAGTGGCAAAGTTGGCAGCCTTGCTGTGTGCATTTGATTTTTCTTGGCTTTTGGAAAAATAACACCAAGGCTCAGTTATAGGGGAATTCAGAAAGAGGTGGCCCATTAATGCTGAGTAGCATACATGCTGTAGATGGTCCCCCTGTGGCCTGTTCCTTAACACTAGAATGGCCAGGATGGTCATTTTGACCATTTTGAAATGTATGTGTAATAACTTTGCTAAATAAAAAAATACAATCCTGCTGGTACCTGACTTTTCCTAAAAGAGTCTGTATTTTAATTTAAAATAGTTTGTATATACATTACACAAAAGGCAAAGAAAATACAATCACTTTTCCCTATTTTGGCCATACACAGTCATATTGACCGCTCGGATTTTCGCGGTTTTGTTTTTAATCTTTTGCGTGGTTGAAGATGCATCTTGGTTGCTTAGTAATAATCATAGTCTCTGTCAGAGAAACGTAACTAGTGGTTTCGAGTAACAAGCGTGGGCATCGCCGATGGGCCAAAGGAAAAGCCAGAGTCTGTAAAGTAGGCTACGGCGTGGATGTTCTGAACCAGAAGAAAATCACCGGGCGCTCACTCTGTGAAAGGCGCGGTACATGTAGATGGCCGGTAGCTGTCTACGTGTTAATGTAACTTTATACATGCTACAACTGGCTGGAATCATTGCACACATCCTCTCCAAGGAGTGCACCAGCTGTAAAATGTCCCGGAGGAAGTTCATGCAGCAACTGGCAGAGGAGCTAAGAGCGGAGTTTATGGAGGAAAAATGGCAGCGGTGCACGGTCCGAACAGCGCTGAGCACCACAGCAGACACCAAAACAGAGGCAGTGCCAGGTTAGGTTAGGTTATAAATGTTCAAATAGCATACTTTTAATTGTTATTTGGCTGTGAATTATGTTCAATGAATATCCCCCAATATGTTTCGGGACATGAATGTATGAAATAATCACGGTTTAGCCTACTATGCCATGATATGATATCAAGGGTGTTGTATTGAATCAACAGCCACGTGCAATTTAGCGAGCAGGTGAAGGTGAAACTAAAAATGTGCAAGAACTATAGACTAATACAGGCTTAAATGAACTGACAACATAAGTTATTCGACTTACAGTTCTCAAGGATGCACACATGCCGTCTCTTTTTTCTTTCTCCCTTTTCTCCGAGCGGCATGTGTGCCCACTCGCGTTGTGAAGCGTGTGTCCGCGCTATTTTCCGACGTGCTCTCTAACAATCACTGCTGATAGACAGCTTGTGTACATTTCTGATACAGTGGCAGGAGAAATCTAACCGTGGCGGACCGCCACTTGCCAATCAACATAGAGGAAACACTGAGTTAAATCAAATGTTAAAATAAATATTCAGACGCTGGGTTTTCGTCAGTATAATAAAGTTGTATCTATGGCTGATTCTGTTTTCTTAATGGAGCTGGGCGCACATAAAGGAGACATATTTCCACTCTGACAGTCATAAGTGAATGTAGAAATGCTCAGCTGTTTGCATCTGTTTGCACTGTCGATGAGAAGAACGACAAACAAGTACAACTTCACTGACTGGCGAGGTTCTGCAACAGAGCAAAATAATCAGTCATTCTCACAGAATCACAAATAATGTTTTACTCTGAGGTTACATCTCTCACCCATAAGGACCCACTGTGACACACGTGTCACACACTCTTTAAATGTTCTGGAAAGTTTCTCATTCACCTTTATCCTTGATTTTAACTCATGAAGCCCCTAAGTCACACTGATGGAACATCCTGGTAGCGGTCATGTGACAGTTTGTCAATTTGTGTTTCCATGACAAGCCAATTTTTAAAAGCATTTTCTTGTTTTTAAGGTAAGATTTTAGTCATTTAAAGTTGTTCAATGCTTACATAACAAGTCATATATTACAATTAACCTGTTCTGTCCACATTTGTTGAACAAATTGATATAACACACATTAATAATAACTTATTTATATAGCGCCTTGCAAGCAACCCAAGGACACGTTACAGAATTACTGTGGCTAAGCTAAAAGAGGTTGTAGGCTTTGGTAAACAGGTGGCGTTTCAGGATTTTTTTTTTTAAATGTTCAGGGATGTAGCATATTGGATATCTGCAGGGAGGGTGTTCCAGAGGGATAGGGGTGTAACACTAACACTCTCTGAAGGTACAGAGTTTGGTGTGGGAAATGGAGAGCAGGCCAGCTGAAGACCGCAGGTTTTGGGGTGGGGTGTATGGATAGAGGAGGTTGGAGAGGTACTGTGGGGCCAGGGCATGGAGGGATTTGTAGGTGAGGAGGAGGAGGATTTTATATGTGATGCAGGACTTAATTGGGAGCCATTGAAGGTGGATGAGGGGTGGCAATATATGCTGCCAGGTCTTGGTGTGGGTGAAGACCCTGGCGGCAGAGTTTTGGACATACTGGAGCCTGTCTGGGGTTTTGCTGGGGACCCCAGACAGGAATCCATTGCAGTAGTCGAAAGTAGTAGATGGTTTGGTGCTGATATAGAACTGTGTATCATCGGTGTAGGAGTAGAAACTGAGACCATGTTGCCGGATAATCTGACCAATGGGGAGCATGTATGTGGTGAAGAGCATGGATCCAAGCACAGAATCTTGAGGCACGTCTTGGTTGACCGGCGCAGGATTGGAGCGGGAGTTGTTGACAAATGGTGACAAATTGCTTCCTGTGTGAGAGGTAAGACTGAAATCAGGAGAGAGCTGTGCCAGTGATATCAAGGTGATGGGATAAGCGGTTGAGGAGAATGGTATGGGAGACTGTGTCAAAGGCTGCGGAGAGGTTGAGGAGAATGAGTATGCTGATGTGTCCAGAGTCAGCAGTGGTGAGTAGATAATTTGTGATTTTGATGAGGGCGGTCTCTGTACTATGATACGGTCTGAATCCTGACTGAATGGGTTCATAGAGGTCATGGTTGGACATATGCTGATGGACTTGGGCGGCAACTGCTTTTTCCAGGATTTTACTTAGGAATGGAAGGTTGGAGATTGGCCAGTAGTTGTTTGCATCCTCTGGATCCGAACCTGGCTTCTTGAGGATAGGGGTGACTGAGGCAGTTTTAAAGTAGGTGGATACTACACCAGATTCCAAGGAGCAGTTGATGACATCCACCATGATGGGACACAGGACAGGCATACATGCTTTGACCAGGGATGTAGGCATTGGATCCAGGGAGCAGGTGGAAGCCTTTGCTTTTATGACCAGCTTGGTCACTAGATGGTTGTCCACAGGCACGAAAGAGGTGAGGCAGCACTGAGGCAGATGAGCAGGGGAGGGAGCAATGTCCTGTGGTTGATTGGAATTAGAAGTGGATAGGGCACACACCAGGAGTTGCTGATGGATAAAATCCACTTTTGCCTGGAAGAAATCCAGGAACTTGGTGCAACAATCAGGTTCAACTGGAGGTTGGTGGGTGTCAATGGGGCATAGCAGGCGGTTAAGCATTCTGGGGTGGTTTTGCTGGTTGCCGATGAGGGTGGTGTAATAATTTGTCTTGGCTTTGGAAAGAGCTTCTTTGTAGGATCTCACATGTTCTTTGTAGGCTTTCAGTGAGGTCAGTTCTTTTATAAAGTCTCTCTAGACGACGACCAGAGGCTTTCATGGTGAGAAGTTCAGCGGTTTACCAAAGAGCTGAACAGGTGAAGGAGACAGTATGGGTTTTAAGGGGTCGAGAAAGTCAAGGCTTAGAGACAGAGCAGTGTTGTAGTGGGCTGCCATTGCATCCACTGTGGCCAGGGCTGTTTTGGTGGTGAGTGGCTAACTGCAATTGTACGTGTAGCACGTTGCCTAGGGAGAGAGGTGGGTATAGTAAAGAGGATAGCATGATGATCAGAGACAGCAAAGTCCAGGCACTGTAGATGGAGGGGTGTAGTGCCGGTGGAGCACACAAGGTCCAATGTTTGACCTTTGGTGTGGGTGGCACCTTGGACATGCTGTGTGAAGTTAAGGTAGTCCAGTAGAGATAGAAGTTTAGTGGCTAGTGTGCAGCTGCTGGAGTCCACGTGGATATTAAAGTCACCAAGGAGGAGTGTGGAAGGAGACCTGGAGCAGACAGAGGTGAGTAGCTCAGATAGCTCAGACATGAAGGTGGTGGAGGCTTGAGCAGTATATAAGGACAATCTGAAGTGGAGCAGACCCAGTTAGACTGAAAGCAAGGCAGAAAGGTGACATTGGGTACTGAAAGCTTTTTGACCAGGAAGTCCTTTCGCTGTATTACAGCCAGCCCACCACCACGGCCCTTGGAGCGTGGCTTCTGGATGTAAACATAGCCGGGTGGTGTGGCTTGGTTTAGTGTCGTGTTTTTTCCTGTTCCCACACTGTTTTTATCTTTATGAGGATAGTCTGAGAGTTGCTTTTTTATTTCCCTCTCCTCTCCTTCACGTCATGCTGTATCTGTCCCTGCGAGAGTTAAGAGGGAGTTGGGATGGCGCCACATATGGCAATTCGGTGTGTCTGTGCGTGTTGCTTTAATGTGACATGCACTTACGATACCAGGACACATTCCTTGTGTGTGTAAACATACTTGGCAATAAAGCTTTTCTGATTCTGATTCTGATGTAATCCTCTTGATTTTGCCAGTTTTCAGTTAAGCAGAGAGTCTATTTTCTTTTCTATAATGATGTCATGAATAAGAAGTGCTTTGTTGTTAATGGAGCGGGAGTTTTGCAGCATAAATGAAGCTGTATTGTTTGTGGATGCTGAGAAAGAGGGAGTGGGAGGAATGACACTGTCAACACATACTAAAGGTCTCAGGTTACCTGACTGCACGTTTGGTTTGTTGTGATGACAACGACGCTGTTGGGCGGAGCGTCGTTCAGACAGTATGGTAGGGATTATATTATCGGAGTAAAAAGACTTGCATCTCGTAGCCCTGTGCACATAACGAGGACAACATAGGAGTCCGAGGGATTTTATGTCAGCAATGCAAGCTGGAGCGACATAGCAGATGACGTTGAGAAGTTACAGTGAGGAAAATTGTAGGGCACCATTTTCAGTAGTGCAGAGAGGTAGTGGCCAACGTTAACGTTAGCTGTAAGTGTAGCTATTTGCTTGAGCCGGGAACAGGTCTAAAAGAGCTCTACAGTGAACAGATGTGCTCGGCGAGCCGTCAGTCGGTGGAAGCTAACAGAAGCTAGCCGGCGTAAGCAAACAGCTGACCGGGTGTCTCAAAGATAACAAGTGATCGGCGGAGACAGGGACAGAGACATGTACTTTAAAGAGTCTGGTAGTCGTGGCAGACAAAGGTCCAGTTGGGAGTTTGGATGGAGAGTCCACTGAAGTCCACTTTGTTCTGAAGGGATAATCCTAGCTAGATCACTAGCTAGCAGTAACCATTAGTCAGGAAGTTGACAAGTAACGTTAGCCAGCTGAAGCTAACATTTAATCAATGGTGAGTAACGTACGATACACAGGCGGGCAGCAGCATAGAGTCCAGAATTGATGAGTCAAACTAGGGGATAGAAAGGTGTTGAGGATGACCAACACCTAATCTAAAACTAAAGGTAAACAAAAAAAATATAAATTTGTGAAGCAATATTCACGCCAGCCTTCTCACGTTCCATTTCAGCTTAGACTATATTAGGTAAATATCGTTGTGACATATTTGTCACATCGGGTTTTTAAGAAAAATTATAATAATCTGCTCAGTTAATTTAGCTGATTCAATAATATTGAATATAATATTGATATTCGTCCGCTTATCTGGGGTCGGGTTGCGGGGGCAGCAGCTCCAGCAGGGGACCCCAAACTTCCCTTTCCCGAGCCACATTAACCAGCTCCGACTGGGGGATCCTGAGGCATTCCCAGGCCAGGTTGGAAATATAATCCCTCCACCTAGTCCTGGGTCTTCCCTGAGGCCTCCTCCCAGCTGGATGTGCCTGGAACACCTCCCTAGGGAGGCGCCCAGGGGGCATTGTTACCAGATTCCCAAACCACCTCAACTGGCTTTCGACGCAAAGGAGCAGTGGCTCTACTCCGAGTTCCTCACGGATTACTGAGCTTCTCACCCTATCTCTAAGGGAGACGCCAGCCACCCTCCTGAGGAAACCCATTTCGGCAGCTTGTACCCTGGATCTTGTTCTTGGTCATGACCAATTTCCTTCTGGCTCAGCTCTCTTTTTGTCACAACGGTGCGATACATTGAATGTAATACCGCCCCCGCTGCGTCTATTCTCCGACCAATTTCCCAATCCATTGTCCCCTCACTCACAAACAAGACCCCAAGGTATTTGAACTCTTTCACTTGGGGTAAGGACTCATTCCCTACCTGGAGTAATCACTCCATTGGTTTCCTGTTGAGAACCATGGCCTCAGATTTAGAGGTGCTGATCCTCATCCCAGCCGCTTCACACTCTGCTGGAAACCGATCCAGTGAGTGCTGAAGGTCACAGGCCGATGATGCCATCAGGACCACATCATCTGCAAAGAGCAGCAATGAGATCCCCAACCCACTGAAATTCAACCCCTCCCCACCCCGACTACGCCTCGATATCCTGTCCATAAATATTACAAACAGGATTAGTGACAAAGCGCAGCCCTGGCAGAGGCCAACCCTCACCTGAAAAGAATCTGACTTACTGCCGGGAACGCAGACACAGCTCTCAGGGATCTCAACATATTTTGTATTGTTCAATTAAAAGCATTTTGAACCAAATTAATACGTTTGTAAATCTGTATAAGGAAACCATCAAACAAGATTTTACTACCCATGATCCATCATATTATAATGTCATTTTAATTTATTTTAGTCTTGCCCAGAGAGGCAGAGGATCTGTTAATGAAAGGTTGGGGAAAGGGGAAAGCATTGCCATTGGCAAGCAGTATGACGACATATGTGTGACCCTGATCTCATACAACTGTACTATTAAACCTCACGACAAAGCTTGTTGCTGGAGCAGGTCAGACAAAGCATTTATGGAAGTCAACAGGCCACACATAGTCAAGGAGTACAACTCACTCATAGGGGGAGACATTGATGCATGAATCACAATGTGACATTTTTTGATGGATCTAAAAAAAGATTTTGATGTCAAAGTTCAGAAGTAAAGTTATAATGTTGACATATGTTGTAAAAGACAAATCTGTGAAAATAAACAAAAAGGCAAGCTGATGAATGAGGAAACAAGGAAAAACATTACTACACCCAATGTGACATATATGTCACATTTCAGATCTCTGACACTACAGACACTTTAAAAGAAAATCTCAGAAATGTGTTCTATGTGGTCTATTTAGTCTGTGTTATGCTCCTGATAATGTTCCTTTAAGGGGGAATAGGTCTGGGTTCTTATGGGTTAAATTGGATGTCTTCCTTATTAAAACAAACATTGTTTGTAATTGTTTTCTTATGTTTTTCTGATTCCTCTTCAGACTGAGTGACTGTAACCTATCAGAGAGAAGCTGTGAAGCTCTGTCCTCAGTTCTCAGCTCCCAGTCCTTAAGTCTGAGAGAGCTGGACCTGAGTAACAACGAGCTGCAGGATTCAGGAGTGAAGCAGCTGTCGGCTGGACTGAAGAGTCCACACTGCAGACTGGAAACTCTCAGGTTAGTGTTCAGTTATAAAGAAAACCATGACCCTCTGGACTGTTATTTTCTTTATATATGTGTTATTAACTGAACTGACTACAGGCCAACCTTTCAGAGAGAAGATGTGAAGCTCTGTCCTCAGTTCTCAGCTCCCAGTTCTCTAGTCCTCTAGTGACTGAGAAGTGTGTCAACAGTGTATTGTCTTGGTTCACAGTATTTTGCTAGACATCTTTGGTTCAATGAAGACAGAATCAGCAGTGCTCTATATCTTTCATTTATTTTCTTAATAGACACACTAACTGAATGAGTTTGCATGAACAAACCTTTCATAGTAAGTCAATCAATCAGTTCATTGAGAACGGATGGGTCGGTGGCATGACGTCACTGTGGAGGTGCGATGGTTTCAAGCACCTAATAGTTGCAACACGGCACATAAACTGGATTTGGATATATAATTGGGTTCATATGTACAGTGGGGCAAAAAAGTATTTAGTCAGCCACCAATTGTGCAAGTTCTCCCACTTAAAAAGATGAGAGAGGCCTGTAATTTTCATCATAGGTACACTTCAACTATGAGAGACAAAATGAGAAAAAATCCAGAAAATCACATTGTAGGATTTTTAATGAATTTACTGGTTAATTATGGTGGAAAATAAGTATTTGGTCAATAACAAAACGTCATCTCAATACTTTGTTATATACCCTTTGTTGGCAATGACAGAGGTCAAACGTTTTCTGTAAGTCTTCACAAGGTTTTCACACACTGTTGCTGGTATTTTGGCCCATTCCTCCATGCAGATCTCCTCTAGAGCAGTGATGTTTTGGGGCTGTCGCTGGGCAACACGGACTTTAAACTCCCTCCAAAGATTTTCTATGGGGTTGAGATCTGGAGACTGGCTAGGCCACTCCAGGACCTTGAAATGCTTCTTACGAAGCCACTCCTTCGTTGCCCGGGCGGTGTGTTTGGGATCATTGTCATGCTGAAAGACCCAGCCACATTTCATCTTCAATGCCCTTGCTGATGGAAGGAGGTTTTCACTCAAAATCTCACGATACATGGCCCCATTCATTCTTTCCTTTACACGGATCAGTCGTCCTGGTCCCTGTGCAGAAAAACAGCCCCAAAGCATTATGTTTCCACCCCCATGCTTCACAGTAGGTATGGTGTTTTTTGGATGCAACTCAGCATTTGTTCTCTTCCAAACACGAGTTGAGTTTTTACCAAAAAGTTCTATTTTGTTTTCATCTGACCATATGACATTCTCCCAATCCTCTTCTGGATCATCCAAATGCTCTCTAGCAAACCTCAGACGGGCCAGTACATACTGGCTTAAGCAGGGGGACACGTCTGGCACTGCAGGATTTGAGTCCCTGGCGGCGTAGTGGGTTACTGATGGTAGCCTTTGTTACTTTGGTCCCAGCTCTGTGCATGTCATTCACTAGGTCCCCCCGTGTGGTACTGGGATTTTTGTTCTTGTGATCATTTTGACCCCACGGGGTGAGACCTTGCATGGAGCCCCGGATCGAGGGAGATTATCAGTGGTTTTGTATGTCTTCCATTTTCTTATAATTGCTCCCACAGTTGATTTCTTCACACCAAGCTGCTTACCTATTGCAGATTCAGTCTTCCCAGCCTGGTGCAGGTCTACAATTTTGTTTCTGGTGTCCTTTGACAGCTCTTTGGTCTTGGCCATAGTGGAGTTTGGAGTGTGACTGTTTGAGGTTGTGGACAGGTGTCTTTTATACTGATAACAAGTTCAAACAGGTGCCATTAATACAGGTAACGAGTGGAGGACAGAGGAGCCTCTTAAAGAAGAAGTTACAGGTCTGTGAGAGCCAGAAATCTTGTTTTTAAGTGACCAAATACTTATTTTACTGAGGAATTTACCAATAAATTCATAAAAAATACTACAATGTAATTTTCTGGATTGTTTTCCTCATTTTGTCTCTCATAGTTGAAGTGTACCCATGATGAAAATTACAGGCCTCTCTCATCTTTTTAAGTGGGAGAACTTGCACAATTGGTGGCTGACTAAATACTTTTTTGCCCCACTGTATATATACTGTACAATGACACCATTCTGTTATTTTGGCAATACATTTTAAATGAACTAATGATTATGTGCTGAAAGTGCAATTTCAGAGTATTCACAGCTATGTTGAATTGACTATGCAAGAATTATGGACGGATCCCATATTTTAGGGGACCAAAGCGTTTGGTCAACAGGCTGTGCATCTGTTTATATGGGCATGTGACAGACAGAGGTGGAAGAGTACTAGAATATTGTACTCAAGTAAAAGTACTTAATTAGTTTTCCTCCAAGTCTTCCAACCTTTCCTCTTTCACAAGGGGCATGTCGGTCAGTTTGAGGACTTCTTCTTAATCAAAGTGTTCCTACCAAACACAGCTGTGAAAAAGATCTGCCTGAACCAACACTACGCTCCATTAGTGTTGGTGGCAGTCATTTTAAACAGTGGACGGATATACGACTAACATGAAACTCATTTTTAGAGTTCTGATGTTCTGTGTGTGTGTGTGTGTGTGTGTGTGTGTGTGTGTGTGTGTGTAGTCTGTCAGGCTGTCTGGTCTCAGAGGAAGGCTGTACTTCTCTGGCTTCAGCTCTGTGCTCCAACCCCTCCCATCTGAGAGTGCTAGACCTGAGCTACAATCATCCAGGAGACTCAGGAGTGAACCTGCTATCACCTGGACTTAGGGATCCAAACTGGAGACTGGACACTCTCAGGTATGAACAGATGGACAGACAACAGCAGCTCTCCCACTGTTTCTCTTTCACTAATGGATGAAATTGAGCGTCAGCATCAGTTCTGGCAGGCCAAGTAGTCAAGACGCTGCTAATGCTATTGGCCAACAACACTGTCTCATCAGCTGATCAGCATTAGCTGACGTGCATCAGTGCATCAGCTGGTCAACTCCCCTCGCTGCTTAATGGCTACGCTCAAACAGGGCGCCCTACTTAAAGCAGATTCAGTTTGCTCCTAACTGCTTGCTGCTAGCTTCTCTGCAATCCACCACATCCCTAGCTCCACCTCTTTGTGTATAACGTGGCATTTTGCTTCTATGTCATCGCTGCTGCTCTGTTCATATGTGGGAAAAGTTCAGCTCTGCCAGTCCTAAACTGTGTGAGCGTCCCCTAATGCTGCTGTTGTCCTCTGACACTGCTATTTCATGGTACTCATGAAAGGTCAGAGGACTCCATGAACAGAGCCATACCGCCAAAATGTTATCTTATATTAATAAATCATTTTATTGTCGTGTGTGTTCTTGACTTAATGGACCTGACAGAACTCTGGTCCATGTTTAATGGAGGATCTGAGTGAAGGTGTATGAAGTTGATTTTGACTTTGTTTCTTCCTGCAGGACGGACCATGGTGGACTGCAGAGACTGAGACCTGGTGTGAGGAAGTGTGAGTGTGTTTAATCTGTTTGAGTCATGAGAACTCAGCTGCATATTACACTAGATTTTTACATTTTCTTGACTGAAGTATGATGATGAATTTTTCCAGAGTTTTAGTCAGGATCTGTTTTCTGTTAGTGTGGCTGGAAAGATGTTAGAATTCAATCAGTCAATTTAAAATACACAAACAAAACAATCTGAACAAAGTGATCCAAAAGAAATAATAAATATATTTCATATAATGAATATTTCAGTAATTGTCAGTAAAGTTGTTAATAAATCAACAGATGATAACCTGTAGCTGTATTGTGTCTTGTTCCCTCCATCAGATGTCTGTGAACTGGAGCTGGACACAAACACATTAAACAGAAACCTCAAACTGTCTGACAACAACAGGGAGGTGACAAATGTGGGAGAGGATCAGTCATATCCTGATCATCCAGACAGATTTGACTTCTGGTCTCAGCTGCTGTGTAGAAACGGTCTGACTGGTCGCTGTTACTGGGAGGTTGAGAGGAGAGGAGGGGTTAATATATCAGTGAGTTACAGAGGAATCGGAAGGAGAGGAGACAGTGATGACTGTGGGTTTGGATGGAATGATCAGTCCTGGAGTCTGTTCTGCTCTGATGATGTTGGTTACTCTGTCTGGCACAATAAGAGAGTAACAGCCCTCACTTCCTCCTCTGTCTCTAACAGAGTAGCTGTGTTTGTGGACTGTCCTGCTGGTACTCTGTCCTTCTACACAGTGTCCTCTGACTCACTGATCCACCTCCACACCTTCAACACCACATTCACTCAACCTCTTTATCCTGGGTTTATGGTCTGGTCTGGTTCCTCAGTGTCTCTGTGTCCTCTGCAGGACTGAGAGTCTCTCCTGTGGACAGAAAGACTGACAGAAGATCAGCTGCTGAAATCGAAGTTCAGTCTGTTCACCATCACACACACTACAGACCAAACATGAATAATTTGTGCCAATAAATCACATGTCAATTTAAAAATTTGAGCCCATCTATATCTATGGTCCTTTTCACACCAAATCCGAAACTTTTACTTGTTTTGTCTTCCAAAACTGTTTAGGTTTCTGCAGATTTCGGATGCCGATTAAAAACAATTCAACCGATAAAATGACTTTTGTTTAATGCAATCAATAGATTCTCTCAGACGTCAATCTCTGTTCATACTGTCAGACAACAATGTGCGTATCGATCTATTAGCTCTCGCAGCATAGGCTACGCTCAGACTGCAGGCAAAAGTGGCCCAAATCAGATTATTTGGGGTCAAGTGACCAGGTCAGACTTCTTTGGAAGTAGTGTGAACACTCAAATCTAGCCCAGATCAGATTTTTTTCAAATCAGATTTAGACCACTTCCATATGTGAATCAGATTGTTTTCAATGTGGCCACAGTGTGAACAACCAAGGCGGATTTGATGCGTCTTTTACGTCAATCGCGCACACAGAGGACTTGGCAATGCCAAACAGGTCAGCCAGTGTGCGGTAACCTGCCCCCGTTGCCAGCCAATACAGCCTAACTCCGACTTGTTTCTGCACGGAGATGGGTCGCCTAAATTGAATGTCCTGCTGTAGAAGTCTTGAGGAGAGGCGCTGACAGAGATAATCAAAAGTTGCCCTCGACATCCGAAAGTTTTGAATAAACTGCATCTCTGTGAAGCTATTCACAACGCATTCCCACTACTCCTGGCCTCGTCTCTGCATCCACACAGACCTCTGTAGGGAATTTGCAGCCATAACCCCGCAAAAGGCCAAAATAGCCAATTTGGCTCTCTCTCTTCATTCTTCTCCTCCTCAGCACCTGCTCATTAATATTACGGCTGCCATTACACAAACATTTTGAAATAAAAGCGAAAATGCTTACTTCCTTCATAACCTCCCTAACTTTAGTGCAACAGCGTGCTGCGTCTGACGTTATTGTTATTGTTCTTTTGCACACGTGGGTCAGTTCGAAACCACAAACAGTTCACACTGGAATCTGATGTAGGCCACATTTTAAAAGGCAATGTGAACAGCCAAACAAAAAAATGGATCTGAGCAAAAAATCCAAATTAAGCATACTTGCGATGTGAACGTAGCCTTAGTGTCCTCTTTGACAAACAAAATAAAGATTATAAAGACATCTGGGGAAGTACAGCAGTTAAACTGTCTGCACTTTATGAATTACTTTTTACTTGTACTTCACTTTGTTTTGTGTTACTTAGTTTTTAATATGTATTATATTGTATGTTTTTATGTAAAGAATATTATGATTATATCTGTGAAAAGTGTTCTTTAAATAAAGCTATGCTGAATTAATCAGTAAGCAGCAACGATTCATAAGAAAAACTTGTTTTCATGATTAACATTTTTGTTGTAATTCATCCATACTCTTTCTATGTTTCTAAAAACACTGAAGTATATGTTGCCATGTTTTGCTGGCTGTACTCTGTACTTGATTGAAGATGGGGGCCTAAGTGCTGCATGTTGTACCATGTGTTGTGTATTGGGTTTGTGGTGTTATGCCCCTGGAGGCCAGGGTGAGTATATCATGCTCTCACCTATACACACCTGCAAGCTAGAATCACTCTGATGTTCCCTTTGTGTCACTACACCCTGAGGAAGGCTCAAGCCGCCACACGTTGGTGTATTTTTAATGTCTTGCCCTATTTAATAAAGGCCTTTTATCACTTTTTGTAACCGAACTTGAGTGCCTGGACTTGATTTTTTATGACTTTCTTGTTCATAATTCTTCTTCCTTTTTTCATGTTCAACAATGTTTACACATGTATGTAAGTCCAGCAACATTATACTGCTAGATTTATAAAGGAGTTTGGTGGGGGGGGATGGAACTAAACAGACATGTTTCAGTGTTTATCTTGCATCATTCAGGACCGTGATGGGAGAAGAAGATATTCATCTTGACCAGACAAGCGGTGGATACGTCCCGGCTGCTGCCCGGAGTCCTGTCCTGGAAATATCTCTGGAGAAAAAGAACATTGTTCACCCAGCAGCCTGGAGGACCGCTACAACAACCAGCGACCCAGCAGCCTGGAGGACCGCTACAACAACCAGCGACCCAGCAGCCTGGAGGACCGAAACATGCTCCAGCGGCCCAGCAGCAGCATCTCATTCAACCCTCTACTCTGCAGACCGGTAACGCCCCTCCTGAGGTCTGCCGTCAATCAGGTGAGGAAAATGATTTGAAGATCAGTGGCATTGTAAGCACGAGTGATAGTGATAGCGATGATAATGAAGGTAATGAGCAGAGCTATGAAACAGTCGCTGACGACTGGGTTGACAGTCAGTCAGCGAGTCAGCACCCCGCGGCCCTCCCGTGAAAACGTTGACAGTGCTTCTTGTGACAGTAACTCTGGCTCATTCTCCCCGACGCCAGATTTCCCTGATCCAGAGTCCCAGCATGAGCTTCCCTTCGATGAAGTTAAAAAGAAAAGATCTCGTACTATAACTTATAAAAAAGATAATAAACGCCTGGACGATAAACCGACGCCATAGACTTAGCTTTGTCCCCAAACCACCATGTCCTGTCTTAAAATATCCACCTGGAACGCTCGCGGCATCCAGTCGAGTGCTTTTAGAGTTAAGAAATTGAAATATCTTTTAGACACTGACTTTGATATCCTGTGTACTCAAGAGCTCAGACTGAGCACTTACAATGATGTCACTGATGTGTGTAATATGTGGAACAAAGGATTGAGTGTAATATCTATTGGGGAAAGTAAAGCTGATGGTGTTGGTATATTCTTTAAAATGAATTATGTTATTGTAATACGAAGAAGAGATATAATCTCAGGTAGATTACTTATGATTGATTGTTATTACAGGGGTGAAAAATATAAATGTGTGCACTGCTCCTGAAAGAGTTTGAAAAACTCAACTATTTAAAAGACTTAGAGAGCTTTTGACAGTTGGCTACAAACTTATTTTGTGTAGTGATTTTAATACAATTACTAACGAAAATTACATAGTCCCATTGTTTTTAAATTAGGGTCTGAAGGTAAGCTTTTAAAAGAAATATGTGATGAAGCTAAATTAATAGATGTGTGTCGCTATATTTCTCCTGTCGGGGTCCAATTCACCCGCTTTGACCACAAGACAAAGACCCGTATTGACCGAATTTATGTTTCTAATCATTTTAAAATTTTGCATTATGGCACAGTTATTAATGACTTCTCTGATCATATGTTAGTTAAAACCGTCTTGTCCTCTGAATCCTCAGAAACCAGGGGCTTCTGGAGGTTAAACTCTCAGTGCCTGAAGGATCCAGATTTATTAATAGAATTAAAACAAGAAATTCATAAAATCTTACAACTAAAATGTTTAACTAAATCTAATATTGAATTGTTGGAGTTATTAAAAGATTTCTCTAGATTTAAATGTAGAGAAATAAATAAGATTAAACATATGAAGTATAAAGCTTTAATGGAACAATATGTTAACTTAAAACAGATGAAGAAAAGATCAAACTCAGATGATGAAATCATGTCTGAATTAAAACACAAATAGATAACTTTAATAATGAAATATTGTATAACATGTATACACAAACAGATACAGATAATAAAGGAAATTTAATACACACACTTAAAGCTGGACAACAGCAAATTCAAAGTAAATTCATCAAATCTATAAAGAATCAGGACGGTGATGTGGTGTCTGATGAAAAACAGAAAAGACAAGTGATCAGAGAATTATGTGCAGATGCATATAAACAAATAGAAATAGATAGAGGCTGTGTAAACATTTTATTAGATAGGCTTCCTTCATACAGCTCTCTGAACTTTTCAGAGCTTGAGGGAAATATAAGAAGGGATGAAGTTCTGCAGGCCATCAGACAACTAAATGTTGGTAAAA
The DNA here is from genome assembly GCA_023566125.1 of Zingel zingel. Classification (NCBI taxonomy): domain Eukaryota; kingdom Metazoa; phylum Chordata; class Actinopteri; order Perciformes; family Percidae; genus Zingel; species Zingel zingel. The sequence goes on along the minus strand of CM042325.1, from coordinate 33,920,113 downwards.
GCCCCGGGCCTGATGGTCTGCCTACAGAGTTTTATCAGTTAAATATCGATGATGTAACAGATGTCCTCACAGAGATGTATAATGAAGGTCTGAACAGTATAAGAAAGGTGATGAAAGTGACATTGATAACTACAGACATCTGACTATAATGAACACTGATTATAAAATATTAGCCAAAGTAATTATGAATAGATTAAATGATATATTAGATGAAATTATAGAAAAAGAACAAACATGTGCCATAAATGGCCGTTTAATGTGGGACAATCTCTGCACATTGAGAGAAATGATCAATAAGCCTGATAAAAAAGACTTCTATATAATCGGGCTTGACCAAAAAAAGCCTTTGATTATGTCTCCAGAGAATATTTATGGGCTGTAATGAAGTCTTATGGCTTTACAGAAAGTTTTATTCATTTGATCATATGTCTGTATGTTAAATCTAGTGTGTGTATAAATGTAAATGGTGTTTTCACAGATCCTTTTAATGTAGAGAGAGGGGTGAAACAGGGCTGCCCTCTGAGTGCTGCTCTTTACATCCTGGTCATCAGCCCCCTTATTAAAACTATAAACGCAGGTAGTCTTATATCTGGCACACAAGTTGGGCTTGCTCCCAAAGTAACTGCCATGGCGTACGCTGACGACGTCACAGTTGTTATTAAAAACCAGATGGAGATGGACGTTTTAACCAATCACCTGAATCTTTATGAATTAGCTTCCGGCACTAAATTAAATCATAATAAAATGGAGGGAGTTTGAATCGGAGCTGAAAGTAAGAAACGTAACATCAACATTAAAGTAAAGGAAGAAATTAAAATCTTAGGCTGACTATTTGTAGTCAAAACTGTAGCGACAAAAACTGGGAAACTAAACTATGTGAGGTTAAAGAAGAAGTTAAAAAATGGGAAAATAAAAACACCAATTATAAATCAAGAGTGAATATATAACTATATAACTTTCATCTTATCCAAGCTCCTGTTTTTAGCAAATATCTTTCCTCCATCTCACAAAATGATAATGCAATTAAATAAACAGTGTGTAAACTTAGTCTGGGGTACAACTCGAGAGGTAACAAAAAGAGAAATCTTGTATAAAAGTAAAGAATATGGGGGGTTAGGGGCAGTAGATGTGGGTATAAAACTGTATATTGCTTTTGTTAAAAATGTGTCAGTAGCCATGTCCAGGAATGCTCTCTGGGTCGGTGACCGCTCCAAGTGGAGGAAAAGGAGAGGGAGAGCCAGACAAGGTCCAGAATATAACCTCATTTATGGTGATTTTATATATGATCATGAGAAACTTCAAATTGACTGGAGCGGCCTCCCGAGTAAAATGATTTTTTTTTTTAAATTAACGATTATAAATATGGTGGATATATAAATTATAAAAACCTAACTCACAACGAAGGAACCCAGTTCCGAAATTTAAAAAAAAATAAAAACATCTCTGAGAGCATTCGTGACGTGAGATGGCTGATGTCTGTCAACAGACTCGCTGTCAGAGCTGTGGTGTCTTGGAGTTGCTATGTAAAAACAAAAAAATGTCCAATGATCTACTGCAACGAGGATGAGACACAACAGCACCTTTTAATGGACTGTTACAGAGCAACGGAAGTCTGGGACAAATTAAAGGCGTATGGAGTAAAATTTGATCTTTCATATAAATCTGTATGTACTGTATTATTGATGAATGTATTGTATGCATCAAATTATGGAAAAACAAGATGCTGTATGGTTATACAACAGACTGTCATAAATAGCGATGACGTGTGCAAACAAGTACTCACTGAGCTAAGGAGAAGAACTCTGGACAAAAAACTTCTTCCCTGGAACACTTTGACACTTTGATTACAGCACTTCATGAAAGACTCCCACTGCACTTTATGAGAAACTCTGTATGCACTTTATGAAAGACTCTAGAGGCACTTTATGAATGATTCTTTGCACTGATCACGTTACTCAATTTGTACACTCATTTAAACTTTGTAATTGTTGTATTCATTTTTGATTGTTGGTATAATGTATGTATAATGTCTCTGGAGAAAAAGAACATTGTTCACAACAGCGAGCTGAAGGAGAGCTGCAAGCTAGCCACAGTTAGCCACACTGGCTGGACCGGAAACAGGGAAGTTACCTTCAAAATAAAAGAGCAACACGAAGGGTGAGGAAGGTTTATAAATACTCACCATGGACAGGGCCATCCAAACCCAGTTTACTATGCAAGAGTTTGATACAGATACATTTCATGACATGAATTCAAGTGGAATTAAATTAATAAGTTTGGGCTAAATGAGCAAAAAAATCACAAATTAACCTCATTGGTGGTTCTGCTGATCGTTGTTTTTCATGATAGAAAATTACAATAAAACATGTTATCCACTATAACAAATATGTTAATAAACCTGTTTTAAGTTCACTAATTTAAATAAATAAGGTGAATAGTTGCTGATTAATGTTATATATATTAACTAGGAGGGGTGGGAATCACCTCACAATACGACTTATGTCACGATACAATGTTATTGTGGTTTTAGACATATTGCAATATTCTGCGATATATTACAAATTATTACCTTTTTTTCCAACTTCAAACTTTTCCCAATTTCAAATGATGTCCCCAAAAGGAAACTTTGTCAACATCTGTTTTATCTAAAAAGATACATTTCTCTGCTTCTTCTCACTTCAATTTTATTGCTGCAAAATGTGATTGTCAAGCAGACAAACTGACCAACACATATATAATAATTGATCAAAATTCGGCATCTATGTATCGATACAGTATCACCTCAGAAAATATTGCGATATGTTGCTGTATTGATTTCCCGCCCCCCCCCCCCCCCCCACCTAATAACTAGTTGTTCCTCTTTTGTGATTGTTTGTTTTTTGACCATCAAAATGTTTTATTCCATGTATATTAAAAATGACTGCCTGCTGAAATACGACTGCACCCGACGTGAAGATGCAGCAATACTTTTTTTATTTCACCCAATCCACTCAAGTGAGGACATCTACATGCCGATATTGGCTCAAAGTCATAGCGCCCCCTAGTGGCAACAGGAAGTAGGCCTAAAAGTCAAGGTGCTAGACTTTAACAAACTCTTCCTAGAGATTTCATCCGATGGACTTCAAATTTGGTCTGTACCATCTCAACACCTTAAACATGAAAATTTATTAAAAGAAAAAATTTCCGTCAAATGGTGTGGGCGTGGCGTGGCAGCCATTTGGAGTGTTTAGCGATGAACGAGAAAGTGGCTGTAACTACAATGTACATTGTCATATCTGCTTGAAATTTCCCACAATCAACAAGAGGCCTGAGGACATGTACAGGTCAATATTGACTTTTGGTCATAGCGCCCCCCACTGGCTACAGGAAATCAGCCTTATATGACAAACATCATCCGATTTACATGAAACTTTAACCACGCCCATGTACTCAGGCCACGCCCCCTTTAATGGCTTTTGAACCGTTTAAGGTAGAGTCTTGTGTGAGGTATCATTGAACTCAGCATACAGTTCCCTTTTCATTGGTGACGATTTGGCACGCCCCCTATGCTTAAGCCACGCCCCCATTTAATAACTAATGACCCGTTTCTTGTACACTATTGTATGAGTTATCATTGAACTCAACAGAGAGTTCCGTTTTTATTGGTCATGGTTTGGCCCGCCCCTTATGCTTTAGCCACGCCCCCTTTCACAGCTAATGATCTGTATGATGTAGAGTCTTGTGTGAGGTATCATTGAACTCAGCAGGGAGTTCCCCTTTCATTGGTGACGATTTGCAGTGTCTGAGTGCCGCACAAATGCACGGTCGTAAGGACCGGCGTCCGCCAGTAACCCCGACATGTGCAGAGGCACGAGGGCCCGTCCAACGCTGGTTGTAGCTTTAATTGTACTTGTAATCACTTATCTATAATGCAAACATGCTAATTAGAATATTACATTGCCAAAACATGTATCAGGGACCAGTATTCCTGGTCTAGGAGGAATGCAAAGGAGAAATCTTTTGTTAGAATTTTTTGTGGTCAAGCCATATTTGCAGCTGACTATGAGATGACGTCTTTGATTGTTGTGGTTGGAGAAACGGTTGAATTGATGGTGAACGTGTGATTGTTGAAAGACAGATACTTCGGGCAAAACTGTTTTTTAGAACTATAGATTTTGGACTATTTATCTTCCATAACATGTCAGACGACATTTTAAAACCTGTTTCCTCGTGTGCTTCGAGTCTTCGCTGTAAAAACAACTCAAGTCCAAATTAAAGTCTAAAGGTGAGCTGACTTCAGTCAGTGGTGGAATGAAGGAAAACCAGTTTACAGAAGGGAGGGAGGAGAAGATGAGGGAGGAGGAGAGAGGGAGGAGGAGAGGAGGGAGGTGAAGATGAGGGGGGGAGGAGAGGGAAGAGAGGAGAGAGGGAGGGAAAGATGAGGGGGAACTCCAAGAAATCCAACTGGAAAACTATTCCAAATATCCATTATGTAATTTAAATTTTAACTTTTTTGGTGTATTTATTCAAATGGCAATGTATTTTGCAATTATCAATTAAATTTGCAATTAGGTTATTCAATTTGAATATTAATTTTGCAATTGAGAATTCAATATTCAAATTGGCAATGCAATGTTAAATTAGGTTTGAATTATTTTGACTTAAAATTTGAGTGAAAGCTCAATCAATTGCACTACATTGCCATGGTGTTCCTCTCCGGGAACCATCACCTTATCGTGGTGGAGAGGTTTGTGTGTCCCTATGAACTTGAGGGCTGTGTTGTCTGGAGCCTTGTGCTCCTGGTAGGGTCTCCCAAGGCAAAGTGGTCTCAGGTGAGGGGCCAGACAAAGAATGGTTCAAAAACCCTATGAGAGATCGAGGAAGGGATGGAGTGACCCTGCCCGGAGGAAGCCCGGGGCCCCGTCTGGAGCCAGGCCCAGACGGAGGGCTCGTTGGCGAGCGTCTGGTGGCCGGGTTTGCCACGGAGCCCGGTCGGGCACAGCCCGAAAAAGCTACGTGGCATCCATCTCTCCAGCCCATGGGCCCACCACCTGTGGGAGGAACCGCTGGGGTCGGGTGCATTGCCACATGGGTGGCAGTGAAGGTCAGGGGCCTCGACGGACCAGACCCGGGCAGCAGACGCTGGCTCTGGGGACGTGGAATGTCACCTCTCTGTGGGGGAAGGAACCGGAACTGGTGCGGGAGGTGGAGCGCTACCGGTTAAATCTGGTGGGGCTTACCTCTACGCACAGTCTCGGTTCTGGAACTGTACTCCTGGATAGGGGTTGGACTCTTTTCTTCTCCGGAGTTGCCCAGGGTGTGAGGGGGCCGGGCGGGTGTGGGGATACTCACAAGCCCCCGGTTGAGCGCCGCTATGTTGGAGTTTACCCCGGTGGACGAGAGGGTCGCCTCCCTACGCCTGCGGCTGGTGGGGGGGAAAACTCTGACTCTTGTTTGTGCATATGCACCAAACAAGAGTTCGGAGTATTCAGCCTTCTTGGAGACCTTGAATGGAGTCCTGTATGGGGCTCCAGTGGGAGACTCCATCGTTCTGCTGGGGGACTTCAACGCGCACGTGGGCAATGATGGAGACACATGGAGAGGCGTGATTGGGAGGAACGGCCTCCCTGATCTAAACCAGAGTGGTTGTTTGTTGTTGGACTTCTGTGCTAGTCATGGATTGTCTATAACGAACACCATGTTCGAACATAGGGATGCTCATAAGTGTACCTGGTACCAGAGCACCCTAGGCCAAAGGTCAATGATCGATTTTATAATCGTTTCATTTGATCTGAGGCCGTATGTTTTGGACACTCGGGTGAAGAGAGGGGCGGAGCTGTCAACCGATCACCATCTGGTGGTGAGTTGGGTCAGAGGGTGGGGGAAGACTCTGGACAGACCTGGTAAGCCCAAACGGGTAGTGCGGGTAAATTGGGAACGTCTGGAGGAGGCCCCTGTCCGACAGACTTTCAACTCACACCTCCGGCGGAGCTTTTCGTGCATCCCTGTGGAGGCTGGGGGCATTGAACCCGAGTGGACAATGTTCAAAGTTTCCATTGCTGAAGCTGCGGCGAAGAGCTGTGGTCTTAGGGTCTTGGGTGCCTCAAGGGGCGGTAACCCACGAACAGCGTGGTGGACACCGGTGGTCAGGGAAGTCGTCCGACTGAAGAAGGAGTCTTTCCGGGATATGTTATCCCGGAGGGCTCCGGAGGCAGTTGCAAGGTACCGAAGGGCCCGAAGGGCTGCAGCCTCTGCCGTGAAAGAGGCAAAGCAGCGGGTGTGGGAGAAGTTCGGAGAAGACATGGAGAAGGACTTTCGGTCGGCACCAAGGTGCTTCTGGAAAACCGTTCGCCACCTCAGGAGGGGGAAGCGGGGAACCATCCAAGCTGTGTACAGTAAGGATGGGACGCTGTTGACCTCAACTGAGGAGGTAATAGGGCGGTGGAAGGAGCACTTTGAGGAACTCCTAAATCCGACTAATACGCCCTCTATGGTAGAGGCAGAGCTGGAGGATGATGGGGGATTGTCGTCAATTTCCCTGGTGGAAGTTGCTGAGGTGGTTAAACAACTCCACAGTGGCAAAGCTCCAGGGATTGATGAGATCCGTCCGGAAATGCTTAAAGCTCTGGGTGTGGAGGGGTTGTCTTGGTTGACACGCCTCTTCAACATTGCGTGGAAGTCTGGGACGGTGCCTAAGGAGTGGCAGACCGGGGTGGTGGTTCCCCTTTTCAAAAAGGGGGACCAGAGGGTGTGTGCCAATTACAGGGGTATCACACTTCTCAGCCTCCCCGGTAAAGTCTACTCCAAGGTGCTGGAAAGGAGGGTTCGGTCGATAGTCGAACCTCAGGTTGAAGAGGAACAATGCGGATTCCGTCCTGGTCGTGGAACAACGGACCAGCTCTTTACTCTCGCAAGGATCCTGGAGGGAGCCTGGGAGTATGCCCAACCGGTCTACATGTGCTTTGTGGATCTGGAGAAGGCGTATGACCGGGTACCCCGGGAGATACTGTGGGAGGTGCTGGGGGAGTATGGGGTGAGGGGGTCCCTTCTCAGGGCCATCCAATCTCTGTACGACCAAAGCGAGAGCTGTGTCCGGGTTCTCGGCAGTAAGTCGGACTCGTTTCAAGTGAAAGTTGGCCTCCGCCAGGGCTGCGCTTTGTCACCAATTCTGTTCGTAGTATTTATGGACAGGATATCGAGGCGTAGTCGGGGTGGAGGGGGGTTGCAGTTCGGTGGGCTGGGGATCTCATCGCTGCTTTTTGCAGATGATGTGGTCCTGATGGCATCATCGGCCTGTGACCTTCAGCACTCACTGGATCGGTTCGCAGCCGAGTGTGAAGCGGCTGGGATGAGGATCAGCACCTCTAAATCGGAGGCCATGGTTCTCAGCAGGAAACCGATGGAGTGCCTTCTCCAGGTAGGGAATGAGTCCTTACCCCAAGTGAAGGAGTTCAAGTACCTTGGGGTCTTGTTCGCGTGTGAGGGGACAATGGAGCGGGAGATTGGCCGGAGAATCGGCGCAGCGGGTGCGGTATTGCATTCAATTTATCGCACCGTTGTGACGAAAAGAGAGCTGAGCCAGAAGGCAAAGCTCTCAATCTACCGGTCAGTTTTCCTTCCTACCCTCACCTATGGTCATGAAGGCTGGGTCATGACCGAAAGAACAAGATCCAGGGTACAAGCGGCCAAAATGGGTTTCCTCAGGAGGGTGGCTGGCGTCTCCCTTAGAGATAGGGTGAGAAGCTCAGTCATCCGTGAGGAGCTCAGAGTAGAGCCGCTGCTCCTTTGCATTGAAAGGAGCCAGTTGAGGTGGTTCGGGCATCTGGTAAGGATGCCCCCTGGGCGCCTCCCTAGGGAGGTGTTCCAGGCACGTCCAGCTGGGAGGAGGCCTCGGGGAAGACCCAGGACTAGGTGGAGGGATTATATCTCTAACCTGGCCTGGGAACGCCTCGGGATCCCCCAGTCGGAGCTGGTTAATGTGGCTCGGGAAAGGGAAGTTTGGGGCCCCCTGCTGGAGCTGCTACCCCCGCGACCCGATACCGGATAAGCGGACGAAGATGGATGGATGGATGCCATGGTGTTGTGGTCTATATACACAAAGTCACACTTCTGGGATTGATCCGGTGCCGCCAGAAGTTCAACCAGATGTCCATCACCTTCCTCTTTCTTAATGTTGGCGTTTTAACCTCTGGTGGATTTGTGAGGACTATGGTTAACTGCTCCTCAGATCTCTGCAGGGTAAATCCAGACAGCTAGCTAGACTATCTGTCCAATCTGAGTTTTCTGTTGCACGACTAAAACTACTTTTGAACGTACACATGTTCCACCAAAACAAGTTCCTTCCTGAGACTATTTAGCAGAGGCACCGTGGCTCCATCCGGCGCTTAGCACAGCCCACGATGATTGATTAGTTTAAAAAAATACCAATAAACCAGAGCCCGTTTATCTCCCATCCCAGAATGCTGTGGGGCCTAGCCTGACCATGCATTGCAGCACTGTGGATGAAGGTCTGGCAATGCGAGACTATTCAATTGTTAATTCAATGTGCCAGCGAAACAGCATCCAGCCTATAGCATTACATTGGTGAACGTGTGATTGTTTAAAGACAGACACTTTTGGGCAAAACTGTTTTTTAGAACTATAGATTTTGGACAATATATCTTCCATAAAACGTCAGACGACGACATTTTAAAACATTTTTCCTCGCGTGCTTAGAGTCTTCGCTGTAAAAACATCCCGAGTCCAAATTAAAGTCCAAAGGTGTGTTGACTTCAGTCAGTGATGGACCGAAGGAAAACCAGTTTACAGAAGGGAGGGAGGTGAAGATGAGGGAGGAGGAGTAGAGAGAGGGATGACGGAAGGAGGAGAGTGAAGATGAGGAGCAGAGGAGAGAGGGAGAGGAAGATGAGGGGGAACTCCAAGAACTCCAACTGGAAAACTACTTCTGGGATTGCTCCAGTGCCGCCGGAAGTTCAACCGTATGTCCGTCACCTTCCTCTTCCTTTGTGTTGGCGTTGCAGAGGCACCGTGGCTCCGTCCGACACTTAGCACCGCCCACGACGATTGACTGGTTTAAAGAAATGCCAATAAACCAGAGCCCATTTTTCTCCCATCCCAGAATGCTGCGTAGCCTAGCCAGACCATCCTCTTGCTGTGCTGTGGAGGAAGGTCTGGCTATGCAAGACTATTCAAGTGTTAATTCAATGTGCCAGCGAAACAGCTCCCAGCCTACAGCATTACATTTATTACGTCACTGCTCTATTTTTGTTTCTCCATTTCAAAATGACAGCTCAATCTCATCAAGGTAGGTCTTTAGTTAGGATATCACTTGACTTTTTCATGTTTATTATTGCCATGGTAATGTATAAACCAACTTCCGGAAAGTCCTGGAGGTGAGGTTTTACAGTAACGGACAAATGAGCAGCGGGGAATTAATGTTACGAGGCAGAGAGCCAGCCGATAAATAAGTGAAATATTTCCCTGGCACATTGAATTACCATTTGAATGGAGAGACCAAAACACCCCGGCAATATTTTAAGTCAAAATAATTAAAACTAAATTGAGGAATGCATTGCCAGTTTGTGTATTAAATTGACAATTGCAAAATGTGTTTCGATTTGAATAGGCCAAAGAACTTTCATACTATAATACATTTGGACTATAAATGTAATTAATTATATCCACAATTGGCATTATGACTTATAAAAATGCAATTTTGGATATCTAAAATTAATGTTATGAATTTAATTATTTTGGATATTGTATTGTAGACACCTAAAATTGGAGTTCTTCCTAGTAATAATTCTGTAGATATCTAGTATGTTGATTCTGGACAGGAAGAATGACGTTGTGGATATAAGAAATGTTCTTTATGGCAATAAATATCCAGTCTAGCTAATAAATGTTAAAACAGCTTTCCAAACCCTCGGCCTCTGGTATTGTGTAAGGAGAACAACAATTACATAGACAAGTTCTGAAGTGATCACCGTGTTCATGTTTGTATTTGTTACTTCACTTCCTTTCTGTCTGTGGATGAAATGGAATATATTTCACTCTCATTGAAAACAATTACAAGCTGAAAACTGCTCTGATCAGGACACGTTCTGTCTGTCTGTCTCTCTGTTTCAGTACTACAGGCAGCGCCGCTCCTACACATTTCACCATTTCACAGCACAAACACCCACTTGCTTAGCTGTGGCGCTAACAATTATTATGTCAAAAAATTTAGACACCAAAAAGCATCAAACCATTTGCCAGAATACAGAGCATCTACCGGTATATGTGGGGTTGGAATGTCATCAAATGTGGCACATCCAATTTTTCTGATGCACACCTAGATTTGTTTATTCTGGCTCCGCTAGTGGTCCAACCAGTCAGAATACATACTTTCATAGTGAAGTAAGGACACACACACACACACACACACACACACACACACACACACACACACACACACACACTCTGGTTAATGATAAGAAACGGCGTCCCTTCACTTTGTCTGTTGGAAGTTGAAGTTGAAGCTCCTTTTCTACACAGACCTGCTGAGGACAGAAGAGAGCTGCACACTGATGAAGTTCATGGCTGAAAGTTCAGTAAGTGGAGCAGTGATTGGTTGAGATGACGTTTTTGATTGCTGTAGTTGGAGAAACGGTTGAATTGATGGTGAACGTGTGATTGTTTAAAGCTTGGAAACAAGATGGCCGCCTGTGTGAGCAGGCAGAGAGAAGTCCAGATGAAGTGTTGCTTTGAATGAAGGAGAAGAGTTGAGTCTGATCTCGGGTCTGTCAGGACTCTTATTGATGTGGAAGGGGAGGTAGCAGGCGGGCGAGCACTCGGACTCAGCAGGGATCACTTTACAGGATCAGCATGTAAAATCATCTCTTCTGACGTCTTGTTAAAGTCAAGTTTGTTTTACACTTCAGGCAAAAACAGTTTTTCAATCTATAGTTGTGCTATTTATCTTCCATAACATGTCTTCTTCCAGACTATTGGGAAGAAAACATTTATTTTATTCCACTTTGTCTGTCTGTAGAGTTCTCCACAGCCACTATCTGTAGAATAATGTTTGAGATTTTACTGTATTTTAATGGGAACTTGTTTTTAACATGATCTTTTTACGGTGCACATTAATCAGCAGGTTTTAGTCAAGCTTTTCTTAATTTAACTGTCTGAGACACTTTTTCTGTTGTACTTTTCTCTTCAGGTTTTTCTGTGTTAAAGAGGAGCTGAGCAGGAGAGACGACATTTTAAAACCTGTTTCCTCGTGTGCTTCGAGTCTTCGTTGGAAAAACAACTCAAGTCCAAATTAAAGGTGTGTTGACTTCAGTCAGTGGTGGAACGAAGGAAAACCAGTTTACAGAAGGGAGGGAAGGGAAGATGAGGGAGGAGGAGGAGAGAGGAAAGAGGGGAGGAGAGAGGGAGGGAGGAGAAGATGATGGGGAGGAGAGAAGAGACGGAGTAGGGGAGGAGGGAGGAGGGAGGGGATGATGAGGGAGGAGAGAGCAGAGGGAGGAGGTAAAGATGAAGAAACCAGTTTACAGAAAGGTTTTCTTCTTTTGAATCATCCAGGGCTGTGGTCCAATAGTCCTTTTTGTTTAGGAAAAAATAATGGAGTGAAATGACCCGGAAGTAGTTAAACCAAATTAGTTCAGTCATGTTTTCTAACTGCTTCTTTACTCTGAGCAACAGTCCAACAAGCCAAAAGATTTCAACTGACACTGATATCAAACAGAGAGAAGCAGCCAATCAGAGGACCAGCTGCTGATATTTAGCTTTTTTCCAGGATAAATGATGTGAGGGATGAATGAGTGATGATGTGCTGATGAATGATTGGACTGCTGCTCTCAGTGATTCCTCTCCAGATGAAGGTGTGGACTCTGCTATGAGTCAGTGTGAGGACAGAGAGGAGGGAGTCCCTCCCTCTAAAACCACTCTGTGTGGGGAACATGACAGCCAGACCAAAGCTCAGAGGTGAGAGGACCATCTCTAACTGTCCACCACTCAGATCACTCCACCAGCATTATTCACACTCAAAGCTCTGTGTGTGTTGTGTTTCAGCCCAGAGAAGCAGCACAGATCTGGACCTGGACCTAGACCTGGAAGCAGCTGTGTGTCCTTCAAGGGTGACCAGTCGAAGGATTTTAATATTGAGTTGAAACAACAAAAAGTACGTATTGGGTCCATAATGTCAGTTATTAAATACAGTTTTTGTATTGTATTTAAACATGTTAAATTAGATATAAAAGTCTTTGATTCAGAGAGAATTTCCCTAAATATGTGAGCTTTAATGACTTTCTTTCTATCAGGATCCATCAGAGACCAGACTGTCCTGAAACTGAACCCAGCTATGTGTCCATGAAGAGTGACCGGTCTAAGGGTCGTCTTGTAAACTTAAAAGATGGACGCCACTCTGTAGATCAAAGGTGAAGATGTCAAACTGATGATGAAAACAAAACGATGTTTTTTTATTCATTGTGAGATCTCCATGTTTTAGATGTTTTGAAAAAGTCTTTTAATGGACGTGACGGCATGTGTCCTGTCAGCTCACAGCACACTCAGTCTCAGTTTCAACGTCTATTAAATACTGTATACCTGTCTACTAGAAACATCATATATATTATATTTTATACTTATATTTTAACTTAAGTGGCCTTTTTATGTCTTTGATTTTTCTTTTTATACATATTTGTTTGAGCACAACTGGAGGGAGCCTGAGAACTTATATTATTTTATTGCCAACAACTACTTCACTGTCATCGTTGTGCATTTGACAACAAATAACTTGAAACCTAAATATAGGAAAAGGACACTCAGTTGAAACTCATTGCTTTGAGACCACATCTATTCCTCTTTTTATTAGTCTAAATTCAACTTTATTGTCATAGCACAGAGTACCGGTACTGAGACAACAACATGTCATTTTCTAACCAGAAGTGCAAAAATCGGTAAAGTGCAGAGTGATGTACAGAATATATACCAGGGAAAGATGCTAATAGTTTAAAGCACTGGACCAATGGACCACCAAGGCTCTAATTTGGTACATTTGTGGTGGAACATTTTGGAGCTGACATTAGCTAACGTTGATGTACACACAAATGTATCAGAAAATATTTAGGCAATGTAGTCTTGACCGGTCATAGAATAAAATCCTTTGTGAGAGGATGAGACAAGACCAAAACACATCTTGAGTAGCTACAACACTGTCGAGGGCTACTAATCTACTTCTGCCATCTGGAAGTCCTTGCATATATTATCCTTATTAGACATTAGCATTACTATTGCAACATTATGGTCACCCCACAGCATCATATTCAAGCCTGTGCTGCACACTGCACTGAATACAGCTTTTAAACATGTCTAAATTAAATATTGATCATGGATCATACACAATGTTAACAAGAAATACCTGGATACAAATATACTGTACAGACGATTTATTATACCACTGACAGGATTTGTCTCAGTGTGTTGTGGGTGCAGAATTTATGTTGTGTTTCTATCAGGAGGAATCTGGAAGAACCTGAACCCAGCTGTGTGTCCATGAAGAGTTACCGGTCTATGTCTCATCCTTTATACTTCAAAGATGGACGCCACACTGTTAATCAAAGGTGGCAATTTCAATCAGGAAACAGCTGAGTACATCAAGAAGAATATCATTGAGAATCTGTCTGCAGAGAGAAGCATCAATCTGTTCCACTGTCTGAATGAACTGAATGATCGTTCTCTAGTGGAGCAGATCCAACAGTCCCTAAGTTCAGGAAGTCTCTCCATAGATAAACTGTCTCCTGCTCAGTGGTCAGCTCTGGTCTTCATCTTACTGTCATCAGAAGAAGAACTGGACGTGTTTGACCTGAAGAAATACTCTGCTTCAGAGGAGGCTCTTCTGAGGCTGCTGCCAGTGGTCAAAGCCTCCAACAAAGCTCTGTAAGTGGGATTTATTCATCATCAAATACTCTATCTTTCAACAGGAGTTAATAATAAATACCTTGTTTCCTTCCTGTTGTCTTTCCAGACTGAATGGCTGTAACCTGTCAGAGAGAAGCTGTGAAGCTCTGTCCTATGTTCTCAGCTCCCAGTCCTCTAGTCTGAGAGAGCTGGACCTGAGTAACAACGAGCTGCAGGATTCAGGAGTGAAGCAGCTGTCGGCTGGACTGAAGAGTCCACACTGCAGACTGGAAACTCTCAGGTCAGATCAAGAACAATAATCTTTGAAAACACAGTATTGAAAAATGTTTTTTTCTGATTTAGAATCACTTCATAAAGAATGAAATATGAACTGTGGCTGCGATCCAGAAATAATATATATTTTAATATCACGTGACTGATTACTGGACGTTTGTTTATTCCTGATTATACAACAAGTAGATCTGACCAGACAATCTGACTGGTCAACTAGACATTTAGAACATACTCAAATCAGCATGACAGCACAACCAGAGCCATTTGAGCACACCTGGTGCATCACATAAAATATTACTGGGCCATTTCCATGGCAACATTGTAACTTCCAGGGCTGAATAAAAAAAATAAGTAACGTTAGCCAACAATATTGATACAATCGATCGTTCATTTTGATTAATTTGGCGCACTTCGTTTTGATGAATGGTTGGAAGAGGATGAGAAGTGAATCATTGGATGAAACAACATTTTTACAACACTCTGGAGTTAACTGTTACTGGAATAGTTTGAATCACAGCTGTTTTGATCACATCAGCTGTTTGGATCACTTCTGCTGTTTGGATTACATCAGCTGTTTAGATCTCATCAGCTGTTTGGATCACATCAGTTGTTGGATCACATCAGTTGTTTGGATCACATCAGCTGTTGGATCACATCAGCTGTTGGATCACATCAGTTGTTTGGATCACATTAGTTGTTTGGATCACATCAGCTGTTGGATCACATCAGTTGTTTGGATCACATGAGCTGTTGGATCACATGAGCTGTTTGGATTACATCAGCTGTGCCACTGACACATCAATAATGAAGTTTGCGGACGTATATTAGCTAAATCTATCGATGAAAAATATATTTCTTTCAGTAGATATTTTAGTTATAACCAGATTAAGTTAGCGAAGCAGTTTGGTGTTTATATGTGCGGTAGTTATTACGTTTTGGAAAATTCCACAATCTCTACCGTTACAAAGCTAGCGTTAGCTTAAGATGACTGGCTGACTGATGTTTAACAGGGAGGGACTACAAATCGTCTGTTGCTTTTTTTATTTTGAGAGCGAATTGCCCCACAATATGAATACAGTTTGATTATAACTTTTATTTAGTTGGGAACCATTGTTGTATAATCACTTTATTACACAAGAGGGTTTGATTTAACGTCATATTATAACTTCAGTCATGCTTATGAACCTCTGTGCCAAGCACCTCGGTCCTAACTGCATCACTGTCGTGCCAAAATGACGTTAAATCAAACCCTGGAAATTGTATTTAAATTAAAGTTTGCCGAAATAAAGGAGGACATATCTTCTGTTTTACAAATAAACATTTAAATACTTGCACACACAAAAAACTGAAATTACATAAAAAAATGTAACAATATGGAACTCTCATTAGAGTATTGCTTCTGAAATGGTCTAAAGTAAGTTAACTGGTCAACAAAAATCAAAGCATGTCCATTACTTTGTTCCTGTATAGAGTATGCATGAAAGTGTTCATCGAAAAATAAAATGTATCAACAGTAGAGGCTGTTCATGTAATATTAGATTACAGATTGTTGAATTCAGGTAGGTCATTGGATGTTCCAGTGCATACAAACAAATCAATATGGTACTCTGTGTCATAATTTGACTGAGTAATTCTCCACCTTCCAAGCTAGCAATGCTTTTAATTTTCAAAGGACCAATCTGAAACCACTTCAAATAATAATTTTTGTAGTAAAATGCCAGTTGACGCTGGTGTTGCTTTACAAGAGATTTTGTAAGATTTTAAAAAATTAAGACTTTTTTTTTATTGTTTTGCTTCAAATCGCATACACCACATAAGAGGGCCAATTATTTTGATGCATCGTGGATAATTAATCATTAAGTGGTGTTTGGGAATCAATTTCTTATCAGGGAACAATGTTTTGAACATGTTATGGTGGTCACAAATAAATTGTTTTAGGTAACATATCGTGGCATCATTAAGGACAGGGGAAAATACTATATTGACAATTTGTATCTAAAGGAGAACTAAGATTGTTTTTTTCTTTCGACCACATCACCAAAGATAAGTGGGGTATTTTGGAGAATACACCATGACTGAATGGTGTTTAAACCTAAGTGCTTGCTGTTATCCATTTTTAAGCCACTTTGTTTACATTCCAGATGACCATAATTAAAACTATATTTCCTGTCTGACAATGTGTTCAAAGATTTATCCATTTTTGATCAGGTACTGAAAAAATAGCTTTAACTCCTACTGCAAGATATGTGACGTGATGAGAAATGGTGGACCCAAACAGAGAAAGACGGCAGGCAGGAGATGGTGTGAACTCAATTTTGAATAAAACAAAAACGGCAGAACAAAGGCTCAGGGAGGTTGCTAGCTAGCGGGGAATCTGGGAGGCTGCTAGTCAGCCGGGGCTCAGGAAGGTTGCTAGCTAGCATGGATTCAGGGGGGCTGCTAGCTAGCAGGGAATCAGGAAGGCTGCTAGCTAGCCGGGGCTCAGAAAGGCTGTTAGCTAGCAGGGGCTTAGAGAGGCTGCTAGCTAGCCTGGATTCAGGGAGATTGCTAGCTAGCAGTGAATCTGGGAGTCTGCTAGTCAGCCGGAGATCAGGAAGGTTGCTAGCTAGCCTGGATTCAGGGGAGCTGCTAGCTAGCCTGGATTCAGGGGAGCTGCTAGCTAGCCTGGATTCAGGGGGATTGCTAGCTAGCGGGGAATCTGAGAGGCTGCTAGTCAGCCGGGGCTCAGGAAGGTTGCTAGCTAGCCTGGATTCAGGGGGGCCGCTAGCTAGCCGGGGATTAGGAGAGCTGCACGCCAGCCCGGGGTCAGGAGGGCTGCACGTCAACAGAAGGGAGCAAGGACTCTGGGGTGAAGAGTGGGGCATTGCGACGGGAGCCATGACGTCCCTTCCCCCGTCTTCGACCTCTGTGGGTGCCAGTGGGTTCTGGGGAGGCCGGAGAGGGAGTGGGCAGATCGATAAAACATGCCCCGACAGCCACAGTGTTCGCCGACTGGTGGGGAGGCAGGCTGGTGGGTGAGTCACGGGAGGTGGTTTGAAAAAAAAGTCCTTTAACCAGTACTTGAAAACCTCCAACTGGGGAACAAAGTGACTCACCCACGGCCTCTCCGACAACCACTGCTGCTGGGTGGTAAGCTTCTCCAGGAGAGGAGGGTGCTGGTCAGGGTCAGAGCACCGCAGACACTGCACAGTCCAGCCAAACTCCAGAACCTTCCTTTCAAAGAGGAGCCTCTCCGCTGGGTCCATGTGGTCAGCTCATTCTGTGACGTGATGAGAAATGGTGGACCCAAATGCAGAGAGAGACGGCAGGCAGGAGATGGTGTGAACACAATGATTTTTAATAAAACAAAAACAACGGCAGAACAAAGGCTTGGAAAATCCACAGGACGGAACACAGAGAGATACACACAGGCGGCACGAGGAAACAAAATGATCTGACACGAGACAAAGGGAACATGGGGGTTAAATACAAGAGGTAATGAACAAATGAGGGACAGGTGGTACAACAGGTGAAACACATTAGGGCGGGGCAGGACAAACAAAAGCGGGAAAACAAAGTAAAGCTAGACATGACAGGACAGAAAACAGACTATCAAAATAAAACAGGAAGCAGAACATAAACAGGGAAATACACAACTAAATACACAGACCACAGTACACAGGACAGATTAACACAACAGGGAACAGAGAAATCCAAAATAAATATGAAAACACAGGAAACATACAGAAATAACTAAACCAGGCAACATAAATGAACAAAAATACAAGACAAAATACCAAAACCATAACACGATACCCTCTAACAAATCATGCGTGATATCCACAGCGAAATTGTCAGTGCTGTGAAAATATTGTAATGTATTGAATACACAAGGTTTTTTAACACCATAAACAGCAGGTAGAGAAGGATCTTCACTTAGTGCATTGCCATGTTCAATATGAAGCTCTTTGGAGCGTAGAATTAGTCCAGGGTTATCCTCAGTAAATACAGACTGAATTTCTTCCTTATTTGTCAGACAGAACATACAACATTGTGCTGCACTGAAAGATTCAACAAAACCAAGCAAGCCATTTAAAGCAAGATTAGCTCCTGTGACTTGAATTACAGAGCCAAACAATGGTTCATCAATAAATGGCAGTTGGATTCCTTTTGCTTCTAAAAATTTTCAAATCGTCAATTAGAGGCTTTAGTATTTCTTCGAAACCATAGGTTTTTAAATCTTGTGTATATAACAGAGTTGCCAGATGCACATTCATGAGTACAGAGTTCACCTTAGGTGGGAGATTTTTTAATGTAAAATAAACACAACCAAGTTTGTGGATCCCTTTCTTAGAACCTAAAGGGTTAGCTGTTTCAAAATCATCATAGTAAAGCAAAATCTGTAGAGCATGCCTCTGTTTTGAGAAAAGAGGATGGTTTTGATAATATAACCCATCATTAATATCTTTGTATACCCCATTTGCAGTGTTTCTCTTGTAAGAAGCAATCTTTGATTTCACTGTTCTTGAAAATGGATTTCAATGTACCTAAAATGGGGACATACGTGTACTTGTCTGTGACAGGAATTTGACTATATGCACCTGTAGTTCTATCTCTACGTGTATCCATTCTCACACCAAGGACAAACTCTTTAGGCTCAACTATTTCCCATTTTTCTTAATAATATATTTGCCTCTTCCTCTCTATGTTAAATGTTGAAAAAGGATTACCTAATTGATTTAAACTGTGCTCTATTTTCTTATGAATTTCTGACTCTGGTTTCAGAAGAAAATCTTTGGAGAACTGCTTCTTGTGCTTGACCTTGAACATCACTAATAACTTCCTCCTTTGAACAAACTATTGTTTGGACAGTGCTTTGAGAAATACCAGAGGTTTGCAAGTGTGCAACAATTGAACCGCACATTCTTTCAATTGCGTTCTGTGTGATAACAGGGGGAACCTGTAATGCATGCAGAGGTTGTTGGCTGATCACTAAAAAATTCAAACTCAAAATGTCTTTGTGTGGCCACTTCCTGGTTAGTATTGACTGGTTCATCATTATGAACAGTGTTCAAGTGCTTTCTGAAGCCATTGTACGTACAAAAAGCTGAAAGACATTCTTGCTCTCCACATTTCAAACAAAGGTTTTTAGCTGGATATAATTCATGCTGAAATTTTAAATGTTGACAAAGGACTGAACAATTTTTGTGGTGCATTTTACAAACAAAACGTGAACATACTCAGACAGTTTTTCTAACTGTGCTCCAACCTTTCTGAACTGGTTTCCGTTTTAATGGTCTTGCAGTAGTCATGCTCTCAGTTCCTTGATTTGTTGGTTTTCCTTTGCATTTCCAACATCGATGTTGTACACTGTCGTTTGGATAAAAGTGTAGAACGCGGAAAGTGCTTCATTATAGGAGAGACTGAAGACATAGTGAGCTTTGAATAGCACATCAAAAGCAGCCACTGATGTCTGAGCCTTGCATGGGATGGCTTTCTGGTCCACAACAATGCAGAACCTTTGGATTTTATCTTTTGCTCTCCAGTGCAGAGGAGGAAAGGCTGTCTTGCATCAAGTTTATCCAGGAATGTAGTGAGGCTGGCTCCTTCCTGAAGTTTGAATGACACATTCATGCATCTACTTAGCATAACATAATAGATTAGCAGCAAGAGGGGAGGAATAAGATGAGAAGAAGATAGGAAGAGAATGAGGAAAGGATGAGGAAATAAATAGCATGTACATTCACAGTTTTTCCAAAACATTCTGTTAATTCCAAACCATTAACCATGCCTGGAAAACTATGTTTTTAATTTCATAACTCTTATGGATATTTCTTGACTGTGGGAACCCCGCTGGTAGGACAAAAATCTAATGGTACTTACCTTAAGAAATCTAAGAAGATGGTTGGCTTAACTTATATTGGGTGTTTTTTTCTGGCCTCTTGATGTAGGGGGCAGAGGATGCAACAGCAACAGGATAGCAGACATATCACTATCCCAGCCTAGGAGACAATATTTGACAAAGAACATCAACAAAAGCATTAGGAAAAAATATTACTTCTTGCTACTGCAGCTGCCATTTAGCTAAAACAGCCTTGATTACAACTCCCTTCAAGAAAGCAAAAATTAGGTTTTTGTTGATTAACAAAATTCTATTTAGTATTTTATTATTAAAATGACTAAAGAGCTTAATTCATTTATTTCATTTATCTAGTTTTTGTCTACTGTTGCCTGTTAGACTTAACAATGGCAATGGATTGTATTTTGGATAAAGAAAAACTTATATATATATATATATATATATATATATATATATATATTTACCATAGTCATTCTCCGCCTCAAGGTCAAAAGCTGCACGCAGCTCCTCAACATGAGGACTTGAGGGAAGACTCTGGCATTCTGCAATGATTTTCTGCTTGAATGAAGGCCATTTTCCCAGAAACTTTGAGATACATGGTTCCCAAACATCATGGAAAAATCCTGTTCAATCTTTAAACAGAGGCACAACACCATATAAAGGTTATTTAAGTACGTTTTGAATTTTGAAGGAATTCGTTTTCAAATAGTTTCTAATACTAGTAATAATCTCTACATATCCTTACCAGTCCAGGTATGTCAAGGAAGCGAGGGAAGACATATAGCTTAATCTAATTTCTTTATTCCTCCCAGTAACCGAAAAATGTAGTCTGCAGGATCAACTTGTGACTGTCCTTAGCTTGACTGACACATCAGATACTGAGGTTGACGCAGACATATTTGATGAGCTTATCAAATTAGGTGTGAAAAATGATATTTTTCCACTAATCAATAAAATAAAAATATATATATATTTAATGTATTCCTCTGTGGCCCAATTTTAGATATTGCTGTTCTTTTGGTTGAATCCGAGTCAGAATCATCTGTACAGCCAGACCCATCGGCATCTCCAGCATCAATTCCTGTCCCCCCAGTATCGCCAGCTTCACAGCGAGACTTTTCAACAGCATCACCGTCTTCTTCCTGATCATCAAAGTCTACTATTATCCTCTCAACAACTAAGAAGGAAGAGGGCCATGACAGAGCTGGATTGCAATGAAGCAAAACAGGTAAACCTTGAAACCATCTTGTATTAGATAAGCAGCACTTGAACTATTATAATGGAACTCATACCAGTTAGATGTAATGAGTCAAACTAAACTAAATTTAACAAAAATGGCTGTCAATACAAAGTTAATTTTAAAGCATGAAGCTGATAGTTTTAAAAATAAATATCTTTGCAGAAGGTTCTAAGTGTTCTGAGCACAAATCCAATTTTTCGGTTACCGGGAGGAATAAAGAAATTAGATTAAGCTATATAATCAAACATGTCATTTTGTCAAACCCCCCCAATCTGGTGCAGCATAAAACCTGAAAAACACAAGAGACATAGTGTACATACAGAAAAAATTCATATAATAATAATATAATATGTGGAGACAAACCTTCTTGAAGAAACTGGCTGAAATCAAAGTTTTCATCTGTTTGTGGAACTTTGATATACTTTGTGACTCCTCCATATTCCACCTTTGCCAGCATTTTCTGTATGCATTTAGTAAATTAAAAAGAGAGGGTAGCTTATTGTACAATTTATATCCACTGTAATTAAAATAAATAGTCAATGAGAGTCAACTTCTTTAATAATCTATAAAGTATCTTACCACAAGAAATGCCCAAGGCCATTAATTGAACTGTATTTTTTAAAGTCTTTAGACAGAAAAATATTTTATGTTAGTCATCTATGTCATTGAGAGAATCTAAAGGTTTAAGATGTCACAAAAAAATAATACTTAACTCTTAACAAAAATGTATGTAAACAACGCAAAAAACACAAACAAAGCAGGTAATATATTAATATTACTTAAAACACAAACAATATTGACTTTAAAGAAAGGTTTAGCTCAGATATTGTTAACAATTAGCCAGTAACTTAATTGTCAGCAATTTTTAAACACCGACTTTTAGCTAACATCCAGGGCTGGTTAGCAGCAATCAAACTGTAGCTCCTCTGTAGCACGCTAGCTAACAACTCCTAACAGTTAGAGCTAAGTGCATCATTAAAAGTTATTTTGACCACCTTTTGACTACTAACTTAGTATTTACTGGCATAATTTTTTCTCAGAAAAAAACTACGAGACTGTTTTTTGACTGTAAATACTGTCAAAAATGTAAAGCGAGATTAGCTAACCACGAGTGTTAGGGTCTCTAGTAAGAGTGGGGCGACATGAATTCAAATTACAGTGGCTTTCCATTGCAAAACGGGTACCAGAAGGAAAATAAATATAAAATATAACATTAACCAATAATACTTCATTTACTTACCAAGCGCAGGTCATTTGCAAAGTCCCTCGTGCAGCAGTCGGTGTAGCACTCACAGATCTTCTGGCTTCAGCCAATCGTGTGTGTCTATGCAGTTGGGGCAGGGTCACATGAACACTTAAAGTGTAAAACCCAGGATCGGAGTTTAGAGTGAGAAGTTCAGAGTCAATATTTATAAAATTACACTTACAGGTTTAATTTAAACACTTTGTTTTTGCACTTGGTTTTGACACCAACTACTTATCAACTGAAGTCAAATATGGTGGATTTAATTCCATCAGAGTAGAATTAACTCTACTTTTGCTCAAATTTCACTAACACCGAAAATGTAACACTTCTGAATTTGCTGTGTAGAGGCTGTAATATATGTATTATTAGCTTATCATTCACAGAGTTATAACTGGCAGGTGAGACATGTCTTCATGACAGTGTGTGACAGGAAGTTGTCTCCTTATAGCTTATTGGAATTGTTCAGCTCAAAGGTCTTTAGTAATGTTAATTTAATCAGAATCAGAATCAGAAAAAGCTTTATTGCCATGTACGTTTACACACACAAGGAATTTGTCTTGGTGTCGTAAGTGCATGTCACCTTAAAGCAACACGCACAGACACACCGAGTCGCCATCCCAACTCTCTCTTAACTCTTGCAGGGACAGATACAGCAAGACATGAGGAGAGGGGAGGGGGAAAAAAGCAGCTCTCAGACTATCCTCATAAAGATAAGAACAGTGTGGGAACAGGAAAAAACACCTCAGCACGTAAGCACACAAACAGTACATTTGCATTGCTACATACAAAACACAACATAACAGAACATAACATAACATAAATGTACAGTTGCACATTTAGCGGCGAAGGCGTGGGACTGGGGGTATAGGATGGGGTGGGGGGGTTTGACCTGCTGAGAAACGCACAGCCCGGCAGCCCCAGTCTCAGTCCGCAGAATGTTATAGCGATAACACAGCACGTTGCCATGGAGACACCCCTGAACAGTCCAGGACCGATACGACAATCAGCAGGCAGTGGGAAAGACGGGGGAGGACCAAGAGTGTCTCGCTTGCAGAGCCCCAACAGGGTGACTGTTTGTTCCAAGAAACGGCCTTGGCAAGGCCGGTCAGGATAAGGGGGCCGAAAGATTACATTTGTTTGGTCTACACGAATGGCTGCTATAATTTAAACATTCATTCTATTGTTCATCCGATCAACTGGTCAATTTTACTTTCCAAATCTGTGACCTTCTTCATGATGGTATCCAAGCCGTGGATTATTACCATGTTGTATTCCATCACGCGATTAATAGTCCCAGTTTGCGCACTGATAGTCCCAGTTTGCAAACTGATCGCTGTTCCAACAGCTCCAGTCATGCCAGGCAGCTTCCTTGGGCTTTGGACAGCTACCAGAGTCTTTTTAATTTCTCGATAAACCAGGGCCAAGCATCCTCCAATCAGCAGCAGTCCGGTTATCATGGTTCCGAATAGGTAGATATCCTCAACGTCCTCCACGGAAAGAGGTGAGAGACACACAACACGCCATTTCTCCCAGCCGTCCATCGTATACCCCGCAGCAAACGTTCCGTCAGGACATGCTGGCTCACCCGTACCAGTGCTCCTCCTCGAGAATACAGTGTCAATTGCGCTGAGAGACCAGTTAATCAGCTCCATGATTCGGGTATTTTAGAGCCTGAGCCTTGCAGGGAGAGTCTCTAGAAAGTTAACAAGACAACACGAGACACGAGACAAGATAGCAAGCAGGGTAGGCCTGGGAGGGAGAGGGAGAAAGCGACCGCCTTCGCTGAGAGCAGAAAGAGAGCAAATGAAGGGATACAATTTAGTATGTGTGTCAATCTTAACACTCATGAAGTACAGTAATTTTTTTGTAGTACTGTTTTGTTTTATTAGTTGTTGTTTTTGTTGTACATATTCAAAATAAAGACAGAAATCAGTAAAAATACACTAGTCGTGTACCTTTTTATAGGAAGAAATCTAGCTAGCTAGCTAGCTTACCCAGGTAGTTGTCAGATTGTCTGGTGGTGCTACCTACAAATGCCAACATAATGTTTTAATATATGTTTGTTGTTAATCTCTTTCAGAGTAGATTTCAAGAAGATGGAGAGGGTCGCATGAATGTTGACCTTTCTAAACATGCAACTGAATTTCTTCTTCAAGCCAGAGAAACCCATTGACTAACAGAGGTAACTTATGCCATTGATTTTCCAATTAATTAAATTTAATTTTTAGTAGCAAGCTTAAAAACAATATGCTTAAACTGTAGAATGACTTAGCCACTGTTCAGACCTGGAATCTTGGTTGATCCGATCACAGGTGGACAGCTAAAGGTATGTCAGAGAAACACCTGACATTAGAATGTGTCTCCACATGCTTCTTCAGTGAACACTTGTGATTGGATGTCACTTCCCCACTATATATGCAAATGGACACATACTTTGCTTACAAAATCTGCCCATCCACTAGATTTGTTGAGCATGAGCTAAGAATAGAGACAACATAATAGACCCAACACTTACACTTTTATTTAGCACTGTCCACTTCTGATCCTATTGCTCAAAACACATTTTAAGACCAAGTCAAGGTCTTAAAGCTGCAGAAGGCAATTAGGCAATTATTTCATGATCATTTTGCTGGAAATAGCCTGTTTTGATCATTGCATGTCACTAACAATATGTAATTGAAGGTTACTTTAAAAAAAAAAAAAAGTGTCTGTGAGTTTGCATAATTGACTGCATTTTTATATTAATTTTACAATGTAGTATTGTTTTTGTTTGTTTGTTTTCTACTCCCCAGAGAGCTGTTAAACAAATGGTGAGTGAAGTCCAGCAATATCAGGCCGCATTATTGGAGCACCTAAAACAGCAAATGAGCGACATTCTGGGGAGCTGGATCAACTAAAGAGTGATGCAATGGGGATATTTGACCAGTTTGTTGACCCTTTCTGTCAAATTGCTTCCACCCATTTGCAGGATAAGACAATCAAAGAACTGTTAGAACCAGTTGAACCCGAGATTGTTGTTGCAAAACAAACTCCAGAGTTCTTACCATTAAGGACCATTGCTTTCATTATATACCGTTGGTGAAAAGTTTGGAGCAGCTGCTATCACATCCAAGGACAATTGCAATGAATGATGAGAGGCCACAGACATGCACAGATGGATTTTTTCATGATTTCATTGATGGAGACATTTTTAAGTTGCACCCACTGGTTTTGAAATTTCCCACAGCATTGCAGTCGGTTTTATATACAGATGAAATTGAGCTATGCAATCCTCTTGGATCTCGGGCAAATAAAAACAAATTGTTATTGATTTATTACACCTTAGGTAACATCAACCCTAAATACAGATCAAGACTTGCTGCCATTCATCTGCTTGCCATGGTAAAATCAAAAGATCTATCCCATTGTGGTATTGATGAGATATTTGAGAGGATTAACCGTGACTTAACTGAGCTGTGTGATGGTGTCCAGGTTGTCACTGCAAATGATGAGAGGACAATTTATGGGGCACACTCTGTGTGCGGAGACATTCTAGCTCAGCATGAAGTGGCTGGATTTAACCCTTGTGTTGACTTCGGGTCACATTGGCCCGTTTTAAATTTTTTTTTTATATCAGAAAATATTGGACGTAGAAATAAGCGCTGAAAATGTGTAGAAGAAAAATTTTAAAATTGAAAACATTGGAAAAAACAAAACTAAATTGTGAAAAAAGGCGTCACAAATGTCAGAATAAAAAGTGTTTTTTTCAAGGTTGAAACGAAGACAACACAAGGGTTAAGATAGGAGTTGGATTTGCCTACAGTAAATGCAGGCATTGCGAATGCAACTTTGAAGACACGCAGGAGCAATTTAGTGAAGATTTCTTTGTTAAAAGGACAATGGCAAGTCAACAGGCAATGTAATGACATTGAAAAGGCAAATACTGACTTTCTGAAAGACAATTTAAAAATTACATATGGCATAAATAGGAGAAGCAAATTAACAGAATTTCCTCACTTTGATATATTTAATCAAACCCCACAGGACATCATGCATGTCATTCTTGAAGGTGTTGGCTCTGTGTTTTAAAGCATCTTGTGCTTTCAGGGCATATGGACTTAGACGCATTCAACAGTGCAATTATTAGTTTCCCTTATTCTCTTGTGGACGCAAGGGATAAGCCTTGCCCCATATCTGTCAATACACTGTCATCAAATGACAATACATTGAAACAGTCAGATGGGCAGATGCTGGTTTTGTTAAAGATCCTGCCATTTCTCATTGACAAAGTTGGAGAAAATGATTACACACAAATGTTACTTAAGTTGTTAGAGATAGTCAAAATTCTGTTTTCACCTATTATTGCTCTCTCAACTCTTTCTAGGCTGAAGCTTTTAATAGAGCAACATTTAAAACAACTGTTTCCAGATGCAAATATTATACCTAAACAGCATTATTTGCTGCATCTTCCTTCTCAGTTAAGGCACTTGGTCCTACAGTGAGGCATATGTGTATGCACTTTGAGTCAAAGCATTGCTTTTTTAAGCAGTGGGCTTTGAAAAGTAGTTTTAAAAATATCTGTAAATCTCTTGTGAATCACAACCAACTTTATGAATGTAGTCAGAATGTGCATGAGAAACATCCAATTTGTTCAAGTGAAGTTGACATGGGCCCAGCCTCTGAGGTGAAAAATGTTCACTATGTAGAAGGAAAGATTAAAGACTTCTTAGGAATAGAGCACGTTGAACATATAGTTTCGGTACAGTGGATTATGCAACATGGAAATAAGCATACATGTGGAAAATCTTTGGTTATTTCTAATGTCATCAATAATACTCCAGAGTTCGCACTTGTGAAAAACATTTATATTTTAAATGCGTCAGTGTAGGGCTGGACAATATTGGCTAAAATCATAATCACGATTAATCGAACAAGTTACCTCGATTACGATTATTGAACGATTATTTTTTAAAAAAAAAATCTTTTCTTATGCTGTAAATATGTTCACGGTTATTTTTACGCGGCGGCCGTAATATGTTTTAAGGGGAAAGTACATTAACACTAGAACGGCCATGACGGTCATTTTGACCGTTTTGAAATTTATATGTGTAATAACTCAATACAATCCTGCTGCTGCGTGACTTTTCCTAAAAGTGTTTTTATAGACATTACACAAAAGGCAAAGAAAATACATTCACGTTTACCTATTTTGGCCATACACGGTCATACTGACTGCTCGGATTTTCGCGGTATTGTTTTTAGTTTTTCACGCGGTTGAAGATGCATCTTGGTTGCTTAGTAACTACCATAGTCTCTGTCAGAGAAACGTAACTAGCGGTCTCGAGTAACAAGTGTGGGTATCACCGATGGGCCGAAGGCAAAGCCAGAGTCGGTAACGTGGGCTACTACGGCGTGGATGGACTCTGTTCTGAATCAGAAGGCAACCGCCGGGCGCTCGCTCTGTGAAAGGCGCGGAACACGTAGATGGCCGGTGGCTGTTTACATGTTCATATAACTTTATACATCCTCGAACTGGCTGGAATCATTGCACACATCCTCTCCAAGGAGTGCACCAGCAGTAAAATTGTCCGGAGGAAGTTCATGCAGCAACTGGCAGAGAGCTGAGAGCGGAGTTTATGGAGGCAAAAGGGCCGCGGTGCACAGTCCGAACAGCGCTGAGCACCACAGCAGACACCAAAACAGAGGCAGTGCCAGGTTAGGTTAGGTTATAAATGTTCAAATAACATACTTTTAATTGTTATTTGGCTGTTATGAGTTAAGTTGAATGAATTTCCACATCATATTTTTCGGGATATGAATGTATGAAATAATTACGGTTTACTGTGCCACGATATGAATTATTGAAACACGTATTACTACTAAAATGTATAATTAAACTCATTAAAATGTACATTTCGGTGTAATTACGTTTTTCTAAAGATATCCTAACACAATACATAATACAATATCGCAATTAGGTATTTATCATGAGAGATTATAGAGTTTGGAATATGGCGGTCAAAATGACCGCTCACGGCAGTTCTAGTAGTTATGGAATTCCAGTTCTTCTTCTAGTGTTAACACACAGTGGGTGGCCGCGGAAATATTAATAGGATTAAAAGACCGAAATAACCGACTTGGTAAAATTACGTCGGTTGTAGGCTCTGAATTTCGGTTTTGATTATTTTTCGATTAATCATCCAGCCCTACGTCAGTGTATTGTTTTGAATGCCAACCTCTCTCTACAGTTGGGTGGAATGATCATTATTTAGCTTACGAGGTAGAAGTTCCCGACCTAACTCAAGCCAATATTTTCATGAATGCTGATTATACACCAGACTACTATGTAAACTTCAATAATAGCCAGTGCATTCCACTGAAGAATGATCTCACAGACATCATCAAACACCATTCTTGAGTCTGTATTGAGTGTGGGTATTTGCACTGACAAACACTGTAATTGATGACAGCATTTATTTTTACTTATTACTTTTGGAATAATGTGGTGCAGTATGTCCACAGTGCAACAGAACAGAGAAGGAAACATAATTCCAGCTTTTGCCTCTGTCTTTTTTACATATCACATGGACATGGTTTGATGGAAATGTAAGAAAAATAGCCACACTGTACTGTGCATTGAGTTGTTGTGAGTTGGGCATGTTGACCTGCAGTTTTCAATAAAGCAGATTTGTTGTCTAAATTCAAGTTAAGTCTATTTCTTGAAACAAGACGATTCATCTTTACAAATAACACAGCAGCTTGAAAACCTTATGACATGTCAAAAAAGCTTGTTTCATCTGAGATATGACTCAAAACAAGATGTTTTCAAGACAGTTTCACTTAACACGATATTCAAGATGCACTGTCTAAAAACAAGCTCCTTTCTCTCACTTAAATCTTGCTCTTTAGGTTATTCTTTAGGTCTTATATTAAGTGTGATGAGATATTTTGACTAGAAATTAGAAAAATATACTTGGCAAGATTTTTAGTTTTTGCAGTGTAATTACTTTACAAATTAATATTTTAGTCTCAGCCTCAGAGCCTCAGTTGTTCTTACTTGAATATAAAAGTGAATTAAAACACAAATCTGATATCAGAGAAACTCTTGGTACAGCTCGTATACATGGACACAGATTTACCGAAAACTTAAAGTAACATCACATTCACTCAGCTTTATACAGTGTATCCTCAGGTAAAGAGAGTCAGCTGATGACAGGAATCATAAAGTGTTTCTAGTTAAACAGTTTAAATGTTGATAATCAAAGAGATGAAATTAGACAAATGAATGTTTGAGTCTGAGACAGATCTGTTTCACAGCGCAGAGTGTGTGATGGTGAACAGACTGAACTTTGATTTCAGCAGCTGATCTTCTGTCAGTGTTTCTGTCCACATGAGAGACTCTCAGTCCTGCAGAGGACACAAAGACACTGAGGAACCAGACCAGACCCTAAACCCGGGATAAAGAGGTTGAGTGAATGTGGTGTTGATGGTGTGGAGGTGGATCAGTGAGTCAGAGGAGACTGAGTAGAAGGACAGAGTGCCAGCAGGACAATTGACATACACAGCTACTCTGTTAGAGACAGAGGAGGAAGTGATGTCTGTTCTTCTCTTATTGTGCCAGACAGAGTAACCATCAACATCACCATCAGAGCAGAATAGACTCCAGGACTGATCATTCCCTCCAAACCAACAGTCAGTACTGCCTCCTCTGATTCCTCTGTAACTCACTGATATATAAACCCTTCCTCTCCTCTCGACCTCCCAGTAACAGCGACCAGTCAGACCGTTTCTACACAGCAGCTGAGACCAGAAGTCAAATCTGTCTGGATGATCAGGATATGACTGATCCTCTTCCACATTTGTCACCTTCCTGTTGTTGTCAGACAGTTTGAGTTTTCTGTATACTGTGTTTGGGTCCAGTTCCAGTTCACGGACATCTGATGGAGAGAACAAGACACAATACAGCTGCAGGTTATCATCTGATGATTTATTAACAACTTTACTGACAATTACTGAAAGAAAATCATTCACACTTTCATTTCATATTCAGCTGTGAATGATGTTTAACAAACTTTAACTTCAACACTCCAGTTATAACAATTAATTCAGTTTATAAATACATCTGATGGTGATTTACAGATTTACAGCTGTGTAGACTGAAAACACACAATCACAACACGCACACACACACACACACACACAAAATTGTTTGTTTCACTATCTTTGTGGGGATCCGTCATTGACATAATGCATTCCCTAGACCCTTACCCTAACCTTAACCATCACAACTAAATGCCTAACCTTAACCCTTACCCTCACCCTAACCATAACCTAATTCTAACCCTAATCCTAAAACCAAGTCTTAACCCTCAAACAGACCTTTAACCTTGTGGGCTCCAGCATTTTGGCCCCAAAAGTATACTGTATTCCCTGGTTTTTGGACCCCACGAATATAGTAAAACAAGCACACACACACACACACACACACACACACACACACACACACACACACACACACACACAAACACACACACACACACAAACACACACACACACACACACAAACAAACACACACACACACACACACACACACACACACACACACACACACACACACACAGAGGCGAGGGAGAGCAGCGTCTGACAGGGCAGAGACGTCTCTCTTTAACATACTATTATTTAACGAGGGTTGTATAAAACATTGCTTGCCAAAATCTGCTCAAACTTTTTTATTTACATGAACAAAACAATTAGTTTTAAAAGTCCTGTTGTCATTCAGGTCTGATAATGCCTCTCTGAACACGGGTCTGTCCTACAGGTGTACACTAGTGTTAGGTGGAAACATATTTTTTTATATAGCCTACATGCCGAGAGACAACAGATGGGTGATCTTTGTGATAGCCTAGAACTAGTGCAATACATTTATTGACCCTGTTTTAAGCCAATGACTGAGAATGATAAGCTTTGGTGTCTCCCCTTAAGTCTAAATAACTTATGCCATTATTTATTATTTACACATAGGCTATGTTAAAGAGAAACAAATGCCCACATTCAAACTCTACACAGTTGATTTCTCGCATAAAAAAGTCTCAGAAGTGAATTTAGTGATGAAATAGCAGACAGAAATTGTAAAAGGTTTCCAGTTGTTGACTGCAGCTACTATGGCAAACTCCTGATCTAGATTCTACAATCAATTGCTTTTCCTTGGGTTCCAGGATGTTAACACTGAATTTTAAAAATTACATTTTGCAGCTGAATTTGGCCTGTTGAATTTGAGCAAGTTGAAAATATATTAGCTAAATTTTAAACATTGTATTTTGCATCTGAATTGGGGTTTTTTTACGTAGAATTTTTGATTCTGAATTTATGAACTTAAAGGTGAGAATTAGTTGTTGAACTCAGTTGTTGAGTTCAATTTAGAGGCAAAAAATTCTGATACATAATTTCAATGTATAAATATTTAGTGCTAGAAATTCAATGGCTTTTTCATTTCAAAATCCGATTAAACAGATTTACTTCCATAGTTCTCCAAAGTTGACTCTGAGTTTACTTTTGCAAAACGATAGCGGAAGAAAACAGCTGCCTGTAAAACCCAGTGTTAGAACATTAGAGAGTACTGCCTCTCTATCTCGCTCTCTCTCCCCATCCCCTTCCTTGTTTACTGCTGAATTAATAAAAAGCAGAGGAGGAGAAAAGAGCATCTGTCTTCACAAAAATCATCTGTTGGGTGTTGTTGAGCTTTCTGTTGGCTAGACTGTTGAAATATATTAATTATTTCTGTTGGATCACTTTGTTCAGTTTGTTTTGCCTTTGAAGATTTTAAATTGATAGACTGAATTCTATCATCTTTCCAGCCACACTGACAGAAAACAGATCCCGACTGAAACTCTGGAGAAATTCATCATCCTACTTTAGTAAAAATCTAGTGTAACATGAAGCTGAGTTCTCATGAATCAAACTTTAAACACACTCACACTTCCTCAGACCAGGTCTTAACCACTGCAGTCCACCATGGTCCGTCCTGCAAGAAGAAACAAAGTCAGAATCAACTTCATACACCTTCACTCAGATCCTCCATTAAACATGAACCAGAGTTCATCCGTTAGTGACAGAGAAACAGTGGGAGAGCTGCTGTTGTCTGTCCATCTGTCCATACCTGAGAGTGTCCAGTCTCCAGTTTGGATCCTTAAGTCCAGCTGACAGCAGCTTAACTCCTGAGTCTCCTGGATGATTGTAGCTCAGGTCCAGCACTCTCAGATGGGAGGGGTTGGAGCTCAGAGCTGAGGCCAGAGAAGTACAGCCTTCCTCTGAGACCAGACAGCCTGACAGACTACACGCACGCGCGCACACACACACACACACACACACACACACACACACACACACACACACACACACACACACACACACACACACACACACACACACACACACACACACACACACACACACACATACACTTACACACACACACATACACATACACACGTCAGAACTCGTTTAGTTTCATGTTAGTCGTATACATCCATCCACTGTTTAAAATGACTGTCACCAACAGTGTTGGGAGTAACACGTTACAAAAGTAACAACAGGTGACGGTACGTCAGCGCTGACAGCTGTGTGTCCGAGCTGCTGACAGATATAAACATGTCGGGAATTAATGTTGAGGCTTGCTACACATAAATATCATTGCATTTTATCAGCCGTGGAAAGTAACTATGCCGTACTTCAAATGTAAGGTACTTTTAATTGAGTATTTTCATTTTCTCCTACTTGCCTATTGTACATTTTACTACTAAAGAGGATACTTTATTGATCCAGTGGTGAAATTCACAAGCTACCTGCCAAGTCAAACCTACGCTGTAATTTTGCTGAAAGTAACTCAAAAGTAATGCAAAAGTAGTGTAAAGCATTACAATTCAGAGATGGTAATATTGTAATATAACTAATTACTCTCAAATGACAGTAACTAGTAATCTATAATGTATTACATTTTGGAAGTAACTTGCCCAACACTGGTCACCAACACTAATGAAGCGTAGTGTTGGTTCAAGCAGATATTTTTCACAGCTATGTTTGGTAGGAACACTTTGATTAAGAAGAAGTCCTAAAACTAACCAACATGCCCCCTGTGAAGGAGGAAGGGTTAGAAGACTCGGAGGAAACCTAACCAAGTACTTTTACTTGAGTACACTATTCTAGTACTCTTCCACCTATGTCTGACTGACACATGCAGGCCCATATAAATCCACAGTCTGTTGACCAAACGCTTTGGTCCCCTAAAATATGGGAGCCGACCATAATTCCTGCATAGTCCATTCAACATAGCTGTGAATACTTTGAAATTGCACTTTCAGCACATACTCATTAGTTCACTTAAAATGTGTTGCCAAAATAACAAAATGGTGTCACTGTACAGTATATATACATATGAACGTAACTCTAAATCCAAATACAGTTTATGTGCTGTGTTGCAACTATTAGGTGCTTGAAACCATCGCACCTCCACAGTGATGTCATGTCACTGACACATCCATTCTCAATGAACTGATTACCTGGGGGTGGGGTTATGTGTCTTACAATGAAAGGTTTGTTGTAGAGGGCTGCATTGGGATTGGGTCCCGTAGTATGGAGGGAATATTTATTCATAATTCAAATTGAAAGTCCAAAGAGAAAACGAAGCAAGATCAAATTACACTACTAGGAAAAATCATGCCATAATTAAATGTGAAATGTAAAAGCTTAAATGGAAATACTTATATTAAAATCTCAAACAGCAAAAAAGAAATGATTTTATTTTAGCCTTTCCCCTTTATAATTTTCAATTTGACATTTTATCTTTTGAATTTTGTTTTACATTTGACATTGACATTTTAAGATTCACCTTTTAGATTTCGATTTAACATTAAGCTTTTCATTTATTCTACGGAAAACTCCCGATCTAGATTCTAGAATTGATTGCTTTTTTTCGTCTGCTATTTCACAACTAAATTCATTTCATGCGAGAAATTAACTGTGTACAGTTTGAATATGGGCAGTTCTACAAAAATTGATGGCCAATTGCACATTTGCTCCAATATGTTGTCGGACTTGGAAGCTCCAGTGTTAACCCTGTCCAGGTGACAGCCAGCTGGCGGTGGCCGGGATCGCTTGCTTACCAGCGGCCAGTAATATGACTTTTCCTAGTAATGTAGTAAAATAATACTATTTTTAATTTGATCTTGCTTCGTTTTCTCTTTGGAATTTCAATTTTAATTATGAATAAATATTCCCTCCATACCATGGGACCCAACGCAAATCTCGCGGGAGCGGGCGGTTTGAACTTTGCTGCGGGCGGGAACAGGCGGCTAAAAAAAAAACACTGCAGGATCAGGATGTAGCCTAAACCACCCACGCCAGCAGACGCCATAGATATACTACTGTCAGTGTATATATATACACTGACAGTAGTATATCTATGAGCAGACACCAGCCTCCCAGGACGGAGGAATTCCGCTGCTCCTTCCTCCCCCTCTCACAGCAGCAAGCACCTGCCTTCTTTATATGCATCTTCTCCCTATTAGCCTATGAAATGACGTGTTTTCTCATGCAGGACAGGCGAACACACAAAATCAATACATCTCTATTATTGTGCATGCATAAATTCTCAGAAATTCGGCGGGAGCGGGCAGGAAAACCTAACCAAGATGAAGAAAATAGTCCCACGCAGGGCTCTAGTTTGTTGATGCAGAGTTATTCAGTCTAAAAAGGAGAGATTGGGTTGTCTCCAGGAATTTAACTGGTTTAGAGTGGCAAGGTGTGGGGTTGGTGTTCCCGCTAAAGAACACGGATACAGATGTCTTGTTTTGGTTGATTTCTTTGGCTGTGGTCTGTAATAATACAAAGTAACAATCAGTACAGCAAACACCATACATAAACACAAATACATATACACAAACATAATAAGGTAACTAAGGTAGTAAAGGACTGTATTCGGTACTCAAGTATATCACAGGAATCATATAACGTACACAAATCACCTCACACGATGCATACAGACAGCGTGACTTAGCTTATTAGCTTTAACAACGCTAATAACAACAACAGAGATAGCATTAACTTATGCACATCTAAACAGTACACAAAGTTAGCATCCAGTCAGACAGTATAATGTAGTTATCTCACCGCATGTCATTTACACACAGCAATAAACCAGGGAGGTAGAGGTGAATGTTGAGAATAGGCAAAGGAGATTACAGTATATCCACCTGAGAACTAGCATAACAGCACGGCGTTTCACACACGTGTGGTGCATTCAATAGCATTGGAACAGCTATGGTACGTTTAAGAGCGTGGGACATATAGAAACTTACAGAGACCTGGCTATTACTGAATGGAACTTAGCTCAATAAACTATTTAACAATACATTATCAATGTGGGCTTTCTAACAAAGTCAGCTTGTCTATTAAGAAAATAAATGAACGATATAGAGCACTGTTGATTCTGTCTTCATTGAACCAAAGATGTCTAGCAATACCGTGAACCAAGACAATACACTATTGACACGCTCCTGAGTCACTAGAGGACTAGAGGACTGGGAGCTGAGGACAGAGCTTCACAGCTTCTCTCTGAAAGGTTGGCCTGTAGTCAGTCCAGTTAATAACACAAAAATAAATAAAATAACAGCTCAGAGGGTCATGGTTTTCAAATAACTGAACACCTAATTGAAATTAAAACAACCACTGCAACGATAGAACAGAATAGGAGAATCAAATGTGGACTATTAAATATTAGATCTCTGTCTTCTAAAGCATTATTGGTAAACGATCTTATATCAGATAATCAAATTGATTTATTCTGTCTTACTGAAACATGGCTGGGCCATGAAGAATATGTTAGTCTAAATGAAGCCACTCCTCCCAGTCATAGTAATACTCAAATTCCTATAGGCTCAGGCCGAGGAGGAGGAGTTGCAGCCGTATTTGACTCAAATCTGTTAATTAATTAATAAATTATAACTCTTTTGAAAGTCTTGTTCTTAATCTTCAACATCCGATATGGAAAACATTACAGCCAATCATATTTGTTGTTGTTTACCGAGCGCCAGGCCCGTATTCTGAATTTTTATCTGAATTCTCAGAGTTTTTGTCATGTATTGTCCTAAAATCAGATAAAATAATTATTGTAGGTGATTTTAATATCCATATGGACGTTGATAGCAATAGCCTGAGTACTGCCTTCAACTCCCTACTAGACTCAATTGGTTTCAGTCAGAGTGTGCATAAGGCAACGCACTTAACCACACCCCTCGACCTTGTGCTGTCAAATGGCATCAAAATTGAAGATTTAATAGTATTTCCACAAAATTCTTTATTATCAAACCATTTTTTAATAACTTTCGAATTCTTACTACCTGACTATACGAAATTAAATAAAACTTTCTACACTAGATACAATGCCTTGCGAAAGTATTCGCCCCCCTTGAACTTTTTGACCTTTTGCCACATTTCAGGCTTCAAACATAAAGATATAAAACTGTATTTTTTTTGTGAAGAATCAACAACAAGTGGGACACAATCATGAAGTGGAACGAAATTTATTGGATATTTCAAACTGTTTTAACAGATAAAAAACTGAAAAATTGGGCGTGCAAAATTAAAAAACTTTGTAGCACCACTATTTGCTGCGATTACAGCTGTAAGTCGCTTGGGGTATGTCTCTATCAGTTTTGCACATCGAGAGACTGAAATTTTTGCCCATTCCTCCTTGCAAAACAGCTGGAGCTCAGTGAGGTTGGATGGAGAGCGTTTGTGAACAGCAGTTTTCAGTTCTTTCCACAGATTCTCGATTGGATTCAGGTCTGGACTTTGACTTGGCCATTCTAACACCTGGATATGTTTATTTGTGAACCATTCCATTGTAGATTTTGCTTTATGTTTTGGATCATTGTCTTGTTGGAAGACAAATCTCCGTCCCAGTCTCAGGTCTTTTGCAGACTCCATCAGGTTTTCTTCCAGAATGGTCCTGTATTTGGCTCCATCCATCTTCCCATCAATTTTAACCATCTTTCCTGTCCCTGCTGAAGAAAAGCAGGCCCAAACCATGATGCTGCCACCACCATGTTTGACAGTGGGGATGGTGTGTTCAGGGTGATGAGCTGTGTTGCTTTTACGCCAAACATAACGTTTTGCATTGTTGCCAAAAAGTTTGATTTTGGTTTCATCTGACCAGAGCACCTTCTTCCACATGTTTGGTGTGTCTCCCAGGTGGCTTGTGGCAAACTTTAAACAACACTTTTTATGGATATCTTTAAGAAATGGCTTTCTTCTTGCCACTCTTCCATAAAGGCCAGATTTGTGCAGTATATGACTGATTGTTGTCCTATGGACAGAGTCTCCCACCTCAGCTGTAGATCTCTGTAGTTCATCCAGAGTGATCATGGGCCTCTTGGCTGCATCTCTGATCAGTCTTCTCCTTGTATGAGCTGAAAGTTTAGAGGGTCTTCGTAGATTTGCAGTGGTCTGATACTCCTTCCATTTCAATATTATCGCTTGCACAGTGCTCCTTGGGATGTTTAAAGCTTGGGAAATCTTTTTGTACAGTATCTGGGACCTGCCTGGTGTGTTCCTTGTTCTTCATGATGCTCTCTGCTCTATAAACAGACCTCTGAGACTATCACAGAGCAGGTGCATTTATACGGAGACTTGATTACACACAGGTCGATTCTATTTTTCATCATTCGTCATTTAGGTCAACATTGGACCATTCAGAGATCCTCACTGAACTTCTGGAGAGAGTTTGCTGCACTGAAAGTAAAGGGGCTGAATAATTTTGCACGCCCAATTTTTCAGTTTTTTATCTTTTAAAAAAGTTTGAAATATCCAATAAATTTCGTTCCACTTCATGATTGTGTCCCACTTGTTGTTTATTCTTCACAAAAAATTACAGTTTTATATCTTTATGTTTGAAGCCTGAAATGTGGCAAAAGGTCGAAAAGTTCAAGGGGGCCGAATACTTTCGCAAGGCACTGTACCTATCTGATAGTGCTATAGCTAAATTTAAGGAAGATATTCCAACAGCAATTAACTCAATGTCAGGCTTTAATATAACAGAGGACCTCTATGCTAATTTTAGTCCTTCCCAAATTCATAATTTTGTAGACAGTGCTACGACCTGCCTACGGACGACTTTAGACTCTGTTGCTCCTCTCAAAAATAAGACGATGAAGCAAAGGAAACTAGCACCTGTATATAACTCCCAAACCCGCAAATTAAAACAAATTTCACAAAAACTTGAAAGTAAATGGCCTGTGGTTAACACTTCATTATTAGATATGATCAATATGTCTTTAGTAATAGGTTGTGTACCGCAGTCATTTAAAGCTGCTGTGATAAAACCTCTTCTGTAAAAACCCACCCTCGATCCTGAGGTCCTAGCCAACTATAGACCGATATCGAATCTTCCCTTTCTCTCCAAGATCCTTGAGCAAGTAGTCGCTAATCAATTATGTTACTTTTTACATAGGAATAGTCTATTTGAGGACTTTCAGTCAGGATTTAGAAAGCATCATAGCACAGAGACGGCACTGGTGAAAATTACTAACGACCTTCTAATGGCTGCGGACAAAGGACTTGTCTCCGTACTTGTCATATTAGATTACATATTAGTGCTGCGTTCGACACTATTGACCATACCATCCTTTTACAGAGACTGGAACATTTAGTCGGCATTAAAGGAATCGCACTAAGCTGGTTTAAGTCCTATTTCTCTGATCGATTTCAATTTGTAAATATCAACCATAAATCCTCCAATTACGCCAGAGTCAGCCATGGTGTTCCTCAAGGCTCAGTGCTTGGACCAATTCTATTCTCCTTGTATACGCTTCCTCTAGGTAATGTTATTAGGAAACATTCAATTAACTTTCACTGCTATGCAGATGACACCCAATTATATTTATCAATCAAGCCAGATGAAACCAGTCAGTTAGCTAAACTTCATGTGTGTATTAAATATATAAAAACTTGGATGACCTACAATTTTCTGATGTTAAACTCAAACAAAACTGAAGTGATTGTGTTGGGCTCCAAACATCTCCGAACTTCATTAGCTAAAGATATAGCTAAGCTGGATGGTATTGCCCTGGCCCCCAGCACTACTGTCAGAAATCTAGGAGTGATTTTTGATCAGGATTTATCCTTCAATGCCCATCTAAAACAAACCTCAAGAACAGCCTTTTTTCATCTTCGTAACATTGCCAAAATCAGAAATATCCTGTCGCAAAACGATGCTGAACAACTAGTCCATGCATTCGTTACCTCTAGACTGGACTATTGTAATTCCTTACTATCAGGAAGTTCAAATAAGTTCCTTAGGACTCTCCAGCTGATCCAGAATGCTGCAGCACGTGTTCTGACAAGAACTAAGAAAAGTGATCATATTTCTCCTGTATTAGCTTCTCTGCTACGCTCCCAGAATTCAGAGCTTCTCGTGGTTCCTCGAATCTCTAAAAGTAGAATGGGAGCGTAGCGTAGAGAATGCGTCCTGCCAAGTGTCTGCGTCTTGCCACACCGACCCATGCTGTGCTGTGCCACGCTACATCCTGTAACTCCCTTCAATACCCTGCTATGACATGAACTAGTACGACTATCATTTGTAGTCACTGTTCAATTATCTTTGACTATTACAGCCACTTTTTTTTTTTTTTTTTTATCCTTTATTTATTCATTACACATTCATACCTGGAAACTGCCCAGTACAACCACAGTCTGATCTGCTGGCCACTGAGCAGCTGCACTGGAGCCGTTGGGGTTAAGGGCCTTCCTCAAGGGCACCTCAGTGGTGGTAATGAGGGAGGGACAAGCGCTGCTCTTTCACTTTCCCCACCCAGATTTTATCCTGTCGGTCTGGGGATTGAAACGACAACCTCCCGGGCACAAGCTCGCTTCTCTAACCTTTAGGCCACCACTGCACTGTTCAGCACATCCCCAACCGGCACCGTCAGACACCGCCTACCAAGAGCCTGGGT
The DNA here is from genome assembly GCA_023566125.1 of Zingel zingel. Taxonomy (NCBI): domain Eukaryota; kingdom Metazoa; phylum Chordata; class Actinopteri; order Perciformes; family Percidae; genus Zingel; species Zingel zingel. The sequence goes on along the minus strand of CM042325.1, from coordinate 33,879,646 downwards.
CTGTCCGAGGTTTCTTCCTAAAAGGGAGTTTTATCCTCGCCACTGTCGCATTAACCTCTGCTAATGCTTGCTCTTGGAGGAATTACTGGAATTGTTGGGTCCTTGAAAATTATCTGTATATTATCTGTAAAGTGTCTCGAGATAACTCTTGTTATGATTTGATACTATAAATAAAATTGAATTGGAAAATTGAATTGAACACTAACTTGAGATCTTCTAGTCTGCAGTGTGGACTCTTCAGTCCAACCGACAACTGCTTCACTCCTGAATCCTGCAGGTCGTTGTTACTCAGGTCCAGCTCTCTCAGAGTAGAGGACTGGGAATTGAGAACTGAGGACAGAGTTTCACAGCCTCTCTCTGACAGGTTACAGGCACTCAACCTGAAGAGGAATCAGCAATACATAAGAAAACAATTACAAACAATGGTTGTTTTAATAACAGATAGATCAGATTTAAGGTGAGAGACGTAACCTCAGAGTAAAACATTGTCAGTGATTCTGTGAGAATGACTGATTGTTATTTTGCTCTGTTGCAGAACCTTGCCAGTCAGTGAAGTTGCACAGTTGACAGTGGAAACAGATGCAAACAGCTAAGCATTTCTACATTCACTAATGACTGTCAGAGTGGAAATGAGGCTCCTTTATGTGCACCCAGCTCCATTAATAAAACAGAATCAGACCTACGTACAACTTTATTATTCTGACGAAAACACTGTCTGAATATTTGATTTAACTATATTTATTGCACACCAATGCAATACAATTAAGGATCACATTATGCTTAACATTATTCTACCTTGGCATAGTTAACATTAGGGGTCATGTTGACGATGTTGTTCATCTTTAAAAATGTAACGCAGTAACGTTTATTCAGAGTACATTTATACTGACCTACTTTTTATTTGAATTTAACTAAATTTGTACAAATGTATTTTTACTAGAGAACAATTTCTTTAAAGTAACAGTACTTTTAATTGAGTATAATATTCTAGTACTCTGTCAACCTCTGCCTGACTCATACATGCAGACACAAAGAATCAGATGCAGCCTTTTGTCCAAATACTTGTCCCCTTAAATATGGGGTCCAACCATAAATCCTGTATAGTCCATTCAACACAGTTGAAGATGAGAGTCAGCACTGTAAGCACGTTATCATTGTTTGATCTCAAATCCAGAGCCAAAATAACAAAATGTTGTCATTGTCCAAATACATTTGGACCTAACTGTATATCCAAGTCAAGATTATGTGCTGTGAACCAAGACATTACAATGCTGACAAGCTCCTGAGTCAGCTCTCTCAGACTACAGGACTTCTAAACCTCTTTCACTCTTTTAATCTTGTTTAGTCAGTCCAGTAAAGAATTAACATACAAAGAAAATAACATCTCAGAATAACTGAACACTAACCTGAGAGTTTCCAGTCTGCAATGTGGACTCTTCAGTCCAGCCGACAGCTGCTTCACACCTGAATCCTGCAGCTCGTTGTTACTCAGGTCCAGCTCTCTCAGACTAGAGGACTGGGAGCTGAGAACTGAGGACAGAGCTTCACAGCTTCTCTCTGACAGGTTACAGCCACTCAGTCTGAAGAGGAATCAGCAATACATAAGAAAACATTTGCAAACAAAAGTTATTTTTTCTGAATAAATAAAAACTCCATTTAATCTGGATAGTTGTGTGTGCACGTACAGAGCTTTGTTGGAGGCTTTGACCACTGGCAGCAGCCTCAGAAGAGCCTCCTCTGAAGCAGAGTATTTCTTCAGGTCAAACACATCCATCTCTTTTTCTGATGACAGTAAGATGAAGACCAGAGCTGACCAGTGAGCAGGAGACAGTTTATCTGCAGAGAGACTTCCTGAAATCAGGGACTGTTGGATCTGCTCCACTAGAGAACGATCATTGAGTTCATTCAGACAGTGGAACAGATTGATGCTTCTCTCTGCAGACAGATTCTCACTGATCTTCTTCTTGATGTACTCAATTGTTTTCTGATTGGTCTTTGAGCTACTTCCTGTCTGTGTCTGCAGACCTCGCAGAAGACTCTGATTGGTCTGCAGTGAAAAACCCAGGAGGAAGCGGAGGAACAAGTCCAAGTGTCCATTTGGACTCTGTAAGGCCTTGTCCACAGCACTCTGGTAGAAACGTGTTGATTTGTCTCTGAACACTTCAGACCAGCGGGAGGTTGTTTGTTCTTCTGCCAGCAGGTTGACTCCAGAGTTGATGAATGTCAGATGGACATGAATAGCAGCCAGAAACTCCTGAACACTCAGATGGACGAAGCAGAACACCTTTTCCTGGTACAGTCCTCTCTCCTCTTTAAAGATCTGTGTGAACACTCCTGAGTACACTGAGGCTGCTCTGATATCGATGCCACACTCTGTCAGGTCTGATTCATAGAAGATCAGGTTGCCTTTCTGCAGCTGCTCAAAAGCCAGTTTTCCCAGAGACTCCATCATCTTTCTGCTCTTTTTATTCCAGTGTGGATCTGTCTCAGCTCCTCCATCATACTTGATGTTCTTCACTTTGGACTGAACCACCAGGAAGTGGATGTACATCTCAGTCAGGGTCTTGGGCAGCTCTCCTCCCTCTCTGGTCTTCAACACGTCCTCCAGAATCGTAGCAGTGATCCAGCAGAAGACTGGGATGTGGCACATGATGTGGAGGCTTCGTGATGTCTTGATGTGGGAGATGATTCTGCTGGCCTGCTCGTCATCTCTGAATCTCTTCCTGAAGTATTCCTCCTTCTGTGGGTCAGTAAACCCTCTGACCTCTGTCATCATGTCAACACATTCAGGAGGGACCTGATTGGCTGCTGCAGGTCGTGTGGTTATCCAGAGGCGAGCAGAGGGAAGCAGTGTCCCCCTGATGAGGTTTGTCAGCAGCACATCCACTGATGTGGACTCTGTAACATCAGTCAGGATCTCAGTGTTGTGGAAGTCCAGAGGAAGTCGACACTCATCCAGACCGTCAAAGATGAACACGACCTCTTCAAACCTGCAGATTCCTGCTTCTTTGGTTTCACTAAAGAAGCGATCAACAAGTTCCACCAAGCTGTACTTTTCCTCTTTCAGCACATTCAGCTCTCTGAAAGTGAATAGAAATGTGAACTGGATGTCCTGGTTGGCTTTGTCTTCAGCCCAGTCCAGAGTGAACTTCTGTGTTAAGACTGTTTTTCCGATGCCAGCCACTCCCTTTGTCATCACTGTTCTGATTGGTTCATCTCTTCCAGGTGGGGTTTTAAAGATGTCTTCTTGTCTGATTGTTGTTTCTGGTCTGTCTGGTTTCCTGGATGCTGTTTCAATCTGTCTGACCTCATGTTCATCATTGACCTCTGCATTTCCTCCCTCTATGATGTAGATCTCTGTGAACATCTGATTCAGAAGGGTTGTGTTTCCTGCTTTAGCAATCCCCTCAAACACACACTGGAACTTCTTCTGCTGGTTAGATTTGAGTTTATGCTTATAAACTCCAGGATAACTTCCTGAATGAACACACAACAAAGCAGATCAATAAGTCAAAGAACATATTTCAACATTTCCTCAGAGAATGAGATAATTCATATATTTGGTCCATCTCTTGAGACATTAGTAAATGTCCCATTTATCCAGCATGTTAAATCTTTAGAGAAATCCTCTTACTCCTCTGCAGACGGTCAGCCAGCTCCTCTTGCTTCATTCTCCTCAGGAAGTGTAGTGTAATCTTCAGAAATGCCTCTCTGCTGCTCCTCCTCTGCTCTTCATCCTCACCGTCCACCACCTCCTCATCCTCCCTCTGACTGTCTAAGCATTCTGGGTAATCTGGACTCAGAACCTTCTGGATCTTCTTCAACTCGTTCTTCACAAAAGTGCCGATCTCCTCCTCCAGCAGCTGGAACAGAAGATTATATGAATGACAAATCAAACTGAAATCATGGAAGCAACCATGAGATCCATGTTGGACAGACAATCCACTGGTCTAAAAAAGTGCAGCATGGAGATGACTGTGAACAGAATAGATGTAAAAGTAGTTGTTGTACATGTACAGACCATAAATATGGAGTCCAGGTGTGTTTGATGCTGCTGGGCAGACTGACCACTGGGAACCTCTGAGCTCTCCTGGTCCACTCTGTGGAGGAATCAGGAAGAATTAGGTCACATTTAAAGAAATAAAATGGTCTTGATGATGAGAGGCATGGTCAGACGACAGGTGAGACAGACTTGTGATCTTCTATTAAGGACAGTTTACTCAGTATACTGGGAGAGAGAGTGCTGCCACGTGGTCATTGTTTCTCTCTCTCTCAACAGCAACATACAAAGGTCTTATACATGGTTGGAAACACACATAATACAACACAAATAGATATGCATGACATCACTTGAACATGACCACTTTGTCCTAATATGGTGGAAACAATCTAGCTGACACAGCCTGTTGCTAACACAGCACATTGTCGTCCATCTCAGCTATCCTACTGTATTCAGAGGTCAAAGGTGAACTGATGAACTTGAATTAGTATTGTAACTAGTAGTGGTGCATTTGTACACACCAGAGATGTTCACAAGTCTTTGAGCTTGAGTCCAAGTCAAGTCTCAAGTCTTTGAGGGGCAAGTTCAAGTTAAGTCTCAAGTCCTTTGCCATGAGTCCAAGTCAAGTCTCAAGTCCCTGGCCATCTGATCTGTCCCTAACACTGTATTGTTAAATCTTATGAATTCAAAGTATGTCCTGTAGCTACCATCCACACAGTACAGTATCAAAATCAGTTGTAGGATAACTTTATGGGGTCCACTGCAATGCAATTTGAAGAAACACAAATTAAGATACATTTGTGTTTCTTCAAATTGCATTGCAGTAGACCCAGTATAGTACAGTATAGCTACCTCGACACCAGGTAGCTAACTAACGTCTGCTGCTCTCATCCACCGCGCTTTTTTACACAACTAGCCTACAGCATGCTACTCTGCAAATAGCGATGTTTAACCAACAAGCTAAAACGAGAGCTGTCGGTTTGTAGTCTAACTAACTAGTTTACTACTAATCTTTGGAAACTTAGCTGAAACTTAGCTGAAACTTAGCTGAAACTTAGCTGAAACTTAGCTGCTGCCGGAGACAAACCGGCTCCTCCCCCCAGCATGGCTACTTAATATGCACGTGAATGACGTCATCATGCCGGTAATGTCTGCATTCTTTATTCTTTCTCCTCACTCAGTATTAGCCTTCTTAAAATGCGTCCCCCAGAACAGTGTAGTTGAATAGCCCTGCTGTAAGCTTTGTACAGTCACATTTACCTGGGCTTAGTGAACAGCTCTTTTGCATATCCAGTGCAAAGAGCCAGAGGCAAGAAGGGGAAGGGGGTGAAAAATATTAACATTTGGGCCACCAAAAATGTCTTTTGTATATATACAAAAGACAGGTTTCCTTTTTTTTAGTACACAGCAATAATAAATATTTACTATTGCTGTTTATTAAGTATTTCTTATCCGATTACTCGATTAATCGATGGAATAATCGGTAGAATACTCAATTACTAAAATAATCGATAGCTGCAACCCTACTGTAAACAAAAGAAAAATGTTGCCCTCTCTGTCTTTGTTGACATTGAAGTTCTGCTGCATTTGCTGGACTTTGTTTAAAGTGTCCAACCAGTTTACGGCATTTTGCCAACACATTTTCAAACCCACTTTCACAAATTGACATTGCAATGGACCTCTGAAGACTATGTGCAACGCACGGCATGTGTTTATATGGCAAAAGTCTTGCTGCTGCGATCATATTCCGTGCACTGTCTGTGCCGATAGTTGTAACTTTATTTGCGATGCCCCATGTCTCTGCAAGTTCGCTGAAGTGCTTGGCACATGTTTCACCATAGTGTTGTTATTCTGTATGTCGAACCGTTGAGGCAAATGAGTGCTTTTGATCACTCACTGACGTCCAGTTAGGGCTGCACAATTAATCAAATTTTAATCATGATCACGATTTTGGCTTCCCACGATCAAATTCTCGTGATCGAGCAATATTTAAAATGCTTCATTCCGTTCATAGAATGCTCTGTATCAAAGTTTTTTTTCCAAAGCTCCGTAAACCACTCTCTGATCACATGCCTCCATGAGCCAATCAGAGTTGTTCCCTGCACCGCGCAGCTTAGTTTAGATATAGACAGCCACAGAGGACAGAGTAACGTGAGGAAAATTCCACAACAGATAGCAGTCGGTCATAAGTCGTCACAAGGTTTACCAGTTAACGCAACATTTTGTCCTGTTTGTGTTGTTTTTCAGACAACAGCAGTGACCAGTGCTAGTTTGAGTCTTTTAGCTCATAGCTTTAGCCGCAGACTGTTGTAGGCCCCGCTACCCGCTCACACTACACCGTTTAGCTGTCAGTATTTTAGCCGTGTTTACTACTGTAGCTAATGGTAGGCTAACGTTAGCTGCTGTGTAACGTGTTATTAGTGTTTAGTAGCGTGACATGCAGTCCGAGTCTCAGACTTGAGTACCCATCTCTGTTACACACATGTCCAGCTGTCGTCCTTTCTCACTACAGTCTAAAGTAATTTATACAGCACATTACCATGACATGTATCATGTATGACTATCATCATAAAAGACAAAATAATATGCATAAGAAATGATTTCCTGTCCACACAGAGACAAACACAAAGTAAAGGTCCATTAAGTAGGGTTGGGCATTGTTTGGATTTTAACGATTCTGATTCCAATTCCGATTCTTCCTTCCGATTCCGATTCTTCCTTCCGATTCCGGTTCTTATCGATTCTCGATTCCGATTCTTTGAGGGGTGGAGTTGAAACGGGTCACATGACTATTTTCACAAATAAGAGGAAAGTTTTATTTTGATTCAATGGTGGTTTGCAGTTTTACAGCTTTTTCAACGTAAAATAAAGCCAGACTAGAGCGCTGCTTTCTGAGCTCCAAGCCTGCAACACAACAAGCACCTGGCCGCTACGGAAACCACAACTTGTGCATAATAAATTGGGAAGTGCTGATTGGATTTGAAATCAAATCCTTCAAACGATTCCAAACGATTCCAATATAGAAACGATTCCGATGGAATCGTAATTTTTTAAACGATTCCAAGTAGGAATCGGTTCTCGATGCCCAATCCTACCATTAAGTGATATTTGGATGTTAACAGTGAATCAGAGGACTCCCTGTAGTGGTAAACCTTTACTAGTCCTGCCGATTATCAGTTTGAAATCCTCACCTTTGATCATCAGAGTGGCGTCCATCTTTGAAGAATATAAGAGGATGACCCATAGACCGGTCACTCTTCATGGACACACAGCTGGGTTCAGGTTCTTCCAGATTCCTCCTGATAGAAACACAAGATCAATTCTGCACCCACAACACACTGAGACAAAACCAGTCAGTGGTTTAATACATTGTCTGTACAGTATATTGTAGAGGTAGTTATAGGTCACAATGTGCATGATCCATGACCAATATTTAATTTAGACATGTTTCAATGTTTATTTTAAAGCTGTATTCAGTTCAGCACAGGCGTTGAAATTATGCTGTAGACATAATGGTGGAATAGAAATGCTAATGTCAGATTAGGATAATATATGCAAGGACTTCCAGATGGCAGAACTAGATTGGTAGCCCTTGACATTGTTGTAGCTACTCAAGATGTGTTTTGGTCTCGTCAAGACTTAATTGCCTAAATATAGTCTGATACATTTATGTTTACATCAACATTAGCTAATATCAGCTCTGAAATGCCCCACCAAAAATTTACCAAATTAGGGCCTTGGTGGCCCGTTGGTCCAGTGCTTTAAAATAGAAGTATCTTTCCCTGGTATTTATTCTGTACATCACACTGCACTTCTGGTTAAAAGCTTAATGACATTTTGTTGTCTCAGTACTGGTACTCTGTGCTATGCAATAAAGTTGAATTTAATCTAATAAAAAGAGGAATAGATGTGGTCTCAAAGCAGTGAGTTTCAGCTGAGAGTCTTTTTCCTATATTTAGGTTTCAAGTTATTTATTGTCAAATGCACAACGATGACAGTGACGCAGTATAATAAAAGTTCTCAGGCTTCCTCCAGTTGTGATCAAACAAATATAAAAAGAAAATCAAAGACATAAAATAGGGCAGTTAAGGTAAAATATAATAAATATTGTAGAAGACATGTTTACACCAAAAATAAACGTGAATAAACACATGTAATTTTACATTTTACTATTTGTTGTAAACTTTGAAACTGAGTTAAAGTGAGCTGACGGACACATGCCGTCACCGTCCATTAAAAGACTTTTTAAAAACATCTAAAACCCAGAGATCTCACACTAAATAAAAACATAATTTTGTTTTCATCATAAGTTTGAAATTCTCACCTTGGAGCAACAAAGTGGCATCCATCTTTGAAGACTAGAGGTTCACCCATAGACTCGTCACTCTTGAAGGACTCACAGCTGGGTCCAGGTCTAGGACCAGGTCCAGGTCTGTGCTGCTTCTCTGGGCTGAAACACAACACACACAGAGCTTTGAGTGTGAATAATGCTGGTGGAGTGATCTGAGTGGTGGACAGTTAGAGATGGTCCTCTCACCTCTGAGCTTTGGTCTGGCTGTCATGTTCCCCACACAGAGTGGTTTTAGAGGGAGGGACTCCCTCCTCTCTGTCCTCACACTGACTCATAGCAGAGTCCACACCTTCATCTGGAGAGGAATCACTGAGAGCAGCAGTCCAATCATTCATCAGCACATCATGTCTGCTGGAAAAAAGCTAAATATCAGCAGCTGGTCCTCTGATTGGCTGCTTCTCTCTGTTTCATGCCAGTGTTGTAAAACGGTGAAGTCGTTCTAAAGAGATCTTGATGCTGAGAGTGAAGTTTGATAAAGTGTCATGTCTCTGACGGAACAGTTTACACTTTGACTAGTTTCCAGCAGAGATTCTGACACACTGACTCTTTCCTAAACGCAGCGCTGGAAGAAGTATTTACATCTTTTACTGAATTTAAAGTACAAATACCACAATGTAATCTGACATTTTATCTTTGCTATTGAAATCATTTTCACTGTTTGTTTTATTGTGAAAGTTTGTAATGTTTTATCATGCTGTTATCAGACATTTAACTATTATTTTCATCTTTGTTTTTGGATTAATATTATTTTCCAGTCAGTTTGTGAATCATTTTGCAGCTTTGTATTCATAATAATAATACACCATGTTACAAATAAAAGTTCTCCATTCACACATTTAAACAAGTATCAATATAACTATATTATATTATAGTTAAGCTGCAAGTAAGGATTATTTTCATTACTGATTAATCTGCTGATTATTTTCTTGATTAATCGTTTAGTCTAAAAATGTGAAAAAATGTCTTATGTTTTCTCAGAGTTCAAGATGACATCGTCAGATGTTTTAGTAATGGAGACTTGACTAGGACTGTAACTGCAGCTGGTTGGGAATAGGTGACCACGGTGGTGCATCGGTAAGAATGCAGTCCAATGCTCTGACGCTCTTCAATAGATTTATTGGCAGCAGCAGATGGTTGTCTGTGTCTGTTGTGTGTGTGTGTGTGTGTGTGTGTGTGTGTGTGTGTGTGTGTGTGTGTGTGTGTGTGTGTGTGTGTGTGTGTGTGTGTGTGTGTGTGTGTTTGTGGTTCTACAATAAACAAATAAAAGGGAAATATCAGCATACAAGTAAAACCAACAGTGCTGACAGGATGCAATCAGTAAGGCTAATAAATGTTCAATCAAATTGTTACGTGTGTGTGTATGTGTTTTCTCTGCTCTCTTGTGTCCTGACCCAGGTACCGCCCTCTCTAGTTGATTGGGCAGGCACACCTGCAGCACCTCAGCGATCATGTGGATTGTGGAAAAGCTGCAGGGATTAAGGCAGAGAGGAGGACGGTGGGCGAGAGGAGAGCCGAATAGAGTTGTGTCGCTGTCGGTCGTGAATCAGAGCTGAGTGGTGCTCTGCGTCGTGTCATTTACGTTTAATGTTGTTGGCTGGTATTTTTGTTAACTTCCTTTCTTTCAGGGTAGTTGTTTTGTGTTAACGTTGGCTTTATTTTCGTAATAATAAATAGTTTAGTAGTACATTTATTTGTTTCCTTTCTTCCTTTTACGCACCTGCCTTATTATTATTATTGTTGCTCCCATTTTCCCCTGGACACCGCTACGGGGACGTAACACAAATCAACATCAAATCAGCTCCTTCTTAAATTAAACAGCCTTATTAGTAAGACGGCTGTTTAATATATATATGTGTACATAAATGTACAATAGGCTATCTAGAGTCTGCAGTTTGAGCACAAATACTGCATCTCCTCCAGACCAGTGGAGGTGTTGTGTCTTGTTTCCCGGCTGCTGAGTGGAGTGACGGGGGTTAGGTCCGGAGACTCCAGCACGGTCAGGAAGCTAACACTAAGCTACTGTAAGATATTTAGTTTCCTTTTAGCAAAACACTCTGAGTGAAATTAGTTCCCTCTGGTAAACAGTACGCAGTGTAGGTTATATGTTTAGGGCTTTTATTGTGAAACGTAAGAACGGAATGAGTGTCTCTTGTAAACGCTGCAAAGAAAAGTCAACAAAGAAGGCCAATATGTAAGGTCCATCTGCTAATAAATCAAGCCATAACATGATTGTGCCTTAGTGGAAAAAGTAGGCCTAAATTTATTGAATAGCCTATAGGATGCTCAATAAGGATTTTTTTTTTTTTTTTACTATAACCAATGACCTGCTCGTAAAAGCTGGTAGTAGCCTATAGCCCATTGGCTGTGGTACATCAATATACTGTATACATTAATTTATATATAAACAGTTTTTTCAACAAAGCCATATTGAACATCGGATAAGATAGTTATTATTAAAATGCACTTGATGATGGTGACTTTATTGCAATCTTTTTTTTTTGGGAGGGGCACATGATTGTTGTTGCCAAGGGGGACAATGAACGGTTAATCTGGCCCTAGATCTCAGTAACAGCAACCCAAACCTAGTTCTCTATTACACAACCATTGTAAACACTCCAATAATAATTATAGTGTCATGTGACTACACACATAAGCACAATAGTAGTGTAACACTAACAATACTAACCATTAGCATGCTGCGAGCGAACTTTATGCTAACATACTGCATTTCAACTGAATATGCCAGAACATACAACATCCATATTAACCTAAGGCACCGAAATACACATATATAAACATTTACACCACTGTACTCGTATGTCTCTGAACGCACACATGCACGGATGGTGACTAGGGGGGTGAACCTTCACCGGCTGCACAATTCAATTCAATTACGAATAACCTGTCAACAATTCGATACGATTCGATATCCCGATGCATCACGATGCGCCACCTCCTCAAATTTATTATATATTGCTACACATGGTTTTCTTCAACAAATTCAAGCAGTCAGATATATATGAACTCCCATTTGTATTGTATCTGCTCTTACAAAGACATTTCCTGAATGTAGCGGAGTCTGAACACAGAACACAACAGAAAAAAGGCAAAAACAAAAAAAGCAGCAAACTGAAAATCAACACGCAACATCAGTAGACAATAATCGATTATGGTCTATTGATGCAGAATCATCCACGTCCGCATCACGATACATTGATGCAGTGATTCCTTTCAACAGCCCTAATGGTGACACAGACGACAACTATACCCTTCAGAAATATTTACGATGTGCTTCTCCCGCCACTCTCACTACTAACTTAAAAACCAAACTTATCAGCCAGCGCATACAGTGTCCTCTCTGTAACCCTAAAACAAAGGCACTGGTTGGCTGATCCCTGTTACCCCAAACATAAATAACAAGTCCTTCTTTACAGTTTTCGTATTTGACCAACAGTCTAAGAAACATTATATTATATTTATATCATGGCGGTCCTATGTTCCATTAAATTAAGACTTTGTTTGTTTGTTTGTTTTATTTGGATCCCCGTTAGCTTCAGCATGAACTAGAAGCTAATCTTCCTGCAGTCTATTTTGTGACAATACAGTTTACTACATCACATTAAACACAAAACACACATTAGACATTATTTCACATTACACAAAATTTCACAAAATACAACTCATATATTTACATAACTACAGCTGACGCAATTAATCCAAAACAAAGAAAAAAAGACATTACACTACTCTGAATTAATCTATTTTTAAAGAATAAGTGATATTATTGTATTGACTACATTGTACATATCTTTACATGTTGTTCATACATTGTTCATATTACATATTTATTCTGCTCTTATCAGTCCCTCCAGGATTTCGCGGCCTTTTTTTTAGATTGTTGCGGCCCAAAAAAAGTGGCAATGTCTTTTGTATGTTTGTTGCAATGAAGTTGCGGGAGACAGTGAAAGTTGCAAAAAAGTTGCGATTTATATATATATATATATATATATATATATATATATATATATATATATATATATATATACCAAATTCGCGGTGATTGGTTGAATTTGCGTGAATTTGCGAAAATCCTGGAGGGACTGTCTTATAACACTGCAATATATTTCTAGTCTGCCTATGCACCAGCTGTCTATACTTGAATATCACATTGCACTTTTCTGCTTTTTTTTTGCACTTCTGGTTGGACGCAAACTGCATTTCGCTGTCTTTGTACTTGTACACTGCACAATGACAGTAAAGATCTAATCTAATAACAAACAAAGCCCATATAACCAACTCACTACAAAGAATTATAGATGTTGAAAGTTATTTGGAGTGATTGTTTAAAACTGAACTGAATGTTTTTGTTGGTTAATATTATTTGGGAGTAGGTTCCATTCACACATTGCTCTGTATGTGACTGAACGTTGAAGTGATTTGGTTTTCACTTTAGGTAAAATAAAACAACATCCCGCTGCATGCCTCGCTGGGTAATGATGTGTATCTGTACTAAAGGCTTTCAGGCATTTTATGAGTAAAAGTACTTAGTTACTTTGCAGTACATCCTGACCCTTCAGACCCACTGCAGTCTGCTGAAGTCTCGCGGATCCTCACTTCAGACCCTACACTTTATTTTGAAGAGATTCACCGGAAATGTCAGCGTGTTACTGTGTCTGTCTTTACGCTGCCGCGCAAAAATGATTAATACCCGGAAATTAGAAAGTTGTCATGTTAAGTAGAATAACAAAGTCCTCAGTGATCCATTGTTTCTCACAAAGACTGAATTATTGATTCCAATCATCAATAATTCGACAGCATGTTGATTTATGTTGAGTTTTCCCCAAACACTGTGATCAAACAGTAACTTCAGCACTGCTCCGGACTCACATCCCATCATAAACAGCCACAAACAAACCATGTAGTGTAAATGTGACAGAAAACAAACTTACAGCTGATTCCCAGTCAGAGACGCTCCAGAGATGTGACGTGGCTTCGGAGAGTGCGTCGAGTAATCCGGAAAGTTTTCCGTTAAGGGAGTTTAGTTTCGTTTTCGGACCGATGACGTCACTGATAACGCCCAAAGCCCCTAAAAACAGTTGAGAAATGATTGTTCCTGAATAAAACTGACCCTCTACATCAGCCATTCTGTTATTTATCATTTCAAGCATTTACAGCAGCTAACATGACACAGGTAGAGCACAAACCCAGCCCCCCCCGCTCCACACTCCCAGCTCAGCCGAGTTAAAACACGCAGCACCTGACTGGGAACGACACAGAGAGGATTACCAACGGCCGCTGCGAGGCGCACGATCAACTCACGCTAGTCTCGTTACTGTAAGTAGGCTACAATAAAGCCTTCGTGAGTAAAAAGTCAATACTTATCAATGCACTCACCTGTAGCCTATAGACAGGCATAAACGTGTAGAAAGCGATATTTCAATCTGCTCTGTCGAGGGGGGTCTGGCTGCAGACCTCCAGTGTCAGGGTGCTTCCGTTGCAGGCTCCACTCTCAGGCTGCCTCCAGTGTCAGGACTGGAAATAACACATTTTTGTGCGTCTCTTAAAGGACTGAACACCCTTACGTTTGCAAATTGCCGAATAAATTGCCGAATGATAATACCGAATGTGGGTGGTTTGTAATAAATAAGTTACGCTAACGGTGGTTAACGGTTGACTGACGATCAGGTTATCTGACAATCTCTTATGCGCAAGAAACTTTATAATATAACTGTATACACACTTTTGGAAGAAGCCGCTTTGTTGTTGATTTCTTAATTAAATTTTAAATTAATCAACACTAACACGAAAAACATGAATTTATACGTTGCATTATAAGTCTAGCAGCATTATTGTCAAAATAGTGTCCAAATAAACACCATTCATAGCCTATAGTTTAGCGACATTAGGCCATGTAAAAACGTTGAGCTTAATGGAATATGCATTTCCTAATGGAAAATGTATTTATTGACACAAGTTAATGTCTGCTCAGAGGGATATACATACTTAAGTAATCTCAGCTGTTATGCCCCAAGCCACAGCGTAAACCCGAGACACCGGTTTGTACGTTTTCAACAGACGGTTTATTTACAAATAATGAAAATAAAATGACAAATTGGCACTGCAATCTTCTTTAGAGAAATTCAAAATATCAAAAACTACACTTGCAGAAACGGGCGTAGAACTAGAAACATGGTGATATCACAATACATAAAAAATAGAGGTAATCTTTGAACTTACAGCTGGTTTTGGACACTAACTGGCACACAGGAAAAAAGTCCCCAAAAAACAATGTCCTCAATCAGTACTGTGAATGTCAAAAGTAGGCTGGTGGTTGCAGCTAAGCTTTTATTGACTGTTACTACTCCACTTTACATTCACAATATGCTAAGTATCCTTGTTTGTCACAAATCTCATCACAAAACAGCCACATGTCCTTGATTGTTGAGAATTTGAACTTAAATGGTTCCCGGATGTCGTCTTTCTCTAGTTCCTCAAGCTTGGAACTTTCCTCCTCAGACCAAAGTCTGGCATACTGCTTTGCAGCTTCTTCCATTTCCTCCTCTCCCATTCCGACTGCACTGGGCAACTCCACCTTGGATGAAAACAAATGTTGGTTTGTTTCCACCCACTCTGCTGACTTTCTACAGTCAGAAATGATCCTGGCTGCAAACTTGTCCTATGGGAAAGACAAAGAGAAAAAAGGTATTCTCCCTATAGCAAAACTACTGTACAAAGTGGCATAAACTATTATTCACGTAAAAATAACAGAGCATAAGTAGCAAAGGGACACTTAAAATGAGCTTTGTCAGTATAACCTCAGTATAAAACAGAGCATGCCTACCAACTCAACATCTTTTTCATCCCTAGCTTCGGGAGGCTGCAAAACAGGGTGTACTTAATCCTCTCCCTAAAAGAAAAAAACACAAATCCTCCTTTTACGGTCAAATACAATGATCCCATCAGGGCCAGTTCTTTAGATCATCCACCTTGATGGATCTAAGATAGATCTAAATACTGAACATGGATAAAGTTCAGATTCTGTAAACATTGCTGACTGAGGGATGGATTAAAAAATGACACTGTGGTAGTATTCTCAAAGAAAAAGCACAACCAACTTTGTTCATTCCTGTTTTCCCAGGGTCCAGCTTTATGTCATCATCAACTAGTTTGTTATTGTGGGAACTCATTAAAATCCCCTCTGTCCCTCTACTTCCAACTCACAAACTCAAAACTGACCTCAGTGACGTCATCCATTTTCCACTTCTTCAGACGGAACACTGGTGGCACCTCACCTCGCAGGATGGCCTTTGCTGTGTCTGTCCAGTGGGCAAACTGTTTGCCATAAGTGTTTGCTATAACAAAGATTGTGTTAGGTAATGTGTTAATATTTCCAAGACAATCAAGTAAGTGTCAACATCTTTGTGCTTTCACCTTCCAAGGTCAAAATTCTCCATGAGCAAAATACACCACCACATTTGCAAAGCCGACATGTCCCTCTGAAAAGACATATCACTGTAAGCTGCAGTAAATGTTATTAACAGGATTTTTGTGGTTTACTTTGAATATGCAGGTCAACTTACCACAGTGAAATCATAGGGTGTAAAGCACAGTGTAAAGGGCATACTATGAAAAAACGATTTTATGTTAATATCTTTTATGCACAAGAATTAAGACCAATAATGTCTCCTACCATCAACATGAAGATGCCACAGTCATTTCCGTACGGCTGTCTAGGAAAACCCTATGATGACAGAAAAGTTGGATGATTTTACAGTTCTGTTGAATATACAGTACATTACAAATGGTGTGTACTTATACCTCTATTTCCAAACCAGTGGTCTCTTTCCACGGTCCAGGAAACAATGACTGGGAAAGATTTCTAAAATTTGAAAAGACAGATGTATTCACAGTTAACTATGTAGTTGTCAAAACCATATCGTATCCAACATGCTAAGAACACAGCAATGCAAGTAATTCAGGTCATGAACGGACCTTTCCATGCAGTCACACAGAAGAAGGCTTTCTATGGTACAATTTTAAGAAATGTATTTTCAATGTCACATCATGCTCAACTGTAAAATTCTAATGACTTTGGTACTTGACATTTCATTCAAATTTGCAGTTATATTTAGGTTGCACCATAAAAAGACTTAAACGGATCAGAACATGATCTGATGAAAAATGAATGTAGAGCCGGGCAATATATCAATATAGTGACAACATTTGGGATTTTGGATGTTGTAATGATGGAATTTGATTTTGTCCATACTGCTCAGCCCTACAACAAACCTTTCCAGAACAGAAATTAGAACATGAACACCAATGAGAACCGACATGCAAGTTAGTTAGTGACCTCAGCAGTTCTCTCATTTCCTGGTCACCAAATCCAAATTGTGCATGTGCACATTTGGAATCCAGAAAGAATACAAAAAGAATATCTCTCTGGGTGTTGGCTTCAAAACCTATAATTGTGGTTAATATCATTTCAAGTCGTCACAGAGGGAGAGGTTAATACAACACATCACAAAACAGCACAACACTACACTAATAAGATATTCACGCATTTAACCCTTAAGTGTTCTTAACTTATTTACTTCGTAGATGTTCCTAAAGCCAAAACGTGGCTTGTTCCCATAAACTGCTATAAGAATAGTATATATTGATATTTTTTTCGACTTTCAACACGTCAGTCATTTAGAACTACTTCATCCTGAAATATACATATCAAACAATTATTATTATTATTATTATTATATGCTTTAAATGGCACCATCTGGTGGACAAATAGAAAAATTACAAAAACATAGCCAGTGGTCCAAAATGAAAAATTAACATCAAGGAATGCATTAATTTATGATAGGATAAAAAAAGTTTTAATGGGTTTCAATGGGGCACGTTTTGGCACTAGGAGCATTTATGGCTGGATTTTGATAGCATAGCCATTTTAGGCTTAATGAAAGTACGGAGATTTCAATTTAATTTTTTTTTTTCCTGGCAAATTTGAGCTATATTCATTCAACACAGCCAAAATGGCTTAATAAATAAACAGGGTGGCTGGAAATATCCCCAAGAACACAACATTATTTTTGTTTATAATGTGCCTCAAGAAAGTAAAAAAAAAAACAGTGAGTACAAAAATAATTGGGGCAGCAGTAGCTCAGGAGGTACATTGGCCATTTGGGGAAACAAAATGCAATCTCAAACACTACCTGGTTTCACATACAGCTGTTCTTGAACAAGAACCCCTAACTGCTCCTGATGAGGGTGGCTGCCTCCATCATAGGAATGTGGGCATGTCAGTTGTTAAAAAATATCAAAATGCAGACCATTTGTTACAGGTAACACCAGTAAGTAATATATAAGGGGCAGGTATGCGCGTGCACGTGCGGCCCTCACGTGCACACGTGTGCACGTGCCCCTTTGATTGGTACGCTCATGTCTTTCTAGCGTTGTGATTGGTCGGGCGCTCGAGCTGCGCGCGCAGCAAGGGAAAAAATTAAATAAAAATAAAAATAAAAAAATAAAACAATAAATAATTTTTCTTTAAAAACGCCAAAATAAATGAAATCGATATCGCCCGGTTTGTAGTGCCCCCCTGAGGGGAAGGGAAGTCCGTGGATGTTGGAGTTTTTTTAGGCTATGTCTCAACATGTCTGAAAAAGTCATGTGCCTCCTGTTCGCATAATGGCGTCGTCATAGGGTCCGCAAATGGCGTAATAACGACAACGCATCCTCCCGTTCGCTCTGCGTCTGTGTCTCTAGCGGTCGAACCTGGGATCGCCTCTAGCGTTCATAATGCCGGGAGCACATCTCGCGGGACTGTTGTGTGTGTGTGTGTGTGTGTGTGTGGACCTTTAGTGAACGAGGGTGCTGTTGCATCTAGCAGAGGGATCGACCGAGGTCACACTGTTGTACTGTTTGGGTAGTTTGCTCACTTTTTAGCAAACCATTTTTTAACTTGTCTGTTAGCTATCTAGCTAGCTTGTTACCACGTTTTTTTCTCAACCTTCCACATTTTGCTCTCTTTTTTAACAAACCATTTTAGCTAGGCTGTTAGCTGGCTAGTCTGTTAGCTAGCTAACTTGTTACCACGTTTTTTCTCGGCCTAAGCAAAGAGGATTCGTTTTTCAGCAAAGCACATTACATCGTTTTAATAGCACCCCTTTTTGCATGCTATCTTGTTCACTTTTTTAACAAACCATTTTAGCTGTGTTGATAGCTACCTTGCTATCACGTTTTTCCACTAACAAAGCTCTCCTGCAATGTACTTTTTTTATTTTATTCTTTTTTTGTGAAAGCAAAGAGGATTCGTTTTTCAGCAATATCTACAATTGGTAAGTACATTTTAAAGCAGATCTTGTGTTTAAGCATGTTGTAAGATATTTAATTTATTCAGCCATTCGTAAATTAAAAAACGTTGACCTCGTGGTCGTCTGTTACGGAGGGGGGTTTGCTATTGTTGGTTTTGTAAAAGCGCCATCCTGGGTGTGTCTTGTAGGTTTAAAACGGTGTGTTTCAAGGTGGGGTGCTCACTTTCGTACCTACTGTTTTAGCTCGTCTGCTAGCTAACTTTTACCTCGTTTTTCCCAGCCTTCCTCAACAAAAGACCTCTGAAGTTTTTTCTTTTTTAATTCTTTTTGTTGAAAGAAAAGAGACTTCGTTTTTTTGCAACTATGCCTACAACTGGTGAGTAAATATAAAAAGCGTATCTTGTGTTTAAGCATGCTGTAAGATATTTAATTAATTCAGACATTTGTGTATTAAAACGTTTAAGTGGCATATACTTTATGTAGTTTGCATCATTAGGTAATTCTACAAAGAGCCAGGACAATGTTGCTACAGTAGCTGATGAGACAATTATACAGCAAGGTAAAAACCTATGGATCTATTATTATACAATACACTACAGCATTACTTGGTTTTGTACTGGCGATACAGATTCATAGTATTTGTTTTGTTTTGTTTTTGTAAAAAGAGGTGTGTAGCTCAACACTGGTGGACATAAACCAAACGGCTCTTCTAATAAGGAAGAGGTCAGCTTATCATCCTGAAAGCAATAAGAAAGCTGTAAACAGGTATTTAGCGGTCTATCTATCTCTTGTAATATGTGATTTTTATTACTATTTAATTTATCACTGTGTTTTTAGGTTACTAATATATATATATATATATATATATATATATATATATATATATATATATATTCTGTGTCTAGACAACCCACCCCGGAACAAAGGATCCTGAATGGAGATAGCTACTCAATAGAACATTCTGTTGAAATCAACAATGCTAGAGGAACTTGTGCTTCACTAGCCCTATCTGTGAAAGCAGTTAGCCCTAAGAAGGATCTCTGGCTTAAGCATAAGAAGAGTTCTATTGAGGTGAGTTGAAAAAGAAAAACAGTAAAATAGTGTATTTAAAAAAGGCTTTTCTCATAATGTAATGTTGTGTTTCAGGCTAAGAAGAAAATCCCTGAAGGTTTCCCACCCAAAAGATCCCGCTCGTCCTTTGTTCAAAGCCCTCCTTCTCTGAGCACGGATGCAGAGGTAAGAAAACCCTTTGTATGTAACAGAATATATTTATCTACTATTATAAAATATTTTTATATATAATGTATATATTGTTATAAAAAAATTAAAAAAAGGATTTTTCCTCTGTGTCAGCAGATAAAGGCTGTAGCAGGCTTGTCTTTGCGTTTGGCATCTGATGAGGATTTCACACAGTGACCCCCATGGAGCACAAACGGATGTCTCCATAAGCCTAATAAGAGATCTAAGAAGAGATCTATTGAGGTGAGTTGAAAAAGAAAAACAGTAAAATAGTGTATTATATTTAAAAAAAAAAAAAAAGTCTTTTCTCATAATCTAATGTTGTGTTTCAAGACAATCCCTGAAGGTTTCCCACCCAAAAGATCCCGCTCATCCTTTGTTCAAGGCTCTCCTTCTCTGAGCACTGCTGCAGAGGTAAGAAAAACCATTTGTATCTAACAGACTATATTTATATAGTGTTATAAAATATTTTTTATAGAATGTATATATTGTTAAAATGGATTTTCCTTTGTGACAGCAACTAAAGGCTGTTTCAGACTTGGTGTCTCTACATTTGACCCCGAAGGAGGATTTCACACATAGTACCCAGGAGCCATACACCCCCCAGAGTGTCTCTATTGAGAGGGGACAAAGGGCTACCCATTTACCAAAGACATCAGTTGATGTTTGTGTTTTGTTGGAAGTTTGAAGTAAGTGTGTGTGTGTGTGTGTGTGTGTGTGTGTGTGTGTGTGTGTGTGTGTGTGTGTGTGTGTGTGTGTTTATTTAACTAAAATATGTTATCATCCCTAGACAATCATAGCCGTAGAAGACTTAGAAGGGTGTGAAGACACAGGCGTATCAGAGACATCGCATACAACACGTCGACCAAATCGGGGAGCTGTAGGTGAAGCCTCTGAAGACACACGCCTATCAGAGACGTCTCATACATCACGCCAGACGAATGGGGGAGCTTCGCCGCCGGGCCCTGAATATGATGTAGGTGCTTTACACTGTTCTGATGTACTCCTTGACACCGTTTGTAGAGAGGAATGTGACTATGATGACGACGACGACTGTATACCTGACACTCCTGTCATACATAGACAAAGACCAACATTCAAGCCCACGTTAACTGTGTCAGATAATAAGCGTAGCATTGGTAATACCCCTGTAACTATTCCTATAAATATACTCAAGGGTGTCGATCCATTCCTGGGTAATCAACCAGAGCGTAGTTATATTACTAACAATCTTTTCGAGCCCTGCTCACCCCTAGGGGTTTCCGACCGTACCACCTTGTTTCAGGGTGAAGAGCTTTTTGAATATTGTGCGAACACGTCATACCGGCAAACTGTGTCAGAAACCCATTCTAAACAAATAGAATCCAAACTAAACAAATTACAAAAAAGTAACGATGATCTTATGGATAAAGTAGCTGCTCTACAAGCCACTAATACACTATTGATTGACATGGTCACAGGTTTTGGAACAACGCTGACGAGTCAGGGCAACTCTCTCAATACACTACTTGCCCCTCTGCTAATGGGCCTTAAAAAAATAAAAAAAAAGACCAAGGAAAAAAAGCATTAAATCGTTCTATTGGTTGTGTGCTATAGAAATAATAATAAAAGCGACACATTATTTGCAAAATGGCTCCTCCAGCCAAAAAAAAAAAAATCAAAATCTGAACCGATAGGTGTGTGCGACGTTAGTATTAGTGATGAAGAACTAGACTGGCCTTGTGAGGACGATTACACACGCGCCGCACTCAATCCTCAGGATTTTTTACGATTGCCTGAGAAACAGACAAAAATATTCGAAGCCTGGGTGCGCTCTATGTCTAGTGATAGCGATAGTGAGAGTGACAGCGGGTCATCACAAGAATCAGAAGGGCTTGTCACAACACGGCTGTCAAATAATGGTCCTTCAATTGTATATCCCAACAATATGCAGACCAATTTTGTCGCTACACAACCGCAAAATTCCGCTCCATTATCCGTAGATCCGAACAATACGCATGCAGAATGTTTTGAGAATGTCCATCGTACAAACCGTTCATGTGCCGATTCTTATGTCAGTCCACAGCCGTCCACGAGTACTCACCGCGTCCCGCCACCACCCTCAGAAAATCCTCAGGGGTGTGTACAGGCATCAAAACGACCCTGTCCAGGTGTCCGTTCCAGCCCACAGCCGTCCACGAGTACGTACCACGCACCGCCACCACCCTCAGAAAATCCTCATGGGTGTGTACAGCATGGGGAGGGCCACGTTTCTAAGGCGACGTCTGAAATAGCATCCCGACAGTTTCCCCTTTTTAATGCTACTGAATTTCGTCAAGATGTCGACCTACGAAATATTGATTTGACAGATATTGGCAGTGTGCCTGAAAGGGTTTATAGCACACTAACAGGTTTAATAGAGAGGGCTTTGGACAATGCTACACAGGACAGTGTTTTAAATGTCGAGTTAAGGGGTCCAGCCGTGAATGTCCCTATTCAAACAATGTTGAACTC
Organism: Zingel zingel; assembly: GCA_023566125.1. Classification (NCBI taxonomy): domain Eukaryota; kingdom Metazoa; phylum Chordata; class Actinopteri; order Perciformes; family Percidae; genus Zingel; species Zingel zingel. The sequence continues at coordinate 33,857,253 of CM042325.1, read as the reverse complement.
GGGCGATGGCTATAACACAGATACATTTCTGGAGCAAGTCTCACAAGCTATGCAAAGTAACGATAATTCTCTGACCGATGACGCTTTGGAATTAATTGTGACTATAGTTCGTAATATGTCGGGCGGGAATCCTGGGGGCCGTCGAAAACTAGGAAGCATCGGTTACGATCAAATATTGTCAGCAAAAGGTAATGCTTTATACAATCCCAAGAATAACAACGGTAATGACAATCTCTAATTTGCTCTCTGTCTGGCACATTATGTAAACAGTAGGTTGTCCCCGAGTGAAAAGATAAATTATGCAAAGCAACTACATAGGGATTTGGATTTTGACGATACGCATATGGTTTCATTCTCTGATGTTGACAGATTTCAGAAACATCTTAAAATGAAAATTGTAATATTCCATCATGTTGCCGGTTGTAAAAAACCACAGATCTTCAAAACGCACGACGAGCAACATGTGAAAACAGCATGGTTGTATTTGCATAACGAGCATTACTATCTCATTGTAAATAAGACGTCTTTCTTCGGTGCATCGTACGTTTGCGATGGTTGTTACAAGACCTACAACAATGCCCTGGAGCACAGGTGTAGTTTGCTTTGTAATGTATGTTACAATGCTTGTACACCTAATAAAACTATTAAATGTGCAGAATGTAGACGCATATGCAAATCGCAACAGTGTTTTGAAAACCATAAAAAACCCGATGCGAAACACCGCCTCATACCCTGCGAGCGGATCAAATATTGCGAGTCCTGTCACATGCCGTACCGGACGGCTAAAAAACCACACGTCTGTAGAACCCCAAAATGCCTACATTGTAGAGAGCCTGTAGTCGGCACAACGCACGAATGCTTTATACAGCCCCTCAAACGCGAAGAATGTAGTGATAAGTATCTCTTTTACGATTTTGAGACACGTTGTATTGATGGTCACCATGAAGCTAATTTTGTGTGCATTATGGATATGGATGGTAACAAAAACTGCTACGAAACATCAAACTGCGTCGCTTCATTCATTCAGAACTACAGACAGGAGAAATACAAAGGCTATACTTGTATAGCCCACAATGCCTCAGGTTTTGACAGTTACATAGTTTTAGAGTATCTGGTGAGCCAGAAACTTTGTCCAACTATTACTATGCGCGGTTCTAGTGTGCTTCTGATGTACGATTCTACTTACAATCAGCATTGGATAGACTCATTCAGTTTCATAACAATGCCTCTGTCTAAAACCCCGGCTGCCATGGGATTCTCAGATCTTCTGAAGGGCTTCTTCCCCCACGCCTTCAACACACGAGAGAATGAGAATTATATCGGACCATATCCTCAGCCTGCTCTATATGGTTATGATGCTAAGACTGACGAGTGTAAGAAAACGTTCACGGATTGGTACGCTACGGTCTGTGACACACCCTTTGACTTTCGAAAAGAGCTGCGCACCTATTGTGTTAACGATGTGACAGTTTTGCGTAAAGCATGCCAGATATACAGAGAAGCCTTCCATGAGTGCACCGGGCTAGATCCGTTTGCATATGCGACAATGGCCTCCTCCTGTATGGGTGTGTTTAAAACGCTGTTCCTACCCAAAGACACAGTTGCTCTGACGTACGAGGGTGCTTACATTAGGCAAAACAAGACGTATTCTGACATTTCAATACAGTGGTTAGAGTATGTTGCAAGCAGCGAGGGCATTGACATACAGCACGCTATGAACAGAGGTGAAAAGCCATTTGGCCAGTTCTTTGTAGATGGCTATTGTGAAGCCACAAACAAGTTATGAATTTAACGGCTGCTTCTTTCATGGATGTGATAAGTGCTACGCACAAGCTGAAATCAACCCTCTCACCAAAAAAAAAACACAGGGTGAACTGCGCATAGAGTTCCATAACAGAGTGGCTGCTCTAAAAAATGTCTACGGACTAACGGTTGTGGTGAAGTGGGAGTGTGATTGGCGGAAGGATGTGTGCAATAACCCAGACGTTAAGGAGTTCATGTTAACATATGAAAAGCCAGCGCGTCTCAATCCTTGAGAAGCCCTCTTTGGAGGCCGAACGAATGCTATGAAGCTGTATCACAAGGTAGAAAATGGTGAGAAAATCCGCTACTATGATTTTACAAGTTTGTACCCAACTGTTCAGTCCAAAAGAGATTATCCAATTCTCAGATAATACACAAGGATTTTGATGACATAAACACATACTTTGGTATTGTGAAATGCACAGTTGTGCCCCCCAGAGGTCTGTATCACCCCGTACTGCCGTATCACTGTAACGGCAAACTGATGTTCCCTCTATGTGCTGTGTGTGCCGTTGAGATGAATCAGACAACACAGTGTGTACATAGCGACCAAGAGCGACAGCTGTCTGGGGTGTGGGTGTCGTTTGAATTACAAAAAGCCATAGCGAAAGGGTATAAGATAGTTGCAATCGTCGAGGTTTGGCATTTCCCAGAAAAAACGGACCAGCTTTTTAAAGCCTATGTTAAGACATTTCTTAAACGCAAGCAAGAGGCTTCAGGATCAAAACGGAAGACGAAAAAAAAAAAATACATAGATGACTACTATGTACGCGAAGGCATCCGTCTTGATCCTGCCAAGATATGTGTTAACAAAGCAGTCAGAAATACTAATAAATCTATTTTGAACAGTTTGTGGGGAAAATTTGCTATGCGTAACAATATGACGACTGCTGAACTCATAACAGATCCGTCCCGATTCACACAGTTCATGTTCAGCGACACTTTTGATGTTCGACAGTTCTCATTTATCTCGCCAGAGGTAGCGATTGTCCAGTGGCGATACACAGATGGTCAAGTATCCAGAGTGAAAGATGTGAATGTTTTCATAGGAGCTATGACCACCGCCTATGCGCGTATGGAACTATATGATTTGTTGGACGCGCTGCAGGAACGTATTTTGTACTGTGACACTGACAGCATTGTCTTCACAACCCGAGGCGATGAGTGGATCCCCTCTCTCGGCCCTTACCTTGGTGAATTAACTGATGAACTCAACAATGAGCAAGTCTGCGGGGCTCCTACAGAGGACTATATAACAGAGTTTGTTTCGGGGGGTCCTAAATGCTATGCTTATAGGACGGCACAAGGCCGTACACAGGTTAAATGCAAGGGTGTGACCCTTAATGCCGAAAATGCCAAAGTGGTTACACATGAATCTTTAATTGGTCTTGTTCAAGCATTTGTGACCAATCAGCAGCCTCCTAACCATCTGACCACAAATGCATTCACAATAAAACGCGACAAAAAACAGTTTCATCTCAAAAACGACACACTGACACGGAAAGTACAGGTTGTTTACAACAAACGACGCGTGCTCAGCGACTATACAACAGTCCCTTATGGCTACTAGTAATAACATCAGGCATGTTGCAGAATTTGATGGTAGGCTACAACACCCTTTCAGCGTCGTTATTAGTGGGCCCTCTAATTGTGGGAAAACATATTTTGTCAAAGACATTATTGAAAACATGGCCTCTGTTATTTCACAAAAAATAGATAACATTGTATACATCTATTCATGCTGGCAGTCAATATACGATCAATTGCTTAAAACAGTGAATATAAATTTTGTGGAAGGACTCCCTGAATCGTTCTGTGACGATGCGCTTCTTCCACCTGCTAAGAATAATCTGTTAGTGATTGATGATTTAATGGATCGCGCCAGTGATAATTTGGAAGTTCAAAAAAATTTCACACAGTATGTCCATCACAGAAATATCAGTTGTATATATCTGGTGCAGAATCTGTTCATTCAAGGTAAAGCGAGTCGTACAATCAGTTTGAACACAAATTATATAATTATTTTCAAAAATGCTAGAGATCAACCTCAGATAAGCTTACCGGCACGACAAATGTTCCCCGGAAATACTAAATATTTTTTAGAGGCTTTCAACAATGCCACAAGTTCCCCGTACGGATATCTGTTGATAGATTATAAAGCCACAACCCCCGATATTTTAAGACTCAGATCCGCTCTGCTATCGCCTCAGCAGGTTATATACATTCCTAGGGAAAAAAAAGTGTAATAATGTCAAACCGAATGGAACGGAATTTTACAATGTTAGACATGCTACATAAGGCATCTCCCAGAGCAAGAGGTGTTATTGTGAGCAATGCCAGTCCAAACTTTATTAATGCGCTTTGTGAAATAGCTTTGAACGTGTTAAGAGGTAACATACCACTGTCTAATATTCAGTACAAGCTGTTAAAGAAGAAGAAGAAAGTTATTAGACTAATAGCTGATAAAAAAAATCAAACATTTAAAAAAAAAAAGACAATCAATCAAACAGGAGTTTCTACTGCCTCTACTTGGCGCCGCGATCCCGTTCATAGCAAGTCTTATCAACAGGAATTGAAATGGAACACACTCAGAAAATGTTTCTGGTTCCTCAAAATCAATTGGCGACATTACAACAGCCTCAAACATCTGACTCCTCAAATGTATCTCTGCGACAGTCTGTACAAAGTGAATTGGATCGAGCCATGAGTGATATATTGAAACAACCTGACATCAATGTATATGAAAAAGCTAAAAAATGTTCAAGTATTCTGCAGCGATACCTAGCCCTGGCGAAACAGGGTGAGCGTGAGAAAAGTGTGATTACATTATCACTGCCTGACGAAGCCTCAAAGGCTGATGCCTCAATGTCTGAGTCACAAGACGCTATCGCGCAAGACGATATGATAAGAGCAGAAGTATTGGCACATATGCCCTCCAGGAATAAACGCAGCGCTGAATACATAATCACTTCGTTATCCCGTAATAATGATAAGATTGCGTGGTCAAACAATGGGGAAATCGTTGTTGAAGATAAGCCTGTGCCAGGTAGTCATCTGTATGATCTACTGAAAAGTGTAACAACGCATAATAATGTTTCAGATCGTTCAAGGCCAATAGGGTGGAACATATTTTTAAAAACGTTAGCCAGCTTAAATGTGCCACTATCTGTAATCCCAAACACAATGGTACGTCGCTCTATTGAGGCATTTAAAACAGGGGAACGGATTGAAACTAATACACAATCGCCCATGCCTGATTTACGTACCCCTCGCATGCCTAGAGCAATAAGAATGGCCCCTGCATTTATACCTGATTTACGAGCAACTAGTACTCCTAGACCCATTAGTATTACACCCCCCATTACTAAGACTCGTTGGGCCAGTTTTTAATCTATTTTTATATTTTCTATTATTATTACAATAATTTTATATTTTCCTTTTTATCCTATTTTTTATTATTTTTCTATTGAGGGGGTATTTTCTTTATTCAATGATGCTACAAACCAAGAAAAGACAGTGTTGAATGTAACCTGTAACAGTAATGAATGTGTTTTACAATAATTGTATATTTTCCTTTTTAACCTATTTTTTCATTATTTTCTGTTGAGGATATTTTTCTTTATTCAAGGATGTGACAAAAACAAGAAAAGACCGTGTTGAATGCACCCTGTAACACTAAATGAATGTGTTTACATTTAATTTTATATTTTCCTTTTTAACCTATTTTTTATTATTATTATTTCTCTGTTTAGGATATTTTCTTTATTGAAGGATGTAAATAGACAGTGTTGAATGTAACCTGTAACATTAAATTAATGTGTTTTTTTTATATTAATTTTATCTGATGAATGCATTTTTTCTGTATAGCTCTACAAAATAATAAAAGGAATAAAACATTAAGACATTGTAAGATCAATATATTCAACATTCTTTATTGAAAAACATCATTACACAATACTTTTTTTTTACCTGTAGGTAGCGCATGAACATTGTACACATTTAAAATTCTGATCGTGACACACATATGGATGTATTCTGCTAACAAAATGGCTGACCATCGTGTTGTTGCATACAAGATTAGGACCATACATGTTCAAAACTTTTGTATAAGGAATTTCTTTCTGAATATGACATAAAAAGAAAACGCAGTGCTGACCACATGTTGTAGAATGATTATTTTGCACTTGGATAGCTGAATGGTACATCTCCACGCAGTTTTTTAAGAGGAAATGGCTGATTTCTTGAGGAAAAAGCTAGGGGGGTGTCCAAAACTATCAAAAAACAAACCATGCTTGTTCTCGGTAATGTAAATACCGAGCCAATGTTCACCCGGTTTATCGCTAGGGTGAGTATTTACAACTAGCATAGCAGGTCATTTACAAATGGTGGTTTTTGGCAGTTGATCACATGGCCTTACTCCTAAGAAATTTGTGTCTCTAGTAATTTTTTTTCTAAGAGCGCTAGTGAGTTTTATTGTATTCATATTTAGTAGTGGTCCAATAGGACTTGCCTTTGGTTAGATATTTCAATTACAGAATCAAAAACGGAATAGCAGATAAGGGTCACCGTACGTGGTAGTGGGTTTCTGAAGCGTGCTTCCAAGCGAACGTTGCCGTTCTTAATCAGCGAAACGTTTCCTGACCCACCACCATCAGGTTCCAAATTGAAACAAAAGAGTGTATATCCAGCCCCGAAATCGGAGCGTGTTATGGACAGTGATCGATCTTTTAAATGGCGTCCTGTTGATTCCACCAGCTGATAATATTCTCGTACATATTCCCCTCTTTGAAAAAGGGGTTGAAAAGGCCGTGCAGGGTGAGGCTGTCCGTCAGCGTATAGGCCTATAAACTCAGTGTCATAGTGCCCAAAATTAAAAGGGTTACGAGCATATGAACTGGTGTATGCTTCATTATCAACAAAACCCAAGACTACAAATTTTGGTATCTGCCCAATAAATAAATTCTCTTGACTACAGACTCTCGTACCTGCCGGAATGGAAAATGTTTTTATGGCTACCCTGTCAATAGAATATTTGGCATTAGTATGCTGTAGAGCTCTACTATGAGCTAGTCTCAAAGTAGGAGACACTGATATTTTCTTTACAAACAGACTAGCAGACATTATTTTCACTGTGAATTGAACATTTCCAGGGGTCATTAGTACAAAGTCATCTTTTAACCTGATGAATTTTAGCGAGATGTCCAAACCATTTATCAAAAGATTTTCTTGAAAAACAAGTCAGCATGTATTGGTGCTATTAATTCCACAAGACGGCTTTCACCAGTGTATGCACCCCGTTGCTCTAACCCCAAATTATCTCCTGTAATAGATGTCTCCTCCATTTTTCCACCGGTGTCTTTACAGAACAATCCAGTGCTGAACTGTGTATCCAGTGTTTCTTTTCCATAGTTTAGCAAACATTCAATAATCCCTCTGTACGGATACGTATTTGAAGATTGGCTAATCAACCTATCCCCTAACATTATATCTACTTGGGAAAAAAGACTGCATCCAGGATAGTTTATAAAACCCACATCAGCAGCATTAGCCAGCAAGGTGCCGTCGGGATTTGTAATCCTCACGTGTGTACAGATATGAATCGTTCAGATCTAGATAGCATTCACCACTAGCAGATATGAAAAACTCTATAGGCCCACTGTCTGTTAGAGAGGACATGGGTGGTACTTCTAAAAATGTTGATTTTTCGATAGATGTCTGGGTCTACGGGACGGTAAATAGGTCCAGTTCTGTCTTCACACACTCTTCCGACTGATTATGAATGAATGCCATGATTAATTTCTTAAAATTAATCTAAAATATGTCTTTTGTCAGGAACAATGATCGAAGCTCTGCGCCTTCGGACAGATGTCTTCTTTTTGACGACCCTTCGTTTTTTGCTTGTGTTTTTATGTTTTTTGTTCACAGCCTGGTTATGCCCACATCCTGAAGGGGTTCTTTTTAATGCTTTGCGCCTGTACACCATGAGACATTTTCCCTGCTGCCTGGATGCTACGGCATTCCTGACATTAGACACAACATCTCCTATAATACCTGTGGCGGCTGTTTTCAGGTGAGGTTTGGCTAGATTAAAACCCTTTTTTAAAAGAGGGACAGCCATTTGAAATAGGGTTCAGAAAATCCCCCCTAAGCCAGAACCGTACTGCGTGCTGGATCCTATGAAACCCGGCAGGTCTCCACCGGCTTGATTCATATAGTAGGACATATACCTTCCATCATCAGCTGTGTACGCTTTCCGCATCATTTTTTAATGTTGTTTCACAGGTCTAAAATGTAGTTTGACAATTACTTTTCCGTATGAGAAAGGTATGTGCTGGTTCTGGTCGTCTCGTAGATCTATTTGAATGTCAGTAATAGTGGAGCATGACAACGATGTGTAGTGAGGGTTGTCGTAACTCAGAGTGGGCATACGTTTGACCTCATCGGAGATATTTATACATCGTAGCAGGGGTACATGACTATCTCCGACTAGCTGGTAGTCCACAATATCACTATAAATAAATATATTATAACGACCGCCATGAATGTCGGCAGGGTGCGGGGCTATACATTTTAAATGGGGTCCAATGTGAATTTCGAACACAGTGTCTGGAATGAACCCTAGAATTTCAGCCAGACGTCCTTTAAACACAATATGCCATCCATCTCCCGCCGTGAAAAATATCTTGTTAGTGATATGGTTGTGGCTCATAGTTATGTGGGCAAGGATTGGGTTAGACGCACATTTCATATTATATTCTTTAACAAGGCTGTCGATCGTATTATAAGAGCCAACTGTTAGCCTTAGCTTATTGAGCAGTTTCGTTTTTGTGTCGAAGAATTCAATCTTGGTATCGCTCTCATTGAAACTATTCCAGACCCGGGGATATTGTATTTCGATAAGACCAACTTCATACGCCTGATGTAATATGAGTGGTTTTGCCAGTTTTGTTCTGAATTGCCAAATCTTATTATTTGGATAAACTACGGGCGAGGCATTACTAGGTAGCATAACAAAAAAAACGTTCTTATTCATAGCTCCGACACCTTTCGCTAACAAATCACAATGATTAGTTTTAAGAGCATGACCCGCTCTATTATCTTACATCAATTATGTCTTTTTCAGAGATCCATGAATTGAATTTCTCGGGCCATCCTAACCATTTCACAAGTACTAGATTTTTACGACCTGTTTTCTTTCTAGCCATCACTTTCTCAATTTTAAACACTTTGTTTTTGTCTACAATTACAGCCTGTAACTCTGCTTCGTAAAAAGTTCCTGTCAATGTCTCTCCACTATTGTCTTTTAGTATATAAACAGGAGGAGTCATGCCTATACTATTTTGATATTGTAAAAAACTCATCTGTAAAGGATTGTTCGTAACCTTTGCGAAACACACCTCTGTGCTTTGATATCCTAATGGTGTCCCCCGTCTGAAATTTAAATGATCCCTGCGGTTTCAGTTTGTACAGAGTGTTAAAGACTGTTTTCTCATTGTCTTTACACACAGCGGTTGGAGCCATTTTTATTGAACTATGGTAAGCAGAGTTGTAAGCAGTAACCATATCTTGTAGCACATCAATATAGCGACGTGCGTTAACAGCCGTTAAATATCTCCACATTCTGGTTTTGAAAGTCCGATTGAAACGTTCAACAACACTTGCTTTTGTTTCGTTCGATGTGGAAAAATGGTGAATTTTATGTAGAGTCATCAATTTTTGAAAAACCTTATTATAAAACTCTTTTCCAGCGTCTGTTTGAAGTTTCAGAGGTACGCGTCCTTGTTCCAGTATTTCTTTAAAGGCATTCGTGACAACGGGACCCGTTTTGTTTTTAAGACATATTACCCATGCGTATTTAGAAAACACATCAATGCATGTCAATAAATATTGCACATTATCGTTTTCCGTAGAATATTCCGCCATATCGACCAAATCAGCCTGAAATTGTTTATCGATACCGTTAACAATCACCCTGTTTCTGGGGAAATGTTTCAAGACAGGTGCATGTAGAGTGTACGCATCCTGCCTCAAGAGAAACTTTTTAACCGCGGGGATCGATGGAGACAAGCCGGTACATTCTTTGACGGAATCACGAAGCTTGTGTACACCTCCTAGGGCCCCAGGGTGGGCTGGATCGTAGTATATTTTTTGCATAACCTTCTCCATGATTCATTAAAACACAAGTGACCACGATAGTGTTATGTCATCCTTTTTTTTTTATTTCACAAAACAAGCAACCTCATTCATACATACGAAAGTCATGAAGACAGCGAAACCGCTTCTATCATAGATAGCATCTTGACTAATATGGATACATTGCTTTTACTGATTATGAATATATGTAGTTTTTGCAAATACTGTAAGACGTCGTTATAGTGTTTTTCTTTCACATACAAACTCACTGTATCTACAAGCATTGTATACATAGTAAGCAGGTGATAAACTTTTAACATCTTAAAATCGTGTGTAATGTTAGCTATGACATCACAAAATGTTTCCACTATACTCTCTTGTGTCATTAACATTGATAATAACATCTGCAACAGATCCTCCCAAGGAGTGGTACTATGTTGTCTTCTTACAAGCACCATCAATTTTTCTAACCTACACACATCTGTACGATCTACATCATCACTCTTACATTGGTATTTTGTAACATCATTCACGTTATTAGCAATGGCTTGATCTAAAATACCAGATATACGGGATATGTGATATCGCTCACTGATATGATTATACATCATGCGTAAACAATTCCCCATATTTTCACACTGTTAGTTCTTTCTACCATATAAATCCCTCCAATAGTCACTAATCTCTCTAATTTCGACTATTTTAACCACATCATCACCTATCATAGAGTTATACATAGCACTGATTTTAGTCGTGACATCTTCAGCCGTTTTCAACTCGTGCAAAACTGTTTCTGTTACTCCAAGGATTCTACCCTCATTAGCCTTGAGATGTTTGAAGGACAGAAAACGCTGCACAACTCCGATGAATTTATCAGTCAATAGTCTTTTCATAATCTGTTCAAAGTGGACAGCGTAGAAGTGTTCTGGTAGCCCTTCTATACAGTCATGCTGTTTCTGGCTCGGATGATTGATCTGACAGCCATAACATCGCTCCTCCAAATACTGGTAAAGAACAATGTTAAGAAGATGTAGAGACGCTGTTTTAACGCTATCTATAAACAACGATGACACCACACCGTCCGGATGATCAGGCGTCACCATGTCCGAACAAGCCCCGACATCATCCTGTTGTAATACAGCATATGTTGAGGGGGTAGACGGATATGCATGTGTTTGACGCGGAGGGGAGCTTAGAGAGGGAGGCAGAGGAGGTGTCAAAGGCGGGGGTGCCAGGAAGTGTTCCGGGCTTAGAGTGGGGGTTGTTGATGATGATGATGATGAAAGGGACTGAGTAGAGCCGAGGACCGTCAGGGGGTCAAATAACACAGGGGTGTTAGGTGTCTTTCTGGGGGATGGATGCCACCTCTCTAGATCCTCTGGGAAGAAAAATAAAAGCACACATTACAATCACAGTAGCAAACAAAATAATATAAAAGCATTTTAACTATTTTGACAAATAATTAGCACCTACAAATTAGACCCACCGTTTTGTTAGTCTTTGTGTCTGACGATTTTAGGTCTATAGAGGGTCCTGGGGAGGGGCTGAGACTGTTGATCATCGTCCTCAAATATCAATCTTTTTCTTATGTTCTCATAAGAATTCCTTATTTTGTCTCTTCTGATGACATAGTCAATGGTATCAAACTGTGTCTTCAATATCTCCCAGTCACACCACTGTATAAAGAACCTGTTTTTAAACCATTTCTCATATTCCTCGTTAGATATAGGGTAGGGCTTTAACTTCCATTCTTCATGCCCTCTGGCTGCAACTAACTTCTCCCTTTCGGAGCATACGCGAAGGAAGATAAAATCCTCTGCAGTTCTGGTGAAGCGGTCTGCTTCCACACGATAGATACTGGCCCCATTGCAGGTGTCCCATTGAGACACATACACTAGCTCAGGAAAGCCAGGATTGTCAAGATCGGGGCAGACAACCTCACGAAAAAGACTCCAGTCTTTCACCGCCATTGTGCAGGCTGTTTTAGCATTGCTAGATAAATCGACGACAACACTAGTATACACAGCTAATGTCACATATCCGGAACTGTAGCTAATTGAATAACAGTAACCATTGTCGCCCGCATATTCCATATCAGCTGTACACAACTCTGCCATGTTTGACGTAAAGATATCGGGTCGGAATCTCTTTTTTCTGGGGGCCTGGCTCAAACCGAATGTTGCTTCAGTATTAGTCTCACCTCCTCCCCATAACTCTTTACGGGGTGCACGGATCATCTTCAACGTACTGGGTCTCAATTCAAATGCACTGGGAGCGTGTGTATCAACCGTACCTTCTTCTTCAACCGTTGATCCAACTTGATATTCAAATCGATGTGTAGACATGGCTGTAAGATGTTTTTTTTTTCCTCTTGCTTTCCCACAGGAGTTAAAAAGAAAAATGCGCCGTTGGTCTGCTTGAGATGATTGAAGGCACAAAACGAACTGGCAAGCTAGCTAACTAAAAACAGTAGGTAAAAAAGAGGCCAGACAGGTCGAGACATAGCCATTTATACTCCCCCATAATCCTCCCTTATGACAGTATCACCGTCATAGGGGGCACATGACTTTTTCAGACATGTTGAGACATAGCCTAACAGACTCCCATTTATTGTTTTATTTTTTTATTTTTATTTTTATATTTTTATTTTTATTTTATTTTTTTCCCTTGCGCAGCTCGAGCGCCTGACCTGAGCGTACCAATCAAAGGGGCACGTGCACGCGTGTGCACGTGAGGGCCGCACGTGCACGCGCATACCTGTCCCGTATACGTGCATGCGCATACCTGCCCTTTATATACTACTCCAGTACTTACAGACATCAGATAATGTCCACTTTTCCACAAAGGGATAACAATGGAGTCCCTCATGTGAACGTCATTCTAATAAAAAAGAAAAAGTTAAACATATACAATAAATAGAAATGTATTTTCAATTGAATCCAATAGGTATACTTACAGGTAAACTTGAGAGTGGGTCGCATGCACTTGGCTGTCGCCATGTCGGTACAGCATACAAATCAGCCACAAAAATGCATTTCCCCTGAGGAATATAGTGCAAATGTGAACCGTGGCATCCAAACGGTATTTAAATGAGATACAACCTTATTCTGAAATCAAACGTTATACCTTTGATTGAGCCGTTTGTTTGATGAGCTCAAAACAAGCGTTTCCTATCTGCAAAAAAAACAAAAACAAACTTTAATTTAGCAGCCATAACGACATACATAATTCGTTCACATATGAAATCTTTAAACTGTTAACCCACAGTTGATTCCATGTCCTGATTCAGGCCAAGGGTCCAGAAGAAACCACGTGTAAGGCAACTCTTTTTTGTCTTCACAATTAGTTCAGACTCTGGCTTCTCAGTATCCAGGACATAGTCAAGCTAATCATTGTAAAAAAAAAAAAAAAAATAAGTAAAAGTTACTACACAAATATTATACAACTCAGCATAATATGTAGCCCACGAATGTCATAGTTGGCTGGGTTTCAAGATGAGATATATACATAATACATATACATACAAGCTGCTGTTGGGACGGATGTGGGTGCATTGTCCATGATGCCCGGCATGGTTGTACATTCTCACATTTTGTGATATTTGCACAGTGTGGTCCACAAGTCTATCCAGGAGAATTATGGTTTGAATTTTTTTTTTTTTTTTTTTTAAAGGAGAATAAAAAAGCCAAAATAATTTTCAAATTTCAAAACCAGCTACCTACCTTTGTGTGTGTCAGTGCAAAGCGCTTGTTGCTGCAGAGAGGCTCCAACTGTTGAGGGCTGATGCAGAGCAGATTTTTCAGATGATAGGACTCCTGGGGCTTTAGAAAAACCATAGGATTCAGTACAATCATTACATTTCAGATAACTGTAAAATAAAAACTATCCTTGACTTCAGAGTTACCTAATACTGCTTGTCCAACTTCATTGAGAACAATGTCGTGCAGAGTATGTGATTCATGTCCTCTCTTGAGCTGCTTTTTCAGAAGTTTTTCATTAGTGTTGCTGTTTCGATGATGCACCAGGTTTCTCATCATAAAAATGTGTGTTGACGGTGACATGTTATTGAGAAAGTAGTTGTTTTTCTGCAGAGCTGAAAACAGCTGATCGGCCACTTGACTATTCAAAGAACCCTGAAGTTCTGGGACAAGGTTGATCCTTCTTAACACCTCCCTTGGATTATTGGTGTTGGCCTCGTGGAATTTGTCATACAGGGCATAATGGTCTGAAGAACCAGTGCAAGGATGCCCATCTGTGTCAAGATTTTGTAGCTTTTCAGTCAACCATGGAAGAGGAATCTTAAGCTTTCCCAGCTTAGCTGCTGTGACACAGTGTCTTGGGTTGGTGCAGCCAGTCTCCCTTCATGTGGCTTAAAAGGTAGTATGGTTGTGACATGGAGGTTAGCATGAGTTGCCAAACCACGAGCAAAATCGTAAACAGAAACATTTGGGAGGTGTTTCCAGGACAAAAGATCGAAATCTCTTGGAGACTCTGCCCTCAGGTTAAACTTTAAACTGTATGCAACACCATGAGGGCACAGAATCACTGACCAGCCACCTTTAAATGAAAGTTGAAAAGCTATATAGTAAATGCAAATAACAAATCAAATTGTTCAAATAACAAATCAAATTGTTTTTATGACCTATGTGTGACTCTTACCAGAAGCTCCCCAGATTTTCTGAAAGATCTTGTCGTATGTGTGTCTGTTTTTCATTTCATCCCTGAGTCGGGTGATGAGGTCCATGCGGGATCCCTTGTCATCTAGATTGCAGGCCTTGCACAACTTTCTTACTGTTGAAACCTTTTTAAATACAGAAAATGAGAAATTAAGTAAAACATTAAATACACAATGCATCTCAAATATACAAACAATTAACTGTACCTTTTGCTTCATGAGTTCATCAACGAGGCAATCCTCTAAGACCATGCTGAGCTCTGCTTCAGTGGAGGACTTTGAATGGGAGACCTTCTCAAATTCTGTGTTTAACACAGTATCAATTCTTCGTGTATTTTTCCCTTGGTTTTATCGGCGGAATAATAATAATAATAATAATAAGAAGAAGAAGAAGAAACCTTAGAAAAGCAATAGGGTTCCACAGCCCTGCTGTGCGAACGGCGTAGCTTCGCTACCGCCCGTTCTTCCAGCCTCGGGCTTGGACCCCTAATAATAATTTTGTTAAGAGAATTTTCCATTTTGTCAAATTTTACAATAAAAATACATTGAGACTGTAAAAGATGACCTTCAGCACATTTGTTATGGTTTCTTTTAATCTTGCATCAAATAGTGAACTGCATACTAGACTTGCATGCATGTACAAATGACCAGCAGTAAATATTGTGCTAGTACTAGTTTTGAACTACAAGAAGCAAGACAGTTGCAAGCCTTTAATTAGAGTTATGTAAAGCTTTTGATGGGACATTTAGGTCCTAGAGATGTGGTGACAACAGCTGCGCAGAGGGGGCCCAATTTGATTTTTTGTCATGGGGTCCAAAATTCCTGGCGGCGCCCCTGCTCACTACCAGAACAGGACTGACCCTCCTAATATTCTTGTCTGCGCAAAGACATGAGGTCAGTAAGAACTAAATTACTAACTGTGGCAGACAATAGTGATGTGCTCAGACTACATTCTACCTCAGGAGGGTAACCATTTCTTTTTTTTTTTTATTATAAACTGCTATATCACAAGCACCATAACCTAGAAACTATAAGACAACTGATGTTTTTTTATATACATCACTAATTTAGATTTCAAAGCCAAAAACCAGTCAGTATCAGGATTTTGTTAAATGCGTTCAGATATTCTCGTAATCTGACATGTTCTACTTAAAAAAAGACGAATTAGGATTTTCCTAGTGTAAACAAAACATATGAAATATGGTGTTTTTATTATTATTATTGAACTGCCTAACAGTCACACCTATAAATCCTGCTGACGGATTACTTGTTTGAAACACTTATTTGTTTGACTTAACCGTTTTGATCGTTTATCTTTTTTCAAACACACACACACACACACACACACTTACAGTTGTGTTCAAAATAATACCAATCCAACATCACTAACCTCATGAATCAAGTGATATTTCTACATGGCGAATAATTTACAAGTAAGTGTTGTAGAGTCATAGAAAACCAACAGCCCAACAGTCATGACATGCATGCTGCTCATTCTGTGTAATTGAATCTGTAATTGAAAGGGGCAATAATAACAGTGTTGTGTTCACTTAGTGAGGTGATTGATTCTGTGAAGACACAGGCATCAATTATGGCCCATATCTAAGGAAGGAAGGAAGGAAGCAAATGTTGTGCATGCTGGTTATAGTGCATTTCACACTGAAATACTCAGCAAAATGGGTCGTTCCAGTCATAGCTCTGAGGAACAGCGGACTTTGATTAAAAAGTTAATTGGAGAGGGGGAAACAGATAAAAAAGTGCAAAAAACTATAGGCTGCTCAGCCAAAAATGATTTCAAATGCTTTGAAATGGCATCCAAATGTCAAGATGTCATCATGGCAGCCTGTGCTTCTTCTTGTTCTGTGTGTTTTTGTTTGTTTTCCCCTCATGTTCCTCCCTCCTGTGCTGACTGTGAGCTGTGGGCGCGGCTTAGCTGGCAGGTGGCGTCAGGTGGAGCTCATTCCCTAATTCTCCTGCAGTATTTAAGGCTGGCTCTGTGATCCACTCGTCGCCAGATCATACAGTCTACTAGTTTGGTATAGTGGCGCTCTTGGCTCCCTGTGTTTTCGGTGTTCCTTGTGTCTAAGTTTGTGTAGCTAAAATGTTTTTTTCTGTGTGGATCTCTTGTTGCAGCCTGCCTTGCTCACTCGTGCTCCTGCCCGCCTGCCTGCCTACCTGCCTGCTTGCACCTCCCTCTCTCTCTGTAAGGATTGGATTCAAACTCAAATTGTTTGTTGGTCTCTGGAGGAGGCCCTACCACATGGTCATCGCCACCACTTCACTGGGCACGCTCTGGAGAGCAAACTGCACCACCACTCAACACTGGATTCCCTCAACACAACTCCCCTTTTGCCACCAGCACAATTATTGTGTATATATATCTCGCGTATTAAATCTCTTAATTATTGTGTGTTTTCGTCTGCTTTTGGGTTCAACCTCCTGTACCGCTCCGTAACACCAAAGCCTGAACGACGTAGGAAAAAACGGTCAACTACCATTCGAATGGATCGATGAATAGCCAAAATGGCAAAGGCTCAACCAATGATCAGCTCCATGAAAATCAAAGAAGACTTAAAGTTACCTGTGAGTACTGTTACGATCAGAAGACTGTGAAGCAACGCTATCAGCTAGAAGCCCCCGCAAAGTCCCATTGCTGGAAAAAAAGACATGTACCGAATAGGTTGAAATTTGCCAAAGGACACACTGACTGGCCAAAGGAGAATTCTGTGGACTGATGAGAGCAAAATTGTTCTTTTTGGGTCTAGGGGCCGCAGACAGTTTGTCCGATGACCCCCATACACTGAATTCAAGCCACAGTACACTGTGAATACAGTAAAGCATGGTGGTGCAAAAATCATGTTATGGGGAGGTTTCTCATACTGTGGTGTTGGGCCTATTTATCGCATACCAGGGATCATGGATCAGTTTCAATACATTAAAATACTTGAGGTCATGTTGCTCTATGCTGAAGAGGAAATGCCTTTGAAATGGGTCTTTCAACAAGACAATGACCCAAAACACACCAGTAAGTGAGCAAAGATTGATGTTATGGAGAGGCCAGCCCAATCCCCAGACCTCAACCCCATAGGAAACTTGTGGAGTGATGTCAAAAATGCTGTTTCTGAGGCAAAACCCAGTAATGCAGAGGAATTGTGGAACGTAGTTCAATCGTCCTGGGCTGGAATACCTGTTCACCATGCACGTGCCAAGGGGGGGGCTATGGGTGCTTGAGCACCTGCCCCTCAAAGCCAAAGTGCCCTTTTTTTGACCAGATTTTTTTATTTATTTTTTTTTCACCTTTTTTCTTTGACGTTAGCCCACAAGTGGTCCGTTTTTAAGAATAATATTTACCAATAATTAGCTAGATAAAACGACCTAAACCTTCATATGAGGACCAGGCTTCCTGCCAGGCGCGCCACTTAGATACAAGTGAGTCCATGCCATCCGTCAGCGGCGCGGCCAGGAAGAGCGAGAGAAAGTTCAAGTGCAGGTAAGTGTGCTTTTGAAGTGAATGAGAATGCATGCACTTTTGGTTTGTTAGGGAGGCCTCTAGCTGCTGCCGTTACATAATTAGTCTCCTCCAGGATTAAAACAGCCAGCAGGAAGCTAACTTTGGAGTAGTGACATTTCGCGGTAACTGCACGAGCTGCCGCGGCCACAATTACTCATCGTGTGATAGCCTTATAGCGTCACCGTTTCTTTCTCTGATACATAAGAGAAGACAGTAGCAGTTCTCTGTAGGCTAACAGATGTGTGTGTGTGTGTGTGTGTGCAGCAGTAGCTACTCTGTAGGTTAACAGAAGTGTGTGTGTGTGTGTGTGTGTGTGTGTGTGTGTGTGTGTACTCTGTAGGTTAACAGGTGTGTGTCTGCTTTCTGTCTCTCAACCAGCAGCCCACTTAAAAGAACATGTCACTTCTTTGGGAAATTAGCTTAGGTTATTTGTAGTCTGCGGTGTAGGTTGGTGGTCTATACATTTTGACTTAATAAAGGACATCCTTATATTTTGAGAAAATAATCTGAAACATGCTGCATACCTTTGCAAATCCCTTTCTGATTCAAGGCCTACTAGCCCACTGCTACAGAAATCTGATAGTCAGCTCAGGTTGCAGTTATAGGCTACAATTAAACTGTTTCTGGTTTGATATCTCATTATCTTGTATTTGTGTGAATGTAGTCCAATGTAAGGTTCTATATTTCATTTTGCGGTGTACAGTATTGTGGATTTAGTATTATGTTAAAATGTAAAATATAGTTTTTAAAATAACAATGACATGGTGTATATTGTTAGCAAATCTTGTTCCATATGCCCTTTTTTGAATTTGAGCCCCTGCCCCGCAAAAGGTCTCTGCACGGCCCTGCTATTCACAGGTGCCAGAAGTTGGTCGACTCCATGCAACACAGATGTGATGCAGTTCTCAGAAATAATGGTTATGCAACTAAATATTAGTGCAGTGATTCAAAGTAAAGCAAACCTTGAGACATTTTTCAGTTGATACAGTAAATGTTTGTAAAGAAAAATGCAAATACTGCTATTTTTTTTTGAACAGCCTAATATTCCTTTTTCTTCACTTTCTGTAAAAGTATAACGCAAACTTGATCAATTTTGGTCATGTTTTGATTTAGAATTGACTGTGCAGCGTTCCCAATGCATTGATATTATGGAATTAAAAGCTATTCTAAGGATTTTGAGCATTATTCACTTTTTTAAATCCCACTGCTATTTTTTTTTTTTATTTTTTTTGTAACACAACTGTACATTTGACAGTCAAACAAATATTCTGCTCCTGTTGCTTACACTTAGCAATGATTATTATACACTGAGGTACATTCTTTAACATGATTTATACATTTTTTTTACTTTTTTTACTAGGTCTAGGAAACATAATTAATGTTGATTTTTATAAATACCAGACAGCACTCTTACTTTGTGTTGCAACCCAAATAATATATGAAATAGACCTGGTGTCTTGACCGTTTTTCAAGCCGAGGACCCCTTACCTGAAAGAGAGATGGAACAAAGATAGATAGATAGATAGATAGATATATTAAAAAAAATAAATGAATGAATGAATTTGCATATTTAACTGGGCCTACACTGACATGTAGGGCGGCCTAACACCTTGATATGTACCCGTTTAGTGCATTGACTACTAAACTATTGAAATATCCTAATGACTGTTTTCATGTTTTTACAAATCATGTTTTAATGTTAAAACATACATGTGGCACGATGAATCCTTAGGATTAACTGTATCTGTGGATGGCTACCTTGGTCAGTAAGTAATTGGGCTTTATATTTGCTAATAATATGCTGGATTCATGTTAAGACTTTTAAATTTTGGAAAACTTTCAAATAATTCAGAGCCCCCCCTGTATTGATTCTGAGGACCCCCTATCCCTCCCTCCCCCTGAAATAGACAACATGTTTTTTTGATTTATCTCAGTTCATTGAGGTTATATTAAAGCCAATTCAGGTTGCTGTGTGGTTACATTTTAAAGAGCTGTTCGATTAGACTCTAGTGAGTTTGTCAGTTACCCTACACTGCAGACTGTTTTATTTTGACATGCTATGGGACAAATTGTTTACACTATGTAGTTCATTTTGGAAACCATTTATCTTAACCAGGGGCAAAACGCAGTCATTTACTGTGGACCAATGTTCAGGCCAACAATTTGTGTGCAAAGCGAGAGGGAGGGCTATCGATCAAGCCTATCTCTGCACAAAGTGCTGTACTAATTGGGACCATGTTTTCCAACACTCGGATTCTGAGGGTTACAAAGCTGACACCGAACAGACGTCCAGATGGACCTTAATCAAAAAAACATTGACCAGTCACCTAGTTGGGATAGTATAGTGACAGTGAGGAATGTAAACAAAACAGATCAGGGTATCTATTGGGTGTGTTTTAGATGTAGCTGGAAAAGACCCATGTGAGAGAATTGCTATCCGCGTACAAGAACCTCCAGTCAATGAACACGAGACAACCTTTAATTTGCAAGATCAAATTGTCACCTATCCCACCGACTTGACCCGCAAAGATAAAATAGCTATGGACAATTGCATAAGCATGCTCCACTGGGAGGCCACATCATGGGCGATTTTAGACCCTTTTTAAGGGGGCTCAAGCCCCCCCCTAAATTTCATCTCAGCCCCCCTAAAAATTATAATAAAAAACATTGGTAATAATAAAATTTTGTAAAAGTTAGTAATTTCATGGCGCAGATTAGAACCCAAATTGAAACGTAAGATACTAAAATTGCTGAATGTTAGAACACTGTCAAATTGGTCGTTATTACTGTGATTTACAAAGTGTCAGGTTTAGTTCCATCATAGTGTTAATAATGTCAAAATGTTAGCTGACGTTTGTTGTTCAGTAGCTAGCTCAGAGATTATCGGCTATTGAAATTACTGATTTAGCGAGGCACTGTATCCCTGTCACATTCTCATTAAGGGCTGAGCCCCCCTAAAGGTCTGATCCTAGAATCGCTCTTGGGCCACATTTAGGCCCTATTCAAATTGAACAACTAAAATGATGCCACAGGTTTGCAATGTCTTTAGTTTGTTTTAGCTATGCCTTCTCTAAACCTCACATCGAAAAAGGGAAAAATACAAGTCATTAAGTTTACTGTTTCCTTCAGCAAAATAATGTCTTACCACCTGTTGCTTAAGCCTTTTCCAGGTAATGACACCTGTTTCTCGAGAACAGGACGGGGAAAAAGTGTACACTGATTGAGCTTGTCTTAGTGTTGACATCACCTTCAATAGGTAACTACTTAGCCTCATGGGTTGTTAATCAAAGTGCCAGTAGCTGATGTGTGGTGGCCTGTGGGGACGATACGAGGACTTGGCTTTCATGTTCCACAAGCAGCACCCAAACATGTCCCATACCGAGCAGGAAGGGGCACTCCTGGTCACACTTTTGATGACAGTGTGCATGTGTGATAAAACTTGATGTACCCAGAGGCGTAACTACCAGATAACAGATTGCTAAACCTGCTGAGACCAACTTCTCTGATGGTTTGGAAGAATTAGTATAAATTTTAAATATTTAATGTTGATATTAATGCTTAAGTTATGTACATTGTGATCCTGTAACCGATTGGATGCATGGAATGTTTAAAAGATGAAAAGACATGATTATGTCAATGGTGATCTCCATAGCTGTGTTTGCTGGCATCCTCATCTGCTGTGGGTGCCGTGTCATTCCCTGTTTTAGAACTATAATCAATAGGCTGATAACTAAAGCCTTATCAAAAGAGGGTACTCCCCCACCCTACCAAATGGTAGTCACCCAAGAAGTCCCTCTTCCAGGTTATTGTCCACCTAGTGGTGCGAACTATTTTTATGAGGCTGACACTTCCTCTGAGGAGGAAGGAGTTTAGTACACCAGGTCTAAATTCATCCCTGTCACCACCAGTGCCCCCTCTCCAAAAATCCCTATCCGTCCTATCTCCAACTGTTCTTCTAACCTCTTCTTTGTTCCACAGCTTACGCATGGCCAGAAGTAGGCCTTTTGATTTGAATTAATGTAACTGAAAAGCTAAAGCATAAGTTTGAAATGTGATTCTAATTTTCAGTAGTATTGTAGTCAGTATAGCCTTAAGCAAGACATAGGTTTGAAGTGTGATTTTACAATTTTAATAAAGTTTACGTTGAAGTTTTTGCTGTTCCACAATTTTTAGAGATTTCCACAATAATAAATGTAATCATCAAGTATAGTCATACATAGCCATGTATTATGCAGCTTACACTAGCAGCTAAAAACCACATAGTGTACACTCACTACACCGCACTGCCATTTTACTACCAGTATCATAGTTCATTTTTCTAATGTTGCTAATCTGTGTTAGTTTGGGTTTTTTAGTTCTTTGTTGTGTGTTTCTCTGTTGGCCCTGCCTTTCTGTCTCCTGTGGTTTTTTCCCCCCCTCCTGCCTGCTACTGCCAGCTGACGACGCACACCTGTCCCTCATTCCACAATCACCGCTCTCCCGCCACACACACCTGCCAGCCATCTACAATCAAGCTCAGTATTTCAACCCCGGCTCCACTCACTATCTTCGCTTGATCATTGTCTCCGCCATATTGTCATCGGCTCCACATCTCACGCCCGCATCCAGTCAGCTGGCTTCACCTTTCAGCTTCCTCCTCACGGCTCACCACTCTACCCTGCCTCTGCTCCTGCTTCCAGCCTTCCCCTCTTGGATTCTCTTCTGCTTCATCCTGCCTCACTACCGCTTCCAGCCTTCCCTTCTTGGCCTCCCCGTGTTCCACGAACTCAGCCTTCCCTTCTTGGACTCCCCCTGTTCCCCGGACTCCAGTGCTTCCCCCTCGGTTCCCTCGGCCCAGGTTTCCCCACGCTCCCCGAGCTCCCTTGCCATCCTATTCCAGTAAGCTCCCTTGCCATCCTATCCCAGTGAGTCCCTTGCCATCCTACCCCAGTGCATCCCTCGTCATCCTATCCCCAGCCCTTGTGTCTTCACTCCTGTTTTTGGCGTCCACCTTTCCTCACCTCCCTCCTTTCCTTTATTTAAATAAACCTGTTTTTGTGAACATTGCATTTGGGTCCGTTCTGTATCTCCTAGTAACATAATCACCTTAAACTGTATTTAGGTTAGCAGTTAGGTAATCAGCGTTTGCTGTATAAAAAGGGGAATATGACATTTTCCCAAATTTTTTACTGTTACACTTATTATGATATGCTTCGCGTAAGCGGTACATGAAGAGGGAATTGTAAGAAATATTTTGTGGAAAGTGTGTGTGTGTGTGTGTGGAGATCATTGGTGGCTTTGTTCTCTGATCTTCCTGACTGCCTGTGAGAGAGAGCCATCTAACCTGATAAGTTTGAGTCGGTCTCAAATTTTCGCTGGAGGCTTGCTGCCTTTTTTTCCAACGCATTCTCATGAACAGGTCCGTATGATATCGTACGAAAATGTATGCACACCAAAACGTATGATATCCTAGGAAATGAGGAGACTGCGTGACCAGCCGGCTGGCTATGACCTCCCTGACGTTTAGTAGCAGTTAGTAGACGTGTTTAGTAGCAGTTAGTAGACGTGTTTAGTAACAGTTAGTAAACGTGTTTAGTAGCAGTTAGTAGACGTGTTTAGTAACAGTTAGTAGACGTGTTTAGTAACGTGTTTAGTAACGTGTTTAGTAGCAGTTAGACGACGTGTTTAGGAGCAGTTAGACAACGTGTTTAGTAGCAGTTAGACAACGTGTTTAGTAACAGATAGTAGACGTTTAGTAGCAGGTAGACGTGTTTAGTAGCAGGTAGACGTGTTTAGTAGCAGGTAGACGTGTTTAGTAGCAGTTAGACGTGTTTAGTAGCAGTTAGACGTGTTTAGTAGCAGTTAGACGTGTTTAGTAGCAGTTAGACGTGTTTAGTAACAGTTAGACGTGTTTAGTAACAGTTAGTAGACGTGTTTAGTAGCAGTTAGTGTGTTTAGTAACAGTAGACGTTTAGTAGCAGTTTGTAGACGTGTTTAGTAACAGTTTGTAGACGTGTTTAGTAACAGTTTGTAGATGTGTTTAGTAACAGTGTGTTTAGTAGCAGTTAGTAGACGTTTAGTAGCAGTTAGTAGACGTGTTTAGTAACAGTAGACGTTTAGTAGCAGTTAGTAGACGTGTTTAGTAAACAGTTAGTAGACGTGTTTAGTAACCAGTTAGTAGACGTGTTTAGTAGCAGTTAGTAGACGTGTTTAGTAGCAGTTAGTAGATGTGTTTAGTAGCAGTGTGTTTAGTAACAGTTAGTAGATGTGTTTAGTAGCAGTGTGTTTAGTAAGAGTTAGTAGACGTGTTTAGTAAGAGTAAGTAGACGTGTTTAGTAACAGTAGACGTGTTTAGTAACAGTTAGTAGACGTGTTTAGTAACAGTAGACGTGTTTAGTAGCAGTTAGTAGACGTGTTTAGTAACAGTTAGTAGACGTGTTTAGTAGCAGTTAGTAGACGTGTTTAGTAGCAGTTAGTAGACGTGTTTAGTAGCAGTTAGTAGACGTGTTTAGTAACAGTTAGTAGCAGTTAGTAAACGTGTTTAGTAGCAGTTAGTGTGTTTAGTAACAGTAGACGTTTAGTAGCAGTTTGTAGACGTGTTTAGTAACAGTTTGTAGACGTGTTTAGTAACAGTGTGTTTAGTAACAGTTAGTAGACGTGTTTAGTAACAGTTAGTAGACGTGTTTAGTAACAGTTAGTAGACGTGTTTAGTAGCAGTTAGTAGACGTGTTTAGTAGCAGTTAGTAGACGTGTTTAGTAGCAGTTAGTAGACGTGTTTAGTAGCAGTTAGTAGACGTGTTTAGTAACAGTTAGTAGCAGTTAGTAAACGTGTTTAGTAGCAGTTAGTGTGTTTAGTAACAGACGTGTTTAGTAGCAGTTTGTAGACGTGTTTAGTAGCAGTTTGTAGACGTGTTTAGTAACAGTTTGTAGACGTGTTTAGTAACAGTTTGTAGACGTGTTTAGTAACAGTGTGTTTAGTAACAGTTAGTAGACGTGTTTAGTAACAGTTAGTAGACGTGTTTAGTAACAGTTAGTAGACGTGTTTAGTAACAGTTAGTAGACGTGTTTAGTAACAGTAGATGTTTAGTAGCAGTTAGTAGACGTGTTTAGTAACAGTAGATGTTTAGTAGCAGTTAGTAGACGTGTTTAGTAAACAGTTAGTAGACGTGTTTAGTAGCAGTTAGTAGACGTGTTTAGTAGCAGTTAGTAGACGTGTTTAGTAACAGTTAGTAGATGTGTTTAGTAGCAGTTTGTTTAGTAAGAGTTAGTAGACGTGTTTAGTAACAGTAGACGTGTTTAGTAACAGTTAGTAGACGTGTTTAGTAACAGTTAGTAGACGTGTTTAGTAGCAGTTAGTAGACGTGTTTAGTAGCAGTTAGTAGACGTGTTTAGTAGCAGTTAGTAGACGTGTTTAGTAGCAGTTAGTAGACGTGTTTAGTAGCAGTTAGTAGACGTGTTTAGTAGCAGTTAGACAACGTGTTTAGTAACAGATAGTAGACGTTTAGTAGCAGTTAGACGTGTTTAGTAACAGTTAGTAGACGTGTTTAGTAACGTGTTTAGTAACGTGTTTAGTAGCAGTTAGACGACGTGTTTAGTAGCAGTTAGACGACGTGTTTAGTAGCAGTTAGACGACGTGTTTAGTAGCAGTTAGACGACGTGTTTAGTAGCAGTTAGACGACGTGTTTAGTAGCAGTTAGACAACGTGTTTAGTAACAGATAGTAGACGTTTAGTAGCAGTTAGACAACGTGTTTAGTAACAGATAGTAGACGTTTAGTAGCAGTTAGACGTGTTTAGTAGCAGTTAGACGTGTTTAGTAGCAGTTAGACGTGTTTAGTAGCAGTTAGACGTGTTTAGTAACAGTTAGTAGACGTGTTTAGTAACAGTTAGTAGACGTGTTTAGTAACAGTTAGTAGACGTGTTTAGTAACAGTTAGTAGACGTGTTTAGTAGCAGTTAGTAGACGTGTTTAGTAGCAGTTAGTAGACGTGTTTAGTAACAGTTAGTAGACGTGTTTAGTAACAGTTAGTAGACGTGTTTAGTAGCAGTTAGTAGACGTGTTTAGTAGCAGTTAGTAGACGTGTTTAGTAGCAGTTAGTAGACGTGTTTAGTAGCAGTTAGTAGACGTGTTTAGTAACAGTTAGTAGCAGTTAGTAAACGTGTTTAGTAGCAGTTAGTGTGTTTAGTAACAGTAGACGTGTTTAGTAGCAGTTTGTAGACGTGTTTAGTAGCAGTTTGTAGACGTGTTTAGTAGCAGTTTGTAGACGTGTTTAGTAACAGTTTGTAGACGTGTTTAGTAACAGTTTGTAGACTGTTTAGTAACAGTTAGTAGACGTGTTTAGTAACAGTTAGTAGACGTGTTTAGTAACAGTTAGTAGACGTGTTTAGTAACAGTTAGTAGACGTGTTTAGTAACAGTTAGTAGACGTGTTTAGTAGCAGTTAGTAGACGTGTTTAGTAACAGTTAGTAGCAGTTAGTAAACGTGTTTAGTAGCAGTTAGTGTGTTTAGTAACAGTAGACGTTTAGTAGCAGTTTGTAGACGTGTTTAGTAACAGTTTGTAGACGTGTTTAGTAACAGTGTGTTTAGTAACAGTTAGTAGACGTGTTTAGTAACAGTTAGTAGACGTGTTTAGTAACAGTTAGTAGACGTGTTTAGTAGCAGTTAGTAGACGTGTTTAGTAGCAGTTAGTAGACATGTTTAGTAGCAGTTAGTAGACGTGTTTAGTAACAGTTAGTAGCAGTTAGTAAACGTGTTTAGTAGCAGTTAGTGTGTTTAGTAACAGTAGACGTGTTTAGTAGCAGTTTGTAGACGTGTTTAGTAACAGTTTGTAGACGTGTTTAGTAACAGTTTGTAGACGTGTTTAGTAACAGTTTGTAGACGTGTTTAGTAACAGTTTGTAGACGTGTTTAGTAACAGTGTGTTTAGTAACAGTTAGTAGACGTGTTTAGTAACAGTTAGTAGACGTGTTTAGTAACAGTTAGTAGACGTGTTTAGTAACAGTAGATGTTTAGTAGCAGTTAGTAGACGTGTTTAGTAACAGTAGATGTTTAGTAGCAGTTAGTAGACGTGTTTAGTAACAGTAGATGTTTAGTAGCAGTTAGTAGACGTGTTTAGTAAACAGTTAGTAGACGTGTTTAGTAGCAGTTAGTAGACGTGTTTAGTAAACAGTTAGTAGACGTGTTTAGTAGCAGTTAGTAGACGTGTTTAGTAGCAGTTAGTAGACGTGTTTAGTAACAGTTAGTAGATGTGTTTAGTAGCAGTGTGTTTAGTAAGAGTTAGTAGACGTGTTTAGTAACAGTAGACGTGTTTAGTAACAGTTAGTAGACGTGTTTAGTAACAGTTAGTAGACGTGTTTAGTAACAGTTAGTAGACATGTTTAGTAGCAGTTAGTAGACGTGTTTAGTAGCAGTTAGTAGACGTGTTTAGTAGCAGTTAGTAGACGTGTTTAGTAGCAGTTAGTAGACGTGTTTAGTAGCAGTTAGTAGACGTGTTTAGTAGCAGTTAGTAGACGTGTTTAGTAGCAGTTAGTAGACGTGTTTAGTAGCAGTTAGTAGACGTGTTTAGTAGCAGTTAGTAGACGTGTTTAGTAGCAGTTAGTAGACGTGTTTAGTAGCAGTTAGACAACGTGTTTAGTAACAGATAGTAGACGTTTAGTAGCAGTTAGACGTGTTTAGTAACAGTTAGTAGACGTTTAGTAGCAGTTAGACGTGTTTAGTAGCAGTTAGACGTGTTTAGTAACAGTTAGTAGACGTGTTTAGTAACAGTTAGTAGACGTGTTTAGTAACAGTTAGTAGACGTGTTTAGTAGCAGTTAGTGTGTTTAGTAACAGTAGACGTTTAGTAGCAGTTTGTAGACGTGTTTAGTAACAGTTAGTAGACGTGTTTAGTAACAGTTAGTAGACGTGTTTAGTAACAGTTAGTAGACGTGTTTAGTAGCAGTTAGTAGACGTGTTTAGTAACAGTTAGTAGATGTGTTTAGTAGCAGTGTGTTTAGTAAGAGTTAGTAGACGTGTTTAGTAACAGTAGACGTGTTTAGTAACAGTTAGTAGACGTGTTTAGTAGCAGTTAGTAGACATGTTTAGTAGCAGTTAGTAGACGTGTTTAGTAGCAGTTAGTAGACGTGTTTAGTAGCAGTTAGTAGACGTGTTTAGTAGCAGTTAGACAACGTGTTTAGTAACAGATAGTAGACGTTTAGTAGCAGTTAGACGTGTTTAGTAACAGTTAGTAGACGTGTTTAGTAACGTGTTTAGTAACGTGTTTAGTAGCAGTTAGACGACGTGTTTAGTAGCAGTTAGACGACGTGTTTAGTAGCAGTTAGACGACGTGTTTAGTAGCAGTTAGACGACGTGTTTAGTAGCAGTTAGACAACGTGTTTGGTAACAGATAGTAGACGCTTAGTAGCAGTTAGACAACGTGTTTAGTAACAGATAGTAGACGTTTAGTAGCAGTTAGACGTGTTTAGTAGCAGTTAGACGTGTTTAGTAGCAGTTAGACGTGTTTAGTAGCAGTTAGACGTGTTTAGTAACAGTTAGTAGACGTGTTTAGTAACAGTTAGTAGACGTGTTTAGTAACAGTTAGTAGACGTGTTTAGTAACAGTTAGTAGACGTGTTTAGTAGCAGTTAGTGTGTTTAGTAACAGTAGACGTTTAGTAGCAGTTTGTAGACGTGTTTAGTAACAGTTAGTAGACGTGTTTAGTAGCAGTTAGTAGACGTGTTTAGTAACAGTTAGTAGACGTGTTTAGTAAGAGTTTGTAGACGTGTTTAGTAAGAGTTTGTAGACGTGTTTAGTAACAGTTTGTAGACGTGTTTAGTAACAGTGTGTTTAGTAACAGTTAGTAGACTGTTTAGTAACAGTTAGTAGACGTGTTTAGTAACAGTTAGTAGACGTGTTTAGTAACAGTTAGTCGACGTGTTTAGTAACAGTTAGTAGACGTGTTTAGTAACAGTTAGTAGACGTGTTTAGTAACAGTAGATGTTTAGTAGCAGTTAGTAGACGTGTTTAGTAAACAGTTAGTAGACGTGTTTAGTAGCAGTTAGTAGACATGTTTAGTAGCAGTTAGTAGACGTGTTTAGTAACAGTTAGTAGATGTGTTTAGTAGCAGTGTGTTTAGTAAGAGTTAGTAGACGTGTTTAGTAACAGTAGACGTGTTTAGTAACAGTTAGTAGACGTGTTTAGTAAGTTAGTAGACGTGTTTAGTAAGTTAGTAGACGTGTTTAGTAGCAGTTAGTAGACGTGTTTAGTAGCAGTTAGTAGACGTGTTTAGTAGCAGTTAGTAGACGTGTTTAGTAGCAGTTAGTAGACGTGTTTAGTAGCAGTTAGTAGACGTTTAGTAGCAGTTAGTAGACGTGTTTAGTAACAGTTAGTAGACGTGTTTAGTAGCAGTTAGTAGACGTGTTTAGTAGCAGTTAGTAGACGTGTTTAGTAGCAGTTAGACAACGTGTTTAGTAACAGATAGTAGACGTTTAGTAGCAGTTAGACGTGTTTAGTAACAGTTAGTAGATGTGTTTAGTAACGTGTTTAGTAACGTGTTTAGTAGCAGTTAGACGACGTGTTTAGTAGCAGTTAGACGACGTGTTTAGTAGCAGTTAGACGACGTGTTTAGTAGCAGTTAGTAGACGTTTAGTAGCAGTTAGTAGACGTTTAGTAGCAGTTAGTAGACGTGTTTAGTAGCAGTTAGACGACGTGTTTAGTAGCAGTTAGACGACGTGTTTAGTAGCAGTTAGACGACGTGTTTAGTAGCAGTTAGTGTGTTTAGTAACAGTAGACGTTTAGTAGCAGTTTGTAGACGTGTTTAGTAACAGTTTGTAGACGTGTTTAGTAACAGTTTGTAGACGTGTTTAGTAACAGTTAGTAGATGTGTTTAGTAACAGATAGTAGACGTGTTTAGTAGCAGTTAGTAGACGTGTTTAGTAGCAGTGTGTTTAGTAACAGTTAGTAGACGTGTTTAGTAACAGTTTGTAGACGTGTTTAGTAACAGTTTGTAGACGTGTTTAGTAACAGTTAGTAGATGTGTTTAGTAACAGTTAGTAGACGTGTTTAGTAGCAGTGTGTTTAGTAACAGTTAGTAGACGTGTTTAGTAACAGTTAGTAGACGTGTTTAGTAACGTGTTTAGTAACGTGTTTAGTAGCAGTTAGACGACGTGTTTAGTAGCAGTTAGACGACGTGTTTAGTAGCAGTTAGACGACGTGTTTAGTAGCAGTTAGACAACGTGTTTGGTAACAGATAGTAGACGCTTAGTAGCAGTTAGACAACGTGTTTAGTAACAGATAGTAGACGTTTAGTAGCAGTTAGACGTGTTTAGTAGCAGTTAGACGTGTTTAGTAGCAGTTAGACGTGTTTAGTAGCAGTTAGACGTGTTTAGTAACAGTTAGTAGACGTGTTTAGTAACAGTTAGTAGACGTGTTTAGTAACAGTTAGTAGACGTGTTTAGTAACAGTTAGTAGACGTGTTTAGTAACAGTTAGTAGACGTGTTTAGTAGCAGTTAGTGTGTTTAGTAACAGTAGACGTTTAGTAGCAGTTTGTAGACGTGTTTAGTAACAGTTAGTAGACGTGTTTAGTAGCAGTTAGTAGACGTGTTTAGTAACAGTTAGTAGACGTGTTTAGTAAGAGTTTGTAGACGTGTTTAGTAAGAGTTTGTAGACGTGTTTAGTAACAGTTTGTAGACGTGTTTAGTAACAGTGTGTTTAGTAACAGTTAGTAGACTGTTTAGTAACAGTTAGTAGACGTGTTTAGTAACAGTTAGTAGACGTGTTTAGTAACAGTTAGTAGACGTGTTTAGTAACAGTTAGTAGACGTGTTTAGTAACAGTTAGTAGACGTGTTTAGTAACAGTAGATGTTTAGTAGCAGTTAGTAGACGTGTTTAGTAAACAGTTAGTAGACGTGTTTAGTAGCAGTTAGTAGACATGTTTAGTAGCAGTTAGTAGACGTGTTTAGTAACAGTTAGTAGATGTGTTTAGTAGCAGTGTGTTTAGTAAGAGTTAGTAGACGTGTTTAGTAACAGTAGACGTGTTTAGTAACAGTTAGTAGACGTGTTTAGTAAGTTAGTAGACGTGTTTAGTAAGTTAGTAGACGTGTTTAGTAGCAGTTAGTAGACGTGTTTAGTAGCAGTTAGTAGACGTGTTTAGTAGCAGTTAGTAGACGTGTTTAGTAGCAGTTAGTAGACGTGTTTAGTAGCAGTTAGTAGACGTTTAGTAGCAGTTAGTAGACGTGTTTAGTAACAGTTAGTAGACGTGTTTAGTAGCAGTTAGTAGACGTGTTTAGTAGCAGTTAGTAGACGTGTTTAGTAGCAGTTAGACAACGTGTTTAGTAACAGATAGTAGACGTTTAGTAGCAGTTAGACGTGTTTTGTAACAGTTAGTAGATGTGTTTAGTAACGTGTTTAGTAACGTGTTTAGTAGCAGTTAGACGACGTGTTTAGTAGCAGTTAGACGACGTGTTTAGTAGCAGTTAGACGACGTGTTTAGTAGCAGTTAGTAGACGTTTAGTAGCAGTTAGTAGACGTGTTTAGTAGCAGTTAGACGACGTGTTTAGTAGCAGTTAGACGACGTGTTTAGTAGCAGTTAGACGACGTGTTTAGTAGCAGTTAGTGTGTTTAGTAACAGTAGACGTTTAGTAGCAGTTTGTAGACGTGTTTAGTAACAGTTTGTAGACGTGTTTAGTAACAGTTTGTAGACGTGTTTAGTAACAGTTAGTAGATGTGTTTAGTAACAGATAGTAGACGTGTTTAGTAGCAGTTAGTAGACGTGTTTAGTAGCAGTGTGTTTAGTAACAGTTAGTAGACGTGTTTAGTAACAGTTTGTAGACGTGTTTAGTAACAGTTTGTAGACGTGTTTAGTAACAGTTAGTAGATGTGTTTAGTAACAGTTAGTAGACGTGTTTAGTAGCAGTGTGTTTAGTAACAGTTAGTAGACGTGTTTAGTAACAGTTAGTAGACGTGTTTAGTAACAGTTAGTAGACGTGTTTAGTAACAGTTAGTAGACGTGTTTAGTAACAGTTAGTAGACGTGTTTAGTAACAGTTAGTAGACGTGTTTAGTAGCAGTTAGTAGACGTGTTTAGTAGCAGTTAGTAGACGTGTTTAGTAGCAGTTAGTAGACGTGTTTAGTAACAGTTAGTAGCAGTTAGTAAACGTGTTTAGTAGCAGTTAGTGTGTTTAGTAACAGTAGACGTTTAGTAGCAGTTTGTAGACGTGTTTAGTAACAGTTTGTAGACGTGTTTAGTAACAGTTTGTAGACGTGTTTAGTAACAGTTTGTAGACGTGTTTAGTAACAGTTTGTAGACGTGTTTAGTAACAGTGTGTTTAGTAACAGATAGTAGACGTGTTTAGTAGCAGTTAGTAGACGTGTTTAGTAACAGTTAGTAGACGTTTTTAGTAGCAGTTAGTAGACGTGTTTAGTAACAGTTAGTAGACGTGTTTAGTAGCAGTGTGTTTAGTAACAGTTAGTAGACGTGTTTAGTAACAGTTAGTAGACGTGTTTAGTAACAGTTAGTAGACGTGTTTAGTAACAGTTAGTAGACGTGTTTAGTAACAGTTAGTAGACGTGTTTAGTAACAGTTAGTAGACGTGTTTAGTAGCAGTTAGTAGACGTGTTTAGTAGCAGTTAGTAGACGTGTTTAGTAGCAGTTAGTAGACGTGTTTAGTAGCAGTTAGTAGACGTGTTTAGTAACAGTTAGTAGCAGTTAGTAAACGTGTTTAGTAGCAGTTAGTGTGTTTAGTAACAGTAGACGTTTAGTAGCAGTTTGTAGACGTGTTTAGTAACAGTTTGTAGACGTGTTTAGTAACAGTTTGTAGACGTGTTTAGTAACAGTTTGTAGACGTGTTTAGTAACAGTTTGTAGACGTGTTTAGTAACAGTGTGTTTAGTAACATTTAGTAGACGTGTTTAGTAACAGTTAGTAGACGTGTTTAGTAGCAGTTAGTAGACGTGTTTAGTAACAGTTAGTAGACGTGTTTAGTAGCAGTTAGTAGACGTGTTTAGTAACAGTTAGTAGACGTGTTTAGTAGCAGTGTGTTTAGTAGCAGTTAGTAGACGTGTTTAGTAACAGTTAGTAGACGTGTTTAGTAGCAGTGTGTTTAGTAACAGTTTGTAGACGTGTTTAGTAACAGTTTGTAGACGTTTTTAGTAACAGTGTGTTTAGTAACAGTTAGTAGACGTGTTTAGTAACAGTTAGTAGACGTGTTTAGTAACAGTTAGTAGACGTGTTTAGTAACAGTAGACGTGTTTAGTAACAGTTAGTAGACGTGTTTAGTAACAGTTAGTAGACGTGTTTAGTAGCAGTTAGTAGACGTGTTTAGTAGCAGTTAGTAGACGTGTTTAGTAACAGTAGATGTTTAGTAGCAGTTAGTAGATGTGTTTAGTAATCAGTTAGTAGACGTGTTTAGTAGCAGTTAGTAGACGTGTTTAGTAGCAGTTAGTAGACGTGTTTAGTAGCAGTTAGTAGACGTGTTTAGTAACAGTTAGTAGATGTGTTTAGTAGCAGTGTGTTTAGTAACAGTTAGTAGATGTGTTTAGTAGCAGTGTGTTTAGTAAGAGTTAGTAAACGTGTTTAGTAACAGTAGACGTGTTTAGTAACAGTTAGTAGACGTGTTTAGTAACAGTTAGTAGACGTGTTTAGTAGCAGTTAGTAGACGTGTTTAGTAGCAGTTAGTAGACGTGTTTAGTAGCAGTTAGTAGACGTGTTTAGTAGCAGTTAGTAGACGTGTTTAGTAGCAGTTAGACAACGTGTTTAGTAACAGATAGTAGACGTTTAGTAGCAGTTAGACGTGTTTAGTAACAGTTAGTAGACGTGTTTAGTAACGTGTTTAGTAACGTGTTTAGTAGCAGTTAGACGACGTGTTTAGTAGCAGTTAGACGACGTGTTTAGTAGCAGTTAGACGACGTGTTTAGTAGCAGTTAGACAACGTGTTTAGTAACAGATAGTAGACGTTTAGTAGCAGTTAGACAACGTGTTTAGTAACAGATAGTAGACGTTTAGTAGCAGTTAGACGTGTTTAGTAGCAGTTAGACGTGTTTAGTAACAGTTAGTAGACGTGTTTAGTAACAGTTAATAGACGTGTTTAGTAACAGTTAGTAGACGTGTTTAGTAGCAGTTAGTGTGTTTAGTAACAGTAGACGTTTAGTAGCAGTTTGTAGACGTGTTTAGTAACAGTTAGTAGATGTGTTTAGTAACAGTGTGTTTAGTAACAGTTAGTAGACGTGTTTAGTAGCAGTTAGTAGACGTGTTTAGTAGCAGTTAGTAGACGTTTAGTAGCAGTTAGTAGACGTGTTTAGTAACAGTTAGTAGACGTGTTTAGTAACAGTTAGTAGACGTGTTTAGTAACAGTAGACGTTTAGTAGCAGTTAGTAGACGTGTTTAGTAAACAGTTAGTAGACGTGTTTAGTAACAGTAGACGTTTAGTAGCAGTTAGTAGACGTGTTTAGTAAACAGTTAGTAGACGTGTTTAGTAGCAGTTAGTAGACGTGTTTAGTAGCAGTTAGTAGACTTGTTTAGTAACAGTTAGTAGATGTGTTTAGTAGCAGTGTGTTTAGTAAGAGTTAGTAGACGTGTTTAGTAACAGTAGACGTGTTTAGTAACAGTTAGTAGACGTGTTTAGTAACAGTTAGTAGACGTGTTTAGTAGCAGTTAGTAGACGTGTTTAGTAGCAGTTAGTAGACGTGTTTAGTAGCAGTTAGTAGACATGTTTAGTAGCAGTTAGTAGACGTGTTTAGTAGCAGTTAGTAGACGTGTTTAGTAGCAGTTAGTAGACGTGTTTAGTAGCAGTTAGACAACGTGTTTAGTAACAGATAGTAGACGTTTAGTAGCAGTTAGACGTGTTTAGTAACAGTTAGTAGACGTGTTTAGTAACGTGTTTAGTAACGTGTTTAGTAGCAGTTAGACGACGTGTTTAGTAGCAGTTAGACGACGTGTTTAGTAGCAGTTAGACGACGTGTTTATTAGCAGTTAGACAACGTGTTTAGTAACAGATAGTAGACGCTTAGTAGCAGTTAGACAACGTGTTTAGTAACAGATAGTAGACGTTTAGTAGCAGTTAGACGTGTTTAGTAGCAGTTAGACGTGTTTAGTAGCAGTTAGACGTGTTTAGTAACAGTTAGTAGACGTGTTTAGTAACAGTTAGTAGACGTGTTTAGTAACAGTTAGTAGACGTGTTTAGTAGCAGTTAGTAGACGTGTTTAGTAACAGTTAGTAGATGTGTTTAGTAGCAGTGTGTTTAGTAAGAGTTAGTAGACGTGTTTAGTAACAGTAGACGTTTAGTAGCAGTTTGTAGACGTGTTTAGTAACAGTTAATAGACGTGTTTAGTAGCAGTTAGTAGACGTGTTTAGTAACAGTTAGTAGACGTGTTTAGTAACAGTTAGTAGACGTGTTTAGTAGCAGTTAGTAGACGTGTTTAGTAACAGTTAGTAGATGTGTTTAGTAGCAGTGTGTTTAGTAAGAGTTAGTAGACGTGTTTAGTAACAGTAGACGTGTTTAGTAACAGTTAGTAGACGTGTTTAGTAACAGTTAGTAGACGTGTTTAGTAACAGTTAGTAGACGTGTTTAGTAGCAGTTAGTAGACGTGTTTAGTAACAGTTAGTAGATGTGTTTAGTTGCAGTGTGTTTAGTAAGAGTTAGTAGACGTGTTTAGTAACAGTAGACGTGTTTAGTAACAGTTAGTAGACGTGTTTAGTAACAGTTAGTAGACGTGTTTAGTAGCAGTTAGTAGACGTGTTTAATAGCAGTTAGTAGACATGTTTAGTAACAGTTAGTAGACGTGTTTAGTAGCAGTTAGTAGACGTGTTTAGTAGCAGTTAGTAGACGTGTTTAGTAGCAGTTAGACAACGTGTTTAGTAACAGATAGTAGACGTTTAGTAGCAGTTAGACGTGTTTAGTAACAGTTAGTAGACGTGTTTAGTAACGTGTTTAGTAACGTGTTTAGTAGCAGTTAGACGACGTGTTTAGTAGCAGTTAGACGACGTGTTTAGTAGCAGTTAGACGACGTGTTTAGTAGCAGTTAGACGACGTGTTTAGTAGCAGTTAGACAACGTGTTTGGTAACAGATAGTAGACGCTTAGTAGCAGTTAGACAACGTGTTTAGTAACAGATAGTAGACGTTTAGTAGCAGTTAGACGTGTTTAGTAGCAGTTAGACGTGTTTAGTAGCAGTTAGACGTGTTTAGTAGCAGTTAGACGTGTTTAGTAGCAGTTAGTAGACGTGTTTAGTAACAGTTAGTAGACGTGTTTAGTAACAGTTAGTAGACGTGTTTAGTAACAGTTAGTAGACGTGTTTAGTAGCAGTTAGTGTGTTTAGTAACAGTAGACGTTTAGTAGCAGTTTGTAGACGTGTTTAGTAACAGTTAGTAGACGTGTTTAGTAGCAGTTAGTAGACGTGTTTAGTAACAGTTAGTAGACGTGTTTAGTAACAGTTAGTAGACGTGTTTAGTAGCAGTTAGTAGACGTGTTTAGTAGCAGTTAGTAGACGTGTTTAGTAGCAGTTAGTAGACGTGTTTAGTAGCAGTTAGTAGACGTGTTTAGTAACAGTTAGTAGCAGTTAGTAAACGTGTTTAGTAGCAGTTAGTGTGTTTAGTAACAGTAGACGTGTTTAGTAGCAGTTTGTAGACGTGTTTAGTAACAGTTTGTAGACGTGTTTAGTAAGAGTTTGTAGACGTGTTTAGTAACAGTTTGTAGACGTGTTTAGTAACAGTTTGTAGACGTGTTTAGTAACAGTGTGTTTAGTAACAGTTAGTAGACTGTTTAGTAACAGTTAGTAGACGTGTTTAGTAACGGTTAGTAGACGTGTTTAGTAACGGTTAGTAGACGTGTTTAGTAACAGTTAGTAGACGTGTTTAGTAACAGTTAGTAGACGTGTTTAGTAACAGTTAGTAGACGTGTTTAGTAACAGTAGATGTTTAGTAGCAGTTAGTAGACGTGTTTAGTAAACAGTTAGTAGACGTGTTTAGTAGCAGTTAGTAGACATGTTTAGTAGCAGTTAGTAGACGTGTTTAGTAACAGTTAGTAGATGTGTTTAGTAGCAGTGTGTTTAGTAAGAGTTAGTAGACGTGTTTAGTAACAGTAGACGTGTTTAGTAACAGTTAGTAGACGTGTTTAGTAAGTTAGTAGACGTGTTTAGTAAGTTAGTAGACGTGTTTAGTAGCAGTTAGTAGACGTGTTTAGTAGCAGTTAGACAACGTGTTTAGTAACAGATAGTAGACGTTTAGTAGCAGTTAGACGTGTTTAGTAACAGTTAGTAGACGTGTTTAGTAACGTGTTTAGTAACGTGTTTAGTAGCAGTTAGACGACGTGTTTAGTAGCAGTTAGACGACGTGTTTAGTAGCAGTTAGACGACGTGTTTAGTAGCAGTTAGACAACGTGTTTGGTAACAGATAGTAGACGCTTAGTAGCAGTTAGACAACGTGTTTAGTAACAGATAGTAGACGTTTAGTAGCAGTTAGACGTGTTTAGTAGCAGTTAGACGTGTTTAGTAGCAGTTAGACGTGTTTAGTAGCAGTTAGACGTGTTTAGTAGCAGTTAGTAGACGTGTTTAGTAACAGTTAGTAGACGTGTTTAGTAACAGTTAGTAGACGTGTTTAGTAACAGTTAGTAGACGTGTTTAGTAGCAGTTAGTGTGTTTAGTAACAGTAGACGTTTAGTAGCAGTTTGTAGACGTGTTTAGTAACAGTTAGTAGACGTGTTTAGTAGCAGTTAGTAGACGTGTTTAGTAACAGTTAGTAGACGTGTTTAGTAACAGTTAGTAGACGTGTTTAGTAGCAGTTAGTAGACGTGTTTAGTAGCAGTTAGTAGACGTGTTTAGTAGCAGTTAGTAGACGTGTTTAGTAACAGTTAGTAGCAGTTAGTAAACGTGTTTAGTAGCAGTTAGTGTGTTTAGTAACAGTAGACGTGTTTAGTAGCAGTTTGTAGACGTGTTTAGTAACAGTTTGTAGACGTGTTTAGTAAGAGTTTGTAGACGTGTTTAGTAACAGTTTGTAGACGTGTTTAGTAACAGTTTGTAGACGTGTTTAGTAACAGTGTGTTTAGTAACAGTTAGTAGACTGTTTAGTAACAGTTAGTAGACGTGTTTAGTAACGGTTAGTAGACGTGTTTAGTAACAGTTAGTAGACGTGTTTAGTAACAGTTAGTAGACGTGTTTAGTAACAGTTAGTAGACGTGTTTAGTAACAGTAGATGTTTAGTAGCAGTTAGTAGACGTGTTTAGTAAACAGTTAGTAGACGTGTTTAGTAGCAGTTAGTAGACATGTTTAGTAGCAGTTAGTAGACGTGTTTAGTAACAGTTAGTAGATGTGTTTAGTAGCAGTGTGTTTAGTAAGAGTTAGTAGACGTGTTTAGTAACAGTAGACGTGTTTAGTAACAGTTAGTAGACGTGTTTAGTAAGTTAGTAGACGTGTTTAGTAAGTTAGTAGACGTGTTTAGTAGCAGTTAGTAGACGTGTTTAGTAGCAGTTAGTAGACGTGTTTAGTAGCAGTTAGTAGACGTGTTTAGTAGCAGTTAGTAGACGTGTTTAGTAGCAGTTAGTAGACGTTTAGTAGCAGTTAGTAGACGTGTTTAGTAACAGTTAGTAGACGTGTTTAGTAGCAGTTAGTAGACGTGTTTAGTAGCAGTTAGTAGACGTGTTTAGTAGCAGTTAGACAACGTGTTTAGTAACAGATAGTAGACGTTTAGTAGCAGTTAGACGTGTTTAGTAACAGTTAGTAGATGTGTTTAGTAACGTGTTTAGTAACGTGTTTAGTAGCAGTTAGACGACGTGTTTAGTAGCAGTTAGACGACGTGTTTAGTAGCAGTTAGACGACGTGTTTAGTAGCAGTTAGACGACGTGTTTAGTAGCAGTTAGTAGACGTTTAGTAGCAGTTAGTAGACGTGTTTAGTAGCAGTTAGACGACGTGTTTAGTAGCAGTTAGACGACGTGTTTAGTAGCAGTTAGTGTGTTTAGTAACAGTAGACGTTTAGTAGCAGTTTGTAGACGTGTTTAGTAACAGTTTGTAGACGTGTTTAGTAACAGTTTGTAGACGTGTTTAGTAACAG
Organism: Zingel zingel; assembly: GCA_023566125.1. Classification (NCBI taxonomy): domain Eukaryota; kingdom Metazoa; phylum Chordata; class Actinopteri; order Perciformes; family Percidae; genus Zingel; species Zingel zingel. Next base: position 33,818,143 of record CM042325.1, on the reverse strand, counting down.
TTAGTAGATGTGTTTAGTAACAGATAGTAGACGTGTTTAGTAGCAGTTAGTAGACGTGTTTAGTAGCAGTGTGTTTAGTAACAGTTAGTAGACGTGTTTAGTAACAGTTAGTAGACGTGTTTAGTAACAGTTTGTAGACGTGTTTAGTAGCAGTTAGTAGACGTGTTTAGTAGCAGTTAGTAGACGTGTTTAGTAACAGTTAGTAGCAGTTAGTAAACGTGTTTAGTAGCAGTTAGTGTGTTTAGTAACAGTAGACGTTTAGTAGCAGTTTGTAGACGTGTTTAGTAACAGTTTGTAGACGTGTTTAGTAACAGTTTGTAGACGTGTTTAGTAACAGTTTGTAGACGTGTTTAGTAAGTTTGTAGACGTGTTTAGTAACAGTGTGTTTAGTAACAGATAGTAGACGTGTTTAGTAGCAGTTAGTAGACGTGTTTAGTAACAGTTAGTAGACGTGTTTAGTAGCAGTTAGTAGACGTGTTTAGTAACAGTTAGTAGACGTGTTTAGTAGCAGTGTGTTTAGTAACAGTTAGTAGACGTGTTTAGTAACAGTTAGTAGACGTGTTTAGTAACAGTTAGTAGACGTGTTTAGTAACAGTTAGTAGACGTGTTTAGTAACAGTTAGTAGACGTGTTTAGTAGCAGTTAGTAGACGTGTTTAGTAGCAGTTAGTAGACGTGTTTAGTAGCAGTTAGTAGACGTGTTTAGTAGCAGTTAGTAGACGTGTTTACTAACAGTTAGTAGCAGTTAGTAAACGTGTTTAGTAGCAGTTAGTGTGTTTAGTAACAGTAGACGTTTAGTAGCAGTTTGTAGACGTGTTTAGTAACAGTTTGTAGACGTGTTTAGTAACAGTTTGTAGACGTGTTTAGTAACAGTTTGTAGACGTGTTTAGTAACAGTTTGTAGACGTGTTTAGTAACAGTGTGTTTAGTAACAGTTAGTAGACGTGTTTAGTAACAGTTAGTAGACGTGTTTAGTAGCAGTTAGTAGACGTGTTTAGTAACAGTTAGTAGACGTGTTTAGTAGCAGTTAGTAGACGTGTTTAGTAACAGTTAGTAGACGTGTTTAGTAGCAGTGTGTTTAGTAGCAGTTAGTAGACGTGTTTAGTAACAGTTAGTAGACGTGTTTAGTCGCAGTGTGTTTAGTAACAGTTTGTAGACGTGTTTAGTAACAGTTTGTAGACGTGTTTAGTAACAGTGTGTTTAGTAACAGTTAGTAGACGTGTTTAGTAACAGTTAGTAGACGTGTTTAGTAACAGTTAGTAGACGTGTTTAGTAACAGTAGACGTGTTTAGTAACAGTTAGTAGACGTGTTTAGTAACAGTTAGTAGACGTGTTTAGTAGCAGTTAGTAGACGTGTTTAGTAGCAGTTAGTAGACGTGTTTAGTAACAGTAGATGTTTAGTAGCAGTTAGTAGATGTGTTTAGTAAACAGTTAGTAGACGTGTTTAGTAGCAGTTAGTAGACGTGTTTAGTAGCAGTTAGTAGACGTGTTTAGTAGCAGTTAGTAGACGTGTTTAGTAACAGTTAGTAGATGTGTTTAGTAGCAGTGTGTTTAGTAACAGTTAGTAGATGTGTTTAGTAGCAGTGTGTTTAGTAAGAGTTAGTAAACGTGTTTAGTAACAGTAGACGTGTTTAGTAACAGTTAGTAGACGTGTTTAGTAACAGTTAGTAGACGTGTTTAGTAGCAGTTAGTAGACGTGTTTAGTAGCAGTTAGTAGACGTGTTTAGTAGCAGTTAGTAGACGTGTTTAGTAGCAGTTAGTAGACGTGTTTAGTAGCAGTTAGACAACGTGTTTAGTAACAGATAGTAGACGTTTAGTAGCAGTTAGACGTGTTTAGTAACAGTTAGTAGACGTGTTTAGTAACGTGTTTAGTAACGTGTTTAGTAGCAGTTAGACGACGTGTTTAGTAGCAGTTAGACGACGTGTTTAGTAGCAGTTAGACGACGTGTTTAGTAGCAGTTAGACAACGTGTTTAGTAACAGATAGTAGACGTTTAGTAGCAGTTAGACAACGTGTTTAGTAACAGATAGTAGACGTTTAGTAGCAGTTAGACGTGTTTAGTAGCAGTTAGACGTGTTTAGTAACAGTTAGTAGACGTGTTTAGTAACAGTTAATAGACGTGTTTAGTAACAGTTAGTAGACGTGTTTAGTAGCAGTTAGTGTGTTTAGTAACAGTAGACGTTTAGTAGCAGTTTGTAGACGTGTTTAGTAACAGTTAGTAGATGTGTTTAGTAACAGTGTGTTTAGTAACAGTTAGTAGACGTGTTTAGTAGCAGTTAGTAGACGTGTTTAGTAGCAGTTAGTAGACGTTTAGTAGCAGTTAGTAGACGTGTTTAGTAACAGTTAGTAGACGTGTTTAGTAACAGTTAGTAGACGTGTTTAGTAACAGTAGACGTTTAGTAGCAGTTAGTAGACGTGTTTAGTAAACAGTTAGTAGACGTGTTTAGTAACAGTAGACGTTTAGTAGCAGTTAGTAGACGTGTTTAGTAAACAGTTAGTAGACGTGTTTAGTAGCAGTTAGTAGACGTGTTTAGTAGCAGTTAGTAGACGTGTTTAGTAACAGTTAGTAGATGTGTTTAGTAGCAGTGTGTTTAGTAAGAGTTAGTAGACGTGTTTAGTAACAGTAGACGTGTTTAGTAACAGTTAGTAGACGTGTTTAGTAACAGTTAGTAGACGTGTTTAGTAGCAGTTAGTAGACGTGTTTAGTAGCAGTTAGTAGACGTGTTTAGTAGCAGTTAGTAGACGTGTTTAGTAGCAGTTAGTAGACGTGTTTAGTAGCAGTTAGTAGACGTGTTTAGTAGCAGTTAGTAGACGTGTTTAGTAGCAGTTAGACAACGTGTTTAGTAACAGATAGTAGACGTTTAGTAGCAGTTAGACGTGTTTAGTAACAGTTAGTAGACGTGTTTAGTAACGTGTTTAGTAACGTGTTTAGTAGCAGTTAGACGACGTGTTTAGTAGCAGTTAGACGACGTGTTTAGTAGCAGTTAGACGACGTGTTTATTAGCAGTTAGACAACGTGTTTAGTAACAGATAGTAGACGCTTAGTAGCAGTTAGACAACGTGTTTAGTAACAGATAGTAGACGTTTAGTAGCAGTTAGACGTGTTTAGTAGCAGTTAGACGTGTTTAGTAGCAGTTAGACGTGTTTAGTAACAGTTAGTAGACGTGTTTAGTAACAGTTAGTAGACGTGTTTAGTAACAGTTAGTAGACGTGTTTAGTAGCAGTTAGTGTGTTTAGTAACAGTAGACGTTTAGTAGCAGTTTGTAGACGTGTTTAGTAACAGTTAGTAGACGTGTTTAGTAGCAGTTAGTAGACGTGTTTAGTAACAGTTAGTAGACGTGTTTAGTAACAGTTAGTAGACGTGTTTAGTAGCAGTTAGTAGACGTGTTTAGTAACAGTTAGTAGATGTGTTTAGTAGCAGTGTGTTTAGTAAGAGTTAGTAGACGTGTTTAGTAACAGTAGACGTGTTTAGTAACAGTTAGTAGACGTGTTTAGTAACAGTTAGTAGACGTGTTTAGTAACAGTTAGTAGACGTGTTTAGTAGCAGTTAGTAGACGTGTTTAGTAACAGTTAGTAGATGTGTTTAGTTTCAGTGTGTTTAGTAAGAGTTAGTAGACGTGTTTAGTAACAGTAGACGTGTTTAGTAACAGTTAGTAGACGTGTTTAGTAACAGTTAGTAGACGTGTTTAGTAGCAGTTAGTAGACGTGTTTAATAGCAGTTAGTAGACATGTTTAGTAACAGTTAGTAGACGTGTTTAGTAGCAGTTAGTAGACGTGTTTAGTAGCAGTTAGTAGACGTGTTTAGTAGAAGTTAGACAACGTGTTTAGTAACAGATAGTAGACGTTTAGTAGCAGTTAGACGTGTTTAGTAACAGTTAGTAGACGTGTTTAGTAACGTGTTTAGTAACGTGTTTAGTAGCAGTTAGACGACGTGTTTAGTAGCAGTTAGACGACGTGTTTAGTAGCAGTTAGACGACGTGTTTAGTAGCAGTTAGACGACGTGTTTAGTAGCAGTTAGACAACGTGTTTGGTAACAGATAGTAGACGCTTAGTAGCAGTTAGACAACGTGTTTAGTAACAGATAGTAGACGTTTAGTAGCAGTTAGACGTGTTTAGTAGCAGTTAGACGTGTTTAGTAGCAGTTAGACGTGTTTAGTAGCAGTTAGACGTGTTTAGTAGCAGTTAGTAGACGTGTTTAGTAACAGTTAGTAGACGTGTTTAGTAACAGTTAGTAGACGTGTTTAGTAACAGTTAGTAGACGTGTTTAGTAACAGTTAGTAGACGTGTTTAGTAGCAGTTAGTGTGTTTAGTAACAGTAGACGTTTAGTAGCAGTTTGTAGACGTGTTTAGTAACAGTTAGTAGACGTGTTTAGTAGCAGTTAGTAGACGTGTTTAGTAACAGTTAGTAGACGTGTTTAGTAACAGTTAGTAGACGTGTTTAGTAGCAGTTAGTAGACGTGTTTAGTAGCAGTTAGTAGACGTGTTTAGTAGCAGTTAGTAGACGTGTTTAGTAACAGTTAGTAGCAGTTAGTAAACGTGTTTAGTAGCAGTTAGTGTGTTTAGTAACAGTAGACGTGTTTAGTAGCAGTTTGTAGACGTGTTTAGTAACAGTTTGTAGACGTGTTTAGTAAGAGTTTGTAGACGTGTTTAGTAACAGTTTGTAGACGTGTTTAGTAACAGTTTGTAGACGTGTTTAGTAACAGTGTGTTTAGTAACAGTTAGTAGACTGTTTAGTAACAGTTAGTAGACGTGTTTAGTAACGGTTAGTAGACGTGTTTAGTAACAGTTAGTAGACGTGTTTAGTAACAGTTAGTAGACGTGTTTAGTAACAGTTAGTAGACGTGTTTAGTAACAGTAGATGTTTAGTAGCAGTTAGTAGACGTGTTTAGTAAACAGTTAGTAGACGTGTTTAGTAGCAGTTAGTAGACATGTTTAGTAGCAGTTAGTAGACGTGTTTAGTAACAGTTAGTAGATGTGTTTAGTAGCAGTGTGTTTAGTAAGAGTTAGTAGACGTGTTTAGTAACAGTAGACGTGTTTAGTAACAGTTAGTAGACGTGTTTAGTAAGTTAGTAGACGTGTTTAGTAAGTTAGTAGACGTGTTTAGTAGCAGTTAGTAGACGTGTTTAGTAGCAGTTAGTAGACGTGTTTAGTAGCAGTTAGTAGACGTGTTTAGTAGCAGTTAGTAGACGTTTAGTAGCAGTTAGTAGACGTGTTTAGTAACAGTTAGTAGACGTGTTTAGTAGCAGTTAGTAGACGTGTTTAGTAGCAGTTAGTAGACGTGTTTAGTAGCAGTTAGACAACGTGTTTAGTAACAGATAGTAGACGTTTAGTAGCAGTTAGACGTGTTTAGTAACAGTTAGTAGATGTGTTTAGTAACGTGTTTAGTAACGTGTTTAGTAGCAGTTAGACGACGTGTTTAGTAGCAGTTAGACGACGTGTTTAGTAGCAGTTAGACGACGTGTTTAGTAGCAGTTAGACGACGTGTTTAGTAGCAGTTAGACGACGTGTTTAGTAGCAGTTAGTAGACGTTTAGTAGCAGTTAGTAGACGTGTTTAGTAGCAGTTAGACGACGTGTTTAGTAGCAGTTAGACGACGTGTTTAGTAGCAGTTAGTGTGTTTAGTAACAGTAGACGTTTAGTAGCAGTTTGTAGACGTGTTTAGTAACAGTTTGTAGACGTGTTTAGTAACAGTTTGTAGACATGTTTAGTAACAGTTAGTAGATGTGTTTAGTAACAGATAGTAGACGTGTTTAGTAGCAGTTAGTAGACGTGTTTAGTAGCAGTGTGTTTAGTAACAGTTAGTAGACGTGTTTAGTAACAGTTTGTAGACGTGTTTAGTAACAGTTTGTAGACGTGTTTAGTAACAGTTAGTAGATGTGTTTAGTAACAGTTAGTAGACGTGTTTAGTAGCAGTGTGTTTAGTAACAGTTAGTAGACGTGTTTAGTAACAGTTAGTAGACGTGTTTAGTAACAGTTAGTAGACGTGTTTAGTAACAGTTAGTAGACGTGTTTAGTAACAGTTAGTAGACGTGTTTAGTAACAGTTAGTAGACGTGTTTAGTAGCAGTTAGTAGACGTGTTTAGTAGCAGTTAGTAGACGTGTTTAGTAGCAGTTAGTAGACGTGTTTAGTAACAGTTAGTAGCAGTTAGTAAACGTGTTTAGTAGCAGTTAGTGTGTTTAGTAACAGTAGACGTTTAGTAGCAGTTTGTAGACGTGTTTAGTAACAGTTTGTAGACGTGTTTAGTAACAGTTTGTAGACGTGTTTAGTAACAGTTTGTAGACGTGTTTAGTAACAGTGTGTTTAGTAACAGATAGTAGACGTGTTTAGTAGCAGTTAGTAGACGTGTTTAGTAACAGTTAGTAGACGTGTTTAGTAGCAGTTAGTAGACGTGTTTAGTAGCAGTTAGTAGACGTGTTTAGTAACAGTTAGTAGACGTGTTTAGTAGCAGTGTGTTTAGTAACAGTTAGTAGACGTGTTTAGTAACAGTTAGTAGACGTGTTTAGTAACAGTTAGTAGACGTGTTTAGTAACAGTTAGTAGACGTGTTTAGTAACAGTTAGTAGACGTGTTTAGTAGCAGTTAGTAGACATGTTTAGTAGCAGTTAGTAGACGTGTTTAGTAGCAGTTAGTAGACGTGTTTAGTAACAGTTAGTAGCAGTTAGTAAACGTGTTTAGTAGCAGTTAGTGTGTTTAGTAACAGTAGACGTTTAGTAGCAGTTTGTAGACGTGTTTAGTAACAGTTTGTAGACGTGTATAGTAACAGTTTGTAGACGTGTTTAGTAACAGTTTGTAGACGTGTTTAGTAACAGTGTGTTTAGTAACAGTTAGTAGACGTGTTTAGTAACAGTTAGTAGACGTGTTTAGTAGCAGTTAGTAGACGTGTTTAGTAACAGTTAGTAGACGTGTTTAGTAGCAATTAGTAGACGTGTTTAGTAACAGTTAGTAGACGTGTTTAGTAGCAGTGTGTTTAGTAACAGTTAGTAGACGTGTTTAGTAACGGTTAGTAGACGTGTTTAGTAACAGTTAGTAGACGTGTTTAGTAACAGTTAGTAGACGTGTTTAGTAACAGTTAGTAGACGTGTTTAGTAACAGTTAGTAGACGTGTTTAGTAACAGTTAGTAGACGTGTTTAGTAGCAGTTAGTAGACATGTTTAGTAGCAGTTAGTAGACGTGTTTAGTAACAGTTAGTAGCAGTTAGTAAACGTGTTTAGTAGCAGTTAGTGTGTTTAGTAACAGTAGACGTTTAGTAGCAGTTTGTAGACGTGTTTAGTAACAGTTTGTAGACGTGTTTAGTAACAGTTTGTAGACGTGTTTAGTAACAGTTTGTAGACGTGTTTAGTAACAGTGTGTTTAGTAACAGTTAGTAGACGTGTTTAGTAACAGTTAGTAGACGTGTTTAGTAACAGTAGACGTGTTTAGTAACAGTTAGTAGACGTGTTTAGTAACAGTTAGTAGACGTGTTTAGTAGCAGTTAGTAGACGTGTTTAGTAGCAGTTAGTAGACGTGTTTAGTAACAGTAGATGTTTAGTAGCAGTTAGTAGATGTGTTTAGTAAACAGTTAGTAGACGTGTTTAGTAGCAGTTAGTAGACGTGTTTAGTAGCAGTTAGTAGACGTGTTTAGTAACAGTTAGTAGATGTGTTTAGTAGCAGTGTGTTTAGTAACAGTTAGTAGATGTGTTTAGTAGCAGTGTGTTTAGTAAGAGTTAGTAAACGTGTTTAGTAACAGTAGACGTGTTTAGTAACAGTTAGTAGACGTGTTTAGTAACAGTTAGTAGACGTGTTTAGTAGCAGTTAGTAGACGTGTTTAGTAGCAGTTAGTAGACGTGTTTAGTAGCAGTTAGTAGACGTGTTTAGTAGCAGTTAGTAGACGTGTTTAGTAGCAGTTAGACAACGTGTTTAGTAACAGATAGTAGACGTTTAGTAGCAGTTAGACGTGTTTAGTAACAGTTAGTAGACGTGTTTAGTAACGTGTTTAGTAACGTGTTTAGTAGCAGTTAGACGACGTGTTTAGTAGCAGTTAGACGACGTGTTTAGTAGCAGTTAGACGACGTGTTTAGTAGCAGTTAGACAACGTGTTTAGTGACAGATAGTAGACGTTTAGTAGCAGTTAGACAACGTGTTTAGTAACAGATAGTAGACGTTTAGTAGCAGTTAGACGTGTTTAGTAGCAGTTAGACGTGTTTAGTAACAGTTAGTAGACGTGTTTAGTAACAGTTAGTAGACGTGTTTAGTAACAGTTAATAGACGTGTTTAGTAACAGTTAGTAGACGTGTTTAGTAGCAGTTAGTGTGTTTAGTAACAGTAGACGTTTAGTAGCAGTTTGTAGACGTGTTTAGTAACAGTTAGTAGATGTGTTTAGTAACAGTGTGTTTAGTAACAGTTAGTAGACGTGTTTAGTAGCAGTTAGTAGACGTGTTTAGTAGCAGTTAGTAGACGTTTAGTAGCAGTTAGTAGACGTGTTTAGTAACAGTTAGTAGACGTGTTTAGTAACAGTTAGTAGACGTGTTTAGTAACAGTAGACGTTTAGTAGCAGTTAGTAGACGTGTTTAGTAAACAGTTAGTAGACGTGTTTAGTAACAGTAGACGTTTAGTAGCAGTTAGTAGACGTGTTTAGTAAACAGTTAGTAGACGTGTTTAGTAGCAGTTAGTAGACGTGTTTAGTAGCAGTTAGTAGACGTGTTTAGTAACAGTTAGTAGATGTGTTTAGTAGCAGTGTGTTTAGTAAGAGTTAGTAGACGTGTTTAGTAACAGTAGACGTGTTTAGTAACAGTTAGTAGACGTGTTTAGTAACAGTTAGTAGACGTGTTTAGTAGCAGTTAGTAGACGTGTTTAGTAGCAGTTAGTAGACGTGTTTAGTAGCAGTTAGTAGACATGTTTAGTAGCAGTTAGTAGACGTGTTTAGTAGCAGTTAGTAGACGTGTTTAGTAGCAGTTAGTAGACGTGTTTAGTAGCAGTTAGACAACGTGTTTAGTAACAGATAGTAGACGTTTAGTAGCAGTTAGACGTGTTTAGTAACAGTTAGTAGACGTGTTTAGTAACGTGTTTAGTAGCAGTTAGACGACGTGTTTAGTAGCAGTTAGACAACGTGTTTAGTAACAGATAGTAGACGCTTAGTAGCAGTTAGACAACGTGTTTAGTAACAGATAGTAGACGTTTAGTAGCAGTTAGACGTGTTTAGTAGCAGTTAGACGTGTTTAGTAGCAGTTAGACGTGTTTAGTAACAGTTAGTAGACGTGTTTAGTAACAGTTAGTAGACGTGTTTAGTAACAGTTAGTAGACGTGTTTAGTAGCAGTTAGTGTGTTTAGTAACAGTAGACGTTTAGTAGCAGTTTGTAGACGTGTTTAGTAACAGTTAGTAGACGTGTTTAGTAGCAGTTAGTAGACGTGTTTAGTAACAGTTAGTAGACGTGTTTAGTAACAGTTAGTAGACGTGTTTAGTAGCAGTTAGTAGACGTGTTTAGTAACAGTTAGTAGATGTGTTTAGTAGCAGTGTGTTTAGTAAGAGTTAGTAGACGTGTTTAGTAACAGTAGACGTGTTTAGTAACAGTTAGTAGACGTGTTTAGTAACAGTTAGTATACGTGTTTAGTAGCAGTTAGTAGACGTGTTTAGTAGCAGTTAGTAGACATGTTTAGTAGCAGTTAGTAGACGTGTTTAGTAGCAGTTAGTAGACGTGTTTAGTAGCAGTTAGTAGACGTGTTTAGTAGCAGTTAGACAACGTGTTTAGTAACAGATAGTAGACGTTTAGTAGCAGTTAGACGTGTTTAGTAACAGTTAGTAGACGTGTTTAGTAACGTGTTTAGTAACGTGTTTAGTAGCAGTTAGACGACGTGTTTAGTAGCAGTTAGACGACGTGTTTAGTAGCAGTTAGACGACGTGTTTAGTAGCAGTTAGACGACGTGTTTAGTAGCAGTTAGACAACGTGTTTAGTAACAGATAGTAGACGCTTAGTAGCAGTTAGACAACGTATTTAGTAACAGATAGTAGACGTTTAGTAGCAGTTAGACGTGTTTAGTAGCAGTTAGACGTGTTTAGTAGCAGTTAGACGTGTTTAGTAACAGTTAGTAGACGTGTTTAGTAACAGTTAGTAGACGTGTTTAGTAACAGTTAGTAGACGTGTTTAGTAGCAGTTAGTGTGTTTAGTAACAGTAGACGTTTAGTAGCAGTTTGTAGACGTGTTTAGTAACAGTTAGTAGACGTGTTTAGTAGCAGTTAGTAGACGTGTTTAGTAACAGTTAGTAGACGTGTTTAGTAACAGTTAGTAGACGTGTTTAGTAGCAGTTAGTAGACGTGTTTAGTAGCAGTTAGTAGACGTGTTTAGTAGCAGTTAGTAGACGTGTTTAGTAACAGTTAGTAGCAGTTAGTAAACGTGTTTAGTAGCAGTTAGTGTGTTTAGTAACAGTAGACGTGTTTAGTAGCAGTTTGTAGACGTGTTTAGTAACAGTTTGTAGACGTGTTTAGTAAGAGTTTGTAGACGTGTTTAGTAAGAGTTTGTAGACGTGTTTAGTAACAGTTTGTAGACGTGTTTAGTAACAGTTTGTAGACGTGTTTAGTAACAGTGTGTTTAGTAACAGTTAGTAGACGTGTTTAGTAACAGTTAGTAGACGTGTTTAGTAACAGTTAGTAGACGTGTTTAGTAACAGTTAGTAGACGTGTTTAGTAACAGTTAGTAGACGTGTTTAGTAACAGTTAGTAGACGTGTTTAGTAACAGTAGATGTTTAGTAGCAGTTAGTAGACGTGTTTAGTAAACAGTTAGTAGACGTGTTTAGTAGCAGTTAGTAGACATGTTTAGTAGCAGTTAGTAGACGTGTTTAGTAACAGTTAGTAGACGTGTTTAGTAACAGTAGATGTTTAGTAGCAGTTAGTAGACGTGTTTAGTAAACAGTTAGTAGACATGTTTAGTAGCAGTTAGTAGACATGTTTAGTAGCAGTTAGTAGACGTGTTTAGTAACAGTTAGTAGATGTGTTTAGTAGCAGTGTGTTTAGTAAGAGTTAGTAGACGTGTTTAGTAACAGTAGACGTGTTTAGTAACAGTTAGTAGACGTGTTTAGTAAGTTAGTAGACGTGTTTAGTAAGTTAGTAGACGTGTTTAGTAGCAGTTAGTAGACGTGTTTAGTAGCAGTTAGTAGACGTGTTTAGTAGCAGTTAGTAGACGTGTTTAGTAGCAGTTAGTAGACGTGTTTAGTAGCAGTTAGTAGACGTTTAGTAGCAGTTAGTAGACGTGTTTAGTAACAGTTAGTAGACGTGTTTAGTAGCAGTTAGTAGACGTGTTTAGTAGCAGTTAGTAGACGTGTTTAGTAGCAGTTAGACAACGTGTTTAGTAACAGATAGTAGACGTTTAGTAGCAGTTAGACGTGTTTAGTAACAGTTAGTAGATGTGTTTAGTAACGTGTTTAGTAACGTGTTTAGTAGCAGTTAGACGACGTGTTTAGTAGCAGTTAGACGACGTGTTTAGTAGCAGTTAGACGACGTGTTTAGTAGCAGTTAGACGACGTGTTTAGTAGCAGTTAGTAGACGTGTTTAGTAGCAGTTAGACGACGTGTTTAGTAGCAGTTAGACGACGTGTTTAGTAGCAGTTAGACAACGTGTTTAGTAACAGATAGTAGACGTTTAGTAGCAGTTAGACAACGTGTTTAGTAACAGATAGTAGACGTTTAGTAGCAGTTAGACGTGTTTAGTAGCAGTTAGACGTGTTTAGTAACAGTTAGTAGACGTGTTTAGTAACAGTTAGTAGACGTGTTTAGTAGCAGTTAGTGTGTTTAGTAACAGTAGACGTTTAGTAGCAGTTTGTAGACGTGTTTAGTAACAGTTTGTAGACGTGTTTAGTAACAGTTAGTAGATGTGTTTAGTAACAGATAGTAGACGTGTTTAGTAGCAGTTAGTAGACGTATTTAGTAACAGTTAGTAGATGTGTTTAGTAGCAGTTAGTAGACGTGTTTAGTAACAGTTAGTAGACGTGTTTAGTAGCAGTGTGTTTAGTAACAGTTAGTAGACGTGTTTAGTAACAGTTAGTAGACGTGTTTAGTAACAGTTAGTAGACGTGTTTAGTAACAGTTAGTAGACGTGTTTAGTAACAGTTAGTAGACGTGTTTAGTAACAGTTAGTAGACGTGTTTAGTAGCAGTTAGTAGACGTGTTTAGTAGCAGTTAGTAGACGTGTTTAGTAGCAGTTAGTAGACGTGTTTAGTAACAGTTAGTAGCAGTTAGTAAACGTGTTTAGTAGCAGTTAGTGTGTTTAGTAACAGTAGACGTTTAGTAGCAGTTTGTAGACGTGTTTAGTAACAGTTTGTAGACGTGTTTAGTAACAGTTTGTAGACGTGTTTAGTAACAGTTTGTAGACGTGTTTAGTAACAGTTTGTAGACGTGTTTAGTAACAGTGTGTTTAGTAACAGATAGTAGACGTGTTTAGTAGCAGTTAGTAGACGTGTTTAGTAACAGTTAGTAGACGTGTTTAGTAGCAGTTAGTAGACGTGTTTAGTAACAGTTAGTAGACGTGTTTAGTAGCAGTGTGTTTAGTAACAGTTAGTAGACGTGTTTAGTAACAGTTAGTAGACGTGTTTAGTAACAGTTAGTAGACGTGTTTAGTAACAGTTAGTAGACGTGTTTAGTAGCAGTTAGTAGACGTGTTTAGTAGCAGTTAGTAGACGTGTTTAGTAGCAGTTAGTAGACGCGTTTAGTAGCAGTTAGTAGACGTGTTTAGTAACAGTTAGTAGCAGTTAGTAAACGTGTTTAGTAGCAGTTAGTGTGTTTAGTAGCAGTTTGTAGACGTGTTTAGTAACAGTTTGTAGACGTGTTTAGTAACAGTTTGTAGACGTGTTTAGTAACAGTTTGTAGACGTGTTTAGTAACAGTTTGTAGACGTGTTTAGTAACAGTGTGTTTAGTAACAGTTAGTAGACGTGTTTAGTAACAGTTAGTAGACGTGTTTAGTAGCAGTTAGTAGACGTGTTTAGTAACAGTTAGTAGACGTGTTTAGTAGCAGTTAGTAGACGTGTTTAGTAACAGTTAGTAGACGTGTTTAGTAGCAGTGTGTTTAGTAACAGTTAGTAGACGTGTTTAGTAACAGTTAGTAGACGTGTTTAGTAACAGTTAGTAGACGTGTTTAGTAACAGTTAGTAGACGTGTTTAGTAACAGTTAGTAGACGTGTTTAGTAACAGTTAGTAGACGTGTTTAGTAACAGTTAGTAGACGTGTTTAGTAGCAGTTAGTAGACGTGTTTAGTAGCAGTTAGTAGACGTGTTTAGTAACAGTTAGTAGCAGTTAGTAAACGTGTTTAGTAGCAGTTAGTGTGTTTAGTAACAGTAGACGTTTAGTAGCAGTTTGTAGACGTGTTTAGTAACAGTTTGTAGACGTGTTTAGTAACAGTTTGTAGACGTGTTTAGTAACAGTTTGTAGACGTGTTTAGTAACAGTGTGTTTAGTAACAGTTAGTAGACGTGTTTAGTAACAGTTAGTAGACGTGTTTAGTAACAGTTAGTAGACGTGTTTAGTAACAGTAGATGTTTAGTAGCAGTTAGTAGATGTGTTTAGTAAACAGTTAGTAGACATGTTTAGTAGCAGTTAGTAGACGTGTTTAGTAGCAGTTAGTAGACGTGTTTAGTAACAGTTAGTAGATGTGTTTAGTAGCAGTGTGTTTAGTAACAGTTAGATGTGTTTAGTAGCAGTGTGTTTAGTAAGAGTTAGTAGACGTGTTTAGTAACAGTAGACGTGTTTAGTAACAGTTAGTAGACGTGTTTAGTAACAGTTAGTAGACGTGTTTAGTAGCAGTTAGTAGACGTGTTTAGTAGCAGTTAGTAGACGTGTTTAGTAACAGTAGATGTTTAGTAGCAGTTAGTAGATGTGTTTAGTAAACAGTTAGTAGACGTGTTTAGTAGCAGTTAGTAGACGTGTTTAGTAGCAGTTAGTAGACGTGTTTAGTAGCAGTTAGTAGACGTGTTTAGTAACAGTTAGTAGATGTGTTTAGTAGCAGTGTGTTTAGTAACAGTTAGTAGATGTGTTTAGTAGCAGTGTGTTTAGTAAGAGTTAGTAAACGTGTTTAGTAACAGTAGACGTGTTTAGTAACAGTTAGTAGACGTGTTTAGTAACAGTTAGTAGACGTGTTTAGTAGCAGTTAGTAGACGTGTTTAGTAGCAGTTAGTAGACGTGTTTAGTAGCAGTTAGTAGACGTGTTTAGTAGCAGTTAGTAGACGTGTTTAGTAGCAGTTAGTAGACGTGTTTAGTAGCAGTTAGTAGACGTGTTTAGTAGCAGTTAGACAACGTGTTTAGTAACAGATAGTAGACGTTTAGTAGCAGTTAGACGTGTTTAGTAACAGTTAGTAGACGTGTTTAGTAACGTGTTTAGTAACGTGTTTAGTAGCAGTTAGACGACGTGTTTAGTAGCAGTTAGACGACGTGTTTAGTAGCAGTTAGACGACGTGTTTAGTAGCAGTTAGACGACGTGTTTAGTAGCAGTTAGACAACGTGTTTAGTAACAGATAGTAGACGCTTAGTAGCAGTTAGACAACGTGTTTAGTAACAGATAGTAGACGTTTAGTAGCAGTTAGACGTGTTTAGTAGCAGTTAGACGTGTTTAGTAGCAGTTAGACGTGTTTAGTAACAGTTAGTAGACGTGTTTAGTAACAGTTAGTAGACGTGTTTAGTAACAGTTAGTAGACGTGTTTAGTAGCAGTTAGTGTGTTTAGTAACAGTAGACGTTTAGTAGCAGTTTGTAGACGTGTTTAGTAACAGTTAGTAGACGTGTTTAGTAACAGTTAGTAGACGTGTTTAGTAACAGTTAGTAGACGTGTTTAGTAGCAGTTAGTAGACGTGTTTAGTAACAGTTAGACAACGTGTTTAGTAACAGATAGTAGACGCTTAGTAGCAGTTAGACAACGTGTTTAGTAACAGATAGTAGACGTTTAGTAGCAGTTAGACGTGTTTAGTAGCAGTTAGACGTGTTTAGTAGCAGTTAGTAGACGTGTTTAGTAACAGTTAGTAGACGTGTTTAGTAACAGTTAGTAGACGTGTTTAGTAGCAGTTAGTGTGTTTAGTAACAGTAGACGTTTAGTAGCAGTTTGTAGACGTGTTTAGTAACAGTTAGTAGACGTGTTTAGTAGCAGTTAGTAGACGTGTTTAGTAACAGTTAGTAGACGTGTTTAGTAACAGTTAGTAGACGTGTTTAGTAGCAGTTAGTAGACGTGTTTAGTAACAGTTAGTAGATGTGTTTAGTAGCAGTGCGTTTAGTAAGAGTTAGTAGACGTGTTTAGTAACAGTAGACGTGTTTAGTAACAGTTAGTAGACGTGTTTAGTAACAGTTAGTAGACGTGTTTAGTAGCAGTTAGTAGACGTGTTTAGTAGCAGTTAGTAGACATGTTTAGTAGCAGTTAGTAGACATGTTTAGTAGCAGTTAGTAGACGTGTTTAGTAGCAGTTAGTAGACGTGTTTAGTAGCAGTTAGTAGACGTGTTTAGTAGCAGTTAGTAGACGTGTTTAGTAGCAGTTAGACAACGTGTTTAGTAACAGATAGTAGACGTTTAGTAGCAGTTAGACGTGTTTAGTAACAGTTAGTAGACGTGTTTAGTAACGTGTTTAGTAGCAGTTAGACGACGTGTTTAGTAGCAGTTAGACGACGTGTTTAGTAGCAGTTAGACGACGTGTTTAGTAACAGATAGTAGACGCTTAGTAGCAGTTAGACAACGTGTTTAGTAACAGATAGTAGACGTTTAGTAGCAGTTAGACGTGTTTAGTAGCAGTTAGACGTGTTTAGTAGCAGTTAGACGTGTTTAGTAACAGTTAGTAGACGTGTTTAGTAACAGTTAGTAGACGTGTTTAGTAACAGTTAGTAGACGTGTTTAGTAGCAGTTAGTGTGTTTAGTAACAGTAGACGTTTAGTAGCAGTTTGTAGACGTGTTTAGTAACAGTTAGTAGACGTGTTTAGTAGCAGTTAGTAGACGTGTTTAGTAACAGTTAGTAGACGTGTTTAGTAACAGTTAGTAGACGTGTTTAGTAGCAGTTAGTAGACGTGTTTAGTAGCAGTTAGTAGACGTGTTTAGTAGCAGTTAGTAGACGTGTTTAGTAACAGTTAGTAGCAGTTAGTAAACGTGTTTAGTAGCAGTTAGTGTGTTTAGTTACAGTAGACGTGTTTAGTAGCAGTTTGTAGACGTGTTTAGTAACAGTTTGTAGACGTGTTTAGTAAGAGTTTGTAGACGTGTTTAGTAACAGTTTGTAGACGTGTTTAGTAACAGTTTGTAGACGTGTTTAGTAACAGTGTGTTTAGTAACAGTTAGTAGACTGTTTAGTAACAGTTAGTAGACGTGTTTAGTAACAGTTAGTAGACGTGTTTAGTAACAGTTAGTAGACGTGTTTAGTAACAGTTAGTAGACGTGTTTAGTAACAGTTAGTAGACGTGTTTAGTAACAGTAGATGTTTAGTAGCAGTTAGTAGACGTGTTTAGTAAACAGTTAGTAGACGTGTTTAGTAGCAGTTAGTAGACATGTTTAGTAGCAGTTAGTAGACGTGTTTAGTAACAGTTAGTAGATGTGTTTAGTAGCAGTGTGTTTAGTAAGAGTTAGTAGACGTGTTTAGTAACAGTAGACGTGTTTAGTAACAGTTAGTAGACGTGTTTAGTAAGTTAGTAGATGTGTTTAGTAAGTTAGTAGACGTGTTTAGTAGCAGTTAGTAGACGTGTTTAGTAGCAGTTAGTAGACGTGTTTAGTAGCAGTTAGTAGACGTGTTTAGTAGCAGTTAGTAGACGTTTAGTAGCAGTTAGTAGACGTGTTTAGTAACAGTTAGTAGACGTGTTTAGTAGCAGTTAGTAGACGTGTTTAGTAGCAGTTAGTAGACGTGTTTAGTAACAGTAGATGTTTAGTAGCAGTTAGTAGATGTGTTTAGTAAACAGTTAGTAGACATGTTTAGTAGCAGTTAGTAGACGTGTTTAGTAGCAGTTAGTAGACGTGTTTAGTAACAGTTAGTAGATGTGTTTAGTAGCAGTGTGTTTAGTAACAGTTAGATGTGTTTAGTAGCAGTGTGTTTAGTAAGAGTTAGTAGACGTGTTTAGTAACAGTAGACGTGTTTAGTAACAGTTAGTAGACGTGTTTAGTAACAGTTAGTAGACGTGTTTAGTAGCAGTTAGTAGACGTGTTTAGTAGCAGTTAGTAGACGTGTTTAGTAACAGTAGATGTTTAGTAGCAGTTAGTAGATGTGTTTAGTAAACAGTTAGTAGACGTGTTTAGTAGCAGTTAGTAGACGTGTTTAGTAGCAGTTAGTAGACGTGTTTAGTAGCAGTTAGTAGACGTGTTTAGTAACAGTTAGTAGATGTGTTTAGTAGCAGTGTGTTTAGTAACAGTTAGTAGATGTGTTTAGTAGCAGTGTGTTTAGTAAGAGTTAGTAAACGTGTTTAGTAACAGTAGACGTGTTTAGTAACAGTTAGTAGACGTGTTTAGTAACAGTTAGTAGACGTGTTTAGTAGCAGTTAGTAGACGTGTTTAGTAGCAGTTAGTAGACGTGTTTAGTAGCAGTTAGTAGACGTGTTTAGTAGCAGTTAGTAGACGTGTTTAGTAGCAGTTAGTAGACGTGTTTAGTAGCAGTTAGTAGACGTGTTTAGTAGCAGTTAGACAACGTGTTTAGTAACAGATAGTAGACGTTTAGTAGCAGTTAGACGTGTTTAGTAACAGTTAGTAGACGTGTTTAGTAACGTGTTTAGTAACGTGTTTAGTAGCAGTTAGACGACGTGTTTAGTAGCAGTTAGACGACGTGTTTAGTAGCAGTTAGACGACGTGTTTAGTAGCAGTTAGACGACGTGTTTAGTAGCAGTTAGACAACGTGTTTAGTAACAGATAGTAGACGCTTAGTAGCAGTTAGACAACGTGTTTAGTAACAGATAGTAGACGTTTAGTAGCAGTTAGACGTGTTTAGTAGCAGTTAGACGTGTTTAGTAGCAGTTAGACGTGTTTAGTAACAGTTAGTAGACGTGTTTAGTAACAGTTAGTAGACGTGTTTAGTAACAGTTAGTAGACGTGTTTAGTAGCAGTTAGTGTGTTTAGTAACAGTAGACGTTTAGTAGCAGTTTGTAGACGTGTTTAGTAACAGTTAGTAGACGTGTTTAGTAACAGTTAGTAGACGTGTTTAGTAACAGTTAGTAGACGTGTTTAGTAGCAGTTAGTAGACGTGTTTAGTAACAGTTAGACAACGTGTTTAGTAACAGATAGTAGACGCTTAGTAGCAGTTAGACAACGTGTTTAGTAACAGATAGTAGACGTTTAGTAGCAGTTAGACGTGTTTAGTAGCAGTTAGACGTGTTTAGTAGCAGTTAGTAGACGTGTTTAGTAACAGTTAGTAGACGTGTTTAGTAACAGTTAGTAGACGTGTTTAGTAGCAGTTAGTGTGTTTAGTAACAGTAGACGTTTAGTAGCAGTTTGTAGACGTGTTTAGTAACAGTTAGTAGACGTGTTTAGTAGCAGTTAGTAGACGTGTTTAGTAACAGTTAGTAGACGTGTTTAGTAACAGTTAGTAGACGTGTTTAGTAGCAGTTAGTAGACGTGTTTAGTAACAGTTAGTAGATGTGTTTAGTAGCAGTGTGTTTAGTAAGAGTTAGTAGACGTGTTTAGTAACAGTAGACGTGTTTAGTAACAGTTAGTAGACGTGTTTAGTAACAGTTAGTAGACGTGTTTAGTAGCAGTTAGTAGACGTGTTTAGTAGCAGTTAGTAGACATGTTTAGTAGCAGTTAGTAGACATGTTTAGTAGCAGTTAGTAGACGTGTTTAGTAGCAGTTAGTAGACGTGTTTAGTAGCAGTTAGTAGACGTGTTTAGTAGCAGTTAGTAGACGTGTTTAGTAGCAGTTAGACAACGTGTTTAGTAACAGATAGTAGACGTTTAGTAGCAGTTAGACGTGTTTAGTAACAGTTAGTAGACGTGTTTAGTAACGTGTTTAGTAGCAGTTAGACGACGTGTTTAGTAGCAGTTAGACGACGTGTTTAGTAGCAGTTAGACGACGTGTTTAGTAACAGATAGTAGACGCTTAGTAGCAGTTAGACAACGTGTTTAGTAACAGATAGTAGACGTTTAGTAGCAGTTAGACGTGTTTAGTAGCAGTTAGACGTGTTTAGTAGCAGTTAGACGTGTTTAGTAACAGTTAGTAGACGTGTTTAGTAACAGTTAGTAGACGTGTTTAGTAACAGTTAGTAGACGTGTTTAGTAACAGTTAGTAGACGTGTTTAGTAGCAGTTAGTGTGTTTAGTAACAGTAGACGTTTAGTAGCAGTTTGTAGACGTGTTTAGTAACAGTTAGTAGACGTGTTTAGTAGCAGTTAGTAGACGTGTTTAGTAACAGTTAGTAGACGTGTTTAGTAACAGTTAGTAGACGTGTTTAGTAGCAGTTAGTAGACGTGTTTAGTAGCAGTTAGTAGACGTGTTTAGTAGCAGTTAGTAGACGTGTTTAGTAACAGTTAGTAGCAGTTAGTAAACGTGTTTAGTAGCAGTTAGTGTGTTTAGTTACAGTAGACGTGTTTAGTAGCAGTTTGTAGACGTGTTTAGTAACAGTTTGTAGACGTGTTTAGTAAGAGTTTGTAGACGTGTTTAGTAACAGTTTGTAGACGTGTTTAGTAACAGTTTGTAGACGTGTTTAGTAACAGTGTGTTTAGTAACAGTTAGTAGACTGTTTAGTAACAGTTAGTAGACGTGTTTAGTAACAGTTAGTAGACGTGTTTAGTAACAGTTAGTAGACGTGTTTAGTAACAGTAGATGTTTAGTAGCAGTTAGTAGACGTGTTTAGTAAACAGTTAGTAGACGTGTTTAGTAGCAGTTAGTAGACATGTTTAGTAGCAGTTAGTAGACGTGTTTAGTAACAGTTAGTAGATGTGTTTAGTAGCAGTGTGTTTAGTAAGAGTTAGTAGACGTGTTTAGTAACAGTAGACGTGTTTAGTAACAGTTAGTAGACGTGTTTAGTAAGTTAGTAGATGTGTTTAGTAAGTTAGTAGACGTGTTTAGTAAGTTAGTAGACGTGTTTAGTAGCAGTTAGTAGACGTGTTTAGTAGCAGTTAGTAGACGTGTTTAGTAGCAGTTAGTAGACGTTTAGTAGCAGTTAGTAGACGTGTTTAGTAACAGTTAGTAGACGTGTTTAGTAGCAGTTAGTAGACGTGTTTAGTAGCAGTTAGTAGACGTGTTTAGTAGCAGTTAGTAGACGTGTTTAGTAGCAGTTAGACAACGTGTTTAGTAACAGATAGTAGACGTTTAGTAGCAGTTAGACGTGTTTAGTAACAGTTAGTAGATGTGTTTAGTAACGTGTTTAGTAACGTGTTTAGTAGCAGTTAGACGACGTGTTTAGTAGCAGTTAGACGACGTGTTTAGTAGCAGTTAGACGACGTGTTTAGTAGCAGTTAGACGACGTGTTTAGTAGCAGTTAGACGACGTGTTTAGTAGCAGTTAGACGACGTGTTTAGTAGCAGTTAGTAGACGTGTTTAGTAGCAGTTAGACGACGTGTTTAGTAGCAGTTAGACGACGTGTTTAGTAGCAGTTAGACAACGTGTTTAGTAACAGATAGTAGACGTTTAGTAGCAGTTAGACAACGTGTTTAGTAACAGATAGTAGACGTTTAGTAGCAGTTAGACGTGTTTAGTAGCAGTTAGACGTGTTTAGTAACAGTTAGTAGACGTGTTTAGTAACAGTTAGTAGACGTGTTTAGTAACAGTTAGTAGACGTGTTTAGTAGCAGTTAGTGTGTTTAGTAACAGTAGACGTTTAGTAGCAGTTTGTAGACGTGTTTAGTAACAGTTTGTAGACGTGTTTAGTAACAGTTTGTAGATGTGTTTAGTAACAGATAGTAGACGTGTTTAGTAGCAGTTAGTAGACGTATTTAGTAACAGTTAGTAGATGTGTTTAGTAGCAGTTAGTAGACGTGTTTAGTAACAGTTAGTAGACGTGTTTAGTAGCAGTGTGTTTAGTAACAGTTAGTAGACGTGTTTAGTAACAGTTAGTAGACGTGTTTAGTAACAGTTAGTAGACGTGTTTAGTAACAGTTAGTAGACGTGTTTAGTAACAGTTAGTAGACGTGTTTAGTAGCAGTTAGTAGACGTGTTTAGTAGCAGTTAGTAGACGTGTTTAGTAGCAGTTAGTAGACGTGTTTAGTAGCAGTTAGTAGACGTGTTTAGTAACAGTTAGTAGCAGTTAGTAAACGTGTTTAGTAGCAGTTAGTGTGTTTAGTAACAGTAGACGTTTAGTAGCAGTTTGTAGACGTGTTTAGTAACAGTTTGTAGACGTGTTTAGTAACAGTTTGTAGACGTGTTTAGTAACAGTTTGTAGACGTGCTTAGTAACAGTTTGTAGACGTGTTTAGTAACAGTGTGTTTAGTAACAGATAGTAGACGTGTTTAGTAGCAGTTAGTAGACGTGTTTAGTAACAGTTAGTAGACGTGTTTAGTAGCAGTTAGTAGACGTGTTTAGTAACAGTTAGTAGACGTGTTTAGTAGCAGTGTGTTTAGTAACAGTTAGTAGACGTGTTTAGTAACAGTTAGTAGACGTGTTTAGTAACAGTTAGTAGACGTGTTTAGTAACAGTTAGTAGACGTGTTTAGTAACAGTTAGTAGACGTGTTTAGTAGCAGTTAGTAGACGTGTTTAGTAGCAGTTAGTAGACGTGTTTAGTAGCAGTTAGTAGACGTGTTTAGTAGCAGTTAGTAGACGTGTTTAGTAACAGTTAGTAGCAGTTAGTAAACGTGTTTAGTAGCAGTTAGTGTGTTTAGTAACAGTAGACGTTTAGTAGCAGTTTGTAGACGTGTTTAGTAACAGTTTGTAGACGTGTTTAGTAACAGTTTGTAGACGTGTTTAGTAACAGTTTGTAGACGTGTTTAGTAACAGTTTGTAGACGTGTTTAGTAACAGTGTGTTTAGTAACAGTTAGTAGACGTGTTTAGTAACAGTTAGTAGACGTGTTTAGTAGCAGTTAGTAGACGTGTTTAGTAACAGTTAGTAGACGTGTTTAGTAGCAGTTAGTAGACGTGTTTAGTAACAGTTAGTAGACGTGTTTAGTAGCAGTGTGTTTAGTAACAGTTAGTAGACGTGTTTAGTAACAGTTAGTAGACGTGTTTAGTAACAGTTAGTAGACGTGTTTAGTAACAGTTAGTAGACGTGTTTAGTAACAGTTAGTAGACGTGTTTAGTAACAGTTAGTAGACGTGTTTAGTAGCAGTTAGTAGACGTGTTTAGTAGCAGTTAGTAGACGTGTTTAGTAACAGTTAGTAGCAGTTAGTAAACGTGTTTAGTAGCAGTTAGTGTGTTTAGTAACAGTAGACGTTTAGTAGCAGTTTGTAGACGTGTTTAGTAACAGTTTGTAGACGTGTTTAGTAACAGTTTGTAGACGTGTTTAGTAACAGTTTGTAGACGTGTTTAGTAACAGTGTGTTTAGTAACAGTTAGTAGACGTGTTTAGTAACAGTTAGTAGACGTGTTTAGTAACAGTAGATGTTTAGTAGCAGTTAGTAGATGTGTTTAGTAAACAGTTAGTAGACATGTTTAGTAGCAGTTAGTAGACGTGTTTAGTAGCAGTTAGTAGACGTGTTTAGTAGCAGTTAGTAGACGTGTTTAGTAACAGTTAGTAGATGTGTTTAGTAGCAGTGTGTTTAGTAACAGTTAGTAGATGTGTTTAGTAGCAGTGTGTTTAGTAAGAGTTAGTAAACGTGTTTAGTAACAGTAGACGTGTTTAGTAACAGTTAGTAGACGTGTTTAGTAACAGTTAGTAGACGTGTTTAGTAGCAGTTAGTAGACGTGTTTAGTAGCAGTTAGTAGACGTGTTTAGTAGCAGTTAGTAGACGTGTTTAGTAGCAGTTAGTAGACGTGTTTAGTAGCAGTTAGACAACGTGTTTAGTAACAGATAGTAGACGTTTAGTAGCAGTTAGACGTGTTTAGTAACAGTTAGTAGACGTGTTTAGTAACGTGTTTAGTAACGTGTTTAGTAGCAGTTAGACGACGTGTTTAGTAGCAGTTAGACGACGTGTTTAGTAGCAGTTAGACGACGTGTTTAGTAGCAGTTAGACAACGTGTTTAGTAACAGATTGTAGACGTTTAGTAGCAGTTAGACAACGTGTTTAGTAACAGATAGTAGACGTTTAGTAGCAGTTAGACGTGTTTAGTAGCAGTTAGACGTGTTTAGTAACAGTTAGTAGACGTGTTTAGTAACAGTTAATAGACGTGTTTAGTAACAGTTAGTAGACGTGTTTAGTAGCAGTTAGTGTGTTTAGTAACAGTAGACGTTTAGTAGCAGTTTGTAGACGTGTTTAGTAACAGTTAGTAGATGTGTTTAGTAACAGTGTGTTTAGTAACAGTTAGTAGACGTGTTTAGTAGCAGTTAGTAGACGTGTTTAGTAGCAGTTAGTAGACGTTTAGTAGCAGTTAGTAGACGTGTTTAGTAACAGTTAGTAGACGTGTTTAGTAACAGTTAGTAGACGTGTTTAGTAACAGTAGACGTTTAGTAGCAGTTAGTAGACGTGTTTAGTAAACAGTTAGTAGACGTGTTTAGTAACAGTAGACGTTTAGTAGCAGTTAGTAGACGTGTTTAGTAAACAGTTAGTAGACGTGTTTAGTAGCAGTTAGTAGACGTGTTTAGTAGCAGTGTGTTTAGTAACAGTTAGTAGATGTGTTTAGTAGCAGTGTGTTTAGTAAGAGTTAGTAGACGTGTTTAGTAAGAGTTAGTAGACGTGTTTAGTAACAGTAGACGTGTTTAGTAACAGTTAGTAGACGTGTTTAGTAGCAGTTAGTAGACGTGTTTAGTAGCAGTTAGTAGACGTGTTTAGTAGCAGTTAGTAGACGTGTTTAGTAGCAGTTAGTAGACGTATTTAATAGCAGTGTGTTTAGTAATGGTTAGTAGACGTGTTTAGTAGCAGTGTGTTTAGTAACAGTTAGAAGACGTGTTTAGTAACAGTTAGTAGACGTGTTTAGTAACAGTTAGTAGACGTGTTTAGTAACAGTTAGTTGACGTGTTTAGTAACAGTTAGTAGCAGTTAGTAAACGTGTTTAGTAGCAGTTAGTAGACGTTTTTAGTAGCAGTTAGTAGACGTGTTTAGTAGCAGTTAGTAGACGTGTTTAGTAGCAGTTAGTAGACGTGTTTAGTAACAGTTAGTAGACGTGTTTAGTAGCAGTGTGTTTAGTAACGGTTAGTAGACGTGTTTAGTAGCAGTGTGTTTAGTAACGGTTAGTAGACGTGTTTAGTAACAGTTAGTAGACGTGTTTAGTAACAGTTAGTAGACGTGTTTAGTAACTGTTAGTAGACGTGTTTAGTAACAGTTAGTAGCAGTTAGTAAACGTGTTTAGTAGCAGTTAGTAGACGTGTTTAGTAGCAGTTAGTGTGTTTAGTAACAGTAGACGTTTAGTAGCAGTTTGTAGACGTGTTTAGTAACAGTTTGTAGACGTGTTTAGTAACAGTTTGTAGACGTGTTTAGTAACAGTTTGTAGACGTGTTTAGTAACAGTTTGTAGACGTGTTTAGTAACAGTTTGTAGACGTGTTTAGTAACAGATAGTAGACGTTTAGTAGCAGTTAGACGTGTTTAGTAACAGTTAGTAGATGTGTTTAGTAACAGTGTGTTTAGTAACAGTGTGTTTAGTAGCAGTTAGTAGACGTGTTTAGTAGCAGTTAGTAGACGTTTAGTAGCAGTTAGTAGACGTGTTTAGTAGCAGTTAGTAGACGTGTTTAGTAGCAGTTAGTAGACGTTTAGTAACAGTTAGTAGACGTGTTTAGTAACAGTTAGTAGACGTGTTTAGTAACAGTTAGTAGACGTGTTTAGTAACAGTAGACGTTTAGTAGCAGTTAGTAGACGTGTTTAGTAACAGTTAGTAGCAGTTAGTAAACGTGTTTAGTAGCAGTTAGTAGACGTGTTTAGTAACAGTTAGTAGCAGTTAGTAAACGTGTTTAGTAGCAGTTAGTAGACGTTTAGTAACAGTTAGTAGACGTGTTTAGTAACAGTTAGTAGCAGTTAGTAGACGTGTTTAGTAGCAGTTAGTAGACGTTTAGTAACAGTTAGTAGACGTGTTTAGTAACAGTTAGTAGACGTGTTTAGTAACAGTTAGTAGACGTGTTTAGTAACAGTTAGTAGACGTGTTTAGTAACAGTAGACGTTTAGTAGCAGTTAGTAGACGTGTTTAGTAACAGTTAGTAGCAGTTAGTAAACGTGTTTAGTAGCAGTTAGTAGACGTGTTTAGTAACAGTTAGTAGCAGTTAGTAAACGTGTTTAGTAGCAGTTAGTGTGTTTAGTAACAGTAGACGTTTAGTAGCAGTTTGTAGACGTGTTTAGTAACAGTTTGTAGACGTGTTTAGTAACAGTTTGTAGACGTGTTTAGTAACAGTTTGTAGACGTGTTTAGTAACAGTTTGTAGACGTGTTTAGTAACAGATAGTAGACGTTTAGTAGCAGTTAGACGTGTTTAGTAACAGTTAGTAGATGTGTTTAGTAACAGTGTGTTTAGTAACAGTGTGTTTAGTAGCAGTTAGTAGACGTGTTTAGTAGCAGTTAGTAGACGTGTTTAGTAGCAGTTAGTAGACGTGTTTAGTAGCAGTTAGTAGACGTTTAGTAGCAGTTAGTAGACGTGTTTAGTAACAGTTAGTAGACGTGTTTAGTAACAGTTAGTAGACGTGTTTAGTAACAGTTAGTAGACGTGTTTAGTAACAGTAGACGTTTAGTAGCAGTTAGTAGACGTGTTTAGTAAACAGTTAGTAGACGTGTTTAGTAACAGTAGACGTTTAGTAGCAGTTAGTAGACGTGTTTAGTAAACAGTTAGTAGATGTGTTTAGTAGCAGTTAGTAGACGTGTTTAGTAACAGTTAGTAGATGTGTTTAGTAGCAGTGTGTTTAGTAACAGTTAGTAGATGTGTTTAGTAGCAGTGTGTTTAGTAAGAGTTAGTAGACGTGTTTAGTAACAGTAGACGTGTTTAGTAACAGTTAGTAGACGTGTTTAGTAACAGTTAGTAGACGTGTTTAGTAACAGTTAGTAGACGTGTTTAGTAACAGTAGACGTGTTTAGTAGCAGTTAGTAGACGTGTTTAGTAGCAGTTAGTAGACGTGTTTAGTAGCAGTTAGTAGACGTGTTTAGTAGCAGTTAGTAGACGTGTTTAGTAGCAGTTAGACAACGTGTTTAGTAACAGATAGTAGACGTTTAGTAGCAGTTAGACGTGTTTAGTAACAGTTAGTAGACGTGTTTAGTAACGTGTTTAGTAACGTGTTTAGTAGCAGTTAGTAGCAGTTAGTAAACGTGTTTAGTAGCAGTTAGTAGACGTGTTTAGTAGCAGTTAGTAGACGTGTTTAGTAGCAGTTAGTAGACGTGTTTAGTAACAGTTAGTAGACGTGTTTAGTAGCAGTGTGTTTAGTAACGGTTAGTAGACGTGTTTAGTAGCAGTGTGTTTAGTAACGGTTAGTAGACGTGTTTAGTAACAGTTAGTAGACGTGTTTAGTAACAGTTAGCAGACGTGTTTAGTAACAGTTAGTAGACGTGTTTAGTAACAGTTAGTAGCAGTTAGTAAACGTGTTTAGTAGCAGTTAGTAGACGTGTTTAGTAACAGTTAGTAGCAGTTAGTAAACGTGTTTAGTAGCAGTTAGTGTGTTTAGTAACAGTAGACGTTTAGTAGCAGTTTGTAGACGTGTTTAGTAACAGTTTGTAGACGTGTTTAGTAACAGTTTGTAGACGTGTTTAGTAACAGTTTGTAGACGTGTTTAGTAACAGTTTGTAGACGTGTTTAGTAACAGATAGTAGACGTTTAGTAGCAGTTAGACGTGTTTAGTAACAGTTAGTAGATGTGTTTAGTAACAGTGTGTTTAGTAACAGTGTGTTTAGTAACAGTGTGTTTAGTAGCAGTTAGTAGACGTGTTTAGTAGCAGTTAGTAGACGTTTAGTAGCAGTTAGTAGACGTGTTTAGTAGCAGTTAGTAGACGTGTTTAGTAGCAGTTAGTAGACGTTTAGTAACAGTGAGTAGACGTGTTTAGTAACAGTTAGTAGACGTGTTTAGTAACAGTTAGTAGACGTGTTTAGTAACAGTTAGTAGACGTGTTTAGTAACAGTTAGTAGACGTGTTTAGTAACAGTAGACGTTTAGTAGCAGTTAGTAGACGTGTTTAGTAACAGTTAGTAGCAGTTAGTAAACGTGTTCAGTAGCAGTTAGTAGACGTGTTTAGTAACAGTTAGTAGCAGTTAGTAAACGTGTTTAGTAGCAGTTAGTGTGTTTAGTAACAGTAGACGTTTAGTAGCAGTTTGTAGACGTGTTTAGTAACAGTTTGTAGACGTGTTTAGTAACAGTTTGTAGACGTGTTTAGTAACAGTTTGTAGACGTGTTTAGTAACAGTTTGTAGACGTGTTTAGTAACAGATAGTAGACGTTTAGTAGCAGTTAGACGTGTTTAGTAACAGTTAGTAGATGTGTTTAGTAACAGTGTGTTTAGTAACAGTGTGTTTAGTAGCAGTTAGTAGACGTGTTTAGTAGCAGTTAGTAGACGTGTTTAGTAGCAGTTAGTAGACGTGTTTAGTAGCAGTTAGTAGACGTGTTTAGTAGCAGTTAGTAGACGTTTAGTAGCAGTTAGTAGACGTGTTTAGTAACAGTTAGTAGACGTGTTTAGTAACAGTTAGTAGACGTGTTTAGTAACAGTTAGTAGACGTGTTTAGTAACAGTAGACGTTTAGTAGCAGTTAGTAGACGTGTTTAGTAGCAGTTAGTAGACGTGTTTAGTAAACAGTTAGTAGACGTGTTTAGTAACAGTAGACGTTTAGTAGCAGTTAGTAGACGTGTTTAGTAAACAGTTAGTAGACGTGTTTAGTAGCAGTTAGTAGATGTGTTTAGTAGCAGTGTGTTTAGTAACAGTTAGTAGATGTGTTTAGTAGCAGTGTGTTTAGTAAGAGTTAGTAGACGTGTTTAGTAACAGTAGACGTGTTTAGTAACAGTTAGTAGACGTGTTTAGTAACAGTTAGTAGACATGTTTAGTAACAGTTAGTAGACGTGTTTAGTAGCAGTTAGTAGACGTGTTTAGTAGCAGTTAGTAGACGTGTTTAGTAGCAGTTAGTAGACGTGTTTAGTAGCAGTTAGTAGACGTGTTTAGTAGCAGTTAGACAACGTGTTTAGTAACAGATAGTAGACGTTTAGTAGCAGTTAGACGTGTTTAGTAACAGTTAGTAGACGTGTTTAGTAACGTGTTTAGTAACGTGTTTAGTAGCAGTTAGACGACGTGTTTAGTAGCAGTTAGACGACGTGTTTAGTAGCAGTTAGACAACGTGTTTAGTAACATAGTAGACGTTTAGTAGCAGGTAGACGTTTAGTAGCAGTTAGACGTGTTTAGTAGCAGTTAGACGTGTTTAGTAACAGTTAGTAGACGTGTTTAGTAACAGTTAGTAGACATGTTTAGTAGCAGTTAGTGTGTTTAGTAACAGTAGACGTTTAGTAGCAGTTTGTAGACGTGTTTAGTAACAGTTTGTAGACGTGTTTAGTAACAGTTAGTAGATGTGTTTAGTAACAGTGTGTTTAGTAACAGTTAGTAGACGTGTTTAGTAACAGTTAGTAGACGTGTTTAGTAACAGTTAGTAGACGTGTTTAGTAGCAGTTAGTAGACGTGTTTAGTAGCAGTTAGTAGACGTGTTTAGTAGCAGTTAGTAGACGTGTTTAGTAACAGTTAGTAGCAGTTAGGAAACGTGTTTAGTAGCAGTTAGTGTGTTTAGTAACAGTAGACGTTTAGTAGCAGTTTGTAGACGTGTTTAGTAACAGTTTGTAGACGTGTTTAGTAACAGTTTGTAGACGTGTTTAGTAACAGTTTGTAGACGTGTTTAGTAACAGTGTGTTTAGTAACAGTTAGTAGACGTGTTTAGTAACAGTTAGTAGACGTGTTTAGTAACAGTTAGTAGACGTGTTTAGTAGCAGTTAGTAGATGTGTTTAGTAGCAGTGTGTTTAGTAACAGTTAGTAGATGTGTTTAGTAGCAGTGTGTTTAGTAAGAGTTAGTAGATGTGTTTAGTAACAGTAGACGTGTTTAGTAACAGTTAGTAGACGTGTTTAGTAGCAGTTAGTAGACGTGTTTAGTAGCAGTTAGTAGACGTGTTTAGTAGCAGTTAGTAGACGTGTTTAGTAGCAGTTAGTAGACGTGTTTAGTAGCAGTTAGACAACGTGTTTAGTAACAGATAGTAGACGTTTAGTAGCAGTTAGACGTGTTTAGTAACAGTTAGTAGACGTGTTTAGTAACGTGTTTAGTAACGTGTTTAGTAACGTGTTTAGTAGCAGTTAGACGACGTGTTTAGTAGCAGTTAGACGACGTGTTTAGTAGCAGTTAGACGACGTGTTTAGTAGCAGTTAGACAACGTGTTTAGTAACAGATAGTAGACGTTTAGTAGCAGTTAGACGTGTTTAGTAGCAGTTAGACGTGTTTAGTAACAGTTAGTAGACGTGTTTAGTAACAGTTAATAGACGTGTTTAGTAACAGTTAGTAGACGTGTTTAGTAGCAGTTAGTGTGTTTAGTAACAGTAGACGTTTAGTAGCAGTTTGTAGACGTGTTTAGTAACAGTTTGTAGACGTGTTTAGTAACAGTTAGTAGATGTGTTTAGTAACAGTGTGTTTAGTAACAGTTAGTAGACGTGTTTAGTAGCAGTTAGTAGACGTGTTTAGTAGCAGTTAGTAGACGTTTAGTAGCAGTTAGTAGACGTGTTTAGTAACAGTTAGTAGACGTGTTTAGTAACAGTTAGTAGACGTGTTTAGTAACAGTAGACGTTTAGTAGCAGTTAGTAGACGTGTTTAGTAAACAGTTAGTAGACGTGTTTAGTAGCAGTTAGTAGACGTGTTTAGTAGCAGTGTGTTTAGTAACAGTTAGTAGATGTGTTTAGTAGCAGTGTGTTTAGTAAGAGTTAGTAGACGTGTTTAGTAAGAGTTAGTAGACGTGTTTAGTAACAGTAGACGTGTTTAGTAACAGTTAGTAGACGTGTTTAGTAACAGTTAGTAGACGTGTTTAGTAACAGTTAGTAGACGTGTTTAGTAGCAGTTAGTAGACGTGTTTAGTAGCAGTTAGTAGACGTGTTTAGTAGCAGTTAGTAGACGTGTTTAGTAGCAGTTAGTAGACGTGTTTAGTAACAGTTAGTAGACGTGTTTAATAGCAGTGTGTTTAGTAACGGTTAGTAGACGTGTTTAGTAGCAGTTAGTAGACGTGTTTAGTAACAGTTAGTAGACGTGTTTAGTAACAGTTAGTAGACGTGTTTAGTAACAGTTAGTAGCAGTTAGTAAACGTGTTTAGTAGCAGTTAGTAGACGTGTTTAGTAGCAGTTAGTAGACGTGTTTAGTAGCAGTTTGTAGACGTGTTTAGTAACAGATAGTAGACGTTTAGTAGCAGTTAGACGTGTTTAGTAACAGTTAGTAGATGTGTTTAGTAACAGTGTGTTTAGTAACAGTGTGTTTAGTAGCAGTTAGTAGACGTGTTTAGTAGCAGTTAGTAGACGTTTAGTAGCAGTTAGTAGACGTGTTTAGTAGCAGTTAGTAGATGTGTTTAGTAGCAGTTAGTAGACGTTTAGTAGCAGTTAGTAGACGTGTTTAGTAACAGTTAGTAGACGTGTTTAGTAACAGTTAGTAGACGTGTTTAGTAACAGTTAGTAGACGTGTTTAGTAACAGTAGACGTTTAGTAGCAGTTAGTAGACGTGTTTAGTAGCAGTTAGTAGACGTGTTTAGTAAACAGTTAGTAGACGTGTTTAGTAACAGTAGACGTTTAGTAGCAGTTAGTAGACGTGTTTAGTAAACAGTTAGTAGACGTGTTTAGTAGCAGTTAGTAGACCTGTTTAATAGCAGTTAGTAGACGTGTTTAGTAACAGTTAGTAGATGTGTTTAGTAGCAGTGTGTTTAGTAACAGTTAGTAGATGTGTTTAGTAGCAGTGTGTTTAGTAAGAGTTAGTAGACGTGTTTAGTAACAGTAGACATGTTTAGTAACAGTTAGTAGACGTGTTTAGTAACAGTTAGTAGACGTGTTTAGTAACAGTAGACGTGTTTAGTAGCCGTTAGTAGACGTGTTTAGTAGCAGTTAGTAGACGTGTTTAGTAGCAGTTAGTAGACGTGTTTAGTAGCAGTTAGTAGACGTGTTTAGTAGCAGTTAGACAACGTGTTTAGTAACAGATAGTAGACGTTTAGTAGCAGTTAGACGTGTTTAGTAACAGTTAGTAGACGTGTTTAGTAACGTGTTTAGTAACGTGTTTAGTAGCAGTTAGACGACGTGTTTAGTAGCAGTTAGACGACGTGTTTAGTAGCAGTTAGACAACGTGTTTAGTAACATAGTAGACGTTTAGTAGCAGGTAGACGTTTAGTAGCAGTTAGACGTGTTTAGTAGCAGTTAGACGTGTTTAGTAACAGTTAGTAGACGTGTTTAGTAGCAGTTAGTGTGTTTAGTAACAGTAGACGTTTAGTAGCAGTTTGTAGACGTGTTTAGTAACAGTTTGTAGACGTGTTTAGTAACAGTTAGTAGATGTGTTTAGTAACAGTGTGTTTAGTAACAGTTAGTAGACGTGTTTAGTAACAGTTAGTAGACGTGTTTAGTAACAGTTAGTAGACGTGTTTAGTAGCAGTTAGTAGACGTGTTTAGTAGCAGTTAGTAGACGTGTTTAGTAACAGTTAGTAGACGTGTTTAGTAGCAGTTAGTAGACGTGTTTAGTAGCAGTTAGTGTGTTTAGTAACAGTAGACGTTTAGTAGCAGTTTGTAGACGTGTTTAGTAACAGTTTGTAGACGTGTTTAGTAACAGTTTGTAGACGTGTTTAGTAACAGTTTGTAGACGTGTTTAGTAACAGTGTGTTTAGTAACAGTTAGTAGACGTGTTTAGTAACAGTTAGTAGACGTGTTTAGTAACAGTTAGTAGACGTGTTTAGTAACAGTAGATGTTTAGTAGCAGTTAGTAGATGTGTTTAGTAAACAGTTAGTAGACGTGTTTAGTAGCAGTTAGTAGACGTGTTTAGTAGCAGTTAGTAGACGTGTTTAGTAACAGTTAGTAGATGTGTTTAGTAGCAGTGTGTTTAGTAACAGTTAGTAGATGTGTTTAGTAGCAGTGTGTTTAGTAAGAGTTAGTAGATGTGTTTAGTAACAGTAGACGTGTTTAGTAACAGTTAGTAGACGTGTTTAGTAGCAGTTAGTAGACGTGTTTAGTAGCAGTTAGTAGACGTGTTTAGTAGCAGTTAGTAGACGTGTTTAGTAGCAGTTAGTAGACGTGTTTAGTAGCAGTTAGTAGACGTGTTTAGTAGCAGTTAGACAACGTGTTTAGTAACAGATAGTAGACGTTTAGTAGCAGTTAGACGTGTTTAGTAACAGTTAGTAGACGTGTTTAGTAACGTGTTTAGTAACGTGTTTAGTAGCAGTTAGACGACGTGTTTAGTAGCAGTTAGACGACGTGTTTAGTAGCAGTTAGACGACGTGTTTAGTAGCAGTTAGACAACGTGTTTAGTAACAGATAGTAGACGTTTAGTAGCAGTTAGACAACGTGTTTAGTAACAGATAGTAGACGTTTAGTAGCAGTTAGACAACGTGTTTAGTAACAGATAGTAGACGTTTAGTAGCAGTTAGACGTGTTTAGTAACAGTTAGTAGCAGTTAGTAAACGTGTTTAGTAGCAGTTAGTAGACGTGTTTAGTAACAGTTAGTAGCAGTTAGTAAACGTGTTTAGTAGCAGTTAGTGTGTTTAGTAACAGTAGACGTTTAGTAGCAGTTTGTAGACGTGTTTAGTAACAGTTTGTAGACGTGTTTAGTAACAGTTTGTAGACGTGTTTAGTAACAGTTTGTAGACGTGTTTAGTAACAGTTTGTAGACGTGTTTAGTAACAGATAGTAGACGTTTAGTAGCAGTTAGACGTGTTTAGTAACAGTTAGTAGATGTGTTTAGTAACAGTGTGTTTAGTAACAGTGTGTTTAGTAGCAGTTAGTAGACGTGTTTAGTAGCAGTTAGTAGACGTGTTTAGTAGCAGTTAGTAGACGTGTTTAGTAGCAGTTAGTAGACGTGTTTAGTAGCAGTTAGTAGACGTGTTTAGTAACAGTTAGTAGACGTGTTTAGTAACAGTTAGTAGACGTGTTTAGTAACAGTTAGTAGACGTGTTTAGTAACAGTAGACGTTTAGTAGCAGTTAGTAGACGTGTTTAGTAAACAGTTAGTAGACGTGTTTAGTAACAGTAGATGTTTAGTAGCAGTTAGTAGACGTGTTTAGTAAACAGTTAGTAGATGTGTTTAGTAGCAGTTAGTAGACGTGTTTAGTAACAGTTAGTAGATGTGTTTAGTAGCAGTGTGTTTAGTAACAGTTAGTAGATGTGTTTAGTAGCAGTGTGTTTAGTAAGAGTTAGTAGACGTGTTTAGTAACAGTAGACGTTTAGTAGCAGTTAGTAGACGTGTTTAGTAACAGTTTGTAGACGTGTTTAGTAACAGTTTGTAGACGTGTTTAGTAACAGTTTGTAGACGTGTTTAGTAACAGATAGTAGACGTTTAGTAGCAGTTAGACGTGTTTAGTAACAGTTAGTAGATGTGTTTAGTAACAGTGTGTTTAGTAACAGTGTGTTTAGTAGCAGTTAGTAGACGTGTTTAGTAGCAGTTAGTAGACGTGTTTAGTAGCAGTTAGTAGACGTGTTTAGTAGCAGTTAGTAGACGTGTTTAGTAGCAGTTAGTAGACGTTTAGTAGCAGTTAGTAGACGTGTTTAGTAACAGTTAGTAGACGTGTTTAGTAACAGTTAGTAGACGTGTTTAGTAACAGTTAGTAGACGTGTTTAGTAACAGTAGACGTTTAGTAGCAGTTAGTAGACGTGTTTAGTAGCAGTTAGTAGACGTGTTTAGTAAACAGTTAGTAGACGTGTTTAGTAACAGTAGACGTTTAGTAGCAGTTAGTAGACGTGTTTAGTAAACAGTTAGTAGACGTGTTTAGTAGCAGTTAGTAGACGTGTTTAGTAACAGTTAGTAGATGTGTTTAGTAGCAGTGTGTTTAGTAACAGTTAGTAGATGTGTTTAGTAGCAGTGTGTTTAGTAAGAGTTAGTAGACGTGTTTAGTAACAGTAGACGTGTTTAGTAACAGTTAGTAGACGTGTTTAGTAACAGTTAGTAGACATGTTTAGTAACAGTTAGTAGACGTGTTTAGTAGCAGTTAGTAGACGTGTTTAGTAGCAGTTAGTAGACGTGTTTAGTAGCAGTTAGTAGACGTGTTTAGTAGCAGTTAGTAGACGTGTTTAGTAGCAGTTAGTAGACGTGTTTAGTAGCAGTTAGACAACGTGTTTAGTAACAGATAGTAGACGTTTACTAGCAGTTAGACGTGTTTAGTAACAGTTAGTAGACGTGTTTAGTAACGTGTTTAGTAACGTGTTTAGTAGCAGTTAGACGACGTGTTTAGTAGCAGTTAGACGACGTGTTTAGTAGCAGTTAGACAACGTGTTTAGTAACATAGTAGACGTTTAGTAGCAGGTAGACGTTTAGTAGCAGTTAGACGTGTTTAGTAGCAGTTAGACGTGTTTAGTAACAGTTAGTAGACGTGTTTAGTAACAGTTAGTAGACATGTTTAGTAGCAGTTAGTGTGTTTAGTAACAGTAGACGTTTAGTAGCAGTTTGTAGACGTGTTTAGTAACAGTTTGTAGACGTGTTTAGTAACAGTTAGTAGATGTGTTTAGTAACAGTGTGTTTAGTAACAGTTAGTAGACGTGTTTAGTAACAGTTAGTAGACGTGTTTAGTAACAGTTAGTAGACGTGTTTAGTAGCAGTTAGTAGACGTGTTTAGTAGCAGTTAGTAGACGTGTTTAGTAGCAGTTAGTAGACGTGTTTAGTAACAGTTAGTAGCAGTTAGGAAACGTGTTTAGTAGCAGTTAGTGTGTTTAGTAACAGTAGACGTTTAGTAGCAGTTTGTAGACGTGTTTAGTAAGTTTGTAGACGTGTTTAGTAACAGTTTGTAGACGTGTTTAGTAACAGTTTGTAGACGTGTTTAGTAACAGTGTGTTTAGTAACAGTTAGTAGACGTGTTTAGTAACAGTTAGTAGACGTGTTTAGTAACAGTTAGTAGACGTGTTTAGTAACAGTAGATGTTTAGTAGCAGTTAGTAGATGTGTTTAGTAAACAGTTAGTAGACGTGTTTAGTAGCAGTGTGTTTAGTAAGAGTTAGTAGATGTGTTTAGTAACAGTAGACGTGTTTAGTAACAGTTAGTAGACGTGTTTAGTAGCAGTTAGTAGACGTGTTTAGTAGCAGTTAGTAGACGTGTTTAGTAGCAGTTAGTAGACGTGTTTAGTAGCAGTTAGTAGACGTGTTTAGTAGCAGTTAGACAACGTGTTTAGTAACAGATAGTAGACGTTTAGTAGCAGTTAGACGTGTTTAGTAACAGTTAGTAGACGTGTTTAGTAACGTGTTTAGTAACGTGTTTAGTAGCAGTTAGACGACGTGTTTAGTAGCAGTTAGACGACGTGTTTAGTAGCAGTTAGACGACGTGTTTAGTAGCAGTTAGACGACGTGTTTAGTAGCAGTTAGACAACGTGTTTAGTAACAGATAGTAGACGTTTAGTAGCAGTTAGACGTGTTTAGTAGCAGTTAGACGTGTTTAGTAACAGTTAGTAGACGTGTTTAGTAACAGTTAATAGACGTGTTTAGTAACAGTTAGTAGACGTGTTTAGTAGCAGTTAGTGTGTTTAGTAACAGTAGACGTTTAGTAGCAGTTTGTAGACGTGTTTAGTAACAGTTTGTAGACGTGTTTAGTAACAGTTAGTAGATGTTTAGTAACAGTGTGTTTAGTAACAGTTAGTAGACGTGTTTAGTAGCAGTTAGTAGACGTGTTTAGTAGCAGTTAGTAGACGTTTAGTAGCAGTTAGTAGACGTGTTTAGTAACAGTTAGTAGACGTGTTTAGTAACAGTTAGTAGACGTGTTTAGTAACAGTAGACGTTTAGTAGCAGTTAGTAGACGTGTTTAGTAAACAGTTAGTAGACGTGTTTAGTAGCAGTTAGTAGACGTGTTTAGTAGCAGTGTGTTTAGTAACAGTTAGTAGATGTGTTTAGTAGCAGTGTGTTTAGTAAGAGTTAGTAGACGTGTTTAGTAAGAGTTAGTAGACGTGTTTAGTAACAGTAGACGTGTTTAGTAACAGTTAGTAGACGTGTTTAGTAACAGTTAGTAGACGTGTTTAGTAACAGTTAGTAGACGTGTTTAGTAGCAGTTAGTAGACGTGTTTAGTAGCAGTTAGTAGACGTGTTTAGTAGCAGTTAGTAGACGTGTTTAGTAACAGTTAGTAGACGTGTTTAATAGCAGTGTGTTTAGTAACGGTTAGTAGACGTGTTTAGTAGCAGTGTGTTTAGTAACAGTTAGTAGACGTGTTTAGTAACAGTTAGTAGACGTGTTTAGTAACAGTTAGTAGACGTGTTTAGTAACAGTTAGTAGCAGTTAGTAAACGTGTTTAGTAGCAGTTAGTAGACGTGTTTAGTAGCAGTTAGTAGACGTGTTTAGTAGCAGTTAGTAGACGTGTTTAGTAGCAGTTTGTAGACGTGTTTAGTAACAGATAGTAGACGTTTAGTAGCAGTTAGACGTGTTTAGTAACAGTTAGTAGATGTGTTTAGTAACAGTGTGTTTAGTAACAGTGTGTTTAGTAACAGTGTGTTTAGTAGCAGTTAGTAGACGTGTTTAGTAGCAGTTAGTAGACGTTTAGTAGCAGTTAGTAGACGTGTTTAGTAGCAGTTAGTAGACGTGTTTAGTAGCAGTTAGTAGACGTTTAGTAGCAGTTAGTAGACGTGTTTAGTAACAGTTAGTAGACGTGTTTAGTAACAGTTAGTAGACGTGTTTAGTAACAGTTAGTAGACGTGTTTAGTAACAGTAGACGTTTAGTAGCAGTTAGTAGACGTGTTTAGTAGCAGTTAGTAGACGTGTTTAGTAGCAGTTAGTAGACGTGTTTAGTAACAGTAGACGTTTAGTAGCAGTTAGTAGACGTGTTTAGTAAACAGTTAGTAGACGTGTTTAGTAGCAGTTAGTAGACCTGTTTAATAGCAGTTAGTAGACGTGTTTAGTAACAGTTAGTAGATGTGTTTAGTAGCAGTGTGTTTAGTAACAGTTAGTAGATGTGTTTAGTAGCAGTGTGTTTAGTAAGAGTTAGTAGACGTGTTTAGTAACAGTAGACATGTTTAGTAACAGTTAGTAGACGTGTTTAGTAACAGTTAGTAGACGTGTTTAGTAACAGTAGACGTGTTTAGTAGCAGTTAGTAGACGTGTTTAGTAGCAGTTAGTAGACGTGTTTAGTAGCAGTTAGTAGACGTGTTTAGTAGCAGTTAGTAGACGTGTTTAGTAGCAGTTAGACAACGTGTTTAGTAACAGATAGTAGACGTTTAGTAGCAGTTAGACGTGTTTAGTAACAGTTAGTAGACGTGTTTAGTAACGTGTTTAGTAACGTGTTTAGTAGCAGTTAGACGACGTGTTTAGTAGCAGTTAGACGACGTGTTTAGTAGCAGTTAGACAACGTGTTTAGTAACATAGTAGACGTTTAGTAGCAGGTAGACGTTTAGTAGCAGTTAGACGTGTTTAGTAGCAGTTAGACGTGTTTAGTAACAGTTAGTAGACGTGTTTAGTAGCAGTTAGTGTGTTTAGTAACAGTAGACGTTTAGTAGCAGTTTGTAGACGTGTTTAGTAACAGTTTGTAGACGTGTTTAGTAACAGTTAGTAGATGTGTTTAGTAACAGTGTGTTTAGTAACAGTTAGTAGACGTGTTTAGTAACAGTTAGTAGACGTGTTTAGTAACAGTTAGTAGACGTGTTTAGTAGCAGTTAGTAGACGTGTTTAGTAGCAGTTAGTAGACGTGTTTAGTAACAGTTAGTAGACGTGTTTAGTAGCAGTTAGTAGACGTGTTTAGTAGCAGTTAGTGTGTTTAGTAACAGTAGACGTTTAGTAGCAGTTTGTAGACGTGTTTAGTAACAGTTTGTAGACGTGTTTAGTAACAGTTTGTAGACGTGTTTAGTAACAGTTTGTAGACGTGTTTAGTAACAGTGTGTTTAGTAACAGTTAGTAGACGTGTTTAGTAACAGTTAGTAGACGTGTTTAGTAACAGTTAGTAGACGTGTTTAGTAACAGTAGATGTTTAGTAGCAGTTAGTAGATGTGTTTAGTAAACAGTTAGTAGACGTGTTTAGTAGCAGTTAGTAGACGTGTTTAGTAGCAGTTAGTAGACGTGTTTAGTAACAGTTAGTAGATGTGTTTAGTAGCAGTGTGTTTAGTAACAGTTAGTAGATGTGTTTAGTAGCAGTGTGTTTAGTAAGAGTTAGTAGATGTGTTTAGTAACAGTAGACGTGTTTAGTAACAGTTAGTAGACGTGTTTAGTAGCAGTTAGTAGACGTGTTTAGTAGCAGTTAGTAGACGTTTAGTAACAGTTAGTAGACGTGTTTAGTAACAGTTAGTAGACGTGTTTAGTAACAGTTAGTAGACGTGTTTAGTAACAGTTAGTAGACGTGTTTAGTAACAGTAGACGTTTAGTAGCAGTTAGTAGACGTGTTTAGTAACAGTTAGTAGCAGTTAGTAAACGTGTTTAGTAGCAGTTAGTAGACGTGTTTAGTAACAGTTAGTAGCAGTTAGTAAACGTGTTTAGTAGCAGTTAGTGTGTTTAGTAACAGTAGACGTTTAGTAGCAGTTTGTAGACGTGTTTAGTAACAGTTTGTAGACGTGTTTAGTAACAGTTTGTAGACGTGTTTAGTAACAGTTTGTAGACGTGTTTAGTAACAGTTTGTAGACGTGTTTAGTAACAGATAGTAGACGTTTAGTAGCAGTTAGACGTGTTTAGTAACAGTTAGTAGATGTGTTTAGTAACAGTGTGTTTAGTAACAGTGTGTTTAGTAGCAGTTAGTAGACGTGTTTAGTAGCAGTTAGTAGACGTGTTTAGTAGCAGTTAGTAGACGTGTTTAGTAGCAGTTAGTAGACGTTTAGTAGCAGTTAGTAGACGTGTTTAGTAACAGTTAGTAGACGTGTTTAGTAACAGTTAGTAGACGTGTTTAGTAACAGTTAGTAGACGTGTTTAGTAACAGTAGACGTTTAGTAGCAGTTAGTAGACGTGTTTAGTAAACAGTTAGTAGACGTGTTTAGTAACAGTAGACGTTTAGTAGCAGTTAGTAGACGTGTTTAGTAAACAGTTAGTAGATGTGTTTAGTAGCAGTTAGTAGACGTGTTTAGTAACAGTTAGTAGATGTGTTTAGTAGCAGTGTGTTTAGTAACAGTTAGTAGATGTGTTTAGTAGCAGTGTGTTTAGTAAGAGTTAGTAGACGTGTTTAGTAACAGTAGACGTGTTTAGTAACAGTTAGTAGACGTGTTTAGTAACAGTTAGTAGACGTGTTTAGTAACAGTTAGTAGACGTGTTTAGTAACAGTAGACGTGTTTAGTAGCAGTTAGTAGACGTGTTTAGTAGCAGTTAGTAGACGTGTTTAGTAGCAGTTAGTAGACGTGTTTAGTAGCAGTTAGTAGACGTGTTTAGTAGCAGTTAGACAACGTGTTTAGTAACAGATAGTAGACGTTTAGTAGCAGTTAGACGTGTTTAGTAACAGTTAGTAGACGTGTTTAGTAACGTGTTTAGTAACGTGTTTAGTAGCAGTTAGTAGCAGTTAGTAAACGTGTTTAGTAGCAGTTAGTAGACGTGTTTAGTAGCAGTTAGTAGACGTGTTTAGTAGCAGTTAGTAGACGTGTTTAGTAACAGTTAGTAGACGTGTTTAGTAGCAGTGTGTTTAGTAACGGTTAGTAGACGTGTTTAGTAGCAGTGTGTTTAGTAACGGTTAGTAGACGTGTTTAGTAACAGTTAGTAGACGTGTTTAGTAACAGTTAGCAGACGTGTTTAGTAACAGTTAGTAGACGTGTTTAGTAACAGTTAGTAGCAGTTAGTAAACGTGTTTAGTAGCAGTTAGTAGACGTGTTTAGTAACAGTTAGTAGCAGTTAGTAAACGTGTTTAGTAGCAGTTAGTGTGTTTAGTAACAGTAGACGTTTAGTAGCAGTTTGTAGACGTGTTTAGTAACAGTTTGTAGACGTGTTTAGTAACAGTTTGTAGACGTGTTTAGTAACAGTTTGTAGACGTGTTCAGTAACAGTTTGTAGACGTGTTTAGTAACAGATAGTAGACGTTTAGTAGCAGTTAGACGTGTTTAGTAACAGTTAGTAGATGTGTTTAGTAACAGTGTGTTTAGTAACAGTGTGTTTAGTAGCAGTTAGTAGACGTGTTTAGTAGCAGTTAGTAGACGTTTAGTAGCAGTTAGTAGACGTGTTTAGTAGCAGTTAGTAGACGTGTTTAGTAGCAGTTAGTAGACGTTTAGTAACAGTGAGTAGACGTGTTTAGTAACAGTTAGTAGACGTGTTTAGTAACAGTTAGTAGACGTGTTTAGTAACAGTTAGTAGACGTGTTTAGTAACAGTAGACGTTTAGTAGCAGTTAGTAGACGTGTTTAGTAACAGTTAGTAGCAGTTAGTAAACGTGTTTAGTAGCAGTTAGTAGACGTGTTTAGTAACAGTTAGTAGCAGTTAGTAAACGTGTTTAGTAGCAGTTAGTGTGTTTAGTAACAGTAGACGTTTAGTAGCAGTTTGTAGACGTGTTTAGTAACAGTTTGTAGACGTGTTTAGTAACAGTTTGTAGACGTGTTTAGTAACAGTTTGTAGACGTGTTTAGTAACAGTTTGTAGACGTGTTTAGTAACAGATAGTAGACGTTTAGTAGCAGTTAGACGTGTTTAGTAACAGTTAGTAGATGTGTTTAGTAACAGTGTGTTTAGTAACAGTGTGTTTAGTAGCAGTTAGTAGACGTGTTTAGTAGCAGTTAGTAGACGTGTTTAGTAGCAGTTAGTAGACGTGTTTAGTAGCAGTTAGTAGACGTGTTTAGTAGCAGTTAGTAGACGTTTAGTAGCAGTTAGTAGACGTGTTTAGTAACAGTTAGTAGACGTGTTTAGTAACAGTTAGTAGACGTGTTTAGTAACAATTAGTAGACGTGTTTAGTAACAGTAGACGTTTAGTAGCAGTTAGTAGACGTGTTTAGTAGCAGTTAGTAGACGTGTTTAGTAAACAGTTAGTAGACGTGTTTAGTAACAGTAGACGTTTAGTAGCAGTTAGTAGACGTGTTTAGTAAACAGTTAGTAGACGTGTTTAGTAGCAGTTAGTAGACGTGTTTAGTAACAGTTAGTAGATGTGTTTAGTAGCAGTGTGTTTAGTAACAGTTAGTAGATGTGTTTAGTAGCAGTGTGTTTAGTAAGAGTTAGTAGACGTGTTTAGTAACAGTAGACGTGTTTAGTAACAGTTAGTAGACGTGTTTAGTAACAGTTAGTAGACATGTTTAGTAACAGTTAGTAGACGTGTTTAGTAGCAGTTAGTAGACGTGTTTAGTAGCAGTTAGTAGACGTGTTTAGTAGCAGTTAGTAGACGTGTTTAGTAGCAGTTAGTAGACGTGTTTAGTAGCAGTTAGTAGACGTGTTTAGTAGCAGTTAGTAGACGTGTTTAGTAGCAGTTAGACAACGTGTTTAGTAACAGATAGTAGACGTTTAGTAGCAGTTAGACGTGTTTAGTAACAGTTAGTAGACGTGTTTAGTAACGTGTTTAGTAACGTGTTTAGTAGCAGTTAGACGACGTGTTTAGTAGCAGTTAGACGACGTGTTTAGTAGCAGTTAGACGACGTGTTTAGTAGCAGTTAGACAACGTGTTTAGTAACATAGTAGACGTTTAGTAGCAGGTAGACGTTTAGTAGCAGTTAGACGTGTTTAGTAACAGTTAGTAGACGTGTTTAGTAACAGTTAGTAGACGTGTTTAGTAACAGTTAGTAGACATGTTTAGTAGCAGTTAGTGTGTTTAGTAACAGTAGACGTTTAGTAGCAGTTTGTAGACGTGTTTAGTAACAGTTTGTAGACGTGTTTAGTAACAGTTAGTAGATGTGTTTAGTAACAGTGTGTTTAGTAACAGTTAGTAGACGTGTTTAGTAACAGTTAGTAGACGTGTTTAGTAACAGTTAGTAGACGTGTTTAGTAGCAGTTAGTAGACGTGTTTAGTAGCAGTTAGTAGACGTGTTTAGTAGCAGTTAGTAGACGTGTTTAGTAGCAGTTAGTAGACGTGTTTAGTAACAGTTAGTAGCAGTTAGGAAACGTGTTTAGTAGCAGTTAGTGTGTTTAGTAACAGTAGACGTTTAGTAGCAGTTTGTAGACGTGTTTAGTAACAGTTTGTAGACGTGTTTAGTAACAGTTTGTAGACGTGTTTAGTAACAGTTTGTAGACGTGTTTAGTAACAGTGTGTTTAGTAACAGTTAGTAGACGTGTTTAGTAACAGTTAGTAGACGTGTTTAGTAACAGTTAGTAGACGTGTTTAGTAACAGTAGATGTTTAGTAGCAGTTAGTAGATGTGTTTAGTAAACAGTTAGTAGACGTGTTTAGTAGCAGTTAGTAGACGTGTTTAGTAGCAGTTAGTAGACGTGTTTAGTAACAGTTAGTAGATGTGTTTAGTAGCAGTGTGTTTAGTAACAGTTAGTAGATGTGTTTAGTAGCAGTGTGTTTAGTAAGAGTTAGTAGATGTGTTTAGTAACAGTAGACGTGTTTAGTAACAGTTAGTAGACGTGTTTAGTAGCAGTTAGTAGACGTGTTTAGTAGCAGTTAGTAGACGTGTTTAGTAGCAGTTAGTAGACGTGTTTAGTAGCAGTTAGTAGACGTGTTTAGTAGCAGTTAGACAACGTGTTTAGTAACAGATAGTAGACGTTTAGTAGCAGTTAGACGTGTTTAGTAACAGTTAGTAGACGTGTTTAGTAACGTGTTTAGTAACGTGTTTAGTAGCAGTTAGACGACGTGTTTAGTAGCAGTTAGACGACGTGTTTAGTAGCAGTTAGACGACGTGTTTAGTAGCAGTTAGACAACGTGTTTAGTAACAGATAGTAGACGTTTAGTAGCAGTTAGACGTGTTTAGTAGCAGTTAGACGTGTTTAGTAACAGTTAGTAGACGTGTTTAGTAACAGTTAATAGACGTGTTTAGTAACAGTTAGTAGACGTGTTTAGTAGCAGTTAGTGTGTTTAGTAACAGTAGACGTTTAGTAGCAGTTTGTAGACGTGTTTAGTAACAGTTTGTAGACGTGTTTAGTAACAGTTAGTAGATGTGTTTAGTAACAGTGTGTTTAGTAACAGTTAGTAGACGTGTTTAGTAGCAGTTAGTAGACGTGTTTAGTAGCAGTTAGTAGACGTTTAGTAGCAGTTAGTAGACGTGTTTAGTAACAGTTAGTAGACGTGTTTAGTAACAGTTAGTAGACGTGTTTAGTAACAGTAGACGTTTAGTAGCAGTTAGTAGACGTGTTTAGTAAACAGTTAGTAGACGTGTTTAGTAGCAGTTAGTAGACGTGTTTAGTAGCAGTGTGTTTAGTAACAGTTAGTAGATGTGTTTAGTAGCAGTGTGTTTAGTAAGAGTTAGTAGACGTGTTTAGTAAGAGTTAGTAGACGTGTTTAGTAACAGTAGACGTGTTTAGTAACAGTTAGTAGACGTGTTTAGTAACAGTTAGTAGACGTGTTTAGTAACAGTTAGTAGACGTGTTTAGTAGCAGTTAGTAGACGTGTTTAGTAGCAGTTAGTAGACGTGTTTAGTAGCAGTTAGTAGACGTGTTTAGTAACAGTTAGTAGACGTGTTTAATAGCAGTGTGTTTAGTAACGGTTAGTAGACGTGTTTAGTAGCAGTGTGTTTAGTAACAGTTAGTAGACGTGTTTAGTAACAGTTAGTAGACGTGTTTAGTAACAGTTAGTAGACGTGTTTAGTAACAGTTAGTAGCAGTTAGTAAACGTGTTTAGTAGCAGTTAGTAGACGTGTTTAGTAGCAGTTAGTAGACGTGTTTAGTAGCAGTTAGTAGACGTGTTTAGTAGCAGTTTGTAGACGTGTTTAGTAACAGATAGTAGACGTTTAGTAGCAGTTAGACGTGTTTAGTAACAGTTAGTAGATGTGTTTAGTAACAGTGTGTTTAGTAACAGTGTGTTTAGTAGCAGTTAGTAGACGTGTTTAGTAGCAGTTAGTAGACGTGTTTAGTAGCAGTTAGTAGACGTGTTTAGTAGCAGTTAGTAGACGTGTTTAGTAGCAGTTAGTAGACGTGTTTAGTAGCAGTTAGTAGACGTGTTTAGTAGCAGTTAGTAGACGTGTTTAGTAGCAGTTAGACAACGTGTTTAGTAACAGATAGTAGACGTTTAGTAGCAGTTAGACGTGTTTAGTAACAGTTAGTAGACGTGTTTAGTAACGTGTTTAGTAACGTGTTTAGTAGCAGTTAGACGACGTGTTTAGTAGCAGTTAGACGACGTGTTTAGTAGCAGTTAGACGACGTGTTTAGTAGCAGTTAGACAACGTGTTTAGTAACAGATAGTAGACGTTTAGTAGCAGTTAGACGTGTTTAGTAGCAGTTAGACGTGTTTAGTAACAGTTAGTAGACGTGTTTAGTAACAGTTAATAGACGTGTTTAGTAACAGTTAGTAGACGTGTTTAGTAGCAGTTAGTGTGTTTAGTAACAGTAGACGTTTAGTAGCAGTTTGTAGACGTGTTTAGTAACAGTTTGTAGACGTGTTTAGTAACAGTTAGTAGATGTGTTTAGTAACAGTGTGTTTAGTAACAGTTAGTAGACGTGTTTAGTAGCAGTTAGTAGACGTGTTTAGTAGCAGTTAGTAGACGTTTAGTAGCAGTTAGTAGACGTGTTTAGTAACAGTTAGTAGACGTGTTTAGTAACAGTTAGTAGACGTGTTTAGTAACAGTAGACGTTTAGTAGCAGTTAGTAGACGTGTTTAGTAAACAGTTAGTAGACGTGTTTAGTAGCAGTTAGTAGACGTGTTTAGTAGCAGTGTGTTTAGTAACAGTTAGTAGATGTGTTTAGTAGCAGTGTGTTTAGTAAGAGTTAGTAGACGTGTT
The DNA here is from genome assembly GCA_023566125.1 of Zingel zingel. Lineage (NCBI taxonomy): Eukaryota > Metazoa > Chordata > Actinopteri > Perciformes > Percidae > Zingel > Zingel zingel. The sequence continues at coordinate 33,773,382 of CM042325.1, read as the reverse complement.
TAGTAAGAGTTAGTAGACGTGTTTAGTAACAGTAGACGTGTTTAGTAACAGTTAGTAGACGTGTTTAGTAACAGTTAGTAGACGTGTTTAGTAACAGTTAGTAGACGTGTTTAGTAGCAGTTAGTAGACGTGTTTAGTAGCAGTTAGTAGACGTGTTTAGTAGCAGTTAGTAGACGTGTTTAGTAACAGTTAGTAGACGTGTTTAATAGCAGTGTGTTTAGTAACGGTTAGTAGACGTGTTTAGTAGCAGTGTGTTTAGTAACAGTTAGTAGACGTGTTTAGTAACAGTTAGTAGACGTGTTTAGTAACAGTTAGTAGACGTGTTTAGTAACAGTTAGTAGCAGTTAGTAAACGTGTTTAGTAGCAGTTAGTAGACGTGTTTAGTAGCAGTTAGTAGACGTGTTTAGTAGCAGTTAGTAGACGTGTTTAGTAGCAGTTTGTAGACGTGTTTAGTAACAGATAGTAGACGTTTAGTAGCAGTTAGACGTGTTTAGTAACAGTTAGTAGATGTGTTTAGTAACAGTGTGTTTAGTAACAGTGTGTTTAGTAGCAGTTAGTAGACGTGTTTAGTAGCAGTTAGTAGACGTTTAGTAGCAGTTAGTAGACGTGTTTAGTAGCAGTTAGTAGACGTGTTTAGTAGCAGTTAGTAGACGTTTAGTAGCAGTTAGTAGACGTGTTTAGTAACAGTTAGTAGACGTGTTTAGTAACAGTTAGTAGACGTGTTTAGTAACAGTTAGTAGACGTGTTTAGTAACAGTAGACGTTTAGTAGCAGTTAGTAGACGTGTTTAGTAGCAGTTAGTAGACGTGTTTAGTAAACAGTTAGTAGACGTGTTTAGTAACAGTAGACGTTTAGTAGCAGTTAGTAGACGTGTTTAGTAAACAGTTAGTAGACGTGTTTAGTAGCAGTTAGTAGACCTGTTTAATAGCAGTTAGTAGACGTGTTTAGTAACAGTTAGTAGATGTGTTTAGTAGCAGTGTGTTTAGTAACAGTTAGTAGATGTGTTTAGTAGCAGTGTGTTTAGTAAGAGTTAGTAGACGTGTTTAGTAACAGTAGACATGTTTAGTAACAGTTAGTAGACGTGTTTAGTAACAGTTAGTAGACGTGTTTAGTAACAGTAGACGTGTTTAGTAGCAGTTAGTAGACGTGTTTAGTAGCAGTTAGTAGACGTGTTTAGTAGCAGTTAGTAGACGTGTTTAGTAGCAGTTAGTAGACGTGTTTAGTAGCAGTTAGACAACGTGTTTAGTAACAGATAGTAGACGTTTAGTAGCAGTTAGACGTGTTTAGTAACAGTTAGTAGACGTGTTTAGTAACGTGTTTAGTAACGTGTTTAGTAGCAGTTAGACGACGTGTTTAGTAGCAGTTAGACGACGTGTTTAGTAGCAGTTAGACAACGTGTTTAGTAACATAGTAGACGTTTAGTAGCAGGTAGACGTTTAGTAGCAGTTAGACGTGTTTAGTAGCAGTTAGACGTGTTTAGTAACAGTTAGTAGACGTGTTTAGTAGCAGTTAGTGTGTTTAGTAACAGTAGACGTTTAGTAGCAGTTTGTAGACGTGTTTAGTAACAGTTTGTAGACGTGTTTAGTAACAGTTAGTAGATGTGTTTAGTAACAGTGTGTTTAGTAACAGTTAGTAGACGTGTTTAGTAACAGTTAGTAGACGTGTTTAGTAACAGTTAGTAGACGTGTTTAGTAGCAGTTAGTAGACGTGTTTAGTAGCAGTTAGTAGACGTGTTTAGTAACAGTTAGTAGACGTGTTTAGTAGCAGTTAGTAGACGTGTTTAGTAGCAGTTAGTGTGTTTAGTAACAGTAGACGTTTAGTAGCAGTTTGTAGACGTGTTTAGTAACAGTTTGTAGACGTGTTTAGTAACAGTTTGTAGACGTGTTTAGTAACAGTTTGTAGACGTGTTTAGTAACAGTGTGTTTAGTAACAGTTAGTAGACGTGTTTAGTAACAGTTAGTAGACGTGTTTAGTAACAGTTAGTAGACGTGTTTAGTAACAGTAGATGTTTAGTAGCAGTTAGTAGATGTGTTTAGTAAACAGTTAGTAGACGTGTTTAGTAGCAGTTAGTAGACGTGTTTAGTAGCAGTTAGTAGACGTGTTTAGTAACAGTTAGTAGATGTGTTTAGTAGCAGTGTGTTTAGTAACAGTTAGTAGATGTGTTTAGTAGCAGTGTGTTTAGTAAGAGTTAGTAGATGTGTTTAGTAACAGTAGACGTGTTTAGTAACAGTTAGTAGACGTGTTTAGTAGCAGTTAGTAGACGTGTTTAGTAGCAGTTAGTAGACGTGTTTAGTAGCAGTTAGTAGACGTGTTTAGTAGCAGTTAGACAACGTGTTTAGTAACAGATAGTAGACGTTTAGTAGCAGTTAGACGTGTTTAGTAACAGTTAGTAGACGTGTTTAGTAACGTGTTTAGTAACGTGTTTAGTAGCAGTTAGACGACGTGTTTAGTAGCAGTTAGACGACGTGTTTAGTAGCAGTTAGACGACGTGTTTAGTAGCAGTTAGACAACGTGTTTAGTAACAGATAGTAGACGTTTAGTAGCAGTTAGACAACGTGTTTAGTAACAGATAGTAGACGTTTAGTAGCAGTTAGACGTGTTTAGTAGCAGTTAGACGTGTTTAGTAACAGTTAGTAGACGTGTTTAGTAACAGTTAATAGACGTGTTTAGTAACAGTTAGTAGACGTGTTTAGTAGCAGTTAGTGTGTTTAGTAACAGTAGACGTTTAGTAGCAGTTTGTAGACGTGTTTAGTAACAGTTTGTAGACGTGTTTAGTAACAGTTAGTAGATGTGTTTAGTAACAGTGTGTTTAGTAACAGTTAGTAGACGTGTTTAGTAGCAGTTAGTAGACGTGTTTAGTAGCAGTTAGTAGACGTTTAGTAGCAGTTAGTAGACGTGTTTAGTAACAGTTAGTAGACGTGTTTAGTAACAGTTAGTAGACGTGTTTAGTAACAGTAGACGTTTAGTAGCAGTTAGTAGACGTGTTTAGTAAACAGTTAGTAGACGTGTTTAGTAACAGTAGACGTTTAGTAGCAGTTAGTAGACGTGTTTAGTAAACAGTTAGTAGACGTGTTTAGTAGCAGTTAGTAGACGTGTTTAGTAGCAGTGTGTTTAGTAACAGTTAGTAGATGTGTTTAGTAGCAGTGTGTTTAGTAAGAGTTAGTAGACGTGTTTAGTAAGAGTTAGTAGACGTGTTTAGTAACAGTAGACGTGTTTAGTAACAGTTAGTAGACGTGTTTAGTAACAGTTAGTAGACGTGTTTAGTAACAGTTAGTAGACGTGTTTAGTAGCAGTTAGTAGACGTGTTTAGTAGCAGTTAGTAGACGTGTTTAGTAGCAGTTAGTAGACGTGTTTAGTAACAGTTAGTAGACGTGTTTAATAGCAGTGTGTTTAGTAACGGTTAGTAGACGTGTTTAGTAGCAGTGTGTTTAGTAACAGTTAGTAGACGTGTTTAGTAACAGTTAGTAGACGTGTTTAGTAACAGTTAGTAGACGTGTTTAGTAACAGTTAGTAGCAGTTAGTAAACGTGTTTAGTAGCAGTTAGTAGACGTGTTTAGTAGCAGTTAGTAGACGTGTTTAGTAGCAGTTAGTAGACGTGTTTAGTAGCAGTTAGTAGACGTGTTTAGTAACAGTTAGTAGACGTGTTTAGTAGCAGTGTGTTTAGTAACGGTTAGTAGACGTGTTTAGTAGCAGTGTGTTTAGTAACAGTTAGTAGACGTGTTTAGTAACAGTTAGTAGACGTGTTTAGTAACAGTTAGTAGACGTGTTTAGTAACAGTTAGTAGCAGTTAGTAAACGTGTTTAGTAGCAGTTAGTAGACGTGTTTAGTAACAGTTAGTAGCAGTTAGTAAACGTGTTTAGTAGCAGTTAGTGTGTTTAGTAACAGTAGACGTTTAGTAGCAGTTTGTAGACGTGTTTAGTAACAGTTTGTAGACGTGTTTAGTAACAGTTTGTAGACGTGTTTAGTAACAGTTTGTAGACGTGTTTAGTAACAGTTTGTAGACGTGTTTAGTAACAGTTTGTAGACGTGTTTAGTAACAGATAGTAGACGTTTAGTAGCAGTTAGACGTGTTTAGTAACAGTTAGTAGATGTGTTTAGTAACAGTGTGTTTAGTAACAGTGTGTTTAGTAGCAGTTAGTAGACGTGTTTAGTAGCAGTTAGTAGACGTTTAGTAGCAGTTAGTAGACGTGTTTAGTAGCAGTTAGTAGAAGTGTTTAGTAGCAGTTAGTAGACGTTTAGTAGCAGTTAGTAGACGTGTTTAGTAACAGTTAGTAGACGTGTTTAGTAACAGTTAGTAGACGTGTTTAATAGCAGTGTGTTTAGTAACGGTTAGTAGACGTGTTTAGTAGCAGTGTGTTTAGTAACAGTTAGTAGACGTGTTTAGTAACAGTTAGTAGACGTGTTTAGTAACAGTTAGTAGACGTGTTTAGTAACAGTTAGTAGCAGTTAGTAAACGTGTTTAGTAGCAGTTAGTAGACGTGTTTAGTAGCAGTTAGTAGACGTGTTTAGTAGCAGTTAGTAGACGTGTTTAGTAGCAGTTAGTAGACGTGTTTAGTAACAGTTAGTAGACGTGTTTAGTAGCAGTGTGTTTAGTAACGGTTAGTAGACGTGTTTAATAGCAGTGTGTTTAGTAACAGTTAGTAGACGTGTTTAGTAACAGTTAGTAGACGTGTTTAGTAACAGTTAGTAGACGTGTTTAGTAACAGTTAGTAGCAGTTAGTAAACGTGTTTAGTAGCAGTTAGTAGACGTGTTTAGTAACAGTTAGTAGCAGTTAGTAAACGTGTTTAGTAGCAGTTAGTGTGTTTAGTAACAGTAGACGTTTAGTAGCAGTTTGTAGACGTGTTTAGTAACAGTTTGTAGACGTGTTTAGTAACAGTTTGTAGACGTGTTTAGTAACAGTTTGTAGACGTGTTTAGTAACAGTTTGTAGACGTGTTTAGTAACAGTTTGTAGACGTGTTTAGTAACAGTTTGTAGACGTGTTTAGTAACAGATAGTAGACGTTTAGTAGCAGTTAGACGTGTTTAGTAACAGTTAGTAGATGTGTTTAGTAACAGTGTGTTTAGTAACAGTGTGTTTAGTAGCAGTTAGTAGACGTGTTTAGTAGCAGTTAGTAGACGTTTAGTAGCAGTTAGTAGACGTGTTTAGTAGCAGTTAGTAGACGTGTTTAGTAGCAGTTAGTAGACGTTTAGTAGCAGTTAGTAGACGTGTTTAGTAACAGTTAGTAGACGTGTTTAGTAACAGTTAGTAGACGTGTTTAGTAACAGTTAGTAGACGTGTTTAGTAACAGTAGACGTTTAGTAGCAGTTAGTAGACGTGTTTAGTAAACAGTTAGTAGACGTGTTTAGTAACAGTAGACGTTTAGTAGCAGTTAGTAGACGTGTTTAGTAAACAGTTAGTAGACGTGTTTAGTAGCAGTTAGTAGACGTGTTAAGTAACAGTTAGTAGATGTGTTTAGTAGCAGTGTGTTTAGTAACAGTTAGTAGATGTGTTTAGTAGCAGTGTGTTTAGTAACAGTTAGTAGACGTGTTTAGTAACAGTTAGTAGACGTGTTTAGTAACAGTTACTAGATGTGTTTAGTAACAGTTAGTAGACGTGTTTAGTAACAGTTAGTAGCAGTTAGTAAACGTGTTTAGTAGCAGTTAGTAGACGTGTTTAGTAACAGTTAGTAGCAGTTAGTAAACGCGTTTAGTAGCAGTTAGACAACGTGTTTAGTAACAGATAGTAGACGTTTAGTAGCAGTTAGACGTGTTTAGTATCAGTTAGTAGACGTGTTTAGTAACGTGTTTAGTAACGTGTTTAGTAGCAGTTAGACGACGTGTTTAGTAGCAGTTAGACGACGTGTTTAGTAGCAGTTAGACAACGTGTTTAGTAACAGATAGTAGACGTTTAGTAGCAGTTAGACGTGTTTAGTAGCAGTTAGTAGACCTGTTTAGTAACAGTTAGTAGACGTGTTTAGTAGCAGTTAGTGTGTTTAGTAACAGTAGACGTTTAGTAGCAGTTTGTAGACGTGTTTAGTAACAGTTTGTAGACGTGTTTAGTAACAGTTAGTAGACGTGTTTAGTAACAGTAGACGTTTAGTAGCAGTTAGTAGACGTGTTTAGTAGCAGTTAGTAGACGTGTTTAGTAGCAGTTAGTAGACGTGTTTAGTAGCAGTTAGTAGACGTGTTTAGTAACAGTTAGTAGATGTGTTTAGTAGCAGTGTGTTTAGTAAGAGTTAGTAGACGTGTTTAGTAACAGTAGACGTGTTTAGTAACAGTTAGTAGACGTGTTTAGTAACAGTTAGTAGACGTGTTTAGTAACAGTTAGTAGACGTGTTTAGTAGCAGTTAGTAGACGTGTTTAGTATCAGTTAGTAGACGTGTTTAGTATCAGTTAGTAGACGTGTTTAGTAGCAGTTAGTAGACGTGTTTAGTAACAGTTAGTAGACGTGTTTAGTAGCAGTGTGTTTAGTAACGTTAGTAGACGTGTTTAGTAGCAGTGTGTTTAGTAACAGTTAGTAGACGTGTTTAGTAACAGTTAGTAGACGTGTTTAGTAACAGTTAGTAGCAGTTAGTAAACGTGTTTAGTAGCAGTTAGTAGACGTGTTTAGTAACAGTTAGTAGCAGTTAGTAAACGTGTTTAGTAGCAGTTAGTGTGTTTAGTAACAGTAGACGTTTAGTAGCAGTTTGTAGACGTGTTTAGTAACCGTTTGTAGACGTGTTTAGTAACAGTTTGTAGACGTGTTTAGTAACAGTTAGTAGATGTGTTTAGTAACAGTGTGTTTAGTAACACTTAGTAGACGTGTTTAGTAGCAGTTAGTAGACGTTTAGTAGCAGTTAGTAGACATGTTTAGTAACAGTTAGTAGACGTGTTTAGTAACAGTTAGTAGACGTGTTTAGTAACAGTTAGTAGACGTGTTTAGTAACAGTAGACGTTTAGTAGCAGTTAGTAGACGTGTTTAGTAACAGTTAGTAGACGTTAGTAGACGTGTTTAGTAACAGTAGACGTTTAGTAGCAGTTAGTAGACGTGTTTAGTAGCAGTTAGTAGACGTGTTTAGTAGCAGTTAGTAGACGTGTTTAGTAGCAGTTAGTAGACGTGTTTAGTAACAGTTAGTAGATGTGTTTAGTAGCAGTGTGTTTAGTAAGAGTTAGTAGACGTGTTTAGTAACAGTAGACGTGTTTAGTAACAGTTAGTAGACGTGTTTAGTAACAGTTAGTAGACGTGTTTAGTAACAGTTAGTAGACGTGTTTAGTAACAGTTAGTAGACGTGTTTAGTAGCAGTTAGTAGACGTGTTTAGTAGCAGTTAGTAGACGTGTTTAGTAGCAGTTAGTAGACGTGTTTAGTAGCAGTTAGTAGACGTGTTTAGTAGCAGTTAGTAGACGTGTTTAGTAACAGTTAGTAGACGTGTTTAGTAGCAGTGTGTTTAGTAACGTTAGTAGACGTGTTTAGTAGCAGTGTGTTTAGTAACAGTTAGTAGACGTGTTTAGTAACAGTTAGTAGACGTGTTTAGTAACAGTTAGTAGCAGTTAGTAAACGTGTTTAGTAGCAGTTAGTAGACGTGTTTAGTAACAGTTAGTAGCAGTTAGTAAACGTGTTTAGTAGCAGTTAGTGTGTTTAGTAACAGTAGACGTTTAGTAGCAGTTTGTAGACGTGTTTAGTAACAGTTTGTAGACGTGTTTAGTAACAGTTTGTAGACGTGTTTAGTAACCGTTTGTAGACGTGTTTAGTAACAGATAGTAGACGTTTAGTAGCAGTTAGACGTGTTTAGTAACAGTTAGTAGATGTGTTTAGTAACAGTTTGTAGACGTGTTTAGTAACAGTTTGTAGACGTGTTTAGTAACAGTTTGTAGACGTGTTTAGTAACAGTTAGTAGATGTGTTTAGTAACAGTGTGTTTAGTAACAGTTAGTAGACGTGTTTAGTAGCAGTTAGTAGACGTTTAGTAGCAGTTAGTAGACGTGTTTAGTAACAGTTAGTAGACGTGTTTAGTAACAGTTAGTAGACGTGTTTAGTAACAGTTAGTAGACGTGTTTAGTAACAGTTAGTAGACGTGTTTAGTAACAGTTAGTAGACGTGTTTAGTAACAGTTAGTAGACGTGTTTAGTAACAGTAGACGTTTAGTAGCAGTTAGTAGACGTGTTTAGTAGCAGTTAGTAGACGTGTTTAGTAGCAGTTAGTAGACGTGTTTAGTAACAGTTAGTAGATGTGTTTAGTAGCAGTGTGTTTAGTAAGAGTTAGTAGACGTGTTTAGTAACAGTAGACGTGTTTAGTAACAGTTAGTAGACGTGTTTAGTAACAGTTAGTAGACGTGTTTAGTAACAGTTAGTAGACGTGTTTAGTAGCAGTTAGTAGACGTGTTTAGTAGCAGTTAGTAGACGTGTTTAGTAGCAGTTAGTAGACGTGTTTAGTAACAGTTAGTAGACGTGTTTAGTAGCAGTGTGTTTAGTAACGTTAGTAGACGTGTTTAGTAGCAGTGTGTTTAGTAACAGTTAGTAGACGTGTTTAGTAACAGTTAGTAGACGTGTTTAGTAACAGTTAGTAGCAGTTAGTAAACGTGTTTAGTAGCAGTTAGTAGACGTGTTTAGTAACAGTTAGTAGCAGTTAGTAAACGTGTTTAGTAGCAGTTAGTGTGTTTAGTAACAGTAGACGTTTAGTAGCAGTTTGTAGACGTGTTTAGTAACAGTTTGTAGACGTGTTTAGTAACAGTTTGTAGACGTGTTTAGTAACAGTTTGTAGACGTGTTTAGTAACAGTTTGTAGACGTGTTTAGTAACAGATAGTAGACGTTTAGTAGCAGTTAGACGTGTTTAGTAACAGTTAGTAGATGTGTTTAGTAACAGTGTGTTTAGTAACAGTGTGTTTAGTAGCAGTTAGTAGACGTGTTTAGTAGCAGTTAGTAGACGTTTAGTAGCAGTTAGTAGACGTGTTTAGTAGCAGTTAGTAGACGTGTTTAGTAGCAGTTAGTAGACGTGTTTAGTAGCAGTTAGTAGACGTGTTTAGTAACAGTTAGTAGACGTGTTTAGTAACAGTTAGTAGACGTGTTTAGTAACAGTTAGTAGACGTGTTTAGTAACAGTTAGTAGACGTGTTTAGTAACAGTATACGTTTAGTAGCAGTTAGTAGACGTGTTTAGTAACAGTATACGTTTAGTAGCAGTTAGTAGACGTGTTTAGTAACAGTAGACGTTTAGTAGCAGTTAGTAGACGTGTTTAGTAAACAGTTAGTAGACGTGTTTAGTAGCAGTTAGTAGACGTGTTTAGTAACAGTTAGTAGATGTGTTTAGTAGCAGTGTGTTTAGTAAGAGTTAGTAGACGTGTTTAGTAACAGTAGACGTGTTTAGTAACAGTTAGTAGACGTGTTTAGTAACAGTTAGTAGACGTGTTTAGTAGCAGTTAGTAGACGTGTTTAGTAGCAGTTAGTAGACGTGTTTAGTAGCAGTTAGTAGACGTGTTTAGTAGCAGTTAGACAACGTGTTTAGTAACAGATAGTAGACGTTTAGTAGCAGTTAGACGTGTTTATTAACAGTTAGTAGACGTGTTTAGTAGCAGTTAGTAGACGTGTTTAGTAGCAGTGTTTAGTAACGTTAGTAGACGTGTTTAGTAGCAGTGTGTTTAGTAACAGTTAGTAGACGTGTTTAGTAACAGTTAGTAGACGTGTTTAGTAACAGTTAGTAGCAGTTAGTAAACGTGTTTAGTAGCAGTTAGTAGACGTGTTTAGTAACAGTTAGTAGCAGTTAGTAAACGTGTTTAGTAGCAGTTAGTGTGTTTAGTAACAGTAGACGTTTAGTAGCAGTTTGTAGACGTGTTTAGTAACAGTTTGTAGACGTGTTTAATAACAGTTTGTAGACGTGTTTAGTAACAGTTTGTAGACGTGTTTAGTAACAGTTTGTAGACGTGTTTAGTAACAGATAGTAGACGTTTAGTAGCAGTTAGACGTGTTTAGTAACAGTTAGTAGATGTGTTTAGTAACAGTGTGTTTAGTAACAGTGTGTTTAGTAGCAGTTAGTAGACGTGTTTAGTAGCAGTTAGTAGACGTTTAGTAGCAGTTAGTAGACGTGTTTAGTAGCAGTTAGTAGACGTTTAGTAGCAGTTAGTAGACGTGTTTAGTAACAGTTAGTAGACGTGTTTAGTAACAGTTAGTAGACGTGTTTAGTAACAGTTAGTAGACGTGTTTAGTAACAGTTAGTAGACGTGTTTAGTAACAGTTAGTAGACGTTTAGTAGCAGTTAGTAGACGTGTTTAGTAAACAGTTAGTAGACGTGTTTAGTAACAGTAGACGTTTAGTAGCAGTTAGTAGACGTGTTTAGTAAACAGTTAGTAGACGTGTTTAGTAGCAGTTAGACAACGTGTTTAGTAACAGATAGTAGACGTTTAGTAGCAGGTAGACGTTTAGTAGCAGGTAGACGTTTAGTAGCAGGTAGACGTGTTTAGTAGCAGGTAGACGTGTTTAGTAGCAGTTAGACGTGTTTAGTAGCAGTTAGACGTGTTTAGTAGCAGTTAGTAGACGTGTTTAGTAACAGTTAGTAGACGTGTTTAGTAACAGTTAGTAGACGTGTTTAGTAACAGTTAGTAGATGTGTTTAGTAACAGTGTGTTTAGTAACAGTTAGTAGACGTGTTTAGTAGCAGTTAGTAGACGTGTTTAGTAGCAGTTAGTAGACGTGTTTAGTAGCAGTTAGTAGACGTTTAGTAACAGTTAGTAGACGTGTTTAGTAACAGTTAGTAGACGTGTTTAGTAACAATTAGTAGACGTGTTTAGTAACAGTTAGTAGACGTGTTTAGTAACAGTAGACGTTTAGTAGCAGTTAGTAGACGTGTTTAGTAACAGTAGACGTTTAGTAGCAGTTAGTAGACGTGTTTAGTAAAAAGTTAGTAGACGTGTTTAGTAGCAGTTAGTAGACGTGTTTAGTAGCAGTTAGTAGACGTGTTTAGTAGCAGTTAGTAGACGTGTTTAGTAGCAGTTAGTAGACGTGTTTAGTAACAGTTAGTAGATGTGTTTAGTCGCAGTGTGTTTAGTAACAGTTAGTAGATATGTTTAGTAGCAGTGTGTTTAGTAAGAGTTAGTAGACGTGTTTAGTAAGAGTTAGTAGACGTGTTTAGTAACAGTAGACGTGTTTAGTAACAGTTAGTAGACGTGTTTAGTAACAGTTAGTAGACGTGTTTAGTAACAGTTAGTAGCAGTTATTAAACGTGTTTAGTAGCAGTTAGTAGACGTGTTTAGTAACAGTTAGTAGCAGTTAGTAAACGTGTTTAGTAGCAGTTAGACAACGTGTTTAGTAACAGATAGTAGACGTTTAGTAGCAGTTAGACGTGTTTAGTAACAGTTAGTAGACGTGTTTAGTAACGTGTTTAGTAACGTGTTTAGTAGCAGTTAGACGACGTGTTTAGTAGCAGTTAGACAACGTGTTTAGTATCAGTTAGACGACGTGTTTAGTAGCAGTTAGACAACGTGTTTAGTAACAGATAGTAGACGTTTAGTAGCAGTTAGACGTGTTTAGTAGCAGTTAGTAGACCTGTTTAGTAACAGTTAGTAGACGTGTTTAGTAGCAGTTAGTGTGTTTAGTAACAGTAGACGTTTAGTAGCAGTTTGTAGACGTGTTTAGTAACAGTTTGTAGACGTGTTTAGTAACAGTTAGTAGACGTGTTTAGTAACAGTGTGTTTAGTAACAGTTAGTAGACGTGTTTAGTAGCAGTTAGTAGATGTGTTTAGTAGCAGTTAGTAGACGTTTAGTAGCAGTTAGTAGACGTATTTAGTAACAGTTAGTAGACGTGTTTAGTAACAGTTAGTAGACGTGTTTAGTAACAGTTAGTAGACGTGTTTAGTAACAGTAGACGTTTAGTAGCAGTTAGTAGACGTGTTTAGTAACAGTTTGTAGACGTGTTTAGTAACAGTTAGTAGACGTGTTTAGTAACAGTGTGTTTAGTAACAGTTAGTAGACGTGTTTAGTAGCAGTTAGTAGACGTGTTTAGTAGCAGTTAGTAGACGTTTAGTAGCAGTTAGTAGACGTGTTTAGTAACAGTTAGTAGACGTGTTTAGTAACAGTTAGTAGACGTGTTTAGTAACAGTAGACGTTTAGTAGCAGTTAGTAGACGTGTTTAGTAACAGTTAGTAGACGTGTTTAGTAACAGTAGACGTTTAGTAGCAGTTAGTAGATGTGTTTAGTAAACAGTTAGTAGACGTGTTTAGTAGCAGTTAGTAGACGTGTTTAGTAGCAGTTAGTAGACGTGTTTAGTAACAGTTAGTAGATGTGTTTAGTAGCAGTGTGTTTAGTAACAGTTAGTAGATGTGTTTAGTAGCAGTGTGTTTAGTAAGAGTTAGTAGACGTGTTTAGTAAGAGTTAGTAGACGTGTTTAGTAACAGTAGACGTGTTTAGTAACAGTTAGTAGACGTGTTTATTAACAGTAGACGTGTTTAGTGACAGTTTGTAGACGTGTTTAGTAACAGTTAGTAGATGTGTTTAGTAACAGTGTGTTTAGTAACAGTTAGTAGACGTGTTTAGTAGCAGTTAGTAGACGTGTTTAGTAGCAGTTAGTAGACGTGTTTAGTAACAGTTAGTAGACGTGTTTAGTAACAGTTAGTAGACGTGTTTAGTAACAGTTAGTAGACGTGTTTAGTAACAGTTAGTAGACGTGTTTAATAACAGTTGACGTTTAGTAGCAGTTAGTAGACGTGTTTAGTAAACAGTTAGTAGACGTGTTTAGTAACAGTAGACGTTTAGTAGCAGTTAGTAGACGTGTTTAGTAAACAGTTAGTAGACGTGTTTAGTAGCAGTTAGTAGACGTGTTTAGTAGCAGTTAGTAGACGTGTTTAGTAACAGTTAGTAGATGTGTTTAGTAGCAGTGTGTTTAGTAACAGTTAGTAGATGTGTTTAGTAGCAGTGTGTTTAGTAAGAGTTAGTAGACGTGTTTAGTAAGAGTTAGTAGACGTGTTTAGTAACAGTAGACGTGTTTAGTAACAGTTAGTAGACGTGTTTATTAACAGTAGACGTGTTTAGTAGCAGTTAGTAGACGTGTTTAGTAGCAGTTAGTAGACGTGTTTAGTAGCAGTTAGTAGACGTGTTTAGTAGCAGTTAGTAGACGTGTTTAGTAGCAGTTAGTAGACGTGTTTAGTAGCAGTGTGTTTAGTAACGGTTAGTAGACGTGTTTAGTAGCAGTGTGTTTAGTAACAGTTAGTAGACGTGTTTAGTAACAGTTAGTAGACGTGTTTAGTAACAGTTAGTAGACGTGTTTAGTAACAGTTAGTAGACGTGTTTAGTAACAGTTAGTAGACGTGTTTAGTAACAGTTAGTAGACGTGTTTAGTAACAGTTAGTAGACGTGTTTAGTAGCAGTTAGTAGACGTGTTTAGTAACAGTTAGTAGCAGTTAGTAAACGTGTTTAGTAGCAGTTAGTAGACGTGTTTAGTAACAGTTAGTAGCAGTTAGTAAACGTGTTTAGTAGCAGTTAGTGTGTTTAGTAACAGTAGACGTTTAGTAGCAGTTTGTAGACGTGTTTAGTAACAGTTTGTAGACGTGTTTAGTAACAGTTTGTAGACGTGTTTAGTAACAGTTTGTAGACGTGTTTAGTAACAGTTTGTAGACGTGTTTAGTAACAGTTTGTAGACGTGTTTAGTAACAGTGTGTTTAGTAACAGTTAGTAGACGTGTTTAGTAGCAGTTAGTAGACGTTTAGTAGCAGTTAGTAGACGTGTTTAGTAGCAGTTAGTAGACGTGTTTAGTAACAGTTAGTAGACGTGTTTAGTAACAGTTAGTAGACGTGTTTAGTAACAGTTAGTAGACGTGTTTAGTAACAGTTAGTAGACGTGTTTAGTAACAGTAGACGTTTAGTAGCAGTTAGTAGACGTGTTTAGTAACAGTTAGTAGATGTGTTTAGTAGCAGTTAGTAGACGTGTTTAGTAACAGTAGACGTGTTTAGTAACAGTTAGTAGACGTGTTTAGTAACAGTTAGTAGACGTGTTTAGTAACAGTTAGTAGACGTGTTTAGTAACAGTTAGTAGACGTGTTTAGTAGCAGTTAGTAGACGTGTTTAGTAGCAGTTAGTAGACGTGTTTAGTAGCAGTTAGTAGACGTGTTTAGTAGCAGTTAGTAGACGTGTTTAGTAGCAGTTAGTAGACGTGTTTAGTAGCAGTTAGTAGACGTGTTTAGTAGCAGTTAGTAGACGTGTTTAGTAACAGTTAGTAGACGTGTTTAGTAGCAGTGTGTTTAGTAACGTTAGTAGACGTGTTTAGTAGCAGTGTGTTTAGTAACAGTTAGTAGACGTGTTTAGTAACAGTTAGTAGACGTGTTCAGTAACAGTTAGTAGACGTGTTCAGTAACAGTTAGTAGACGTGTTTAGTAACAGTTAGTAGACGTGTTTAGTAACAGTTAGTAGACGTGTTTAGTAACAGTTAGTAGCAGTTAGTAAACGTGTTTAGTAGCAGTTAGACGATGTGTTTAGTAGCAGTTAGTAGACGTGTTTAGTAACAGATAGTAGACGTTTAGTAGCAGTTAGACGTTTAGTAGCAGTTAGACGTTTAGTAGCAGTTAGTAGACGTGTTTAGTAACAGTTAGTAGACGTGTTTAGTAACAGTTAGTAGACGTGTTTAGTAACAGTTAGTAGACGTGTTTAGTAACGGTTAGTAGACGTGTTTAGTAACAGTTAGTAGACATTGTTTAGTAACAGTTAGTAGACGTGTTTAGTAACAGTTAGTAGACGTGTTTAGTAGCAGTTAGTAGACGTGTTTAGTAACAGTCAGTAGACGTGTTTAGTAACAGTAGACGTTTAGTAGCAGTTAGTAGACGTGTTTAGTAACAGTTAGTAGACGTGTTTAGTAACAGTTAGTAGACGTGTTTAGTAACAGTTAGTAGACGTGTTTAGTAACAGTTAGTAGACGTGTTTAGTAACAGTTAGTAGCAGTTAGTAAACGTGTTTAGTAGCAGTTAGTAGACGTGTTTAGTAACAGTTAGTAGCAGTTAGTAAACGTGTTTAGTAGCAGTTAGTAGACGTGTTTAGTAACAGTAGACGTGTTTAGTAACGTGTTTAGTAGCAGTTAGACGACGTGTTTAGTAATGTGTTTAGTAACGTGTTTAGTAGCAGTTAGACGACGTGTTTAATAGCAGTTAGTAGACGTGTTTAGTAACAGATAGTAGACGTTTAGTAGCAGTTAGATGTTTAGTAGCAGTTAGACGTTTAGTAGCAGTTAGTAGACGTGTTTAGTAACAGTTAGTAGACGTGTTTAGTAACAGGTAGTAGACGTGTTTAGTAACAGTTAGTAGACGTGTTTAGTAACAGTTAGTAGACGTGTTTAGTAACAGTTAGTAGACGTGTTTAGTAACAGTTAGTGTGTTTAGTAACAGTAGACGTTTAGTAGCAGTTTGTAGACGTGTTTAGTAACAGTAGATGTGTTTAGTAACAGTGTTTAGTAACAGTTAGTAGACGTTTAGTAACAGTTAGTAGACGTTTAGTAGCAGTTAGTAGACGTTTAGTAGCAGTTAGTAGACGTGTTTAGTAAACAGTTAGTAGACGTTTAGTAGCAGTTAGTAGACGTGTTTAGTAATAGATAGTAGACGTTTAGTAGCAGTTAGACGTGTTTAGTAGCAGTTAGACGTGTTTAGTAGCAGTGTTTAGTAACAGTGTTTAGTAACAGTTAGTAGATGTGTTTAGTAACAGTGTGTTTAGTAACAGTTAGTAGACGTTTAGTAACAGTTAGTAGACATTTAGTAGCAGTTAGTAGACGTTTAGTAGCAGTTAGTAGACGTTTAGTAGCAGTTAGTAGACGTTTAGTAGCAGTTAGTAGACGTGTTTAGTAAACAGTAGACGTTTAGTAGCAGTTAGTAGACGTGTTTAGTAACAGATAGTAGACGTGTTTAGTAACAGATAGACGTTTAGTAGCAGTTAGACGTTTAGTAGCAGTTAGACGTTTAGTAGCAGTTAGACGTGTTTAGTAGCAGTTAGACGTGTTTAGTAGCAGTTAGTAGACGTGTTTACTAACTGTAGACGTGTTTAGTAACAGTTAGTAGACGTGTTTAGTAGCAGTTAGTGTGTTTAGTAACAGTTAGTAGACGTGTTTAGTAGCAGTTAGTGTGTTTAGTAACAGTAGACGTTTAGTAGCAGTTTGTAGACGTGTTTAGTAACAGTTAGTAGATGTGTTTAGTAACGGTGTGTTTAGTAACAGTTAGTAGATGTGTTTAGTAACAGTGTGTTTAGTAACAGTTAGTAGACGTTTAGTAGCAGTTAGTAGACGTTTAGTAGCAGTTAGTAGACGTGTTTAGTAAACAGTTAGTAGATGTGTTTAGTAGTAGACGTGTTTAGTAACAGTTACTAGACGTGTTTAGTAACAGTTAGTAGACGTGTTTAGTAACAGTTAGTAGACGTGTTTAGTAACAGTAGACGTGTTTAGTAGCAGTTAGTAGATGTGTTTAGTAAACAGTTAGTAGACGTGTTTAGTAACAGTAGACGTTTAGTAGCAGTTAGTAGACGTGTTTAGTAGCAGTTAGTAGACGTGTTTAGTAGCAGTTAGTAGACGTGTTTAGTAGCAGTTAGTAGACGTGTTTAGTAGCAGTTAGTAGACGTGTTTAGTAACAGTTAGTAGACGTGTTTAGTAACAGTAGACGTGTTTAGTAGCAGTTAGTAGATGTGTTTAGTAACAGTAGACGTGTTTAGTAGCAGTTAGTAGATGTGTTTAGTAAACAGTTAGTAGACGTGTTTAGTAACAGTAGACGTTTAGTAGCAGTTAGTAGACGTGTTTAGTAGCAGTTAGTAGACGTGTTTAGTAGCAGTTAGTAGACGTGTTTAGTAGCAGTTAGTAGACGTGTTTAGTAACAGTTAGTAGACGTGTTTAGTAACAGTAGACGTTTAGTAGCAGTTAGTAGACGTGTTTAGTAAACAGTTAGTAGATGTGTTTAGTAAACAGTTAGTAGATGTGTTTAGTAGCAGTTAGTAGACATGTTTAGTAGCAGTTAGTAGACGTGTTTAGTA
Source organism: Zingel zingel (assembly GCA_023566125.1). Taxonomy (NCBI): domain Eukaryota; kingdom Metazoa; phylum Chordata; class Actinopteri; order Perciformes; family Percidae; genus Zingel; species Zingel zingel. The sequence goes on along the minus strand of CM042325.1, from coordinate 33,756,453 downwards.
GCAGTTAGTAGACGTGTTTAGTAGCAGTTAGTAGACGTGTTTAGTAGCAGTTAGTAGACGTGTTTATTAACACTTAGTAGACGTGTTTAGTAACAGTTAGTAGACGTGTTTAGTAGCAGTGTGTTTAGTAACAGTTAGTAGACGTGTTTAGTAGCAGTTAGTAGATGTGTTTAGTAGCAGTGTGTTTAGTAACAGTTAGTAGACGTGTTTAGTAACAGTTAGTAGATGTGTTTAGTAACAGTTAGTAGACGTGTTTAGTAACAGTTAGTGTGTTTAGTAGCAGTTAGTAGACGTGTTTAGTAGCAGTTAGAAGAGACGTGTTTAGTAGCAGTTAGTAGACGTGTTTAGTAACCGTTACTAAACACGTCTATTAACTGCTACTAAACGTCTACTAACTGTTAGTAGACGTTTAGTAGCAGTTAGTAGACGTGTTTAGTAGCAGTTAGTAGACGTGTTTAGTAGCAGTTAGTAGACGTGTTTAGTAAACAGTTAGTAGACGTGTTTAGTAAACAGTTAGTAGATGTGTTTAGTAGCAGTTAGTAGACGTGTTTAGTAAACAGTTAGTAGACGTGTTTAGTAAACAGTTAGTAGACGTGTTTAGTAAACAGTTAGTAGACGTGTTTAGTAAGTTAGTAGACGTGTTTAGTAAGTTAGTAGACGTGTTTAGTAAGTTAATAGACGTGTTTAGTAGCAATTAGTAGATGTGTTTAGTAGCAGTTAGTAGACGTGTTTAGTAACAGTTAGTAGATGTGTTTAGTAACAGTTAGTAGATGTGTTTAGTAGCAGTTAGTAGACGTGTTTAGTAGCAGTTAGTAGACGTGTTTAGTAACAGTTTGTAGACGTGTTTAGTAGCAGTTAGTAGACGTGTTTAGTAGCAGTTAGTTAGTGTGTTTAGCTGAAAATAGGTGACTTTGAGACGAGTACATTTATACACCGCTCGTTTCGGCGGATATTATGCTTAAATTTAGTTATAAAATATGAGCGTTTTGCCACAACGAAAGTTAAGATTAGGCACCAAAACGACTAGTTAAGATTAGGAAAAAGATGGTGGTTTGGATTAAAACACTCCTAAGGAACACCCAATTCCTGGGTGAAAGTCTTTAGTTTTCCCTCGGAAGTGAACTCCATTCTCTGGCTTTAATGTTTAATGTTAATGTTAACGCCCACGGAATTGGCCTTTGGGATAACAAAGTTGTTTGAATTGAAAAAGCGTCCAGTGTCGGAAAAAAACGTCTGAGAAAGCCACAAAAAGTCTGTAAAAGCGATGTAAAACGCTACAAAAATGTAGAATAAAAAAGCAACATGCAGTAATGAAGTCATATATATTTCACTTTTTCAGTGAAACCAATCCAACATGTCTGGCCCTGGATGTGGTTCTCTTTTTCCTGTGTGGCCCTTGGTGAAACTGAGTTTAACCCCCCTGCTTTAGACACTTTTTTTGGCGCTTTTGACTCTCACTAATCTGGTTATTAAGTTACTATAATGGCGTTGTGAACAGCTACGTTAGTTGTCAGAACACAGACAAAGGTCCCATGATGCAATTTGAAATGTAAATAAGCAGAAATACAACCATGGAGCACATTCTACGTACAATTTCTGTTCAAATATACAGACATGCAACTGTTGATACACAGATATTTCTCAGAGTGCAGCAGAGTGTGTTGGTTTTAATACTTTAGCTTGTTTTATGTGTGCTTTTCTCCTCATGACAATGGCTGCAGAGTTGTTTTGAACCCACTGGCTGCTGAGCTCAGTCAGGTTCAGCAGCCAGATTATTTTTACCTTGCTCCACATATGGAGTTGGAGGTATTGGGTGGAGGATGCATCTTCTTACCTGTGGGACTGGTTTGGGTAACTATTCCAGCTTCACGACATGTTTATGTGTGTGTGTGTGTTCAAATTTGTTTACTAGGATAAACCCCTTGAGATGTATCATCTCGTTTTCGAGGGGGTCACAACATATACCACAATAATTACACGTGTGTGTGTGTGTGTGTGTGTGTGTGTGTGTGTGTGTGTGTGTGTGTGTGTGTGTGTGTGTGTGTGTTTGGCACTATGTGTCTGTTTTAAAGACTTTTTTTCACCATTTTATTTAGTACCTATGACGCAACAACGAAATGACTCACTATGTGGTTTCAGATGTCGATTCTCTTAAGGCTACAGTATGTATGTATGTATTTTTACCACAAAATCAAAAACAGTACTTTGAAATAAAGTCTTACTTTGTAATTACTAAGTAAAACTTAACTTAAGTTAACTCTGCTATAAATATTTTTTCTTCTTTTACTTTGGTTTATGACCTTTGGGAAGTGACTTCATTTATGCAGTGATAATATTCCCTTAACCCTCACATTTTCTTCCCGTCAAGCATGAACTTGTTGTCGTTCCTGGTCAAAATTTAAAATATTTTTTTGGCATTTTTTACAACATTTTTGTCGGGTGTTTTCAATGCATTTGATGCTAACTTTTTGTCACTTTCTCAACGCTTTTTTTTCTTTGTCAACAAACCTAATTCATATGACATTATACCTACTTCTTGAGTTTGCAGATGTTATGAATTATTTTGATTAATAGTTAAGATCAGAGGATGTTGAGTGAATCACAAGATGGGGCAGTCAAAGTTTAGTCAGAAGCATGGGCGTAAATCTGATTTAACAGTAGGGGGGGACAAGAAACATACAATTTCTGAAGAGCAATTTTTGAAGGGGACACAAATAATACAGCCACAATTATACTTGTAGATGATTTGTGTACACTGCAGAAAGCCTTAATACTATCATTAGTGTAGCATGGAGACTGTACCATTATCCTTCTTTTCAGTGGTTCTCTTGATTCAATGAAAAAGCTGACTAAATTGACCAAAATATTCTTCTTTAAAACCATTTTTTTGTTTACAATCAAGCCACAAAAACAACTTAAAACATAAAGATTAATTTTGAAAAAGTGTCCCCATATAAAAGAAATACAATGCTTTTGTAACAAATAAATGTTTTAGGTTATAGTCACTGTTTTAGAAGTAGAAATAAAAAATAACTTTAATTTAAAGCAAATTTACATGACAGGACAGGCACTAAACAAAAGCACCAAATAACTGTAACTTAAAGCACACTTACAACACAACACATGCACTAAACAAAAGTACCAAATGTATTTTTCCCACAAACTCCTGGCATATGTTGTTTATGTTAAGGCTGTCCAGCCTTTCTTTGTGCACATGGCAGACTAACAGACTGTTAAGTCTGTTTTGGGTTATTGTCGCCCTTAGCCATGTCTTCAGTCTCTGCAATGCACTGAAGCTCCTCTCAGCTTCACATGAGGACACTGGCACCACCATCAAAATTCTGACGAGGACCTCAACTTGATCAAACAACCCCCGCACCTCCACTGGCATTCCCCTTAGGGCCTCTGCTGCCTCCACACTGCTGCTACAGGGGTATTTCTGGAGAAAAAGGGGCAACTGTACTGAGAGAGAGCCTCTATGCAACTCAGGGTACTCATTTATTGTATCACTTAAATCCCCAGTCAGAAGGACACCCTCTAAGTTTTGCAGAGTCTTTAAACTGTCCTGGTTGAAACGATCACCAAACTGAACCTCCACACAATCCAATACTCTAAAGAACTCTGCCCTGTAATGTCCCACTGCTTTGCCAGCAAAGCGCCTTGAATGTGTTGTCTCAATAGAGTCAACTGAGTCAATGGCGTTAACCAATGCTGTAGCTTTCTCATACAGTTCAAGATAGGTCTTGTCATTTCTCTTTCCCTGAAGAGCGGATCGGACACAATTGACTGCAGTCTGGATTTTCTTCTGTAGTGAAATGTTGAGGCACTCAAGCTCTCCAAGAACAGCAGAAGCAAGCGTGAGGCCCAACACAGTCTTACCTTTGCTGAAGTGCTCGCATAAGCCACTGGCAGTTGAAGCTGTTCTGGATGTACTTTTTGCCATCTCCTCTAGGCTGCAAAGTACCCGCTCATACTGCCTTAGCACAGCTTTTACAGCCGAATTGTGCAGTGATGTGTGCATTTTCAGAGGTAACTACGTTTTCAAACTCTCTTAAATTTCCCTGACTGGCCAAAAAGGACACCTAACTGGTGGACCCAAGAAAGGCAGTCCCGGATCATTGGGGAGGCTGAGCACCCAGCCTGTGTGATTAGATTGACACAGTGTGCACCACAATGCACAATGGCTAATGTCTGCTGCTCCCTCACTATTGCCTGTGCACCACAGTACTTTCCTGCCATGTTTGACGCACCATCATAACTCTGCCCACGTAAAGCAGACATGGGCAGATTGAGCCTCAACAGCACATCAGTTACCATCTTGGCAAGGCTCTGGCCTGTTGTCTCTGATACACTGTACAACCCACTAAACTGCTCATGTGGGACAAGGTCATGGTCCACATAGCGCAAACAGACACTTTCCTGCTCAACACCAGAAATATGCTGCGTACCATCCACTATCACAGAAAACTGAACAAGGGCTAGAGATCTTATGTCACTGGTAATGCCTCTGATTATCGTAGTGGCCATAATGCTCAGGATTTCATTTTGTGATTTAGGGCTTGCGTATGCAGTGGTGCGATCTGTTAACTATTTCAATAAAATGGGATCATCCTCTTCTGCCCTAAGTTTCAGGAGCTGATTCAGATTACAACTTTCTTCAGTGTGGCCTCTTAAAGATTGTCCCTGCATTGCAACATGCCGTACTGAGCTTACAATTTTGCTCAATCAATGCCTTGCCACCTCCTGCTGCTTACCCCACGCACTTAATAACTGGGCACTGACTGGGTTTGACTGATGTGCACTCACAGTCACATAATGTCGATGGGCTTGGGAGTTCTGGTGGGCTCTAAATTTTTCAATGGCTTTTTTCCAGTTTCTAAAGCCTGTACTGATGAAAGCAGCATCAGGTCTATGACCTAAAGAGGACTGGTTTAACACACCGTTGCTGCAGTAAAAACACAAGACCCCTTTGGCTGATGGACTGTAATGAAGTCATGGAAAGTCTTTGTACCATTTATCTTGAAATGCTAAGGATTTGTTTGCAAGTATCTGTTTATCAATACACTGGGGATGTGGTTGGTATGGCTTTGTGCAGTCACTGAGATCTGAACTAAAAACGGTGCTCCTGTCCCCTGTGCTGGTGCTAGCAATATCATCTCCTTGTGGCCGCTCTTTCTGGATCTGGTTCTGACCTTTCCTCTACTCTCACTGTCTCAGAACAGTCTGACTCCTGGAAAGGAAAAAATATGTTTTCCATACTTGTAATAACTACCTTATACAACCAAATAGCAAATAGCTTTTTTTTAACGCTTGTTAAATTAGCTGATTATAATGTAAATTTGTGAGCCAAGGGGTAAAGCTCATCTGATAACCCTGACAGCTACACACCTCCAAAAATATTCACTAAGCTCAACACACTTACCTGAGACTCTACACCTGACTGTCCCTGGTCTCCCTGAGACTCTACGCCTGTCTGTCCCTGCTCTCCCTGAGACTCTCCACCTGACTGTCCCTGGTCTCCCTGAGACTCTCCACCTGACTGTCCCTGGTCTCCCTGAGACTCTCCACCTGACTGTCCCTGGCCTCCCTGAGACTCTCCACCTGACTGTCCCTGGCCTCCCTGAGACTCTCCACCTGACTGTCCCTGGCCTCCCTGAGACTCTCCACCTGACTGTCCCTGGTCTCCCTGAGACTCTCCACCTGACTGTCCCTGGTCTCCCTGAGACTCTACACCTGGCTGGCCCTGGTGTACCTCAGACTCTCCACCTGACTGGCCCTGGTCTCCCTGTTCCTCAGTTCTTTCTGTCTCCTTTGCCAGTGACATAGTGACGTTAGTATTTCCATAAGCACCCATTCTTATAAAGATGTTACCAAATTGTCCTGATATGAGGACTTAATGTACTTACTTGGCGTTTTGGTGTAGGCCTACTGAAAAAAAGATCTGATGTCCGTTTTTCTTTTCTCTGTCATTTAATCTGAGCAACAACAACACAAATCTTTAACGTCAGATGTCTAAATATGAGTTAGTTTCATAGGTTCACCACGCGGTCATATTATAATTATAAAATGATCTTGCGTCCTCCACATAAATATTAGGTTTCGTGTAGGACAGAGGATATATATTTAACTGATCAGCCACTTAACTTCATATTGAGCAAAATACAACTGTAGATCTTCAATATTAACCCTATCAGTTCACACACATATCGTTAGGCTTATCGCCGTGGTAACGTTAGTTGTAGTGGGTGCATTTCTAACCAACAAGCTATTAAACAAGCTAGCTAACGTTACATTATATTACACTAACATAGCAAACTTTTTGTCATAACTAATTCATTAATTACTCAGCATCATTTCTACTTGAGAAAAGAACAACTTCATCCGATGTTTAATGTGAATAAAACAGCCTTGAACCGCCTACTTACTACATTCCTGTCACTACCGATGTGACTGAGTCGAGTGAAGATGGGTAACGTACAGCAGGCAGTGGACCAAACCACTGTGAGGCAAGGGAGGGGGGACTCAAAATGTTTCTAAACTTAAAAAGCATTTTTGGGGGTTTGTATTGTTTTACTACTTACACAGATATTTTAAGTATACATCATTATGTTATTTACAATACACAGCATTGTTTTAATGATATTTCTAGGGGGGGACTACCCTAAGATGGGGGGTCCTGACACCCCCGGGATTTACGCCCTTGGGCAGAAGATTGTTTTAAAACCATTTAAAGATGTTCGTTTGTAAATGCTATAAAACTGAATAAAACACCCACAATTTAACAAAAGCAATCATTAATTAAACATGTTGAGGATGTTGTCTGGGTTCCATACAACGTACATGCATGCATCCAAGTTATTTTAGGGCACTTTGGTTGAAAGAAACACATTTTTATGATAAAAGAAAACTGTAAAAAAGTCAAATTTGACCCAAGGACAACACAAGAATAAATAATAAGATAAATTCTGTCCACAAACTCCACAACTCACTCATTCGCAACATACCATAACTATAATAATATAACGGTCAGCTCACTTGACTACTACACTTGCTATTTTCTTAAAAATAACATGGTAATAGAGTCCCAGGGGACGGCCCCATAGACAGTATATATAACGGACCAACAGATCCCGTGTCTCTGGACGGAGACCAGTGAAGGATATTAGAAGCTCTTTTCCGGTGATGGCTGAGCGTTACTGAGCAGCCTCCAACTGAGCTTGAAGACGTAGATGTGACGTGAGCAACCTGTCTGAAAGTTGGAAGTCTTCTGGTAGCTGTGCCAAGAGAAATCTCAATCATTCCCAATCTAGCAGAGACGGAGAGCGTAGGTATATGTAAGGAGATAACATAGGCACAGGCTAATTACTGATCACTAACATGATAGTTAACATTAGTAATTACACTTAAACAGCTAATGGAAGTCCAAACTGCCTGAGAGCTTCTCCTGGACTATACGGTAATTCCTCTACTGTGAGACAGTAAGTCTCGTGGTTATGACCCAATCGTTAGCCTATTTTTATAAAAACGTCTGCTACGGAGCCATAACGTGAGCTACAAGGTAATGGAGCCTTTTATACATTGTCGTGTTTCTTTAGAAATAAACAACGGACAAATAGAGTCTTTAAACGTTTCAGATGTAAAGTTATTCTCTGTCAAAGTGACGTCAAAATGAATGGCAGTCAATGGGATGCTAACGGGAGGTGATGGCTTTGTAGCATCAAAATGGCGGCATAGGGTCTTCGCGGTCCGAGGAGAAGCTTACCCCCTTGGACGGCCCCGCCTCACAAACTCGCACTTTGATGACATCATCAACGTGCGCAATGACATAGACGGACGTGCAAAAGTGCCGTTATATACTAGTGCCGCCTGTGTGAGCAGGCAGAGAGAAGTCCAGATGAAGTGTTGCTTTGAATGAAGGAGAAGAGTTGAGTCTGATCTCGGGTCTGTCAGGACTCTTATTGATGTGGAGGGGGAGGTAGCAGGCGGGCGAGCACTCGGACTCAGCAGGGATCACTTTACAGGATCAGCATGTAAAATCATCTCTTCTGACGTCTTGTTAAAGTCAAGTTTGTTTTACACTTCAGGCAAAAACAGTTTTTCAATCTATAGTTGTGCTATTTATCTTCCATAACATGTCTTCTTCCAGACTATTGGGAAGAAAACATTTATTTTATTCCACTTTGTCTGTCTGTAGAGTTCTCCACAGCCACTATCTGTAGAATAATGTTTGAGATTTTACTGTATTTTAATGGGAACTTGTTTTTAACATGATCTTTTTACGGTGCACATTAATCAGCAGGTTTTAGTCAAGCTTTTCTTAATTTAACTGTCTGAGACACTTTTTCTGTTGTACTTTTCTCTTCAGGTTTTTCTGTGTTAAAGAGGAGCTGAGCAGGAGAGACGACATTTTAAAACCTGTTTCCTCGTGTGCTTCGAGTCTTCGTTGGAAAAACAACTCAAGTCCAAATTAAAGGTGTGTTGACTTCAGTCAGTGGTGGAACGAAGGAAAACCAGTTTACAGAAGGGAGGGAAGGGAAGATGAGGGAAGATAGGAGGGACGGAGAGGTGGAGGAGAGAGAAAGGACAGAAGAGAGAGGAAGCAGAGAAAGAGGGAGTAGGAGAGATAGAGAGGGAGGGGAAGATGAGGAGGGGTGGAGGAGAGAAAGAGATAAGGAAGAAAAGAGAAGAGGAAAAGCGTATCAGACAGAAGAGTAGAATAGTTGGAGGGAGGACCTCCAGTGGTCACAGTGAGTAACTACACCTCCTCCAGCTGATTTCTACAGCTTCTCTGGTTTCTTCTTTTGAATCATCCAGGGCTGTGGTCCAATAGTCCTTTTTGTTTAGGAAGGTCCCTAACGGAGTGAAATGACCCGGTAGTAGTTGAAGTAGTTAAGTGGCTGCCATGATAAGAGCTGTTTGAATTGTCTGTTTTCATACAATCACACTAATCAGGATTCATGTGGATAACTATGAGCAGACAGGAGGGTGAGCGTGATAATCAACTATTTGCAGAACACCATTCATACAAGAAACAACCTACAGCTCTGTGCTTTATAATAACTAAATGACATGCAGTGAGTGTTTCACATTAAAAGACATAATTAATGCAGAATATGATGGAAAATAAAAACGGAGATGAAGTAATATTTCCACCGTGTTGTCCACGTTTATAGAGCCAGTATGAAACAACATGGTGAGAACACAAGGGGTGAAGTATCCAGATGTGCTTTCTGTGTCCATCTTTGGAACAGTGTAGTTTTACCGGCAGACCCACGTCAGTAATATAGTTACGTATTACGTAGCCGTGTCAGGGCAGTTGGATACTGTGCTGTTTTTTGTTTTTACTTTCGCCACAAAAAGTGACATTCAGCACTGATTTCTATGAAGCAGTAAAATCCTCCAAACAGCTCCATGAGGCCATCTAGTGGACTGATAGAAGTAGAGCAGCTGATGGCAGCTTCCTCTGCTCTGATTCGTCCTCACCACTGACCAATGAGAACCAGCAGCATATTCTCTGTCCAATAACAAACCTCTATTGATCCATGTGTTGATCAGTTCTGTGTTGAGTGAATGAAATCTGATAAAGTGATGAGAAAGGTTCTCAGTAGTTCTCAGAGTTCAGTCATGTTTTCTAACTGATTCTTTAGTCTGACAGAATGGTTGCATTTAGTAAAACAACAGCTGGGTTTAGGAAATGTAACAAGCAGGACACGAACCCCGGTCTCCTGGGTGAAAGTCCTGTGTTTGACCCATCCTCCACCCCAGCCAACCTCCTTATGCAGATTTTCGGGCTTTGATACTACTCGCTACCATAGTCGCTCTTAATGCTACGTCATCTTCTCATTGACTTTACTTTGGCATTGCTTTCTGTGGTGGCCACACAGAATTTTCACACATTCCGTGCCACCACCATGTAATGCGCTGTTAACGGTTTGTGTTCATTTCACGGAATTCAGTGCTTTTTTTCCAGGAGAAATGATGTGAGGGATGAATGAGTGATGATGTGCTGATGAATGATTGGACTGCTGCTCTCAGTGATTCCTCTCCAGATGAAGGTGTGGACTCTGCTATGAGTCAGTGTGAGGACAGAGAGGAGGGAGCCCCTCCCTCTAAAACCACTCTGTGTGGGGAACATGACAGCCAGACCAAAGCTCAGAGGTGAGAGGACCATCTCTAACTGTCCACCACTCAGATCACTCCACCAGCATTATTCACACTCAAAGCTCTGTGTGTATTTCAGCCCAGAGAAGCAGCACAGACCTGGACCTGGACCTGGACCTGACCTGGACCTGGACCCGGGCCTTGACCCAGCTGTGTGTCCATGAAGAGTGACCGGTCTAAGGGTCGTATTGTAGACTTCAAAGATGGACCCCACTCTGTTGATCAAAGGTGAAGATTTCAAACTGATGATGAAAACAAAATGATGTGTTTTTATTTAGTGTGAGATCTCTGGGTTTTAGATGTTTTTAAAAAGTCTTTTAATGGACGGTGACGGCATGTGTCCTGTCAGCTCACTTTAATTCAGTCTCATTTTCAAAGTTTGTAAACTTATAGTAACAAACAAATAGTAAAATGTAAAATTACAGTTTCTTCACGTTGTTTATATTTGGTGTAAACATGTCTTCTACAATATGTATTATATTTTACCTTAACTGCCCTATTTTATGTCTTTGATTTTATTTTTATACATATTTGTTTGAGCACACCGGAGGAAGCCTGAGAACTTTTATTATTTTATTGCCAATGACTGCTTCACTGAGACAACAAAATGCTTCTAACCAGAAGTGCAAAAAAACAGTAAAGTGCAGAGCAGGGACGTCACTAGGATTGAAAGATAGGGGGGGCTTAGCCCAGAGGCTATGCAAAACTTTCCCTTGCAAAATCTTACTTACAAACTCTAAAGTTAACTTTTAGATACATCAAAGCTGCATGGGGGGGGTTACTTAGGCCAGACTGTGCTCCTGCTGAGTTCTTCTTTAGGCTAAGACTTAACCGCTATCTATCTGTCCGTGCAAATGTGTGGTAAAGTAATACCATACCTAATCCCTCTCTTTATTAGATAAGTTGCAGGTCAAAATAAGACTATTTAATTACTAGGGGTGTAACGATACACATATTCGTATTGAATCGTTCGGTACGAGGCTTTTGGTTAGGTGTGCATTACAAACCGAACGATTCGTTGGACTAATCCTATTTAATTTTTTAAAAAAGAGCTTAAATTGTGTGAAATATAATGTTCTCAGTGCCGCTGCACTCAACAAGGCAGCCCAAATGACGAAACAGGCAACATGCTGTCTGCCCTTCCCACTCCTAAAGAAAAACACACTCCTCCAGTCAGGCATGATACGCTGAACTAGCTCGTTGCAATATGCTTGACCAGGATTTAAAGTAGGTCTGAATTGAATAACCTGATGGCCAGATGAATCAAAGTTCTAGTATGTATGTATGTATGTATGTATGTATGCTCATATATAGCTTAGTCTACATTTAGGCAACATCTACATACTTGTTTAATTTATTACAGCAAAGGAATGCAGAAAGTTAAGTTGGTCAGAATCAAGCATATATAATAAATATCATGAAATAATTTAGTTTAGGCTATATGCCTTGGTGTCTCTCTCTCTCTCTCTCTCTCTCTCTCTCTCTCTCTCTCTCTCTCTCTCTCTCTCTCTCTCTCTCTCTCTCTCCTAAAATATCTTCCAGTATCTATTTGTTCAATGAATTGAAGGATATACTGGTACAATAGCATTAACAGTGACACTATGCTATTTAGGGACTGATATTGTTTTTAATACTATAGAGAAAGCAGGCTATATTAATGGTAAAGAATAGAGAGCTTCAGATACCTTACTAGGCGAGCTATTTCTTGTATTTCACTCGTTTACACTAGCTAGACTAATGGTTTCTACAGCCAACTAAAATATTCCTTTATCTTTACCTCAAATAAATGTAGCTGAAGTGAAGCAAGTAAAAGTCATTAACAACAACTTACAATGTCACTCTGTATCACTCACTGTGTGTGCGGTAGCAAGTCCAGACCAGAGACAAGATAACTCCTGCAGCTCCTTGCGACCCACCGGTCTGCAGCATTCTGAAAGCTGCCAGTTTAAACCAATGAGAAGAGACGAGACGGTTATCATCACTGTAAAAAAAAAAAAAAAAAAAATCAAATTATTATTTTTATTATTATTATTTGGGGGGGCTTAGGAACATTTTGGGGTAGCTTCAGCCGCCCTAAAATAGGCCTAACGACGTCCCTGATTCTCAGCAAGCTAAGATAAACATTTAGACTACAAACCGACAGCTTTTGTTTCAGCTTGTTTGTAAAAATTCGCTATTTGCGGGTTAGGGTTGCGGTGGACAAGAGTGGACTGAGCAGACAGAGCAGATTGAAATATCGCTTTCTACACGTTTATGCCTGTCTATAGGCTACAGGTGAGTGCATTGATAAGTATTGACTTTTTACTCACGAAGGCTTTATTGTAGCCTACTTACAGTAACGAGACTAGCGTGAGTTGATCGTGCGCCTCGCAGCGGCCGTTGGTAATCCTCTCTGTGTCGTTCCCAGTCAGGTGCTGCGTGTTTTAACTCGGCTGAGCTGGGAGTGTGGAGCGGGGGGGGCTGGGTTTGTGCTCTACCTGTGTCATGTTAGCTGCTGTAAATGCTTGAAATGATAAATAACAGAATGGCTGATGTAGAGGGTCAGTTTTATTCAGGAACAATCATTTCTCAACTGTTTTTTTTTTTTCTTTTTCGTTTTTGTTATACATTATCTTAACAATTCGGCATCATATACAGAAATAATCATTTCCATCCAGGGAACATCACAACCCTATTTGATAAAGTAAAAGATAGATAATAAAATTAAAATGTATATAAAAATTAAAATGGGCACTTAATACATAATGACAAAAAAAAAACAATATAAAGGCATTATGAAAAAGAACGAAGGCTATATAATCACATTTCCTTGAAAAAATCTTGCAGTAGATCAGCTATATAAATAGTTTTCTCATTATTAATAATTTGGATAGACTCAAAGTTCTGAAATTCAATTCTGAAGTGAGTAAAAGCTGGCCGAGATTTAGAAAATTTCGCTTTATGGAATGAAATTTCCCTTGTAGAATTAATAAGTTGACAATTTTGTGTATTTTTAGTTTTTGTTATCGTAATTAAAAATAACATCTTTTGATTCCAATTTAATTTCATGATTCTGTTGAATATTTAAATAGTTTTCAACTTTTTTCCAGAACATCACAGAATACTGACCCTCCCAGAATAGATGTATAATAGTTTCTTCTTCAATTTTACAAAATTCACATTTATTATCCACAGCCGCAAATCTTGAAACAAATTTGTTCGTAGGATAAATATTATGCAGTATTTTAAAATGTAATTCTTTCAGTTTATTGGGGATAACAAATGTGTACGGGAGAAGCCATGTTGATTCCAGTGAATGTTAGAATATAGAGAGTTCCAAAAAGGTTTCCCCCGTGGAGTGATTTTCCTTTTGCTGTAGAAGTAATTACTTATATGTTTATTTGTACATTTATGACTTTTAATATTTATTCCATTAACAAAGAAGATTGGATCCAATTCTTGCAATTCTTGCCTCTCAGAGTGACCATCATTAGTTGAAGAATTCCACTAGGTATAGCATTTATTACCATTTGGTATTCTTTGTGGGCGATAGGAAACATTTTAGATCTAAGAAAATCCTCATAACTAAGAAGTTGAGCTTCATTATTTTGTAAGTCTGCAAGAAAAATGATATTCCTATCAACCCAATGTTGTAGATATAGAGACTTATTCTTTCTGGTTATAAACTCATTGTTCCATATAATAGTTCTGTGTGGAGAAAAATTGTGTATAAAACATAATTTTGCAGCGTTAAGCACCTGTTGATGAAATTTAGATAACTTTTGTGGTAACTTAATTTCATTATAACTGCATTGTAATACAAATTGGAGGCCTCCCATTTTTCCAAAAATGGTCTGTGGAATAAAGTACCAAAGGGATTCTGGAGCTTTTAAACATTCCTTCATCCATTTAATTCTAAAGGTATTGCATTGTTCTGCTAAAATCTCCTTTTTTAAACGATGGCATTTATTGTTCCAAATAAAGTTAATTACGATGTCATTTATTTCTTTACAAAGGGATGATGATTGATGGATAAACAGAGATTGGATAGGGTAAATAAATCTAGAGATACCCTCCGCTTTACGTAGAAGAACTCTACCTAACATGGACAGATCTCTCTGAAGCCACATATTGAATATATTTAAAAATTTTTGTATTTTGGGCTTAAAATTCTTTTTTTGTCGTTCCTTTAGATATTTAGAGATATGAATTCCAAGGTATTTAATACTAGTTTTCACTGGTACAGTGAGGAAAATAAGTATTTGAACACCCTGCTATTTTGCAAGTTCTCCCACTTGGAAATCATGGAGGGGTCTGAAATTGTCATCGTAGGTGCATGTCCACTGTGAGAGACATAATCTAAAAACAAAAATCCAGAAATCACAATGTATGATTTTTTAACTATTTATTTGTATGATACAGCTGCAAATAAGTATTTGAACACCTGAGAAAATCAATGTTAATATTTGGTACAGTAGCCTTTATTTGCAATTACAGAGGTCAAACGTTTCCTGTAGTTTTTCACCAGGTTTGCACACACTGCAGGAGGGAGTTTGGCCCACTCCTCCACACAGATCTTCTCTAGATCAGTCAGGTTTATGGGCTGTCGCTGAGAAACACGGAGTTTGAGCTCCCTCCAAAGATTCTCTATTGGGTTTAGGTCTGGAGACTGGCTAGGCCACGCCAGAACCTTGATATGCTTCTTACAGAGCCACTCCTTGGTTATCCTGGCTGTGTGCTTCGGGTCATTGTCATGTTGGAAGACCCAGCCTCGACCCATCTTCAATGCTCTAACTGAGGGAAGGAGGTTGTTCCCCAAAATCTCGCAATACATGGCCCCGGTCATCCTCTCCTTAATACAGTGCAGTCGCCCTGTCCCATGTGCAGAAAAACACCCCCAAAGCATGATGCTACCACCCCCATGCTTCACAGTAGGGATGGTGTTCTTGGGATGGTACTCATCATTCTTCTTCCTCCAAACACGGGTAGTGGAATTATGACCAAAAAGTTCTATTTTGGTCTCATCTGACCACATGACTTTCTCCCATGACTCCTCTGGATCATCCAAATGGTCATTGGCAAACTTAAGACAGGCCTTGACATGTGCTGGTTTAAGCAGGGGAACCTTCCGTGCCATGCATGATTTCAAACCATGATGTCTTAGTGTATTACCAACAGTAACCTTGGAAACGGTGGTCCCAGCTCTTTTCAGGTCATTGACCAGCTCCTCCCGTGTAGTCCTGGGCTGATTTCTCACCTTTCTTAGGATCATTGAGACCCCACGAGGTGAGATCTTGCATGGAGCCCCAGTCCGAGGGAGATTGACAGTCATGTTTAGCTTCTTCCATTTTCTAATGATTGCTCCAACAGTGGACCTTTTTTCACCAAGCTGCTTGGCAATTTCCCCGTAGCCCTTTCCAGCCTTGTGGAGGTGTACAATTTTGTCTCTAGTGTCTTTGGACAGCTCTTTGGTCTTGGCCATGTTAGTAGTTGGATTCTTACTGATTGTATGGGGTGGACAGGTGTCTTTATGCAGCTAACGACCTCAAACAAGTGCATCTAATTTAGGATAATAAATGGAGTGGAGATGGACATTTTAAAGGCAGACTAACAGGTCTTTGAGGGTCAGAATTCTAGTTGATAGACAGGTGTTGACAGCTGTATCATACAAATAAATAGTTAAAAAGCATACATTGTGATTTCTGGATTTTTTTTTTAGATTATGTCTCTCACATTGGACATGCACCTACGATGACAATTTCAGACCCCTCCATGATTTCCAAGTGGGAGAACTTGCAAAATAGCAGGGTGTTCAAATACTTATTTTCCTCACTGTATATGGCTGCCCTGATACAGCATCACACTTAACAACTTCATGTTGTTAGTGGTCTCCTGCACTCATGTTAAAATCAGGGGATAAATCATTTCAGGCAGTGGCTCCCAGGCTGTGAAATGCACTGCCGCTCTCTTTACGTTGTTCAAACTCTGTTGATTCTTTAAAAAAAAAGTTGAAACCTATTCAAACAGGCTTTTAGTTAGACAAGGGCTTTTATGGCGGTCTGATTTTATATACCTATGTTTTCCATTGTATTCGTATGTCTTCTATTTATTGTATTCCAATTTATTGTAAAGCACTTTGTGATTTTATCTGTGAAAAGTACTATATAAACAAACTTGACTTATTTCCTTACAAACTTTCACAATAAAACCAACAGGGGAAATGATTTAAACAGCAAAGATAAAATGTCAGATTACACTGTGGTATTCGTACCACAGTAAAGGATGTAAATACTTCTTCCAGCGCTGCGTTTAGGAAAAAGTCAATGTGTCAGAATCTCTGCTGGAAACTAGTCAAAGTTTAAACTGTTCCCTCAGAGACATAAAACTCTATAAAACTTAATTCTCAGCAACAAGATCTCTTTAGAACGACTTCACTGTTTTACAACACTGATATGACACAGAGAGAAGCAGCCAATCAGAGGACCAGCTGCTGATATTTAGCTTTTTTCCAGGAGACATGATGTGCTGATGAATGATTGGACTGCTGCTCTCAGTGATTCCTCTCCAGATGAAGGTGTGGACTCTGCTATGAGTCAGTGTGAGGACAGAGAGGAGGGAGTCCCTCCCTCTAAAACCACTCTGTGTGGGGAACATGACAGCCAGACCAAAGCTCAGAGGTGAGAGGACCATCTCTAACTGTCCACCACTCAGATCACTCCACCAGCATTATTCACACTCAAAGCTCTGTGTGTGTTGTGTTTCAACACCAGAGAAGCAGCATAGACCTGGACCTGGACCTGGACCTAGACCTGGACCTGGGCCTGGACCTGGACCCGAACCTGGACCTGGTCCTAGACCTGGACCCAGCTGTGTGTCCATGAAGAGTGACCGGTCTAAGGGTCGTATTGTAGACTTCAAAGATGGACCCCACTCTGTTGATCAAAGGTGAAGATTTCAAACTTATCATCTATTCCTCTTTTTATTAGATTAAATTCAACTTTATTGTCATAGCACAGAGTACCAGTACTGAGACAACAAAATGTCATTAAGCTTTTAACCAGAAGTGCAGAGTGATGTACAGAATATATACCAAGGAAAGATGCTTATAGTTTAAAACACTGGACACACGGGCCACCAAGGCCCTAATTTGGTACATTTTTGGTGGGACATTTTGGAGCTGACATTAGCTAACGTTGATGTAAACACAAATATATCGGGGGAAAAAACACTGTCGAGGGTTACCGATAGAGTTCTGCCATCTGGATGTCCTCGTATATATTATCCAAATCTGACATTAGCATTACTATTCCACCACTATAGCCACCCCACAGCGTCATATTCAAGCCTGTGCCGCACACTACACTGTATACAGCTTTAAATTATACATTAAAACATGTCTAAATTAAATATTGATCATGAATCATACACAATGTGACCAATAACTACCTATACATTATACTGTACAGATGATGTATTAAACCACTGACCGGTTTTGTTGTGGGTGCAGTGCAGAATTGATCTTGTGTTTCTATCAGGAGGAATCTGGAAGAACCTGAACCCAGCTGTGTGTCCATGAAGAGTGACCGGTCTATGAGCCCTCCTTATGACTTCAAAGATGGACGCCACTGTGTTGATCAAAGGTGAGGATTTCAAACTGATAATCAGCAGGACTAGTAAAGGTTTACCACTACAGGGAATCACCAAATATCACTTCGTGGACCTTTACCTTGTGTTTGTCTCTGTGTTGACAGGAAATCATTCCTTATGCATATTATTTGATGTGTCTTGTGATGATAGTTATTCTACAAGTCATGGTAAGGTGCTGTATAAGTGACTTTAGACTATACTGAGAAAGGACAACTTCTCTGTGCTGTGTTAGCAACAGGCTGTGTCGTATTTGTGTTGTATTCTGTTTGTTTCCAACAATGTATAAGACCTTTGTATCTTGCTGTTGAGAGAGAGAGAGAGAGAGAGAGAGAGAGAGAGAGAGAGAAACGAGGACCACGATGCAGCACTCTCTCTCCCAGTATACTGAGTAAACTGTCCTTAATAGAAGATCACGAGTCTGTCTCATCTGTCGTCCAGACCATTTTATTCCTTTATATCAATTACGTGACCTAATTCTTCCTGATTCCTCCACAGATTGGACCAGGAGACCTCAGGGGTTCCCAGTGGTCAGTCTGCCAAGCAGCATCAAACACACCTGGACTCCATATTTATGGTCTGTACATGTACAACAACTACTTTTATATCTATTCTGTTCACAATCATCTCCATGCTGCACTTTTTAGACCAGTGGATTGTCAGTCTCTCCAACATGGATCTGATGTTTGCTTCCATGATTTCAGTTTGATTTGTCATTCATATAAACTTCTGTTCCAGGTTCTGGAGGAGGGCATCAGCACTTTTGTGAAGAACGAGCTGAAGAAGATCCAGAAGTTTCTGAGTTCAGATTACCCAGAATGCTTAGAGAGACAGAGGGAGGATGAGGAGGTGTTGGACGATGAGGATGAAGAGCAGAGGAGCAGCAGTGAGGCATTTCTGAAGATCACACTGCAATTCCTGAGGAGAATGAAGCAGGAGGAGCTGGCTGACCGTCTGCAGAGGAGTAAGAGGATTTCTCTAAAGATTTAACATGCTGGATGAATGGGACATTTACTAATGTCTCAAGAGATGGACCAAAACATATTAATTTACTCATTCTCTGAGGAAATGTTTAAATATGTTCTTTGACATATTGATCTTCTTTGTTGTGTGTTTATTTAGGAAATCCTGCTGCAGTTGGTAAACGTAAACTCAAATCTAAGCTGCAGAAGAAGTTCCAATGTGTGTTTGAGGGGATTGCTAAAGCAGGAAACCCAACCCTTCTGAATCAGATGTTCACAGAGATCTACATCACGGAGGGAGGGACTGCAGAGGTCAATGATGAACATGAGGTCAGACAGATTGAAACAGCATCCAGGAAACCAGACAGACCAGAAACAAGAATCAGACAAGAAGACATCTTTAAAATCCCACCTGGAAGAGATGAACCAATCAGAACAGTGATGACAAAGGGAGTGGCTGGCATCGGAAAAACAGTCTTAACACAGAAGTTCACTCTGGACTGGGCTGAAGACAAAGCCAACCAGGACATCCAGTTCACATTTCCATTCACTTTCAGAGAGCTGAATGTGCTGAAAGAGGAAAAGTACAGCTTGGTGGAACTTGTTGATTGCTTCTTTAGTGAAACCAAAGAAGCAGGAATCAGCAGGTTTGAAGAGGTCGTGTTCATCTTTGACGGTCTGGATGAGTGTCGACTTCCTCTGGACTTCCACAACACTGAGATCCTGACTGACGTTACAGAGTCCACCTCAGTGGGTGTGCTGCTAACAAACCTCATCAGGGAGAAACTGCTACCCTCTGCTCGTCTCTGGATAACCACACGACCTGCAGCAGCCAATCAGATCCCTCCTGAATGTGTTGACATGGTGACAGAGGTCAGAGGGTTCACTGACCCACAGAAGGAGGAGTACTTCAGGAAGAGATTCAGAGATGAGGAACAGGCCAGCAGAATCATCTCCCACATCAAGAAATCACGAAGCCTCCACATCATGTGCCACATCCCAGTCTTCTGCTGGATCACTGCTAGAGTTCTGGAGGACGTGTTGAAGACTGGTGAGGGAGGAGAGCTGCCCAAGACCCTGACTGAGATGTACATCCACTTCCTGGTGGTTCAGTCCAAAGTGAAGAACATCAAGTATGATGGAGGAGCTGAGACAGATCCACACTGGAGTCCAGAGAACAGGAAGATGATCGAGTCTCTGGGAAAACTGGCTTTTGAGCAGCTGCAGAAAGGCAACCTGATCTTCTATGAATCAGACCTGACAGAGTGTGGCATCGATATCAGAGCAGCCTCAGTGTACTCAGGAGTGTTCACACAGATCTTTAAAGAGGAGAGTGGACTGTATCAGGACAAGGTGTTCTGCTTCGTCTATCTGAGTGTTCAGGAGTTTCTGGCTGCTCTTCATGTCCATCTGACATTCATCAACTCTGGAGTCAACCTTCTGGCAGAAGAACAAACAACCATCCGGTGGTCTAAAGTGTTCAGAGACAAATCAACATGTTTCTACCAGAGTGCTGTGGACAAGGCCTTACAGAGTCCAAATGGACACTTGGACTTGTTCCTCCGCTTCCTCCTGGGTCTTTCACTGCAGACCAATCAGAGTCTCCTACAAGGTCTGCTGAAACAGACAGAAAGTAGCTCAAAGACCAATCAGAAAACAGTGGAGTACATCAAGAAGAAGATCAGTGAGAATCTGTCTGCAGAAAGAAGCATCAATCTGTTCCACTGTCTGAATGAACTGAATGATCGTTCTCTAGTGGAGCAGATCCAACAGTCCCTAAGTTCAGGAAGTCTCTCCATAGATAAACTGTCTCCTGCTCAGTGGTCTGCTCTGGTCTTCATCTTACTGTCATCAGAAGAAGAACTGGACGTGTTTGACCTGAAGAAATACTCTGCTTCAGAGGAGACTCTTCTGAGGCTGCTGCCAGTGGTTAAAGCCTCCAAGAAAGCTCTGTACGCGCACACACAACTATCAAGATTAAATGGAGTTTTTCTTAATTAAAAAACTATATACATTGTGTGTAATTGTTTTCTTATGTATTGCTGATTCATCTTCAGACTGAGTGGCTGTAACCTGTCAGAGAGAAGCTGTGAAGCTCTGTCATCAGTTATAAGCTCCCAGTCCTCTAGTCTGAGAGAGCTGGACCTGAGTAACAACGAGCTGCAGGAATCAGGAGTGAAGCAGCTGTCGGCTGGACTGAAGAGTCAACACTGCAGATTGGAAACTCTCAGGTTATTCTACCTTCATTAAAAAAGATTACTCCCTAGGCTACATTTTTCTTAATTTATCAATTATTAAATGGACATGCTGAATATTCTTTTTAGGTTGAGTGGCTGTAACCTGTCAGAGACAAGCTGTGAAGCTCTGTCCTCATTCCTCATCTCCCAGTCCTCTAGTCTAGAGCTAGATCTGAGTAACAACAACCTGCAGGTGTTTGACCTGAAGAAATACTCTGCTTCAGAGGAGGCTCTTCTGAGGCTGCTGCCAGTGGTCAAAGCCTCCAAGAAAGCTCTGTACGTACACAACTATCCAGATTAAATGGAGTTTATATCCATTCAGAAAAATTACCTTTGTTTGTAATTGTAGTGTTGATTCCTCTTCAGGCTGAGTGGCTGTAACCTGTCAGAGAGAAGCTGTGAAGCTCTGTCCTATGTTCTCAGCTCCCAGTCCTCTAGTCTGAGAGAGCTGGACCTGAGTAACAACGAGCTGCAGGATTCAGGAGTGAAGCAGCTGTCGGCTGGACTGAAGAGTCCACACTGCAGACTAGAATCTCTCAGGTTAGTGTTCAGTTATTCTGAGATGTTATTTTCTTTGTATGTCAATTGTTTAGTGGACTGACTTAACAATATTAAAAGAGTGAATGAGGTTTAGAAGTCGGAGAGAGAGAGCTGACTAAGGCGCTTGTCAACATTATAATGTCTTGTATTCACGGCTATGTTGAATGGACTATGCAGGAATTATGGTTGGATCCCATATTTAATGGGACAAGTATTTGGAGAAGAGGCTGCATCTGTTTCTTTGTGTCTGCATTTATGAGTCAGGCGGAGGTGGAAAGTGTACTAGAATATTGTGCTCAAGTAAAAGTACTGTTACTTTAAAGAAATGTTGCTCATTTAAAAATTCCAATGTAAAATGTAGGTCAGTATAGATGTACTCTGTGCAAACCTTACTGCGTTACATATTTAAAAGGTGAACAACATCATCAACATGACCCCTTAAGTTTTACGTATGGCTGATTCTATTTTATGAATGGAACTGGGCGCACATGAAGGAGACTCATTTCCACTCTGACAGTTAGTCATAAGTGAATGTAGAAATGCTCAGCTGTTTGCATCTGTTTGCACTTTCAGTGAGAATAACTACAAACAAGTGCAACTTCACTGACTGGAGAGGTTCTGCAACAGAGCAAAATAACAATCAGTCATTCTCACAAAATCATAAACTATGTTTTACTCTGAGGTTACGTCTCTCACCTTAAATCTGATATCTTCCTTATTAAAACAACCATTGTTTGTAATTGTTTTATGTATTGCTAATTCCTCTTCAGACTGAGTGGCTGTAAGCTGTCAGAGAGAAGCTGTGAAGCTCTGTCCTCAGTTCTCAGCTCCCAGCCCTCTAGTCTGAGAGAGCTGGACCTGAGTAACAACGAGCTGCAGGATTCAGGAGTGAAGCAGCTGTCGGCTGGACTGAAGAGTCAACACTGCAGACTGGAAACTCTCAGGTTAGAGTTCAGTTATTCTGAGATGTTATTTTCTTTGTATGTTAATTATTTGGTGGACGACTCAACAAGATTAAAAGAGTGAAGGAGGTTTCGAAGTCCTTTAGTTTAAGAGAGCTGACTCAGGTGCTTGTCAACATTGTAATGTCTTGGTTCGCAGCACATAAACTTGACTTGGATATACAGTTAGATCCAAATGTATTTGGACAATGACAACATTGTGTTATTTTGGCTCTGGATTTGAAATCAAATAATGATTATGTGCTTACAGTGCAAACTTAGATTCAACATGAGATTATTCACAGCTATGTTGAATGGACAATGCAGGAATTATGGTTGGGCCCATATTTAAGGGGACAAGTATTTGAAGAAGAGGCTGCATCTGTTTCTTTGTGTCTGCATGTATGAGTCAGGCAGAGGTGGAAAGAGTAATAGAAAATGATACTCAAGCAAAAGTACTGTTACTTTAAAGAAATTTAACTCAAGTTAAAATGCATTTGTACAAATTTAGTTGAATCCAAAGTAAAAGTAGGTCAGTATAAATGTACTCTGCGCAAACGTTCCTCCGTTACATTTTTAAAAGGTGAACAACATCCTCAACATGACCTCTTAAGTTGTACGTATGGCAGATTCTGTTTTATTAATGGAGCTGGGCGCACATAAAGGAGACTCCTTTCCACTCTGACAGTTAGTCATAAGTAAATGTAGAAATGCTCACCTGTTTGCATCTTTTTGCATTGTCAATGAAAATGACAAACAAGTGCAACTTCACTGACATGCGAGGTTCTGCAACAAAACAAAATAACAATCAGTCATTCTCACAGAATCACAATGTTTCACTCTGAGGTTACGTCTCTCACCTTAAATCTGATCTCTCCCTTATTAAAACAACCATTGTTTGTAATTGTTTTCTTATGTATTGCTGATTCCTCTTCAGACTGAGTGGCTGTAACCTGTCAGAGAGAAGCTGTGAAGCTCTGTCCTCAGTTCTCAGCTCCCAGTCCTCTAGTCTGAGAGAGCTGGACCTGAGTAACAACGAGCTGCAGGATTTAGGAGTGAAGCAGCTATCGGCTGGACTGAAGAGTCCACACTACAGACTGCAAACTCTCAGGTTAGTTTTCAGTTATTCTGAGATGTTATTTTCTTTGTATGATAATTATTTAGTGGACTGACTAAACAATATTAAAAGAGTAAATGAGGTTTAGAAGTCCTCTAGTCTGAGAGAGCTGACTCAGGAGCTTGTCAACATTGTAATGTCGTGGTTCACAGCACATACACTTGACTTGGATATACAGTTAGGTCTAAATGTATTTGGACAATGACAAACATGTTTTATTTTGGCTCTGGATTTGAAATCAAACAATGATTATGTGCTTACAGTGCAGACTCTCAGCTTCAATGTGAGAGTATTCACAGCTATGTTGAATGGACTATGCAGGAATTATGGTTGGGCCCCATATTTAAGGGGACAAGTATTTGAAGAAGAGGCTGCATCTCTTTCTTTGTGTCTGCATGTATGAGTCAGGCAGAGGTGGAAAGAGTACTAGAATATTGTACTCAAATAAAAGTACTTTTACTTTTAAAGAAATTTTACTCAAGTTAAAATACATTTGTACAAATGTAGTTAAATCCAAAGTAAAAAGTAGGTCAGTATAAATGTACTCTGAGTAAACATTACTGCATTACATTTTTAAAAGGTGAACAACATCATCAACATGACCCCTTGAGTTGTACGTATGGCTGATTGTGTTTTATTAATAGAGCTGGGCGCACATAAAGGAGACTCATTTCCACTCTGACAGTTAGTCATAAGTGAATGTAGAAATGATTAGCTGTTTGCATCTGTGTGCACTGTCAATGAGAAGAACTACAAAAAAGTGCAACTTCATTGACTGGCGAGGTTCTGCATCAGAGCAAAATAACAATCAGTCATTCTCACAGAAACACAAACAATATTTTACTCTGAGGTTACGTCTCTCACCTTAAGTCTGATATTTACCTTATTAAAACAACCATTGTTTGTAATTGTTTTCTTATGATTTGCTGATTCATCTTCAGGCTGAGTCGTTGTGACCTATCCGAGAGATGCTGCGAAGCTCTGTCCTCAGTTCTCAGCTCCCAGTCCTCTAGTCTGAGAGAGCTGGACCTGAGTAACAACGAGCTGCAGGATTCAGGAGTGAAGCAGCTGTTGGCTGGACTAAAGAGTCCACACTGCAGACTGGAAACTCTCAGGTTAGTGTTCAGTTATTCTGAGATGTTATTTTCTTTGTATGTTAATTATTTAGTGGACTGACTAAACAAGATTAAAAGAGTGAATGAGGTTTAGAAGTCCTCTAGTCTGAGAGAGTTCAGCATCAGCATGAGAGTATTCACAGCCATGTTGAATGGACAATGCAGGAATTATGGTTGGACTCCTGTGAAAAATGGGCCTTGCAGCCCACGTCCACACAGGACGGTGGAGACAAGGACATGCTGAGGTTGGATTGTGATGGGGTGAAGACACAGAAAACAGCAAAAGTGGATTATGGTGAAAAATGCAGATTTATTTACAGTGCTATAAAACACGGTTCACTGCCTAAAAAAAGATTTCCGAAAAAAACAAAACGTTTCTCAATTTAACTAGCACAAGCAAAAATTCTATCTCAATAATTCTCCGTATACAACCTCTCAGCATGTTGACACTCTCAAGACTCCAACCTGAGGGCAGAAAAATCTTGCTTTAAATAAAGCCCTTCAATTAAGCTAAATTGGTAGAAACCAACGTGACAGGGTGTTTTGTTATGCATAGTGATTCAGCAGATATTCTATCTATTACAATTGCATTGAAATATAGTTCATCATAGATTTAATAGAATGGGTTATGGAGCAGAATTGACGGGTACTATGCTATGTGGTTTGCAGATGTTTGGTGAGTAACTGAAAGTTGTGTAAATAACAATTGCGCATGCATGAATCACGTCGCAGTTGCGAGACAGAAAATCTGCCACCAAATTCTGTTTGCAAGCCCTAAATTGCACCTCAAATCTAAAGGGCTGCAAAGCCAAAAACAAACGTGTTATGCGTGCATTAGTGTCCATCTTGCCAAGCCATTTTAAGGCTCGGTGGTTCGTTTCAAGATCAAAGTCTCTACCTAGAAGGTAGTACCTAAAAGTGTCCAGTGCCCACTTTACAGCAAGGCATTCCAGCTTCACAGCTGAGTACCGTGTCTCCCGGGGAAACAGTTTGCTGCTTATGAAAGCCACTGGTCGTTCCTGTTCTCCCTCACCCTGGTGTAGTACTGCCCCCAGACCAACTCCAGAGGCATCAGTCTGTACAGTCCATGGCTGGGTATAGTCTGGGCTCTGCAGCACAGGGTAGCTGCACATAGCCTCTTTCAAGTCCTTGAAGGCCTTCTCATGCTGCTCCTCCCATCTGACCTTCACCAGACCAGATTTTCAGGTCAGTGAGGGCCACAACTCTGCTTGCAAAGTTAGGCAAAAACCACCGGTACCACCCAGCAAGCCCCAAAAACGACTGGATAGCCTTCTTGGTCTGGGGCTGCGGACAGTCACGGATAGCCTCAATTTTGTCCTTTTGGGGTCTCATTACCCCACGACCTAGGATATGCGCCAGGTACTGCACCTCTTGCTGGGACAAAGCATATGTCTTGGGCTGGGCAGTCAGCCCTGCCTGATGTATGCGCCATAGCAACTCAACAAGATGCCTAAGGTGCTCATCCCAGGAAGCACTGAAGACGACAATATCATCCAAGTATGCGCCTGCAAAAGCATCTGTCCCATCCAGCACACGGTCCATCAACCGCTGGAACAGTACATCAAGTAGCAGTCACCCAGAACTCTTGTCGGTCTGCCCTACCACTACCTGGACACTACTAGCGGTCCAGAGCCTGTGCTGTGTAGCGGATCCATGGTGTGCAGCGGACCGGAGCCCATGCTGTCCAGCGAACCGGAGCCCGTGCTGACCAACCTTCCAGAGGCCGTGCTGACCAGCCTTCCAGAGCCTCAGCTGACCAGCCTCCCAGAGTCTTCGTTGACTGTCCTCCCAAAGTCTCAGCTGACCGGCACCCCAGAGACTCTGCCGGTGTCCGGCACCCCAGAGACTCTGCCATTGTCCGGTGCCCCAGAGACTCCTGCCCCCCGTGTTCAGTCGGCGGCCCGGCCAACTCCTGCTCTCCATGTTCTGTCGCTGGCCCGGCTGCCTCCTGCTCCCCGTGTCCTGTTGGCTGACCCACTGACTCCTGCTCCTGTTGATTTGTTGCCTGTCACTGTTCCAGTTGCCTTGTTGGTGGACCCTGGCCCAGCTGTCCCTTGGCCTGGCTCCAGCACAGTGGACCGTTTGCCTGGCTCTAGCATAGCGAACCCTTCGCCAGTCCAACCTCCAGTGACACTCAGCCACTGCCAGAGGGGTTCCACGTTCGCCACCGGCCTCCAGAGAGTCTTTGCCATCATGCTCGGCATCCAGAGGGGTTTCACCTTTGTCGCCAGCCTCCAGAGTGTCTTCGCCGTCCTGCTCGGCCACCAGAGGGGTTCCGCCAGAGGGGTTCCGCCAGAGGGGTTCCGCCAGAGGGGTTCCGCCTTCGCCGGCGGCTGCCAGAGGGGTTCCGCATTTGCCACTGCCCGCAGCCCCTAGTCCCCAAGCCTAGCCCCTGGTTCCCGAGTCCCACGATCGTCAGTTCCCGAGCTCCCCCCGTCACCTGTTCCAGCGCACGTCTTTTTCCACTCTTGTTCTCCCGTCGCCCTCCATGGGTTGACTTCTCACTTTCCTGATTGTCCCTCCTCCAGACTCCCTCCGCGCTCCCTGGGTTGACTTTTGCTCTATGGTGGGGTGTTCTGAAGGCTGTGCAGGGCCTGGCCTCTTTAGCCATTGGCATCTACCAGTAGCCCATACACAGGTCCAAGGTGGAAATGAAGTGCGCCTTCCCAAGGCGCTCAATAAGGTCTTCCAGCCTGGGAGATGGCATATGCATCAAAGTGTGATTGAGCATTTACCTGCCGGAAGTCGATGCAGAAGCACATGCTGCAATCCTTTTAAATGTTTAAATGTTCTGGAAAGGTTCTCATTCAGCTTTATCCTTGATTTTAACTCATGAAGCCTCTAAGTGACACTGATGGAACACCTGGTAACGGTCATGTGACAGTTTGTCAATTTGTGTTTCCATGACAACATTTCCATGATGGCTGTGTGCATGGTCAACAGATTTGACAGTACTAGCAAATTGTTAAAAGCATATTTTTTGTTTCTAAGGTAAGATTCTAGTTATTTAAATTTTCTAAGGCTTACATAACAAGTCCAAAGCCCCCTTTGTCAAACTCTGACCATAATACACTACATCTAATACCTACTTATAAGACTGTTTTGAAGAGCAGTGAACCACTAACTAAGACAGTGACTGTATGGTCTAAAGACAGTATAGAGAAATTGAAGGGCTCATTTCTCTGTACAGACTGGGACATTGTCCATGGTTTGGGTATTGATGAGGCCACTGACACTATTACGGATTACATAAAATTCTGTGAGGATTGTGTGCCCACCAAGAAGGTTATTACAATCTACCCTAACAATAAGCCATACATCCCCAGAGTTAAAGGACTGTATCAACTGGAAAAAAATTGCTTTTAGGAATCATGATAGGATGGGGTTGAAATCAGTTCAAAGGGAGCTTAATCAGTCATTAAGGGATGCAAGAAGGAAACATAGGGATGTCATAGAACAGAATTTCACAGCTATGGACTCTAAAAAACTTTGGGTCTCCATGAAATCTGTTACAAATTTGACAACACATAGAAAGGCCCTCACAACATATGATGAGCAGAGTAAAGCAGATGAATTTAATGATTTCTTTCTGAGGTTTGATACACAGGACTACTCTTTGGAATGTAATAATGTACTAAAGTCATTTACAACTGACCCCTGTTCTAGGTTAGTAGTTGATCCCCTCAAAATTCAGTTACTTTTCAGTCATGTATGTAAAAAGAAATCTGCAGGCCCGGATGGCATCTCTGCTTTTCTCCTTAAGACCTTTGCTGCAGAGCTAACCCCTGCATGGTGCCCTGTGTTTCAAAGGTATGTAGATTCCCATCTGGTTCCTGCTCTCTGGAAAAAAATCTACCATCATTCCCATTCCAAAGAAACCCTGTCCTACAGAAAACAATGATTATAGACCGGTGGCTTTAACTTCTGTTGTCATGAAATGTTTTGAAAAATACATGGTATCCATACTGAAATCTGAAGTCAATACTGAACTAGATCCACTCCAGTTTGCTTATAGGCAGGGGAGGAGTACAGACGATGCAATTAATAGCATCACCCACCTAACTCTTAAGCAACTGGAGGATCCCAAGGCCTATGCACGCCTTTTGTTCATTGACTTTAGTTCTGCTTTTAATACATTACGGCCTCATTTGCTCTTACAGAAAATGACTCAGATGAATGTTAATCCTTCCATTATTAAATGGTTTTATTCTTTTTTAACAAATAGAACCCAAAATTATCGTTAGGAATCGTTAGGATTAACGACTCGCTTTCTGAATCAAAATGCATTAGAACAGGTGCACCTCAGGGTTGTGTAAGTTCACCGGTCCTGTTCACCATTTATACTAATGACTGTACTAATAGTCTCCCGGGCAACCTGTTTTTTAAATTTTCTGACGACACTGCCATTCTTAGTCTGCTTCACCAGAACTCAGATCCATCATTGTACTTTACGGAGGTTAAGAAATTTGTGCAGTGGTGTGACAAGAACCATCTCACCATTAACATTAAAAAAACTGAGGAGATGGTGTTTGACCCTTGGTCGGTGGGGGATCATACCCCTTTGTTCATTCATAGGAAGGATATCAAACAGGTCACTTCTTATAGGTATCTGGGTATCCACCTGGATAACCTCTTAAGCTGGAGTGACCACGTAGATTATGTATGTTCCCGTTTACAGCAAAGACTGTATTTCTTACGCAGACTAAGGGTGTTTGGTGTCAGCCAGAACATCATGTTTTTATTTTATCAGGCAGTGACATGGGCGTAAATCTGATCTAACAGTAGGGGGGGACTATAAACATAAAATTTCTGAAGAGCAATTTTTGAAGGGGACACAAATAATACAGCCACAATTATACTCGTAGAGGACATGTGTACACAAGCCACAAAAATGCTTGCGTCCTCCGCATAAATATTAGGTTTGGTCTGGGACAGAGGATATATATTTAACTGCAGCAAACCCACTGATCAGCCCCTTCAAACACAACTGTAGATCTTCAATATTAACCCTAATATTAGTACACACACATAGCGTTAGGCTTATCGCCGTGGTAACGTTAGTTGTAGTGGGTGCATTTCTATCCAACAAGCTATTAAACAAGCTAGGTAACGTTACATTATATTACACTAACATAGCAAACTTTTTGTCATAACTAATTCATTAATTACTCAGCATCAGTTCTACTTGAGAAAGAACAACTTCATCCGATGTTTAATGTGAATAAAACAGCCTTGAACCGTCTACTTACTACATTCCTGTCACTACCGATGTGACTGAGTCGAGTGAAGATGGGTAACGTACAGCAGGCAGTGGACCAAACCACTGTGAGGCAAGGGAGGGGGGACTCAAAATATTTCTAAACTTAAAAAGCATTTTGGGGGTTTGTATTGTTTTACTACTTACACAGATATTTTAAGTATACATCATTATATTATTTACAATACACAGCATTGTTTTAATGATATTTCTAGGGGGGGCCAACCCTGAGAAGGGGGGGGGGGGGGGGTCCTGACCCCCCCGACCCCCCTGGGATTTACGCCCTTGGGCAGTGATGGAGAGTGTTATCAGGTATGGGATGACGGCGTGGTTTGGCAATCTCTCCACACAGTCCAAATCAAAGTTCCAGCGCCTGGTACAGACAGCTATGAAGGTGATGGGGAGGACTGATAAGCTCTCCCTTCAGTCCGTATATGAGCAGTCTGTACTTAGGCAGGCGCGGAGAGTATTGTTGGACCCGTCCCACATCCTTCAAACGGAATACGAGCTCTTGCCTTCTGGCAGAAGGTACAGAATCCCTAAAATTAAATTGAACTGTTTTAAATATTCCTTTGTACCAGTCTCTGTCAAAATCATGTTTAAAATTTAAATCAAAATTTTAAACAGATTTGTAATAGATAGGCCTGAGAAGTGTGCAATAACTTGGTGTTCTGCATTTTTTTTCTTACGTGTATTTATTGTCTGTAATGGCAGCTACTACTATGCACTACGCACTCTTGAGTCCAAGACAAATTTCCCCTAGGGGACAATAAAGTATATTCTATTCTATTCTAGTCTATATATTACAATTAAGCTGTTCTATCCACATTTGTTAAACAAATTTATGTGAAACACATTAGGTAAATATCGTTTATCGAATATTTGTCACCTCAGGTTTTTAACCTTCAAAAATTCACAGAATACCTAAAAAACCTAAATAAAATTATAATGATCAATTTAAAAACATGACTCTAAATGCCTGAAATGTGTATATATATGTATGTATGTCACATTTCAGATCTCTGACACTACAGGGGGTTATTTAGTCTGTGTTATGCCCCCTATCATTTTCCTTTAAGGGGGAATAGGTCTGGGTTCTTATGGGATAAATCTGATGTCTTCCTTATTAAAACAAACACTGTTTGAAATTGTTTTCTTATGTTTTTATGATTCCTCTTCAGACTGAGTGGCTGTAACCTGTCAGAGAGAAGCTGTGAAGCTCTATCCTCAGTTCTCAGCTCCCAGTCCTCTAGTCTGAGAGAGCTGGACCTGAGTAACAACGAGCTGCAGGATTCAGGAGTGATGCAGCTGTCGGCTGGACTGAAGAGTCAACACTGCAGACTGGAAACTCTCAGGTTAGTGTACCGCTGTTTGTGTTTGTAAAGTGATGACACTCTGAACTCTTATTTAGTTCATATATTATTTATTATCTCATCCTTTTTTGGTTGAGTGGCTGTAAGCTGTCAGAGAAAAGCTGTGAAGCTCAGCCCTCTAGTCTGAGAGAATCAGGATGTGTACAGGGTTTTCTCTATGACAAGCTGCTTTGTCATGTAATAGCTGTCTGGATATATATATATTACAGATATCCAGAATTAAATTATTCCTAGTCTAAAAGAACATTTCGGATAATCACAGCCTCATTCTTCCTGAGCACATTTTTTTCTTTTCAAGTTCTTTTCAAGAGGATGAGCTGCCTGTCTGGTTTCACTTCATCAAAGTTGATTGAAACAGTTTGGTCGCCTAAAAGCTGTTGTTCAGTGTTCGTTAGCACCTTGTCAACCAAAGCTGCTGTTAGCTGGTAACTAAAGTACCCGGAGGTCCACGTTTACCTGACCGTAGCTCTCCGCTGGGTGAGCTGGAAAGAGTAACAGAATATTGTAGTCAAGTACAGTTACTTTAAAGACATTTTACTCAAGTAAAAGTACTTGGGGGGCTCTAGTGTGCATGCGAAGGATGTAGACGTGTTTAGTCAGTGCTCCTCTCTGCTACAAAATCATCTTTATACTGCAAAGAAGGTGTCAGAGTCCGTCCTGCGCTGCATTAATGAACATTTGATGCCTTTGAGGCTAAGTTTCAGTCACTCGCAGCTTCGCAGGCCAAACTGCAAGCCCGTGTGGCTAACCAGGAACAAGCTACTGGCGACCTTGACGTCCGCATATTAGCGCTTGAAGCTAAATACACTGAGATGGCGGGACGCAACATCCAGCTTCATACCAAGGTGCTTGACCTGGAGGCCCGCTCTCAGAGGCACAACATTAAAATTGTGGGGATACAAGAGGGTGAGGAGGAAGGTAGACCCACTGAATTCGTCTCCAGATTAATCCCCAAACTGCTCGGTGGCGCACATTTTCCGCATCCAGTCAAAGTCGACCGGGTGCACCGTTCCCTCCAGCCGAAGCCGGCCGCCGGCACCAGACCGCGTACCATCCTGGCGCGCATCCATCACTTTAAGGAGAAGGAGTTGATTCTTTGCTTCGACAGACAATAGTCCGTGGAGTACAAGGGAGGCAAGGTCCTTATCTTCCCAGACTACACCAGCGAGGTCATGGCTCAGCGCCGTGCCTTCAGAGAAATGCAACAGGCCCCGCGCGACGAAGGAATAAAACACACTGCGATACCCGGCCAAGCTCTATCTTTACCCCCGAGACGGCGGAGAGCCCAAGATCATCCCCAGACCCATCTGACACCCCTGGAACATAGAAAATTGAAAAGGGTTTGGATAGGACATGTAATATCATCATCTTTTAACTCTAAAGCCAGGGGAGTGGCCATTCTAATAAATAAGAACACCCATGTAACAATTGGAGAAACCGTTGTTGATACATTAAGGAGATATGTTTTAGTGAATTGTCAGATTTACTCAGAACCCTGGACTCTCTTAAATGTACGCACCCAATTATGATGATGAATCGTTTGTCCAAGACATATTCTTGAAGGTGTCAGAAGGACGGCAAAATATCCTTATAGGGGGTGACTTTAATTTCTGCCTCAATCCTGTTCTGGATAAGTCAACTTTATCAGTATCCAAATCTAGAGCAGCCAATATCACCAAAGAATTCATGAAGGAATTAAACTTAGCTGATGTGTGGAGACAAATGCACCCTCAAACCCAAGATTATTCTTTCTATTCTGGGCGCCACAACTCTTTTACTCGGATTGATCTTTTCCTGTTGTCGATTGAGCTGATTCACAGAGCAGTAGAATCTGAGTACTTATCTAGAACATTATCAGATCACTCACCTCTGACCCTCTCCATTTATATGCCTGAAAAAACTACTAATATGTATAGGTGGCGTCTGAACCCTACTCTCCTTCAAAAGCCAGATTTCTGCAAATTTATAAGAGATCAGATTGGGCTGTTCTGTGAGACAAACTGTGCCTCTTCTCCCAATAGTTTTATATTATGGGATACACTAAAAGCCTTTTTAAGGGGACAACTAATACCTTATATCAAAGGTATCAAAAAGAAATACATGGCAGAAACAGAAGAATTGGAAGCAGACATTTTGAAATTGGAAAAGGAGTTTCAACAATCAGGAGCTAAGGAAGTACACCAGTTATTGGTAAATAAAAAGCTTAGATACAATACTTTGCATACTTATAAAATAAAAAAAAAACATTCTGAGAAGCAAGCAAAGGTACTATGAATTGGGGGAGAAGGTGCACAAAATTCGGTCTTGGCAACTGAGAAGAGAAGAAAGCTCTAGGACGATTAATTCAATCCAAACTGAAACAGGTTCTGTATCATATAACCCAACAGAAATTAATGATGCATTCAAACATTTTTACACACATTTGTACATGTCAAAACCACCAGAAAATCAGAGTAACATTGATGAATTTTTGTCCATGATTGAACTGCCCAAATTAGGACAGGAAGACCAAAATAGTCAAGACTCTTTCCACAAAAATAAAGTGAAAAAGTTCTGGGCTCACTACAAGCAAACCAATCTCCAGAAGAAGATTGGTTTCCTCCAGAATTTTACAGGGAATTTAAGGATTTACTCCTCCCACTTCTCATGGATGTCATCAACTTGGCCTCTAAGACTCGAACACTCCCTGAAGCATTTTCTACAGCCATAATTACTGTAATTTACAAAAAAAATATTTATTATTTATTTATTTATTTCAAAGCGCTCCTCAGCTAATAACCTATGTAGGCTATTAAATATTATTCATTCAACAAAATCTGAAACAGAACCCAGTATAACTGTGGCTTTAGACACTGAAAAAGCTTTTGATAGACTATAGTGGCCATAGTTATTTAAAGTTTTGGCCAAGTTGGTGCATAAGTCTAGAATGAAATGGGAGTCAGATCTCGGCGTTACCATTGAGGAACAGTTTTGGACAGAATTATGTCAAAACAACTTGTCAACTATTATCAATGCCCAGTATAGATTGATTAACTAGAGTATTCTGCATCAGTTATGCCTTACCCAAGAAAAATTACATTCATTCAAATGTAACCTGTCAGAAATGTGCTTCAGATGTGATACTGAAGTTGTGTCCTTTTTGCACTGTACCTGGCTGTGTATGAAAGTTAGGCCTTTTTGGCATGATATCAGCTCCACTGTAACCAGGATCACAGGAGTTGATGTTCCTGTGGACCCTGAACTTTGTCTATTGGGGAACTTTACAGGTATTCGCCATTCTCTAAACAATGCACAACTTAAATTCATTGAAATTGCTTTATTTGTGGCTAAGAAGTGTATTGCAGTGTCATCGAAATCTGGCTCCCCTCTTCTTATTGACAGATGGACTGTTGAGATGAATAGCTGAATTCCACTGGAAAAAATCACTTATTGTCTCAGGAAACGATATGACACCTTTTTGAAAATTTGGCAGCCATATTTAGACCATATCGGTACATCTCTTACTCCAAGTACTTAATGTAGTCGTTTGTATTGACCTTACACACTGACCTCCTTTTTTTTTTTATGGGGGTTTATAAGGTAGGGGGGGTCTTTCCTCCACATTTTGCCCTTTGTTATGTCGCTATACTGTTGGTGTACTGACATGTTTGTATGCATTACATATATAAAACTGAAAATAAAATATAAAAAAAAAAAATTAAAAGTACTTGTGTACAAAGATTAATGACTAAAACTGTGTTTGCACAAAGACAGAGATATATTATTGTGGAACTGGACGCACATACAGGAGCCTCATGTTCACTCCCACAGTGAGATATAAGTGGATGTTGAAATGCAAACCGGACAGACAGCAGCAGCTCTCCCACTGTTTCTCTGTCACCAACTGATGAACTCTGGTTCATGTTTAATGGAGGATCTGAGTGAAGGTGTATGAAGTTGATTCTGACTTTGTTTCTTCCTGCAGGACGGACCATGGTGGACTGCAGTGGTTGAGACCTGGTCTGAGGAAGTGTGAGTGTGTTTAAAGTTTGATTCATGAGAACTCAGCTGCATGTTATACTAGATTTTTACATTTTCTTGACTGAAGTACGATGATGAATATCTCCAGAGTTTCAGTCAGGATCTGTTTTCTGTCAGTGTGGCTGGAAAGATGTTAGAATGCATTCAATTCAATTCAATTTTATTTATAGTTTCATATCATAACAGGAGTTATCTCAGGACACTTTACAGATAGAGTAGGTCTAGACCACACTCTGTAATTTACAAAGACCCAACAATTCCAATGATCCCCCCAAGAGCATGCATGAATGCGTAAATGCAACAGTGGCAGGAAAAACTCCCTTTTTAGGAAGAAACCTCGGACCGACCCAGGCTCTTGGTAGGCGGTGTCTGACGGTGCTGGTTGGGGGTGTGATGAACAATGGCAATAATAGTCACAATAAAGATAATGACTAGAAATAGTAGTTGTAGTAGTTCATGGTGTTTGCAGGGCACTTCAGGGCACAGCAGGGCATGGCAGGATGTTGCAGGACATAGCAGGGCATTGCAGAGCGTAGCAGGATGTAACATAGCACAGCAGGGCGTGGTGCAGGACCACGACAACAGCTGCAACCATGATGTAGGTGCCATCCTAATAGCTAGGTTAGTAACAAGCATTTCTGGGACATGGATACACACAGATGGAAAGAAAGAGGAGAGAGAAGCTTAGAGTCAAACTTCTTTTGACTGTCATTGATATTAGAGAAGAGCGGTGTTGCCTTCAAGTGCTGCTTGTAAACTCGAACTTCTGACATATAAGTTGATGAGTTTTCTTCTCCGGATGTTTTTAATAAATTAGTGTTTAAAAACCTACAAGCCATAAACACAACATTGTAGAATAAAGTGAGTTGAGGTGGATTTACCTTCCAGTTCCTCCCTGAATGGAGACCTGGGACCAGATGTACGACACATACGCACAAATACCACAAATACTTTCACACATAAATTGGTATTTCTATAAACAGAAGGTGTGCACGTCACACTGACTTCAGACCAGCGTACACATGGTTTTAGAGCCAGCTGCAGGTGACCAGGTGGAAATGGAAAAAAATAATAAAACAGATCTGTAAATCACCATCAGATGTATTTATAAACTGAATGAATTTTTATAACTGGATTGTTGAAGTTAAAGTTTGTTGAACATCATTCAGCTGAATATGAAAGTTTAAATGATTTTCTTTCAGTAATTGTCAGTAAAGTTGTTAATAAATCATCAGATGATAACCTGCAGCTGTATTGTGTCTTGTTCTCTCCATCAGATGTCTGTGAACTGGAGCTGGACACAAACACAGTAAACAGATACCTCAAACTCTCTAACAACAACAGGGAGGTGACAAATGTTAGAGAGGATCAGTCATATCCTGATCATCCAGACAGATTTGACTTCTGGTCTCAGCTGCTGTGTAGAAACGGTCTGACTGGTCGCTGTTACTGGGAGGTCGAGAGGAGAGGAGAGGTTTATATATCAGTGAGTTACAGAGGAATCAGGAGGAGAGGAGACAGTGATGACTGTGGGTTTGGATGGAATGATCATTCCTGGAGTCTAAGATGCTCTGTCGATGGATACTCTGTCTGGCACAATAACAAAAGAACAGACCTCACTTCCTCCTCTGTCTCTAACAGAGTAGCTGTGTATGTGGACTGTCCTGCTGGCACTCTGTCCTTCTTCACAGTCTCCTCTGACTCACTGATCCACCTCCACACCTTCAACACCACATTCACTCAACCTCTTTATCCTGGGTTTAGGGTCTGGTCTGGTTCCTCAGTGTCTCTGTGTCCTCTGCAGGACTGAGTGTCTCTCCTGTGGACAGAAACACTGACTGAAGATCAGCTGCTGAAATCAAAGTTCAGTCTGTTCACCATCACACACACTATAGGCCAATAAATCACATGTCAATTTAAACATTCAAGCCCATCTATCTCTATGCTCCTTTTCACACCGAATCCGAAAATTTCACTTGTTTAGTCTTCCACAACTGTTTAGGTTTCTGCAGATTTTGGATGCCGATTAAAAACAAGCCAACCGATAAAATGACTTTTGTTTAATGTAGGGCTGTCAATCGATTAAAAAATGTAATCTAATTAATTACATACTCTGTGATTAATTAATCTAAATTAATCGCATACATAATTAACGGTGCCTGAACCGTTAAAAAAAAAAAAAAAGAAAAAAAAAGAAGGGTACTTAACAACAGTCGGCACATTAAAGAACGGCTTGTTTATTGCTAAGGCCATATGGTCGAAATGATTTAATAATAATGTAATAACTATAACAATAACTTATTTCACTAGTAAACTGTTGTTGAACGACAAAAACAACCACCAGATGGGAAAAGGACATTTAACAATAAATTTGAATGCACCACGAGACTGTAGTTTACCAGTTTCATTGAACACACCGTCTGTGTTTGTCCAACAGCAGCTGCAGACTGTTACATCCCGGTGTTGAATCCTCTACAGTAAAACACAGTCATACTTTACACCGTTTAGCGTTAGCTGTGGGCATTTTAACCGTTTTCAATCCAGCTACTAGCTAGCGGTAGGCTAACGTTAGCTGCTGTTGAGTATAGTGTTAACTAGCGTCACGTGCAGCGGTGTTTGTGTTGCCTGTATCGTCTGTTTCAGAGCTTCAGAGAGAAGAGCAGACATATCAGTGGCTCCAGATTTCGGTAGCCAACCCTATTCAGGAAGAAGATTTTTACAAGTAAATGTTCCAATCAATGATCCAGGCAGCACATTCTCGTCTCCCTCCTTCATTTTACAGTCCAATGGTGGCTAGAACGGCTCCGGGTCAAACGTCAATATGGAATGGATTAATCTGCGTTATTTTTTTTAACGCGTTATTTTTTCTCAGATTAATTAATCGAAATTATTTTGACAGCCCTAATTTAATGTAATCAATAGATTCTCTCAGACGTCAATCTCTGTTCATACTGTCACACAACAATGTGGGTATCGATCCATTAGATCTGGCAGCATAGTGTCCTCTTTGACAAACAAAATAAAGATTATAAAGACAACATCTGGGGAAGTACAGCAGTTAAACTGTCTGCTCTTCATGAATTACTGTTTTAATTGTACTTTAATTTGTTTTGTGTTACTTAGTTTTTAATATGTATTATCTTGTATGTTTTATGTAAAGCACATTATGATTCTATCTGTGAAAAGTGCTCTTTAAATAAAGCTATGCTGAATTAATCAGAAAGCAGCAACGATTCATAAGAACAACTTAAATTCATGATTAACATTTTTGTTGAAATTCATCCATCCTCTTTCTATGTTTCTAAAAACACTGAAGTATATGTTGCCATGTTTTGCTGGCTGTACTCTGTACTTGATTGAAGATGGGGGCCTAAGTGCTGCATGTTGTACCATGTGTTGTGTATTGGGTTTGTGGTGTTATGCCCCTGGAGGCCAGGGTGAGTATATCATGCTCTCACCTATACACACCTGCAAGCTAGAATCACTCTGATGTTCCCTTTGTGTCACTACACCCTGAGGAAGGCTCAAGCCGCCACACGTTGGTGTATTTTTAATGTCTTCCCCTATTTAATAAAGGACTTTTTATCACTTTTTGTAACCAACCTTGAGTGACTAGACTTGATTTTTTATGACTTTCTTGGTCATAATTCTAGTTCCTTTTTGTCATGTTTAACAATGTTTACACATGTATGTAAGTCCAGCAACATTATACTGCTAGATTTATAAAGGAGTTTGGTGGGGGGGGATGGAACTAAACAGACATGTTTCAGTGTTTATCTTGCATCATTCAGGACCGTGATGGGAGAAGAAGATATTCATCTTGACCAGACAAGCGGTGGATACGTCCCGGCTGCTGCCCGGAGTCCTGTCCTGGAAATGTCTCTGGAGAAAAAGAACATTGTTCACGCCGGCGAACTGAAGGAGAGCTGCGCCAAGCTAGCCACAGTTAGCCACACTGGCTGGACAGGAAACAGGGAAGTTACCTTCAAAATAAAAGAGCGACAAGGTGAGGAAGGTTTATAAATACTCACCATGGACAGGGTAACCCAGTTTACTATGCAAGAGTTTGGTACAGATACATTTCATGACATCAATTCAAGTGGAATTAAATTAATAAGTTTGGACTAAATGAGCAAAGAAACAAATCAACCTCATTGATGGTTCTGCTGATTTTTGTTGTTGTCGAAAATTACAATATGTTCAACACGATGACAAATATGTCCATAATCCTGTTTTAAGTTAACTGACTAAAATAAATAAGCTAAATAGTTGCTGATTCATTGTCTATGTAATAACTAGTCGTTTCAGTTTTGTGATTGTTTGTGTTTTTTGACCATCAACAGAGTAGATGTTTTATTCTACGTATATTAAAAACGACTGCCTGCTGAAATAGGACTGCACCCGACGTGAAGACCGATAAGTGAAGTGTGTGTGTGTGTGTGTGTGTGTGTGTGTGTGTGTGTGTGTGTGTGTGTGTGTGTGTGTCTCTGTATTACACACACATCTGATGCTGGAGCTGTGGTCACACAGATTTAAAGTCCTTGTTCAAGGACCAAACTGTGGAGGAGCTGAAGCAGAACATGACATCTATATGTTCAACAGAAATGTCACACACTAATGGAGCTCTGAATATCTGTTCCTTTGGAGGACACTGATGCTAATTAGTCTCTGTCAACATTGATTACATCTCAAATATATTCAGTTTAATATTATATATGACAAAGAAAAATCCTCACAGTTTGAGAACCTGGAATCAGAGAATATTTGGGATTTTTTTTAAACAATAAAATAACTTTATTTGTATAGCACCTTTAAAAACAATAGTTTACAAAGTGCGTTGACAGAAGATCCAAAAGCACATACACATTAACACAGATTATGTAGTAATAGTAAAACAGAAGATGGGGCAGTTTTATAGGACAGAAAGAGTTAGAATTCAATAAACGAAATATTAGCAGGTGATAGGGTCAAAAGACAATAAAAAAGACGATAAAAAGACGGCATAACATATAAACAAGTCAATAAAAATGTGTGTCTGTCTGATAATTTCCTTTCCTCCATCTCTTATTAATCGATGTCTGTGATGTCTGTCCCACACTACCATCTAAGTTCTGGAAGTTGTTCTTCTAAACAAAAGAGAAATTAACATTCAGAAACTTCACGGGAGAAAGGAGGAGACCACACATCTTTTTTATAAACCTCCGTAGAAAATGAAAGACTTAAATTCTGGTTTCTGTCTCTGGGAAACTCTGAAACATTTAGTGTGTTTGGCCGAAGCCAAACCAAAACTACTGTCTCCAAACTTAGAGAGTAGAACCTGATTTTATATTCCACTGACAGGACTAATACATGTGATACCATAACCATGTTGGAATAATATAATGTTGCATTCTTTTCAGCACATTCTCCCAGGTCCATCACCCGCTTCGAATGTTATCATTGGATTGAATGGGCGTTATCAGTGGTTATCAGCCTCATAGATATGGGTCAGAAGGAGCCTGCTACGCCTACTGGTAGGCTAAGAAGGCTGTTATCATCCATTCGCATTGTTAATCACGGATAAATACATGAGAAGACTGCTCCAGATCCAGCCCCAAATACCCCATACAATGTCCTTAATTAATTATGAACCTGCTAAACCACCTGTGCTACCATAACCTTAACCTGTCTCAAATAAGACCCTCATCATTTGGGATACTCAGTTTTTGGAAAATAATTTGGGACACTAAACTGCACGTTTGCAGTCGAACGTTATTATATTATATTATTAGCCTACTTGCTTTACGTTAGCATACACGTTACTAATTAGCATGTTGGTTTTTAGTAAATATCCCCATTAGCTTGAAAGTAAGTAGTTTTCCACACTGTACACAGTGTAGAGAGTAAGGCCTATTGCATAGCTATATTGTGTAGCGTGAGATTAGTGTTGACATGAGATAACCGTGTTAACGTTATTATATTATTAGCCTACATGCTTTACGTTAGCATAAACGTTGCTAATTAGCATGCTTTTTTTGTATATGTCCCCATTAGCTTGAAAGTAAGTAGTTTTCCACACTGTACACAGTGTAGACAGTAATGCCTATTGCATGTAGCTGCTCATTAACGCTTCACTGAAGCTATATCATACTCATATTGAGTGAAATAAAAAATAAATAATAGTAATAATACCCAAAAGCACAGGTCTGCGTGCTTATCTATCTATCTATCTATCTATCTATCTATCTATCTATCTATCTATCTATCTGTCTATCTATCTATCTGTCACATATTCCTCATCTGCATCCCTTGTTCACTGATGTGTTTCTGCATTTTAGGCTGTGATAAGAAGCAAGGACTGCACTTTGCAATATTAAATAATAAATAATTGCCAAATATTTTGATTTCAGATATGGGGAAAGCTATTAAGAGCGCATGCTTCAGGAGTGTTAAGATTAAGGTGGTGAGGAGGTGTATCGCTGGCCGTGCAAAGGTTTCTTACTTTAGTCAAGGTCTTCCCCCCAACCCAGCACCAAACAGACCCCCCCTTCAGACCCTTCTACATCTGTTACACCTCCACAGGCTGAATCTGATGATGTGGCACCTAGCTGTAGTTCATGTTCTGAGACTGCATACAGTAAGGCAAAGAAGAGAGAGATTCATGCCTGGGATGCAGTCAAGGATGACATGCTTAAGGTGTCGTTTGAATGTTCAGCACCAATCACTACGCAGTGTGTTGTCTGCCTAGAAGATGCTGATTATAGGTGCATTGAGTGCAGCACAACTGCAGTCTTTTGTGAGCCTTGTTTGAAGAGGACTCACAGAAATTCACTGCACCTACCTGATAAGTGGAATGTAAGAATAATAGCATGCAGTCATACATACAGACATAGCTAACTCAAAGTAATTTTAAATAGATTCATTAGAATCTTGTTACGATAATATTTTAGCACTATGTTGTATCAATTATATATATACCATAAAAGTCTGAAACCGCAAGCAGAGCAGGAAATGGAGGGCAAAATAACTCACTGAGCCACAGTGGTGTAAAATAAAAAATAGGAAAATATCACATGACGCGCGACTGTGCAAGCTTATGCGCGTACACACACACACATACACACACACACACACACACACACACACACACACACACACAAATGAACACTGTAAGCAGACTACTTGATTACGGTACTATAAACAGATTATTTAAACAGCATTTGTATAGGAATTATTCTGTCCCAAGCTTTTTGATTCATATAGACAGTTGGTCGCTATAACCGTAATCACTATAAGCAGTTTCCACTGTAGTAGGATAATGCTTAGTGTCAGTGTATGTGATATTCTAAGACTTTGCTTTAATCACAGTTCAAGTACAGCACCAGGTGGCTTGAAGGGTTTGGGCTCACAGATGGGAAAGGAATGGAAAGGCTGTGGTCTTTCCTCCAAAGATTCAAGAGTCACAAAGGAGATGACTCCATCTCACCGCCTTGACCTGCTGACTGATGCCCTTTTACATTATGGACGGAGGAAATCAACTGACCTGGGTTTGTCCACTGCTGTATAACCTGTCTAAATGTGTTGTTCAGTGTTACCACTGTGCCAAGTTGTTTAATGTCTAAACATTTGATATATTTTGGAGTTAAGCTGATCACACACAAATTGGTAAACATAAGTACATTAAACTTTCTTTACAGAGGTGCAGCTCCTGCAAAGATTAGACAGAGCACAGAAAATATCAATCCTCGCTCAAGAAGACATCTCATCTGTCATCAGAGAGGCACCAGGTAAACCCTGCACATAAGAAGCAGTCAACAATAGTTGTGAATGGAAGATTTTTTAGATTCCATTTACAAGTGCATTTTGTGAGTATGTAGCAATGACGGTTGTCTTGTTTCCTGTTATTTTGTTGTTCCCTAGTGTTGGTTTCTGAGCGAGACATGGAGAGATGGAAGAAAAGGGAGATGGAACTAGCCCAACAGAAACAGAAACCGATAAGTATGCAACTGAAGTGAATGTGTGAATGTCTTGAATATTGTAATAAGGTCATGAATATTATTAACAAAGACTATTGCAAATATGTTATACTTGCCTTTCCATGTACAGTAATGAAATACAATCCTGTAAACTGTGTGGGTAAAGAAGTAACATGAAATGAAGCACTTTATTATAGCAGTAGTAATGTCTATCTGTTCTCCAGACACTGTCTGTAGATGGAAAGGGACTACATCATCAAGCTGATTCAGTTCTACGAGTTCAAATAAGAGTTCAATGTGTTGATGTAAGACTATATAGTAATTACACCCATCTTTAAGTAACCTACTGATGTGCTTCAACATGGAAGCCTAGGTGTGATTACACAGCTATGAGTGAGACAATAACAGCATAATTTTTTAGGAAACTCACAATGGTAATAAATCAGGGGTCTTCAACGTTTTTATTAATTACCTATAGGCCCACCTATAAGCAGCTCAACTCATAATATGTTGGATTCATCTTAAGACCCAACAATTTTTTTAAATTTCTTTTTAAAAATTAATAATTTGGAGGCCTGCGATCCCTCTTGGCCTGTCTACGTCTGCTCTGATGACACTGTAAGTATAGTTACCTAAACCTAGTAACCACACTGCAATCACTCTAGTAACCATCTGACAATCGCTTAGTAACCACAACTACCTGCCAATCATTTTCATCTACCACCTGCTAACAT
Organism: Zingel zingel; assembly: GCA_023566125.1. Lineage (NCBI taxonomy): Eukaryota > Metazoa > Chordata > Actinopteri > Perciformes > Percidae > Zingel > Zingel zingel. The sequence goes on along the minus strand of CM042325.1, from coordinate 33,712,397 downwards.
GAGATAGCACTTTGGTTCCTTATGTCTTCTACTAGATCTACTAGTTATGTCGTCCCAGAAAACCCCTACCTGTCTCAGGACCTCCCCATGTCAAGCGTACAGACACTGGTATACAATGATGATGATGATCACGATGACAATGACAGCAACTAGCACTGTAAGCACTCATGACTAGGGCTGGTTTGCTGCTTCCTGGTTTTTAATGAATAGTTTGAGCAAGCTTGTATGCTTTGCTATTTATCATTCAAAATGTCTCCTTAATTCAGCACTAACCAGAATTCATCAAACTCTGACAGTTTAGGTTCTGTGTGTTTTCTTTGTAACTGATCAGGATCTAATTGATGCTGTGTTGCTGATTAGTTGATTAGTCTAACTACAAAACAGTCCATGTTTGTTTTTGAGCTGTGAGCTGTCAACTGCCAATGTGAACCAAAAAAAATATTTAAACAAGCTGTTTTTGGACAATAAATATTTTTTTTGTATAAGCTGATGTCTACGTAACTTTTTAAAGCTTTGTTGTACTTTGTGTTTTGAATGACCTTACACTTAACACTAACCATAATATTGTATATGTACAGTATGTTTTTCTAATGAAGGACACTTTAATCAAGATTTTTTTCAATGTTTGGCAGCAGAAGGTTTCTGGAAGTACATTGTGTTGAAGGCGGAGTTTGCGCGTTCTACCAAATAATTTCTAATAAGACCGGCTTTGGTTCCACTAGAGGTTCTGCAGTGTGGCTCCGGAAGTAAAAGTCCCATTGATTTTCTCCATAAGGATTTAGATTATCAGCCATGATGTCTAAACCATCCCATAATGTCTACGTGGTTGTGTAACGAAAAGTTTCTGCTCCTGTAGAAGCTAGAAGTCTGTATGAAATCAACTTTGTTTTAAGAAAACATGCCTTATCTACGATCTTATGGAGAAAAACTACACTACCGAAAATAGGAACGGTTAAAACAAAGAGGACACATACTGGAGGCCTAGGCCCTGTTGGATTCTCTGTATTTATTCCTCCATTGAAATTTTTTATTTTGAGCTTTACGGCAAAGGGCAAATATTTAGTTTTTCCTTAACATTTTCCTCCTTCCAACACCTCTGTAGACTTATTATTTTGTAGCTAACTCATTTAATATGATAGGAGTACATAAGTTTTAATTCTTCCTACTCCTTTTTGCATGTGTAAATAGAGGTCTTTAAGTACTGGAAATTATGGAGTTTTATTTTTTAACTACTTTTTTTATTACTATTTTTTTCTGATGTTTTATTTTATTTACATGTTCAAAATAAAAGATATCAATCAATCAATCAATCAACCTGTCACTGTGAGCAACTAAATGCTTCAGCTATGTTTGGCAAATTTAATATAGCATATTTACTGTAAAATCCAACCAGATGGTACTTAATGTAGAAATTAGTTTCAAGAACGCAGATTTAATATTAAGTAGCCTATCCCCAGCCACATATTCTTTGAAGTATACAATTATATGACATAAATAACATTTTATAGGCTATTAAACGTGTTTTCTTAATAGAGATAATAGTGGCATTTGGATGTGGGCAGAGCCCTAGAGATATAATCTTTCTCTATCACTCTGGTTGTGGCCGACTGGCGGCGATTTGAAATGGAATGGAGCCCATCCACGGCAGACAACTCTAACCATGATTTGAACGCACCCTTAGCCTTCTGCTATCAAAACTGATGTAATAAAAAGTACTTCTCAGAATCGAAGGATACTAATTAAAACGGATATCCTTAACATAAACCCGTCATATTGTTGAGTTATCACCATAGACAGGACACTTTCATATTTTCTCTAAAACGTTAGAAAGAAAAGCTTAACACGTGACAGTAAAGAATACCTGTGGGCGGAAGTACGTCATGCAAGCTAGATGGTTTCAGCTAAAGCAGCGTCTGTAGCAACCAATGAAAACAATGGTTGTCTTCAATATATTTTTTCAAGTGTGCTAGCTGTTATGTACTCGCGTTTCTGTATTTCTTTTTTGTTATGTTTTTTTTCTTTCTTTGCTTGTAGCTTTTCTTCTTTCTATCTTGTTGATGTATCAATTGTTGTACTTTCAATATTTTATTTTGATACTGCAATGTCATGCTGCAAATTTGAAAAAGCAACCATTATTTTTAAAATAGAAATAAATAAAGTGTAGTCTTCCAACTGTATGCCCACGTTTTCACAAGTTTACTACTCCTCTGAGATAAACCCTCTTTTCAATATCAATTTTGCAAAATACCTACTAGTGACAATACAACAGTCTGAGTAGTAGGACTGTGGAAAATAAGTTATGTAAAACATCAAATCATACTGTGACCCTGGGTATTGAATAGGTGAGCCAATAATGAAACTAAGAAATAGGCTACTTTTTATTTAAAACATGTGTACTCAATTCAGTACAATATAACTTTAATGTTCCCCACATTGTACTGTTTGAAAGGGACCACATTGATGGTGCCAATACACAACAATAAAGTACAAAGAATCTTAACTAGGGTAAATGAAAATATCACAGTCTTCTTCTTACAGTAAAGTGTAATCCAAAGACATGTAGTGGCAAGATTCATATGAAGTATATTTTAATGAAAATGATGAATAGGCAACTAATAAATGTTAAAAGGCTTTAAATCACGTGTCAAACTCAAGGCCGCTGGCTAAATCCGTATACATATATACAATCCGTACAGACCTGCACCAGAGTTCGGATGAGCTTTCACACGATTCGGACTTTCCAACCAAACGCTTCAGGGTTCTTTTTAAATGGAGTGTGTGTTTGTAGGGATGCGGTGGGGGCCATCAACACAGTACAAAAGTTTTATTCATACAACATAAACTCAGATTGGACAGATAGTCTAGCTAGCTGTCTGGATTTACCCTGCAGAGATCTGAGGAGCAGTTAACCATAGTCCTCACAAATCCACCAGAGGTTAGAACGCCAACACAAAGAAAGAGGAAGGGGACGGACATCTGGCTGAAAACGAGGGACATCCATGGAATTTTTGGTGGCAACGGACCTAGATATAGAATACTACAAATCAGGCTGTTTGCATGGTGTGTTGACCCTGGCAATGAAGGCACATGGTTCTTTTAAAACCACAGGCAGTGTGGGACCATGATTGGCACACTGAGCACTGAGACCATGAACGCCACTTCTTTGTAGCGTTCTTCTTCTTGTCATCAAAATGGATGTGGCAGACACAGCACAAATTGCCTCCATCTACCGAAAGAAAAACAGAAATATTTTGGAAGTGAAGCCAGTTAGTTGAAATCATCAACATATATAAAACAATGTCTCTAAGGCAGCCATTTCATTTACAACTTTTGCCAAATGAAAATCTCCCTGATTTTTAACGGTTAAACACCAAGCAAGTTAAATAACAATAAAATAAGTCAGAACAGACTGTGGAGCCCAGTCGAAATTGAGCTGGTTTGGCAAACAGAGGGGGCTGAGGGGCTGGGAAATGAAAAAATAATTTCTGAAAAGGTTAAATTAGTGAGTTAATTTAAGTAATTATTTAGTGACACATTTTATCAGGTCACCTGCATCTCAATTTATCACAGCACAACAGTTACCATGGTCAAAAAACACAAAACTTCAGTTTTTTCCCATAGATAACAGTATATCAACCGTTGTACTGGAAATATATCTAGTTTTCATGTCAGAACCTTTGTTCTTATATTTTATTTTCAGTTGTTTCAACTTCCGTTTTTTCGTTGTACTGCACCTAAATGAAATGCATTTTAGGTTCAATCACATTCAACCAGTTTTCACCTGTAATAACATGATTGTGATTACATATTGCAGTAATGTAATCTGTTGAAATTACTTGTTTTTATCTTTGCTACTTGAAAAAGGTGTTATTAGCATCAATGGGACTTCCTGGTTAATAACAACAGTTTGGACAGATACCTTCATCTGCAGTCATCACGATGGCTACATTAGTGGCTGTTTCTGAGGACTCTCCTTCTATCTGCTGTGCACCTAAAGAACATGAAAGAAAACACAATAACATCTTTCTTGATACAAATTTAGAATCTTAATTACAATTTGTAATGCAATTTGGCAGCATTTATACTGTCAATGGTAGTACACATCTAAATCTAAATCTCAACAGCCAATTCAAAGTGTGAAAAGATCAGGATACCAAGCTTATAGAAGCTGTTTCACTTGGATAAATATTGTATCTATATATTGTAATTTTCAAACAAGTGAGCTTTTCTGTGTCAAATGTCAATGGCAGACCTCAGACGTTTCATTTAAGCTCGAATTTAAGCAATACCAAAAACTGATTTGTAGTAATTGGCTTTCAAAATGTATTAAGATTGCAAGAAATACCATTTCCACACATGGCCTCAAAGATCTGTTCCACTGACTTCTTCTGGATGCAAACTGCTGTGTCTGTTGATTTAAAGACATTCAACCATGAATTCCATCATATAATTTGCATCAGACATTAATGTGGACAGTGGTCAGATATGCTGTGTAAGGAGGTTGAATTACAAAAGTTACATATCTAGTGAAATGTGCTTATTAAGTTTAATGTTATATATTCATTTAAATTTAATTACATTTTTTTATTTATATTTTTTATTGATCTCCAGCAGTTGGGGGGTTCGGGGCCTTGCTAAAGATCACCTTGGCAGTGCCCAGGAGGTGAACTGCCACCTCTCCAGCTACTCAGTCCATAAAACAACTCAGCATACCTTCTGCGTCCATGTGCTCGGACATTCCCTCTGTCATGTCAGTGGGGTTGCATTGTGCTGTATCTAATTGATATGTTTAGGAAAACATGTAATGTGAGCATAACAAATAATTTGTCTTCCCACATTACTGGAGAATAAATAATCACATAGCAGTATCAATGAAGGTATATAATTCACAGGAATGATAGACGTAGAATTTAATTACTGAATAGTTGTATGAGCATGAAAAATATGTAAACCATTGCCAAGGGACATCCCAGTCACATTCAACTAAACACTTATAGGATATTCTGGAGAGGTGCCTTTTTAGAAAACGTGTTAAACTATAAAGAAATATAAAATGAAAACTCCTACTGAGGAATATTGTCACAACCATTACAAACAAACTGTCAAAGACACATATACACTATATAACAAAATGCAATAAAGCTGTTCTGGATGTCTGCAATGGCCCAGCACTATACAAAGACTCACATGAAGGCCTGTATTATTCTTTAGTTAACTTATTTTCCCTACTTTGCATAGAGCAAAATGGTCTGCAGGAACACAAGTGAAGAAAGACAACAGCCACTGTTAATATCACTTACTTATTTCAAATGAAATTTGCTCAGCAGCTGCCAAAAAGGCCTCTAATTGGTTTCTTCCGTAAATAGAGGGCTTCTTGATGTGAAGTCCAATGGGCAGCCCAGTAACTTTGATCGTTATTGACCAGGGACTGGTAGGGGAGCCTTCCAGTACCTCCAGCCTCCTCTGAAAAACATGGGCACACACATGCATGCACATGTTACACCACATTACACAGTTGGATAATTCTGACTTCCCTCCTGTTGAAAGCTAGTTTTGTTAAAGTGTCATAATCCTATGGTTGATGGGTACATTTGATACATAATTTATTAATTTGATAAATGCCATTGATTCTTGAAGGTGTATTAGGTTATCAAGATATAACTTTAAGGCATTTATTTACATCAGTCTAAAAAAGTGTTTGAACATATGCTTACTATATCTCTGGTTGAAAAGATCTTGCAATGATGGGATCTTTAGTAGTGGGTGTTGTGGCTGAGGAGCTGGCTGCAGATGTGAAAACAGACAACAATTAATTCCATAAAACTGTTTTATGTATATTTACACTATTATGGGGCTGAGTCCATTTCTGTGGACCTTCATACAACCATTATTACCTTTGAAATGCAGTGCAAAATTGTTTACTGTGTCCGTTGAATCAAGGAACACAGTGGCTTCCTTGCTACTCATTTCAAAGACCTCTAAGCTGGCCTTTTGACTGTCAAAGGATAAAATGGCCGTCTCCACAACCAAAGCCTCAAGCTTGGACACCTTTACAATATTTTTAGTTTCTAAACAGTGGAAATGTAACATGCAACATATATAATACACAACCTTTTACTTTCCTCCTGGGTGCTCGGTTTGTTTAAGGGACCTATTAGAGGTATTTTTGTTTCTGTTTGTTTACGTGATGCTGGGTGTGCCCGCCTCCATCACAGAAATAACCGGCGCATCTACTGACGCTACAATGTTTTCAGTGATAGTGTCGGAAATCTGGTTCGGTCGTTCCCTATACAGTTTACTAATTAATAAACACTATGTATAGGGAATAGTGAGGGAGGAAATGAGGGAAAGGTTTCCAACACAGCTATTGTATCCACATTATTGGTGATTATTTATCAAAACTCTCATTGTGTTAATATTAGGGCTGTCAAACGATACATTTTTTAAATCGCGATTAATTGATGAAGTTCCATAGTTAATCGCATGTTTTATCACATGATTAAAATTCTATTATTTTGAATTTCAGAACAGTTTTTAAGTACATATTAACAATCAAAAGCAATTTTTACCAGTGTATCTTGATTGTGAATCAAATGAATGCAAAGAAAGTTACTTTATGAACTTGATTTTAAGATTTGTAATTATTTATTTACGGTAAACAAAAGAAAAATGTGTGAATCTGTCATTATTGCACAATTCCTCCAAGCACCTAACTAAAAAACTAAAAATCCCTATCCTTACCAGAGTCAATCTAATGTTTAGTAACTCCTAAATAATGTTGATTACTCACTGAGGTCCAGTGATCAGCGGTTAATGAGTCAGCGTTTGCAGCACCTTGCAGCAGTTCCAGTGTGGCTGCTTTCTCCGTGTCATACAGGCTGTGTGTCCGTGAAAACTACTGTCCCCCTCCACGGCAACGAGACGGGTCAGAACACGCCAACCGTAGTACGTCGTTAAGACCCGAGTCCTCTACCAGGCTGACAGGTCTGCAGTTAGTTGCCACCCGTTTCACAAGAGCTGTAGTCATTTTTTTGGGATTTGGTTTCATCCGCAGGTCGGCAAGTAGCACTCTCCAAAATACTGCTTAGCCTGAGTGGGTAGCATGCTAGCGGGTAGCATCACGTTAACTGTACTACTATGCTTAGCTCTGTAGGTGGTAGCTCAAGCTTGACGTGTGTCGTGATATTTTAATTCGGCTTTACACAATGTGCATATGGCTTTCGACTTGTCTACGAGCCGTCCGGGAGTTTTGGAAAATAAAAAGCTCCATTCAGGATTTCCTTGCTGCTGTCTTTCTCCATCATGCCTGCAGCCTGCAGCAGCAGGATGTGTTACGAGGAAGTGGCAGCTTGATGATAAGTAACGGTGCTGCAAAGGGTCAAAATAGTAGCCTGTTAGGCACGACGCAAAGCAGAGTGAAGTGTAAAATAAATTAATAAATGCCGGCATGCGATTAATGCGATTAAAAAAATTAATCGCATCGTGTCGGACCTTAATAGCATCGCGATTAACGCGTTAACGCTGACAGCCCTAGTTAATATTTTGTGAAAGCACCAATAGTCAACCCTACAATATTGATGTATGTGGTCAAAAACATTGTGATATTTGATTTTCTCTGTATCGCCCAGCTCTGATTGTGACACACTCTAGCTTCCATACACAGGCAGCTAAACCAAATGATCCAGCTCTGACACGGGGTCTATAATGCCTCTCTTTTCACAGTAGTTAATTTAAGATCCACCCAGACAGGCTTTTCTCTGTGACTGCTGGTGGCAGAGGCTTCCTACAGCTGATTGGTGGATAAATTTACACTTCCCATCCTGTCTTATAATCCCCACACAGGGGGAGTGTGTTCAAGTCCACTACATGCACGCACTTCTCTGTCAGGAACTATAGATATTATAACACATTTCACACCAGGATTTTAACTTTCACATTTGATTTGGCCTTCATCCGTCTGCAGATATGACGATTAGAACAGCCCGTCCCAACCGGGGACAACATTTCCATCCCCGCATACACTGCTTGAAAAAGGTGGGTATTATCATTATTTGTTTTTATTTAGTGCTTAGTGTTTCTTTTTTATCCATAAGATTTGATCCGGAATTTAATCAGAAATGTGGACACATTTAAAAGATTACAGATATTTGAATTGGTAAAGTTATTCTGAAGTTAAGTTAGACTTCACATTTCTGGATTACACTGACATTTGCTCCTATTGCATTCAAAAAATATAAAGCACATACTCTGTGGAAACAGCAACACAGTAACATAAGAGATATCATTAGGTACATTCTTATTTCAGCAAGATGTAGACATGATTTGTTTGCCACCAGAAGAGCAGGAGCTTGATAATGATCATCTCTAATTCCACTTGAAAGCCAATTAGCTTTGCTGCTCTGCTGCCAGCTATCACTGCAGTGGAAATATACCGCACAGTTTAGCAGTATAACATGACCTCACATGATAGGCTCCTCAATATCACTAACATGTCGAGTCAAAGAACAGAAGGACCGGACCAACTCTTTAACAGACAAAAACAGTATGTTTGTCTTTGGAAAGGGGGAAGACTATGGCGTCAGGTTTATGTAATTTCTCGCGAGCGAGATCAAACATGCTCACGAGCAAATTATATCATTTCACACGCGCAGATATTACATGTCCTTTTTTCTTTGTTAAATCTGCCCGTGTTGTTTGGTGGGATCCCAACCAATGTTAATTATGCAAGTGAAAAATTATTTCCACCCTGTTCTTCCTTGGCCAATGCTAGGCCTTTCCCCTAAGTTAAATGAACATTGGGCATTGAACATTAGTAGTGAGAGTTGTACAGGCAGCTGTGAGCGTAAAACAAAACATAGGGAGAGGCAAAGAATGGCACCTGTGCTATAAAACTAATGGTACGTGTCCATACACGCGTTGTTTTCTCGGATGGGATCGCCCCGCTTCCCAGCATTGCACACCATAGTGGGCTCGCCACCATGTTTTTTCTTCCCTGACCAATAACAAGCAAAGAAAACAGTCCCCACCCTTTTACAACCACGATGGCTGCAGCTGATTGGACGAACGCGTTACGTGGGGTCTGGCTGCTCCCGGATTTCAAAACAGACCAACATGGCGGCTCGTTTGGAATACAATTTACGAAATTTTTTACGAAAATAGTTCACGAAACGTGTTTCTGAAAATATTTGAAGGAAGCGTTGACGTTGATCGTGGGATCCCAACCAATGTTAATTATGCATGTATTATGTAAAATAAATCGAAATATTGCTTCTCATTGATGATATGAAGAAATCACAAAGCCATTCTTACATTTAATATCCTACACAAACAGCTGTTTGATCGATCTGCGGTAAAAACAAAGAAGCAAATAAGAATAAATAAAGATATATTTGCAAAAAGAAAACTCAAATGTTCTGTTTGCCAGTTCAAAGGGGAGAGAAGTTAGTTTGAGTGTGTTGTTCTGTCTTAATTCAAAGAAAAACTCCAGATAAGTAATCTTCTTATTTAATAAGAAGTTGTGAACACTGATGACAGCTTCTGGCTGAAACGTGTTATTTGCCCACATTAACAACAAGTTGGTTACAAGTTGGTTGAGCATGTTGTATATACAGTGTATTGCTGCTATTACACAATGTATTCATGTGATTATTTATTTCACAATGCCTTTTTATTCATTTAATATTGATCATTTGAGAGGTTACTACAACGGAGGTTACTTGATGACCCCTAATACATGCCAGATGAATAGACTTCAGGTTTGTGATGGAAATAGCCATGACATCATGGCATTTTGATCACACACAAACTATTACTGTAGAGATAGTCAACCACTGTGATACTTTACAACCTTTCTCAGAGACAGAACTGAGACTCATCTTACCTGTCCAAATGGCTTTAGTACTGGAAAGATGTGAACATCTATGAATGGTCTATGTTTAAAAGAGTCACTCTCTTAAATCCCCAGATCGATGTTGTAAAACTCAACTGGGAACTGATGTTTTTGTTCACCAAAGAAGCTGATAAAAACCATGATTTTACCAGTGTTTGTCTAGTGGCTGATGCCTCCCTTTTCCTGAATGCTACATGGACATCTTTGCTGTCCTTCTGTTTTCAGCTGGAAGCCATCGTGGTGGAGATGCAGGACTCAAAAAGTGGCGTCAAGGGCTCGGACCAGAAACTCAACGTCACTACCATCCCACATGTCATCACTGGTGAGACACACAAACACACACATTCACAAAGCCTGAGAACGTTCCTAGACTCTAAAAGTATTCAGTTGTTTGAAGTTAATACATATTTGTCCCAAGGAATGAATATTATAGGGTTTTCTACAATATGCATGCTATCAGCTTAGGGTGCTATAGCAAAATCAGGGTGTCATTGCATAATTTCAAGCAAAGACTGCGTGAAGACACTGACAGTCTGCCCTGCTGTCTAAGCTGCCAACACGGGCTAAATAAGGCAGCCCACAATTGGATGAGATGTGGACAAAAGTCCCTTTTTAATCCAATCCAAGAGCAGTGAGGGAAAGGTGAGCGTGAATATATTGGCTCCTGTTCTATGTTAAAGCGCTTTGAGTAGTTGTTAGTAGACTAGAATTAACTGGGAATGTGATGTCATGATGGTCACTTTGCTTTTAAATGGAAGTTGGTAGAACCACCACCACCACAACTCTTGCAAAAAAAAAAAATATATATATATTTTTAAACTTGATATCTTTCAAATGCCAAACAGTTATTGAGCACATTACTCACCAATGGCTATCACCATCTTGTAGTTAATGTGACATGGCTGTGTGCAACAGTCTGCTCTTTTGACCTCAAGCTTGTGTCTTCTGAATTAGCTTTGTCATTCTCATGCTCAAATTATGCTTCTGCATTATTTAAAGAATTACATTGCTCAAAGTTATAATTATTTGTTTTAAGTTATTTCAAGCACATCTTAAGTTTTAGAGAGTTTTAAAGTGTTTTGGCATGGCTGGCCGAGTGGAACTATATCCATAGTATTCAAAGGGGGATTTAATTCTCGCATGTTTTGTTTTGTTGTGCATGACAAAAAAACCCTCTGCTTTTTTCAAAAATCGCACCCTGCTTTTAACAATGCACCTGCAGGTTAGAGGGAATATGTAGAATCTCTTTCATATCCAAGCTAAATTGTTTTTTTCAACTGAAATATCCCAAATCGACGTTGAATCGGACATAGAATTGGGACCAAATTGAATCGGGAAATGGCCGATTTAGCATTTTAAGCCTTATTATGCATTTTTTCAAGTTGCTGTGGGCTGGAACAAGCTAGAGACATATAATAATTGTCATCATAACTGGAAATGATGTGCTAATGCTTCCCAAAAAATATGAGGCCATTTGGCCCGATGGTGGCGCTATAATTAAAGGCCAAGAAAGTTTAAATTTGAAAGGCCACGCCCCTCATACCGTGAGTCTGATTGACTTGAAATTCAGCTCAAAGTGCTCTAAAATATTTGTGTGTCCGCCAATATAAATAGTTTAAGGGAATAGCAGGGCTTATTTGAATAAAGTGAATGATTTAGACAGGGAGGTAGGTCTTGAGTCTAAAGAATGGTGATACAGACCTGTAGTCTGTAACATTACGTGTGTGTGTGTGTGTGTGTGTGTGTGTGTGTGTGTGTGTGTGTGTGTGGAGGGGGGGGGGGGTGTGTAAGTGTGTGTGTGTGTGGGTGTAAGTGTAGGTGTGTGTGTGTGTGGGTGTAAGTGTAGGTGTGTGTGTGTGTGTGTGTGTGTGTGTGTGTGTGTGTGTGTGTGTGTGTGTGTGTGTATGTGTGTGTGTGTGTGTGTGTGTGTGTGTGTGTGTGTGTGTGTGTGTGTGTGTGTGTATGTGTGTGTGTGTGTGTGTGTGTGTGTATCTGTGCAGTGTTTCAGCTTGTATCTGTTTCCACACAGGCAAGGACATCTTTACATGGATTACCAACAAGATGAAGACCACTCCAGAAGGTAAAACACTATAAAATGGGTTACTACTTGACATCTCCGCACATTTCCATCATTTTAAAAAGAAAACATATCCACACGTTATTTAAGGCCTCATCCATTCATTTCCTCACCCTGTGTGTTCCAGAGGCTGAGGCCTTTGGCACCATGTTAGTGGCCTACGGCTACATCTACCCCCTGCAGAATCACAAGAAGCTGGTGATGTGCAACGACACCAGCCTCTACCGCTTCCAGGTAAAGCTAAATCTTCAACACATCCTCACTCCCAGCGCGTCAAAAAGCGGCACTTGGTCAGGTGCCTTTGGCGTTTGTTATCGACGAAGAAAGTCTCCTTTAGCGCCATATTTAGAGATGCTGTGGGTCAGGACTCTTGGGGTCACTTTTTGACGCTCTCAGGACTCGCGTCTAGCCCTTTGGCATCATTTGGGGTGTTATGTCCAGCAAAACATACAGTAAGTGACTCACTAAGATGGACTGACACTGAAGGAATGCTTTGATTTGAGTTGTAGTTCCTCAGAGAAAGGTTTTGTTTTCTGGGAACTGCAGCATTTCAAATATGAATACAACAGCTCAAATATCAAGATTAGAGGATGATTCTTTTTTTCTTTTTTTAAATAATAGTGTTTATAAAATTGAATCTGAACAATCATCAAGTTGCTCACCACAGCCACATGTATTGTTTTAAGAATAAAATGATGTCTATTCTACGAACTCTGTTGCCAGTTGTAATCCCCTGTATTCGCCTACTAGATCTAATTGCTATTGCTAGGGGTTCAATAGCTAGTATGAACTGAAGTGGTGATAGAGGTGAATCTTGGGGGCAACCTCTTGTAATATTGAAGGGCTCAGACACCACTTAATTTGTCAGAACCACAGCTATAGGGTTGAGATGTAATACTTTGATCCAGTTAAGGAAAGTATTTCCAAAACCAAATTGACCTATAACACCAAAGATGGGGGGAGGGTGTCCTGCGTGATTATGGTGGCTTTCAGTTCTGACCGGGTGTGGAGTTCTGTTAAGCCATTAATCTGTGTGTATATGAACATTGTATTCAGGTGTTACTGTGATACTGCCACACGTAGATGTGAGAGAACTAATACACTAACACTGTCTGTCCAATGTAAACCTTTTCCAGACCCCATACTTCTGGCCTACACAGAAATGGGTTGCGGAGGACTCTGATTATGGTGGGTACAGCACGTGTCATATGGGGTGGGGGTAGGGCTGAATTTCAAATCAAAATCGCAATTTGAAAGAATGCGATTAGCCAATCATGAAGACAGCGATTTATCAGATGTGAACATTTTGTTATGTTTGGTGGGACATTTGGTATAACACTTCTACTCCTCTTTTTATTATTATATTTACAGAAATATCCTATTTTCACTTGATTTTACATTTATTTTGTAAAACTTTATTTAACATGATGGTAGAAGGTGTAAGATGTAGATGCTGCTGTAGAACTGAGGCAGATCAGACATTTCAGTTTACAGGAAAGTACTGATAACGTGCGTGATGGCTCATGAGTTTTTTTTCCTTCTGACTTTAGCCATTTACCTGGCAAAGAGGAACATCCGCAAGAAAGGCGAGCTGGAACCCTACGAACAGGTCTGTGCACATGTATAAAAATGATTGTGATTGTGAAGATGATGTGTATGTGTGTGTGTGTGTGTGTGTGTGTGTGTGTGTGTGTGTGTGTGTGTGTGTGTGTGTGTGTGTATTGCTGGGTATCCAATGAAAGTGGTGTGTCAAACATTTTCAAGACTTTAAGTAAAAAAATGTTCCAAGGTATCACAGGCTTTAATCCAGGGGTGTCAAATTCATTTTAGTTGATGGGCCACATCCCCCTAATTTAATCTCAAATTGGCCAGACCAGTAAACCACTCCAGAAAGATCAAAAACTGCCACAGAGTTTCTTGTCAACTTGATGTTGGCAAACGCAAGTTGCTTCTGCTACAACAGCGCTCTAAGGCCCAATGTAAGAAAAATAATAATGGAACCGACCCAGGAGAGAAGGGTAATATTCACAGAAAAACTCTCTTTTTTTAATTTCTAAGATTAAAGTCGTACATTTACGGAAAAAGAACTCCGATATTCTCTGAGATTAAAGAGGTGAATTTGGAATTGTAATTAATTACTTCCCAGCAATTGACACACTTTGGAAAGTCATCCAGTGGGCCTGATTGGACCCTTTGGCGGGCCGGTTCTGGCCCACGGGCCGTATGTTTGACACCCCTGCGTTGAAGGAATCTTAGAAAAGAATGAAGCTATCCTGTGGGGTCAGAGCGTTATAGTCAAGTATATCTCAGACTAAGCGAGTATTATTATGAATATGTCTCCCTTTGATGAATGCAGATTCATCTATTATCTTTCCCAATCCTTCCTTCAGTCTATTTGCATAAACCTGAGCTGGAAGCTTGTAGTCTCCACAAAGACGTGTTATAGGCCTCCACTTGTCTAACAGTAGTCTGTCTTTGTTTGGTTTGTACCTTGTAACTTTGAACCAAGGTTCATTGTTTCTACTGGAATCTAGTCTCTAGCTATGTTTCCATCCACTTGTCAATTTAACTATTTGTAATAATTAATAAGTTCTCTAAAAACATTCATGGAAATAAAGCCAGTGGAAGTGTGTTTCCTTCCAGTGGCTTTAAAGCAAATAAAAACCTGTGTGTAATGACGTCACCTGCTGGTTTGCGGTTCAATTGGTATATCGAATAGATATATAGACATATAGACACATATAGCACAACATTCAAGCAAACATTTGGGAACAAAGTTTGCTGTCCAAAATGGATTGCGCCGTCTACCTACAAATGAGTAATGTTGGCAGTAATGTGCCAGCTGACAGAACTATATCAAGCTATAGTAAGACAACGACGCTATCAAAACATCGCTATGATGATGCAGATGCACGGTGCTAGCAAAAGTAGCTGTCTTATTTCGCTGGTAAATCAAATCATCAGTGTTTATCGCCTAAGCCGTAAGACAAAATCTGATGAGATGTAGATGTTCATGAAATTCAATTATATTTTACCGTTTCGATTTTACTTAATTTGCATAAAAACGTGTGGCTAGAAACATGGTTTCTCACATCTCATGTTGTCTCTGTTTCTGTGTTTTAAAGGCACATTACAACCACCTCCATGAATGGCTCAACCACAAGTGGGACTTTATCGTGATGCAGTCCACTGAGCAGTACAAGTAGGTGAAACCATTACACTCAGTACCTCAGAAGGAAGAGATTTTATTTCAAGCATGTGTTACAATGTAATTGAACTTTTTTGTCTTAAAACATGTCTGGAGGGAATCTTTAAGTTGACATTTTTGACCAAATAATGGAATCCAGCAATAGATATCTACAGGTTTTGAGTTATTGTTCAACTCGGGATTTGATCTGTTGCAAACAGAACCCCAACACCAGACAGATATATCATACAATAC